>CM076846.1:125963599-126563599 GCA_039519185.1 Astragalus membranaceus
AGCAAAAAGCACCTAAAAGGAATTAGCCCTAATTCTAAAAATACCATAAGCATCCAATATTATTTTGTTATTCATTTTTTTATTTTGATTTCAGATTTCTATTTTTAATTATACATATTTTTGATCCTTTTTGAAAGAGAGAAAAAAAAACCGTTATAATTGACCAAAATACCCTTTTTGGCTCTAAAACCCTAATTTGCCCGAAAAGTGCGTTCCAACCCTAAAAACGATTTCAAGAACCTTGGAATGCCTTCTAGGATCCGAAATGTAGTGCATAAGGCTCTTCGCTCTTCAATTTATTTATTTTTTGGAAAATTAGGGTTTTGACCTAAGCCGGACAAAATTGGGGTATGACAGGGCCCACAAAGTCTCCACTACTTGGGAATAAGACCAAGTCATAAATTGCAAGGGCCAACACATCTGTGAGGGTCCCTCAGTGTGCCCGCCTCATCAATTTGTGCATTAGCTCTTCCACACGCACCCTTGGTATCCCTTCAACCGTTTTCTCATCTGGCTTCTTATTATTGATATCGCTTGGATCAACTCTGAGAACCTTAGCAACAGTGTTAACTCGAGGGTAGCTCCCATAAAAGTGATATGGTTTCCCATCGTTTAGAGGTTGCCCAATAATCGCTGAAAACTCCTCTAGAGTGGGGGCTAGTTGGAAATTGGAGAAGGTTAAACACCTCAATGGTGAGTCATAGTATTGGGCCATTGCAGAAATAGCATCAGTCTGAACATTTACATCTAATAAATCCAACAGATTCCCATATCTTCCTTTAAGAACATCTCGTGACTCCTCAGGCAACTTGGTTGCATAGGCCTTCAGTTTGGCCATGTCTGGCTTCCGGATAATGAACTGAGTGGTCTTCCTTGTTTGCAACATTGCTTTCTCATTCATCAATTCCATGTCTCACGGTTTCTTTTGACCAAGATACTCACTTTTCAATTCAGAACTTAGATCCCTCGAAAAACTTTCCTGGATGGATAAATAACAGATCTTAGCATATTAAAAGAAAGAAAAAAAATCGAAAAATGCATGTGAAATTTTTATTTTTGGGAAAAAGGGTGTGAGTATTTTTCCATGCACAAAAGTTTGTTTATGCTAAAAAATTTTGAAGAGTAAGGTAAGAGGTGGAATAACTCCCTTTGTGTCCTAGTTTGGTTGGCCCATGCTATTGGGTGTTGAACCCTATGGATCTACTGTCTTGCTATTGTGAATACTCACTGGGTTGGCAGCTACAACCTATGGAGATTTCAGGTCTCTAGAGTCAAGTACTCTTCTAGAAGGTTAAACACACCAGGACGTACATCCAAAATGTGGATACCCGCAGAGAAGAATCATACTCTAGATGAGGAATTCATGGTAGACACCAGGATGTACATCCAAAATGACTACCACTACACAGCCTCGTTCTAACTTAGGTGTTTTTTTAGGTTCCGGTGTAAGCCCAACTCTCAGTGTGTGCTCACAGTGTATGTGTAGTGTGTGAAGGGAGCATACAAACCTCAAACCCTAAAAAAAATCAAACCACAAACTGCTCCTGCAAAATAACCACACAATACAACCAGGCAGCAAATAATACATGTCCTCTATCCTAGGGTTCATATTTAAGCGAAATGTAAAACAACTATATATGATAATTCAGTAAAGGGTAAACAAAATTATTACTCAAACATATCTCGCACATTCAAACTATAAAAAGCTTGACTCTCACTAAGTCCCCAGCGGAGTCGCCATCTGTCGTTACCGTGATCCCGACGTAGACGGTTCAAAAATTGATAATTTTAGGAGTCCCCACCCAATTTATTTAATAGGAAAAATTGAGAAAAACCTAACTTAAAATTATTGGTCTGTGTATACCAGATTGAGTTCGGAAGTCGATTATGTATAGGGAAGGGCGGAAACTTAATCCCAATGCACCCCTAGTACATCTGTCATAAGACAGATACCCTAAATCTGATTATGCAAATATTAATAAATTACTTAATCATTTGTTTACCCAAAAATAATATTAAGTGAAAAAGAATTATTTAGAAATAAATAAAATAGGTACCAATTTAAGAAAATTTAATTTTGACTTGACGGGGAAGCCCCACTCCTACGTATCCTCCGGCGCAATGTTGGTTGGTTGATTTTAATTTTTGAAGGGGTTTGGGATCACCAATTTGTACAACTCAGGCGTCTGAAACCGGGTTGTGGGTTTGATAAGATGTACATCTCAATCAAACCCATTTTTATTTTTCGAAAGGGTTTAAGATCAAAGTCGTACAGCTAAAGTCTCTTGAACTGGGATTGACAAGATGTACATCTCAGTCAAACCCATTTTTTTTATTGTTTTTATAGATTTTTTGTAAAAAGAAATTATTTTGGAGAAGAAATAAATAAATAAAAAACGAAAAGGGGGTGAAATGGTAAAATGGGGGTGCAGTTAACCACGGGGGGTTTGTAAAAAAATGGGTGGTGTGAAAAGCAAACAGCCTAGTTTGTTTTTTTGGTGACTGGCCTGCGTTTACAAAAGGCCTGCGTAGGCGGGGTGCGAATAACAGCCTGATGTTTTTTTTAAAGGGGAGGGGTTGTAACAATGAAAATACGGGGTGTAATTATAAATCTGAGTTAAAAAAATAAAAAGACGAAAACAACCCTGAATCTCCACACTATAAAAACCGAACCCTAAAAATGGAAACCCTAAAAATCACTCTCTCCTTCCTTGCGGCTCCCCTACCCCAAAAGTCATCAAACCCTAATTCCTCTCCTCTCCCCACGACGCACACCCACCGCCACCACCACCAAGACCTAATTTCCCCTTCCTCTCCCCACGGCGCACACCCACCACCACCACCACCAAGCCCTAATTTCCCCTTCCTCTGACGGCGCACATACCTTCGAAAATCACCAAATCCTACTTCTTCTCCTCCCAACGGCGCCATTCCCTTTTCCTCTTTAAAAAAAAGAAATTTTCTTTGCAACCCAGTGAGAGAGGGGAAACACAAAGGGATGGAGGAAAAGGAAGAAGAAAATGGTGCAAAGGGGGGAAAACGAAACAGTAGTGGGGATTGGTTTCATGGCCGGCTTTTTAATGGTGGTTCACGGCGGTGAAGGGAGTTTTGATGGTGTTTGTGCTCGAAGAGAGAGGAATAGTGGTGTTGGGTGGAACGCGAGGACGGATGCGAAGAGAGAGAGTGAAAACGACTGTGATGGCGATGAAGGGGGTAACGGCGACAAGCAAGCTTTTGACCGATTCTGCAGAACGACCTCCGTCAACGGTGGTCAGAGCTCACCTTACGGCAGTGCAGGTCAGTACATCATCCATTTTCGTATTTTTTTTCTTTTTGTTCTTTCTTCATCTCTGCTTTTGTATTGCTTTCTAGTTTGATTTTTTTGTTGTTTACCTAAACCATGTTAACAAAGCCATTTTCCATTACTAAACTTATTTTTAATAGAATACTAAAGAGAGAGTGCTATTTATAGTATAAAGCTCAAAACAGAATACTAAAAACCTGACTCGTTCGTTAAAAAAATAAATTTAAAGCCCTAGCCTATATACAGTATTACCATTGAGCCCTAATTATTTCTAACAAAGCATAAACTCAAAACTACTCTATTTTTTTTAGCTCATATGTTCTGTCATACTAACTCAAAGCTACATAGCCTTTGTTTACCTGTATTCCAGCTTCTGAAATCACCCCTAAGCTTTTAGCTCTGCTACTGCTTCTTAAAACTGCTTCTCTTTTATTGGACTAAAACCTCTCCAGTGTTTCTGCTCTCTACTTTTGTTCTCATGAAGTCTTTTTTTCCCTTGATTCTGTCTGTTGGTTTTATATTGCTAGCAAATTAATGGGACAAAATGTTCTGTTATGCTTTTGCAGGGTAGTGGAGCAGATGATTGAAGCCCTTTTGGAGACAAACTCTGAAGGACACAACAAACAGCACCAAGGTGGTGGTACTGTTGCTGGCTTGTTGGTGCAAAAGTGGAAAAAACAAGGGAGCAAGAAGAAGGAGCAATTGGCTCCATTCTCCAAGCAGCAAAGGCGCTCCACTCTCATTTTCTGTTTTATTTTGATTTTAATTTTTGTACTTTTTTTTGTATTTAATTAATAATTATTTTGTACTATTTTGCTTTTAATTAATTTTTTTTGTCTATATATGTGTACTATAAAGTTGACCTCTTTGGTTGTACCATTTTTGTAAAAAAACTGATTATAATAATAATAAGACATTCATTCAAATTTGGTTTTTCTCAATAACAACAAAAATAATAAAACAAACTAATAACAATAACTATGATGATCCCATTATTAATGGCTAAATCGCCAACAATCCCGAAATAACACGTGTAAACGCTAAAAATCTAAAAGTGCCCAAAAACAATGATATTTTTGAGATTTTTGAAAATAATGTAAAATACCGGTTAAAATTGGGTGTTCACAATCACGACGTGGAGGAAGATCGGATCGTTGAGACCGACTCTGTCACCAAAGAGCGTATTTTTGTCTATCCGCGTCCTTCCGATGCTTAGCCTATGCTTCCAAGGTCGTTCCTTTTTTGGTAAAGGTTTTTGGGCTCGTCTGTGAGCCGACTTCATCTTTTTGTAATTAATCATGATACCGAACTCGAGGGCCCGGCCGTAATCGGGGTTAGTTCTAATATTTTGCACGTCTAATCCCGTTTTAAATTACCTCGATTACGCTTTATTTCTTTCGTGTTAATATTTTACCCTTGTGTTTACTTCGCTCAAGTAATGTATCTCGCCTTTAGGGCAGTTTACCGGGACTCGGCCCAGATCGAACTCGCCCTTTAGGGTAATGGCAGCCTCGGCCATTGATCTTGGTGATTTCGAATCCCAAAGATCTTTGAAGCCCTTTGAACAGTTTACCGGGACTCGACCCAGATTTAACTCGTTCAAAAAGGGTTTGCGACTACCTTGATCGCAGATAGTGTCGAGCATTGTGGCTCGAGTTCCAGTTTAGTAAGGGACCTCGGCGTGATCATGAGATCGTTTCCAGAGGGCTCTCTTCAACCTCGGAACTCCAAATTAAGATCGGCAATGATAATGAAGAATAACGAAGAGCAATGAAGATGTTTTAGATGAGAATGTTTACAACATCGGAATACATTGCACCCTTTAGGCTTAAAGCAAAATTTAGCTGTAATATTTCTTCAGTTTGGCAGCATTTCAAGTTCTTGGGATCGCTTTCCCTTTTAAGGTTTCCAACTCCAAGTTCTTGAGATCGCTTTTCCTTGTGCGGCGTTCTTTAAGCCGACGTCGGCTCTCCGGAGCATCAGATCGCCGACCTCAAAATCCCTCAGGACAACTTTCGAGTTGTACCGGGTTGCTATCCTCTGCTTGTCTTTGAAGGAGGCTTTACCTCGGATCTCATCCACGAGGTCGAGCTCCTCCCTCAAAGCCTGGTTGTTGTCCTATGGCGACTTGGGGTTGAGCGTTCTCCAGCTCAGCTCTCTGATTTCAACCGGGATGACAGCCTCGCTCCCATAAGAGAGTCGGAATGGAGTTTCCCCCGTCGAGCTCTGTGGGGTGGTCCTGTAGGCCCACAATACATAGGGTAATTCCTCAACCCAATTACCTTTGGCCTCGTCAAGTCGTTTCTTCAGTCCATTGAGGATCACCTTGTTGGCAGCCTCGGCCTGCCCATTGGTCTGGGGGTGTTCTACCGAGGTAAAATGATGTTTGATCTTAAGATTAGAAATCAACTTCTTGAAGCCTTTATCAGCTAACTAGGTTCCGTTATCAGTGACCACTACCTCGGGGATCCCGAACCTGATCATGATGTTTTTCTTGAAAAATTTGATGCAATTCCTTGCATTGATAATGGCTAACGGCTCGGCTTCGATCCATTTTGTGAAATAATCCACCGCCACTATTAGGTATTTGACCTAGCCAGGAGCAGTTGGGAAAGGTCCCGAGAGATCGATCCCCCACCATGCAAAAGGCCATGACGAGGTGAGACTAGTAAGCTCGGCAGGAGGTGCCACATGAATATTGGCATGAATCTGATATTTCCGACACTTCTTCACGTAGTCTTTAGCATCGGTTTCCATGGTTGGCAAGAAATAACCTGCCCTTAAGGCTTTTCGGGCTAATGATCAACCTCCGGGGTGTTGTCCACAAATTCTCTCGTGAATCTCGGCCAGGACATAATCTGCTTCTTCTCCTTCAATACATTTCAGTAATGGTGCAGAGAGGCTTCTTCTATAAAGAGTTTCGTCAATCACGGAGAAGGACGAGGCCTTCCTCCTGATCAATTTGGCTTCACGAGAGTATGGGGCTCGTCCCCTGATTCAGTATACTTCATGATTGGAGCAATCCACCCTTTGCTTCCTTCAATTACATAGATAGAAGAGGCAACCTCCGGGTCAGGGAGAACACTGGGTTTACTCAGCGTTGATTTCCAAGTACTTGGGTGCTGGTGAGCTTGGACAAAACATCCGCTCTCGTCTTTCCGTTCTGGGACCGTGCTTGACTTCCGCGAACACAAACTGAGCGAGTAATTTCTGCACTCGGGTTAAATATTTCTGCAAGATCGGATCCTTGGCTTCGTATTGCTTTCTGATCTACGAGACTACCAGCAAAGAATCGGTGTTCAAGGTGACCCGAGTAACTCGGAGGTCAATGGCAAGTCGGAGTCCCACGATGCACGCCTCGTACTCCGCTTGATTGTTTGACGTTGGGAATCCAAAGGTGAGGGATCCTCGATTATGACACCTGCTGGACTTTCTAACATCAATCCGGCCCCACTGCCCTTTGGATTTGAGGATCAATCGACGTGAAGCGTCCATAACTCGCCTTCTGGGTCGGCAGGGGTCATTTCTGCGACGAAGTCGGCAAGTACCTGGGCCTTCATTGCCGGCCTAGACTCGTACATAATTCTGAACTCCGAGAGCTCTACTGCCTATTTAATCATCCTGCCTGCCAGATCGGGTCGGTGTAGGATTTGATGAATAGGATGATTTGTTCGAACCACGACCTGATGAGCGACAAAGTAAGGTCGGAGACGACGTGCAGCAATGAGCAGAGCAAAAGCAATTTTCTCAATTTTTTGGTATCTGATTTCAGGTCCTTGTAAAGCTTTGCTAACAAAGTATATCGGGATTTGACTGGCCTTGGTTTCTCGAACAAGAACGGCGCCAAGGGCCTCCTCCAAGATTGCCAAGTTTATGTATAAGGTTTCTCCCTGGTTGGGCCGAGTTAGGATCGGTGGCTCAGACAGAACCTTCTTAAGCTGGGAGAGGGCCTCGTCCCGTTCCGGGGTCCATTCAACTTTGCTTCCTTCTCAAGTAATTTAAACAAAGGGAGTGATTTGAAGGCATCGTTGGAAATGAAGGGTGATAGGGCGGCGATCATACCATTAAGCTTCTGAAGCTCCTTCTTGGTAGTCGGTGTGCGCATCTCGGTCACAGCCCGACACTTATCTGGGTTGGCTTCAATGCATCTCTCCGTGAGGTAGAAACCAAGGAATTCTTGAGCTTCTTTGTCCGACACATCCCTGACTTCTACAGCTTCCTTGTCTTTTCCCTTACGGGCCCTTTCTTCAGTTCCCTTGGATTGCTCTCTTCTAAGGTTTTCAGGAGTATACAACCTTCCACTCCTTGTGATACAACTACCTCCAGCAATGTTTGTTATATCCAGAGTGCCTTTAGGGACCTCCGCTTGCATTTGCACATTGCAGCTCCATGGAGTCATCCTAGTCTCCCCACTAGGGGTAGCAGCAGGTACTGGAATAACAACAGTCGAGGGTCTCGTCACAGCTAGGCTGGAATTCAGATTGCAGGGAATTTCAATCGGTCTCCTGAAGTCTCCATTGCCTGATTGCAAGGTAAATACACTTTCTTTTTTCTCCTGGATTCCCACTTGGACCAGGTGTCTGTCTAAGAGATCTTGGAGAATTGGTTTAAAGCCTTCACATGCCCCGATGCAGCGAGGATTATCACAGGCGTCTTTCCTAGTACAACCTTCTTTGATGACACCAAAACGGCATAATTCAGCATGGATAAAATTCAAAGGCATCTGAATGCAATCAACTTTTCTAACCAAACACTGACCCCCCTGATGGTCAACGGCATTAATAGCAGATCCTCCATGCCCTGGCAACGGATTGGTGGCTACATTGGGTTGTTGAAATGATATGCTTTTCGTATCAAGTAATTCCTGCACCACATATTTGAATGCTTTACAATCCTCCACCACATGACCTACTGCCCCAGAATGAAAGGCGCAGGTGGCATTTGCGTTGTACCCTCTGGGATAGGGAGGCTGATATGGCTTCATTTGACGAGTACTGATTATTTTGTTGGTGATGAGATAATTAAACAAGTCCGTGTAGGACATGGGAATGGGATCAAAGACAACAGGCTTCCTTTCATTATAGTTCCGGTGCTGATAATTTGATTGAAAAGTCTGTGCCAGTGGTGCCTGAGGAGGAACCGAAATAGCTTGCGGTGGATTGCTGTGCGACGGACCACTGGCTCCGATGACTGCATTAGTTTCACCTTCTTTCTTCTTATGAGACCCAAAAAATGGCTTTTTTTGACCGGCAGGAGGTGTCGGGCCCTGAGCTATTCTTCCGCTCCGCATACCGTTCTCTACTCTTTCCCCTGTGACCACCATCTCAGAGAAGTTTGAGGCTACGCTGCCAACCAGCCTATCATAATACACCGCAGGAAGGGTTTCCATAAACATGTGGACCATTTCTTTGTCCAGCAGAGGGGGTTTTACTTGAGCCGCAAGGTTCCGCCATCTCTGAGCATACTCTTTGAACGACTCGTTATCCCTCTTAGACATGCATTGTAGCTGAGTTCTATCTGGAGCCAAATCATTGTTATACTGGTATTGACGCATGAAGGCATCCGCCATGTCTTTCCAGCAACGGATATTAGTTGGCTCTAACTGCATGTACCAGTCAAGGGGAGCTTCGGCTAAACTTTCTTGGAAGCAATGCATCATTAAGTTATCATCACGGGCGTAGGCAGTCATCTTTCGGCAGTACATTGTCACATGGCTGACTGGGCAAGTTGTCCCTCTGTATTTGTCAAAAGTTGGTGCTTTGAACTTGGGCGGCAGGACTAGATCAGGAACCAAGCACAACTCATGGGCATTCCTGGCTCGGGAACCTGCCCCTTCAACAGCTCTTAACCTTTCTTCCAGCATCTGATACTGACTTCTAGCTTCGGCAGGGTAATTCTGTGGGAAACCGCCGGCACCATAGTGAGGGTTATTCATCGATGCCGCGACCGGGGTCATGTGTCGGTGAGCAATATTCTGAGGGACTGGGCCCTGTACGTGTGGATGAACCATTATTGGTGAATTGAAACCCGCCGGAGTTCCTGGAGCAATAACAGGAATTGGGATCTGAATCTGGGCTTGATGCGTCCCTGTTCCAACTTCGTTCACAATTGTATTAGGCTGAGCGTGCCCCGTGGTTCCCGAAGGATCTCTTCCAGGGTTTGCATCAGCAGCAGGAGGCGTATAGCCCAGTGGGAGACCATAGGGAGGCCATTGCGCAGCTTGAAGGGTTTGAGAGATCCCAGACCCAGGAAGGGGAGGAGGATTGTTCGTCCCAGCGACAGCAGCTTCAGTTGTGCCAACATCTCTTAAGGCACTTAGCACTCTTATGACCTCCGCCATTTGAGCCTTTAGGACTTCCATCTCAGCTTGAATGACTTGATTCCCCTGATTTTGACCATGCTGACCCTGACCATTAGGATCCGGACCTCCTGGAATTCCGTCATCCTGATGTGGCTGCGGATCGTTCTGATCATGGTTGGCTTGATTGTTTTCCATGTTTCTTGCTTGCAGACGCGTCCAATAGCGATGATTAACCAGCTTGCCTAATTTTTTGTTGACGGAACACGCTTATGAACACAAGAACGAATAAATGAATGCAATGTGAATGAATGCGTGTTTAGTTTGTTTTGCCGAGAATCGCAGTGTATTATGTCTTGTCATAGATACGCAGGTAAATCTTTGATTATTTTTGTTATTTTTCTTTGGATCATACTGAAATTGGAATCTGGAAGCGAAACGGGTGTATTTAAACAAAATACCTCAAAATCTGAATCCGAAAGTACGACATTCTGATACAATGATTGAAAAAGGAAAAGGTACAATAAAACAAAATGGAAAATTACAATAAAGAAGCTCAAATACAAAGAGCTTTGACATTTCCACTCCTTTTCCTTTTGTTGTTGGTAGAGGTACTTCCGGCTTTTCCTTTGGCTTCCTCAACTAGGGCTCTGCAGTACTCCACAAATTTGTACACCTCAAGCGGGGTGTTGAGGGGATACATCTCAGTTTCGGCTTTTCTTAATTTCCTGGGCATATCCGCAAGAGCCTGGTTGACCAATTCTGATAGCTTGGAGAACCTATCCTTCCAGTGTTGAACTTCGTCCCTCAGCTCAATGATGACTGCCTGCTCTTCAATCCTACCGAGCAGCTCAACATAGCGATGTTCCCAATACTGACTTTCATCCCTCACTTGCCGGTACGCATCGCTGACGTGACAAAGGCGCTCCTTCAACTCATCAGAATCCTCTTGCTCTGCTTTTAGGGCCCGCTGATATTCTCTGAGGATGTTCTCAAATGAGTCTCTCTCTTGCACAACACTGTCTAACTTACTCTCCCATTCAGCTTGTAACATGCGGGATTCTCTTTTTGACTTGGCAAGCAAGCTTTTCGCAGCTCTCTCTTCCATTTTTGCTTCATCCCACAATTCTTTCCACTGATTGGCTTCTTCCAGGGCCTTCTTCTCTTTCAGGCTTCGCCTCTTGATTTCCTCCTTGGCTCCTTGCAGATACCTTTGAACTTCTAACTTGCTCTCCTCTTCCCCTTTTAGTTTCTGACTGAACTTCTCAATGGTAGCAGACTTCAGGGCATTTTCTTCTTTCAACCTTTTGTTCTTCAGAGCCATCTCCTCTACCTCAGCTTGCAAAGATTTCTTCTCTTCCTCTGCCTTCATCAGAGCCAACTTAACCTCGCCTAATTCTTCGGCAACAGGGACACTGGCGTCTACTACTTCCCTCTCGACTTGCAACTCTTTTTGGTAGGGCAGTTGAACATTCTGGATTCTTTTTCCGAGCCACTGAGCGAAGGTGATACCACTAGTCCTCTGAGCAAGCTCTACTTTTCCCATGCGAACCACCGTACTCCAGGCTTGCAAGACCTTTCTAAGCAAACTGTCATCTTTTGGTCCTCCTTCAAAGATGTAAAGCGGGAATATCATCTCTTCAGTAGGCGAATTCCTCATCGGATACCCCAATTACCTCAGAGTCAGGGACGGGTTGTAGTTGATGCATCCCTTAGTGCCCATCAGCGGGACATTTTGAAAACTACCACAGCGGAAGACCACCTTGGGCCTATCTTCCCAGCAAGATGAGAGATACCAGCGGATCGAGTGCTCATCTAGACCCCCTAGAAACTGGATCCATTCTTGAATACTCATAGCTTTCACCTCACAAGTTACAGCGTAGCCAATCAACTTTTCCACTCGTGTTGGGTTGGTGAAGGCATGAATGAGAAGCCATGCATACAACAGGTGAGAAGAGCAAGATATCTTCTTCCTTCTCAAGTCACAATGATGAGTGAAAGAAGAATAAGTGTCAGCAAGGATGGCGGGAATTGGATTAATGGGGCTCCTCTTATTCTGAAAAGCTAGGAAAATACCAATAGCAGTCACATCCACATACCTCTCAATCTGCGGAAAGAGAACAACCCCAAAAATTGCTAAGGCCAAAACTCGCTTGAAGACAACCCAATTTTTGCTTCTAGCATAGGCTCCCATTAAACCTTCAAGGTAGCTCTGCGGGAAACCTATCACATTGTTTCTCTTCTGCTTTTGGAGCTTCAGATCCTCTACACTCACTTGCAATAATGCAGCGAACCCCTCATCTGTGTAGTACTGTTCTTGATACCGGTAGGGGACAGCTTCTGTCTGAGCGAAACCCAAAATCTGCTGATATTCCTCCAATGTGGGTGCCATTTGAAAAATTTTGAAAAGAAAGCACCTGATTTCTGGGTCATAGAATCTACTCAAAGCCACAATAGCCTCAGTCTGTACCTCTAGCAACAACAACTTCGGGAGATTCCCATAAGCATTGTCAAACGATCCCCTTTCGATAGGTCCCATCAGGTCAACACATTTTTTCAGTCTAGTCACATCTACCTTGTTTACAGCGGGGTACCTTGGAGTATACACCGTTTCCCTTCTAGATTCCATGTCGTATCTATGACAAAAATTCTTCGTTACTTGGGGTTCTCGGCAAGCAAACCATGATGAAATGCAAAGATGCATGCGAAAACTAATGAAAATGTATGTTTTATGCAAAGGATGATGTGTAAATGATGATGATGTTCTATGTAACTCAGAGACCAGCCCTTACTAGCAGTGGTTCAAGTTTTTTTTTTTTTTTTTTTGAAAATGCGGGTCGTACGTTATTTCATATGGACCGGTATGAGAAAGGCTACAACGGTAACTCTTTCACCCCCCTTTTTTTCTAAAATAAAGTGGTTCATATGTCACTTCGTACAGACCGGCGAAAGAAAGGTTACAACGGCAACTCTTTCTCTATTTTCTCTTTTTTCGAAAAATCTCCTTTTCTTTTTGAAAACGTGCCTAGTTTACAATGCAGCACACAATTTGGAAAGCCTTTGTGACCTAAAAAGAGGTGAGACCTACGATCTAGGGCAATTTAAAGGGTAATCCTCCCATGTGGCTCTATTCACTCCCTCGCAAAGGCTACCAGAGCTAAATTTCTCTCACGATAACACCCACAACGATGGAATGCCATCTGGTGTGAGGTACCATAAAAGAGCATACTCTGGCTGAAACTTTCGTGAGAGCAGAAGGACATCGGTCCAATTGGCAGTCACTACTCGTTTCCACTCTCCTAGGTGTTTTTTCAGACCTTGGGTTTTAGGCCTCTCTCAAAGCACATAATTATAAGGGGGTGAGTGTGTGTAGCGGGGACATACCGCCTAAAACTTCCCACATATATCCCCACCTGCGAAGGAAAACCCAGAACAGTCCAGACAATAGCAAGCGATAACATGTTGTCTACACTAGGGTTCAATATCAAATAAGCTAGCCTAGGATTTCAACAATAATCAAGTGCTTTGCTTACCTCAAGAAAGGGGGCCAAGAAGAGGGGAACATAACAAGATGGGGGGAAAAGCATGAGGGTACTAAGCACATAAGCAAAGACGAGGAAAAATAAACATGGAAGGAGAGAAAACAAATGCACATGCATACAACATGATAAGAAGAGCAAACCGAAAAGGGATAGAAGCAAACAAAGTATCCAAATCACATCGATAGCACACTAAACCACACATTTAATTAGTTAGGCTTGACCCACTTAAAAAAGAAAAGTCCCCAGTGAAGTCGCCAGCTGTTGCGCCCGAAAAAGTCCCTGAGGGAATCTTTCTTCGTTTACAACTTTTTGAAAATGAAGTCGCCACCAATATTTTTTTATCAGGAAAATATTGAAGAAAAACCTTTTGAAAAGCGGATGGCCTTTTGGAAAACCGGAAGATTTGGGTTCGGGGGTCGGTTAGGCATAGGGAAGGTTTTAGCACCCCACGCCTCCTTTCTACCGAAAGGGAACCTTTAATTAAATGTGTGGTTTTAAGTGATGATTTGGAAAATACTTAGATTTGCCCCTTTTTTCGAAAAGAGAATGAAAAGACTTAATGAAAATTTTTATTTTTGGCGAAAGTGTTTGTTTTTTTTTAAGGAAGAAGAAGAAAAAAAAACGTTTTTAGTTTATTGTGCTTGACGGAGGATATCCGCTCCTACGTATCTCCCGGTGCGATGGAGAATTCAAAGCTACGTAGTTCTGGTTTTTTTTAAAAAGGGTTTGTTTTTTAGTCTGTTTAGATGAGTTTTCGCAGTAGGAGGGAGGATTCGCGATGACCAAACAACAACGGTTTAGAGTGGCCGCGCTACTAACTCTTTTGAAAATGAAATTATCATCAACAACCAAACGGCAACGGCGCGAGTGATCATTAACGATAATCGGTTTTGCTTTTGATTCGAGTGTTCGCGATGACCAAACAACAACGGTTTAGAGTGGCCGCGCTACTAACTCTTTTGAAAATGAAATTATCATTAACAACCAAACGGCAACGGCGCGAGTGATCATTAACGATAATCGGTTTTTATTTTAGATGATCAAAAGGGTTTTCGCAATTGAATTGATTTTTGGTTTGTGAGACATTTATCCATCATTGGGAAAAAAAAGGGTTTGTGAAAAAAGAAAATAAGTTCGCTTAAGGAAAAGAAACGAAATTCAAAAAGAGAAACAGGAGGTGAAATAGTAAAATGGGGGGTGCAAGTTACAGGGGGGTTGCGTTATTAAAAATGGGGTGTAAACAGTGAGAAGGGTTGCGTTTTGAAATAGGAGGTGCAGAAATCAGGAAATTGTTCCAACGGGCTGTGTAAATGCTGGGCTCTTTCAAAGGGGTTAAGTTATCAAAATTAGGGGTGTGGGAAAAAAGGAAGCCCAGTTCGCATAGGAGGGCCCAGTTAGCGAAACTGGGCTTAAGTGACAAAAAGGGCCTTATGCTTGTGCCTGGGGGGGTGTAAATAGCAGTTTACTTGTTTTTAAAAATGTTTTACTTACCACTCTTTTTTTTTACTAAGGAAAAGTTTTTTTGTTCTCTTTTTTTTTGTTAATTTTTGATTAAAAAACGAATAAATAAATAAATAAAAGAAAAACATAAAAATCAGTTTATTTGTTTACTTAATAATAATAGTAAAAGAAATGTGTTGACTACCCCTTTTATTAATTACTAGGAAATGTTTTTTTTGAGTTTTTTTTCAGAAAAATGATTTTATGTGAAGTGTTTTTTTTTAAAAAAAAAAGGATTATTTCGTTTTCATAAATCTGAAATGTGCAACCAAGAGTTGTGGTGTTTAAAAAAAGTGAAAAATAATAACAATTGTATTATAACAGAAACTTAAAAGAACAAAAACATCTTTATTATAACATCTAGAAATCACAAAATAAACATAAGTAACCTACCATGAGCATAAGGCAGAGAAACAAACTAAACTAAAAAATTCATGGAATCTAGTATGAACACTATCAAGGGACATAGAGATATGAACAACTTTCAACAACAAAATTTAGAATAACATAAAAGAACATGATTTATAAGAAAACAGAAATAAAATTAAATTATTTACCCAATATGCTCGTACAATGAAGTCCCCAGATCTCACGATAGTAGAAAAATTTCTATGGGACTTTTACAGAGAAGAGGAAACAAGAAAAAAAAATGAAAACTTTGCTATCTATTTCACTCAAACACCCCTCTAGATCGAATCTTCCCTGGATCTTTACTCAAGTCTAGCTTCTTCTCCCTCTTGCCTCTCAAAAATCGTCCCCCTTGCCTCAAAACCGTAACCCCTATTTATACCAAAACTCGATCTCGTAGTTGTGTGCTTTGTTTTTCGGTTTTTTCCACCAAGCCTTGTGTATAGATCCGTTTGCGTGCTAACCTTGAGAAAAACGAAATGGAAAACATGTTTCCTTGGATGAACCCGTGAGCTTTTGAGTGACCAACGGCCTCTTGTGTGATGATGCCCAAAGATGGCGATTTCGTGGGAGAGGAGAGAAAGAAGCCCCAAAAATGGTGATTTCGTGAGAGGATGTGAAAGGAAAAACGTGTGGAGATGGAGAAGAGAAAGAGGAGTGGACGGCTAGAGAAGAGAGGAGGATTGATGGCTAGGGTTTGATGGGAAGGATATGAATGATGTGAGGAAGGAGGCGTGGGAGAGAGAGAGAGAGAGTTGAGTGTGTGAAGTGAAGAGATGAGAGTGAGTGTGTGAGAGAGTGTGAGAGAGAAAGGGGTCGTAGGGGGGAGGGAGCCGTTGGGGGGAGAGAGGAATGTGGGGAAGTGGGAAGTGTGGGGAAGTGGGAAGTGTGTGGAAGTGGGATTGTGAGTTCCAAGGAGGGAATAAAGGGGAGTGGGTCGACTTTGACCATGGGATAATAGGGGTGAATGTGGCTCATTCTTGGGTAAAAGGGGGGGAGTGAATGTGGTCAAGTTTTAGGGTTAGGGGAGAGGGATTCGAATTAGGGTTAGGAGAGGAGGGAAATTAGGGTTTTGGTGAGTTGGGTTGTGGGTCATGGGTTGGATTAGGGTTAGGATATGGGTTATGCGAATTGGGCTAGCCCTTTTTTGCTGGGTTGGGTTTTTGATGGCCCAATCCTGATTGCACTTCATATATTTTTTAAAGACCCCCCCCCCCCCCCCCGTTTCCTCTTTTGCTTATTTTGTTTTGATACTTCTAATTATTATTTTTTCAAAAATTAAAACTTGTAGCAAACTAAAATAAAATAAAACATGGCATGAAAATAAAATAAATATTTTTATTAAAAATAAATAAAATCTCTCATTTTTGATCGGACAAAATTAGGGTATTACAACGGGAACATCAGAATTTGGTTGTAACCGGAGTAGGCATCCATGAAAGACAGTAAACGAAAACCTGAAGCATTATCGACTAGGCGATCAATGCTAGGAACAGAAAAGGCGTCCTTTGGACAGGCTTTATTAAGATCGGTATAATCAATGCACATGCGCCATTTTCCATTACTTTTCTTGACCAGTACAGGGTTGGAGAGCCAAGTTGTATACTTGACGTCCGTTACAAAATTAGTATTAATTAAATCATCAATGGCCTTAGCTGCAGCGACCGCTTTCTTCTTGGTTTGAGTCCTCTTGCGCTGGGCGACCCACTTAGCACCGGGGTTGACAGCTAACTGGTGACAAGCGACTTCTCGGGTAATCCCGGGCATGTCTTCCGCCGACCAAGCAAAGAAGTCGGCATGAGCCTTTAGGCACAATGTGAGCTTAGCCTTTACTTCTTCAGAAATTTCGGAACCGATCTTGACAGTTTTGGCTGGGTCATCTCCCATCTGGATTTCCACAAATTCTCCATCAGGTTGAGGTCGCCTGATTTTCTGCTTCAATTCTCGGGCCAAGTCGTCATCGCCCTCTTCTTCCGAGCTGTCTGGGTCGTACCTCGCATCGAGGTCTGTCACATTGACATCAGCAGCCTTGCCTTTCTTTATCTTCTCAGAATCTTTTCGGGCTTCTTCTTCTTCGGGGGATCCCCCTCCTCCATAGCCTTCTTATCCGCCTTCATGTGTAGATAAAAGCATCTCCGGGCGGACTCTAAGTCGGCGTTGAGGGTAATAACTTTGTTGCACAAAGAGTAGAATTTCATCTTGAGGTGGACAGTGGAAGTTACTGCCCCGAGCCTTCCTAGGGTCGGTCTTCCAATGATGCAGTTGTAGATCGAAGGACACGACAAAACCAGGAATTTGGTCTTGACCGTCCTTACCAATGGTTCTTCACCATAAGTGACCATCATTTCCAAGTAGCCAAGCAACTTGGTACGTGACCCATTAAAATCGGAAAGGTCCGATCCCCTGTAAGGGGTGAGGTCTTCTTCAGATATTTGTAGCTTTCTGAGGAGATCGGCGAAGATGATGTCAGCCGAACTCCCTTGATCAACTAGGATTTTCCTTACTTCAGAATTGGCCATTACAGCCCTGACTAACAACGGTACATGCTTGTTGGGCTTCCCATCTAGCATATCCTGATCGCCGAAGGCCAAAGGAGGCCGAACTGGTGAGGGGACCAAAGCTGAGGTGGAAGCAGCACTCATTATTTCTTTCCACTTCCTCTTCATGATTTTTCCCGAGGCCTCTTCAGGGTAGCCTCCCGTGATGACCATCACAACAGTCCGACCTTTGGACTTCCGGTAATCTCGCTCGTCCTCCGAGCTTTCCTCTTTCTCTTGTTTTGCCTTACCCTTCTTTTTAGGGTCGTTCTTCTCCTCCTTAATCTCTCCTTCATGCCGAGGTGGCTTTTTCACATATTGGCTCAATTTCCCATTCTTGATTAGATCCTCGATGTCATCTTTCAAGGCATTGCAGCGATTGGTATCATGATTATTACTTCGGTGATACCGACAGTATTTGTTAGATCGCTGTCCCGGCCTGTGCGGGAGTGGATCACGGAACTTAACTTCTTTGAATTTCGCATTCATGCATTACGCCAAGATTTTGGCTCTGATCTCATTAAGCTCGGAATAATGCTGGTACCGATTTCGAGGTCTGGGTTTGTCATCGTTCCGGCCTTTCTTCCGTTCTGGGGCTTAGACCCTCCGGGCTCTGCAAGCGATCTTCCTGCGTTCAGTCCTTCCTCGTGATCGATGTACTTATGAGATCCCTAGAGGAACTCCGCAAGCGACTCGGGTTGGTTTACCCCCAACATTAATTTGGAATAGACTTCCTTTGCAAAGACCAATTTCCATGAAGTAAAGTCGGAAAGAGTCATCGAGGTTCCGAACTTTAGTAGCTTCTCGATTGAATCTCTCTATATAGTCTCGGAGGGACTCGTTCTCCCCTTGCCGAATTGCCTGTAACACCTTCCGAGATTTTGGCTTCATCTTGGAATGGGCGAAGTGGGCAGAAAACAGCTTGGCTAACTGATCCCAAGAGGATATAGAGTTCGGCTTAAGGATCCTGAACCAATCCAGAGCCACCGTTTCTAGAGTGAGGGGAAAGATTCTGCATTTTATCTCCTCTGGAACGTTACGGTACTGCATTACCGTGTCAAAGTAATCGAGGTGGCGATCAGGATCGCCAGTCCCGTCATGCATCTTCAAGCCTTCTGGGGACTTCTCAAGATGCTTCGGCACCAGAAAGTAGTCGATCTTACTGGTGAAAGGTTCCTTCCGTTTCGCCGATCTTTCTTGGGGTGGAGATCGTTTGTTTTGGTGCTTAACATGAGATCTTCGTGAATGTAGGTGTCGACGTTCATGCCTCAGGGATTTTTCCTGACTTCTAGAACGTCGCCTCAAAGATGAGGATGCTAAAGATGAGCTTGGCCAAGGGGAACCCTCGGAGTAGTAACTGTCATCAGGGGTCCGACTTGGGGAGTTCCCGATCCACGCCCCCTCTACGACGAGGTGGAGATCGGTGGTGGTGTCTCCTCCAAGCCGGAGATCGGTGACGCCTTCGACTAGAAGTTATTCTACTCGGAGTGTGGCGTTGAGGAGATGTTCGGTCTGGAATACTCCGAGCTCGGAGTTCAGCTATCCCCGCTTGCATTTGAGCGCAGCGTTGGCTCTTCTGTTGATCAGTCTCGGCTTGCCGAGTTAGTAGCTGGACGAGCTGTTGAACAGCATCGACTGGCACCTGGGCAGTCTGAGGAGGAGGTGGAAGTTGGTTCCGTGCCGAACTCCTGGGGACAATAGCCGTGGCCGAGTTACGGGCGTGTGCGGAGCTAGGGGGCAGAGTGACTGCCACACCTTCTGGAGTTTCCTGCTACAGATCCGGTCTTACTATTGCGCTTGAGATGTTCCTCTGACGTAATACTGGAGCCATCGTTGACCAAGAATATGGGTGAGGAGCTAGAGTACAAGATCCTCCCACTGTGGTCGCCAATGTTCTGTACCGTATCTCTTGACCTATGTCCGATCCGAGATAGTTGGTAGTAGTAGGTCTTGATCAACCGAGCTCTGTATTCGATCTGGGGCAGGTGGTACCTGCGAAGACACTCTGACGCTCAAGTCAGCTAGAGAACTGATTAGAGGTAAGAATGTTGGAAAGTAGGTGTACCTTTAATGCTTGCAATGAATGCTTATTTATAGGTTTTGGAAATCAATAAGAACCGTTAGATCTAGGGCTTTGATCTTAACCATTGATTAATGGACTTGCCATTGTCTTTGGACCTTAGCAAAAGAATAAGTGAGGCCCAATCCATAACATATTCCAAATACTTTACCACAAAGAATGGATTGGATTTTTTTATAAGTGGTATAGGCTTTTATTAAAGGTATGGTACAATTTTTGGTATGGATAAAGTTTACCGGTGTCTTTGCACACCCCTAGATGGGAGGTTGTGGGGAAATCCAAGTAGGGCAAGCTATGGATGAGAGTGGATGAGAGTGTTGGCTGCTGGGAAATTATTTGGGAGAATGGAAAATTTGCTTCTATGGCTATTGTGGGCATGCCTCTAACATTTATACTAAGTTATTGGCAATTTGTCATCAATTGGAAGTTGCTTAGCGGTTTAGTTGTAGGAAAATAATCTTGGAATATTCATGTCTCCATATGCGTCCATATTTGGAATGGGATCCTCTCCAGTTATTAGGTGGTTCCAGGATGAGAGAGAAAAATACATTGAATAAAATAATAATATTTTAATATAATAATATTGTATTCATTGTCTCTTTCTCGCTCCTACTGAAACCTTCCAGTAATTGGAGAGCACCTGAACCCTCTATATCCATGTCTGGTTTATCTATAAAGTTGCGATACTATCGGCTAATTAAAACAACACCGGTAGGCATCTCAAACAACAAATACCAATCTCATGACTTCAAAAATTCAAAGATTTGAGGATTAAATTAACACTAAAACATCATGAGCTAGATATTCATCAACCAATCATTAAATTACCAACAAAAGATGGCAGCCCTTCTAAAAGTGTATTAGGTTTAGATTTGTTTAGTCGCATAATCAAGGCACTATCGTGGAGGAGTTTTGTAGCTCCTACTTTTTTCAAAGCTCCAAAATCTAAACCAAACACACTTTTTTTGTTTGGATAATTGATGACGACTACTCATGAAGTACTCCAACGCTTTCAATGAAAGATTAATCTCCGTCTGTGCTTAGGAACAACTTTCACACTAACCTGGGAGCACCGAGTAGACTTCCCGTGTCTCAGTGTAGCTTATATCACTGAGTCAATGGTGTTGGTTAAAGAAGACACACTCTAAATAAATATTTCCCTTCCCATAATGGAAATTAAATTTTATATATGAATCATTTTTCACTGTCTCAAAAATAAGGGTGGCAACGTAAATTCTAATCATTAGTTATCTCTCCTTGTTCCGGCCAAACAAAAAAATTATCTCTTTGTTCAAATGGAAGTCACTATCATTTCAGCAAGGAAGTTTTGTTAACCAAAACAAAAATTCTCTAAGTGGTTACCAAAAGTTACCTTTGCCAACAACTTTTGATCATTTCAATCAAGTTGGCTTTTCTACCCCCTTATTGCAATTGGTCCCCCTAGTTGAAGAATTAATATGAGTTTAATAATTAAACCTTTGTAAATAAATTTTACTTTGTGTGATCATATTTCATTATTTTGTTTAATATATATAAGAAAAAATTAACAAGTAATATGATTATATTATAAATTAGGGATTTATTCAATCACCAAAAAAAATTGACAAAAAATTAGTGAGTAAAACTTGTTTTTATATTTTTCATTTATGTATTTAAGAATATTGCTCCTCAACTTTGTCATGCTAGTCTTAATTGCCAATGGAGACAGTTTTTGCTAGCATTGCTTTGGTTGTTGGTTAGAGTAACTTCAAAGGTTCGCTTTCATTAACTCTTTTGTCAAAAAAAATTCTGCAAATGTGGAAACAAGGAAGTAACTATTGAATTAATACTATGAAATATTCGGCTAAAGTAGCCATTCTCGTGAATGTTATGAATTCGCATTAATTAAACCCATGTTTTCTTTCTCGCTTTGTTGCTTTTGTCTACTTAGATGAAATGACAAATAAACACATCACACACACTATCACTGCTTACACTTAGGTTCAAGTCCAGGAGCCAACGTCTCCATGTCACTGAAATTGCCAAGACAACTAATAGTGAGGAACTCTTTCTCACCTTGTAATCTCAAGAAAACATTTTTTTTTATTTCACAGGACCGACAACGTGGACAATTTATTGACTACCCGCAACTTTAGCTGTTATGATCAATGTTATTAAAATCGACCCGATCATGGCACTCGGTCAGGGGTCGAACCGAAGGGTCGCTTATTAAACTGCATGACTCTGCTTGCGAAAAAGTAACGGTTAAAAAACAGATGACATTGACACACTATATATGTTATTTATGTTATTTTCACAAACCTTTTTGAAATCATGTTCAACTTACAAGCTACCACCTCTATTCTTGTATATAAGATTTCTTTGACTAAGACTCTGTTTGCCAAGTCTCATCTGCTACCAGATAGCAGATTTGACTCACTACAAAAAAATTAGCCAATAGCGACGGATATTTCCCTCGCAAAATGACATAAAACCGTCGCTAATGGTCATTAGCGAGGGACCAGTTCCCTCGCAGAATCCCTCCTCGCTATTGAGATTAGCGAGGGAATTTGGATCCCTCGCTAATTAGCGAGGGGCTATGCCGTCGCTAGTTCCCTCGCTAATAACTGCAGCTTTTCAGGTGATGGGACTCAGTTGCAGGGGTTGGTAAATGCGCAGGAATTAGCGAGGGACAGTTCCCTCGCTAATTCCCTCGCTAATGACTGCAGTTTTCAAAAAAAAACTGACACATGTCCCGTGCTGAATGGCTTGTTTTTTTATATATATTTATTATTAATTAATGAATATTATATTATATTATTAATTTTGTGGTGATGTGTGGTGGTGGTGGTGTGGTGGTGGCGTGGTGGTGGTGGTGGTGATGGGTGGTTTAGAGTAGAGAGAGAAGGAGAAGAGAGAGAGAGAGAGAGAGAGAGAGAGAGAGAGAGAGAGAGAAGTGAGAGTGGTGGTGGTGGTGTGGTGGTGGTGGTGGTGGTGGTGGTGGTGATGGGTGGTTTAGAGTAGAGAGAGAAGGAGAAGAGTAAGAGAGAGAGAGAGAGAGAGGAGTGAGAGTGGTGGTGGTGGTGGTGGGGTGGTGGTGGTGGTGAAGAGTAAGAGAGAGTGAGTGAGAGTGGTAGGAGGTATGTGGTGGTGGTGGTGTTGGAAGAGTGAAGAGAGAAGAAGAGTGTGAGAGGAGGTGGTGATGATGGTGGTGGTGGTTGTGTGGTGGTGGAGAGTAGAGGAAGAGGAAGGGAAGAGGAATGGGGAAGAGGAAGGGAAGAGGAAGGGAAGAGGAATGGGGAAGAGGAAGGGTGAAGAGTGAGTGAGTGAGAAAGAAGAGGGAGCGTGTAAACGGTTTTAAAGAAAAAAAGAAAAAAAATTGTGAGGGAATTAGCAAGGGAACTGTCCCATCATCTCAAAAGTTAAATTTAGCGAGGGAATTAGCGAGGGAACTGCCCCTCGCTAATTTCTGCACATTTACCAACCACTGCGCTGAGTCCCATCATCTGAAATGGCAAATTTAGCGAGGGAATTAGCGAGGGACTTAAAATTAGCGAGGGCATTGCCGTCGCTAATCGCAAAAAAATTGACAGCCCTATGCCCTCGCTAAAGCCGTCGCTAATCGCAGTTTTTGCGAGGGACAACAAGTCCCTCGCTAATGGCCGTCGCTAATACCAGTAATTTTTGTAGTGACTAGTAGATTTGATTAGCGGATGACAAATGTGTTTGATAAGCACTAACATTTAGCGTTTATCATTTTTTCAAATACTACTTTAAGTAGTGTTTTTCTTTAAGTGTTACTTCAAATGGTGTTTTTTAAGCACCACTTCAAGTAGTGTTTTTTCAAACACTACTTATAGCATATAGCGTCTCATTTTTTTATTATTTTTACCCTCATTATTTTTCTTAAATTCCATCTCTATCCTCATTTTGAAGAAACTAAACAATTTTAAATCCCAGTTTTTTTTTTGCATAAACTATCTTTAATTTTTATTTTAATTATATATTTTTTTTATATTTTTTAGGAGTTAACCATTGTTATATATGTCGATTATTATATTGCAGTGCATAATTAATAGTATTTATATTTACTATATATATATATATATATTAAATAATACAATTTTTGAGAAATAGGTAAATAAAAATATTAAAATAAAAAAATATAAATTTTACAATTTTAACTTCTAAATATCTTAATGTTAGTTTAATTACCATGATTTTATATCAATAATCAATAGTAATTTTGTAATTACGACTTATCTATTTTTTTGACGAATACGACTTATCTATTCAGACACGATCATACAGAAAGTCAAAGACACCTAAAATTGAAATTGCAAACTAACACTGCGGTTTTCTTTTTAATTTGATGTTATTACATATGATTTGCCACATATAATGTTATAAGTTGTCGTTGTTTCTACAACTTCTCCATTTTAGGCTTTTCCTTCAACTTCTACTTTTAATGTTACTAAATTTATTCTTTATTATTTAACTGCATTGGTTTGAATCAGACTGGCTCATAATTTTTTTAGGAAGTAAACTGAACCAAATCAAACCATAAGTAGTTTTACTCCGCAGTTCGGATGATTTTTCGATTCAAAATCGACCAAACTGCACTGCAAACATCCCTTGAAATAAGGGGTTATGGATGTCACAAAGAGTGGCGGATCCACACTTATTTTTAAGTTAGTTACACTCGATAAAAAATCTTTGCCCCCATGGGGCAATTGTTTTTTAAATGAGGGTATAAAGAATACTTATTTATTTTTTGAACTTTTATTGTTTCGGTCTCTTCTAGGACTAAATATACACAATGAAAAATTTAAGTAATTTGGTTTTTATGGTGTAATGACTCAAAAAAGTTATTTTCGGAAGATAGAGACCTATTTGTCCTTTAAAAAATGGAAATTGCTAATTTGGTCATTAGAAACTCCAATGTTAGTCAACCATTAAAACTCAAATATTAGTCAAACTAATTTTTAGAGTAACTGCTGTTTTTTGATTTAGGAGACCTAACATCAGACGTCGCCGCTGGGAGGGGGGCTCCCTCCCCGGTTTCTTCCCCTCTCCTCTCAGTGCTCCTTCGCCCTGCTGTCGCTATTGGCTTCGGTCGAGTTGAATCTGTTCCTCTGATCTGCGCTCCTTCTCTAGGGATCTGTGTTCGCGATCCACTGTTTCGCGACGCCTCTGCACTGCTGTGGTTGCGCGGCTGTGGCTTCGGTCTGGATGTTCCTGGATGTTCTCTGTGTTGTTCTTGCGCCGTCGTCGTTTCGTGGTTGGATCTTCGACTTCGGTTGTTCCGGTGGCTGTAAATTAATAAAAATGGGTTGGGCGCTGCTTGGGTTGGAACCGCTGTTGGGGGCTCCCTTTCCTCGGATCTGATCTCCTTTGTGACGTCCACGGCCTCTCCCCTGAGGCGTTGATGGTCGGATCTCCCTGTTGGTGGATCTGCGCGCTTTTGGAGGTACTATGGAGTGCTTCTGTTCGCAGTGGTTTGTGGCTCTGTTCGCGCAGGGGTTGGTTCTGATGCGGTGTTTCGCGGTGGTTCACGGTGGTTTGTCTGATGTTCGCAATGGTGGCTGTCGTTTCGGACTTTGGACCCGCAGTCACGCCTCCTCTCCTTTTGTCGTGGGCATTTCTCCCTGTCGCTCGCGGTTTTGCTTGATTGTGCCACGGTGTTGGCCGAGGGCGCAAGGCCGCGGTGGTGGTTGGTGGCTCGGCTACCTCGATCAAGCTAGGTGTTGTCGCGGTGTTGGCCGGTAACACGACTTCGCGATGGTGGCTGGAGTCCCGGCGCCGGATGTCTGGGGGTGTGCTGTCGGTGGGTGCTGATTCGATAGTTTGTACCTTGTCGGACGCCGGATTGCAGTTTGTAGATCGCCGGGCTCCTCCCCCTTTGCCTTCTGCTTCTTTGCCCCCTCCCAATCGTCTCCGGGCCTCCACCTCTAACCTCGATGCTTTGTGATGTGCTTAATGTGAGGATAGCGAGGTGATGCATCCTGTTGTGGTTTGGAGTGTGAGTTCAGGAGGTGGTGGGTGGAGGTTGTGTGGGGACTCTCAGGTGTTGCCCTGCCTCCTTTCGGGTTTTCTGTTCGCCTTAGAATTTCTTCCATTAGAGTTCTATGGTTGTTTATTTTAGAGGCCTTGTTGGGCATTCTATTATTGTCCTTATTACCAAGGGTTTTGGTCTAGTCCCCCCTTGTGCTTTTTATATCTCTCTTTATTTTATTAATAAATTCGGGCTGACTGCCTTTTGATTAAAAAAAAAATTTTAGAGTAACTAAAATGTTCCTAAAATTATCTTAAAATGACTAATTTAACTTATATTTGAGATTTATAAATGCTTATGATCTTTTTTTCTAAAAAAATATTAAACTATTTTTTTTGCCTCCACGACATAAAATTTCTCGATCCACCTCTTCAAAACTATCATTTCTCAACACTCTTCATATAATTGAGTAAAATTAATCTGAGTCTGTTAACTTTGGGAAAGAGTTCCAGTAAATAGATACACATGAATTTACCCAAGAGAAAGTTGAAAAGAAAGTATGATACTAGCACTTCATATACCAAGTTCGGTCCACTTTATAAAAGACAATATTGTTTCTGCTTCATCGAATAATTGATGTATATAGTCTATAGAGCATATAGGTAGTAATATTGTTTCTGCTTCACATGAATACTTTTTTATTCAGTTATACTAATAGATGATAATTTTTTTATTACAGTGTTATTGGAGCGCACACTACAAAAAAACTAGTCATTGGCGAGGGACAGTTCCCTTGCAAAATGACCTGATTCCCTCACTAATGGTCATTTGCGAGGGACTTAGCGAGGGACTGGTTCCCTCGCTAATTCCCTCCTCGCAAATGGGATTAGCGAGGGAAGTTGGATCCCTCGCTAATTAGCGAGGGACTATGCCGTCGCTAGTTCCCTCGCTAATGACTGCAGCTTTTCAGGTGATGGGACTCAGTTGCAGGGGTTGGTAAATGCGCAGGAATTAGCGACGGCTTTTGCCCTCGCTAATTCCCTCGCTAATGACTGTAGTTTTCAAAAAAAAAATGACACGTGTCCAGTGCTGAATGGTGGCGTGGTGGTGGTGTGGTGGTGGTGGTGGTGGTGATGGGTAGTTTAGAGTAGAGAGAGAAGGAGAAGAGTAAGAGAGAGAGAGAGAGAAAGAGAGAAGAGTGAGAGTGGTGGTGGTGGGTTGGTGGTGGTGAAGAGTAAGAGAGAGTGAGTGAGAGTGGTAGGAGGTATGTGGTGGTGGTGGTGTTTGAAGAGTGAAGAGAGAAGAAGAGTGTGAGAGGAGGTGGTGATGATGGTGGTGGTGGTGGTGTTGGAAGAGTGAAGAGAGAAGAAGGGTGTGAGAGGAAGTGGAAGGGGGAAGAGGAAGGGAAGAGGAATGGTGAAGAGTGAGTGAGTGAGTGAGTGAGTGAGAAAGAAGAGTGAGGGTGTAAACGGATATAAAGGAAAAAAGAAAAAAAATTGCGAGGGAATTAGCGAGGGAACTGTCTCATCATCTGAAAAGTTAACGTTAGCGAGGGAATTAGCGAGGGAACTGTCCCTCGCTAATTTCTGCACATTTACCAACCCCTGCGCTGAGTCCCATCATCTGAAAAAGCAAAATTTAGCGAGGGAATTAGCGAGGGACAGTTCCCTCGCTAATTCCCTCGCTAATGACAAAAAAATTGACAGCTTTATGCCCTCGCTAATTCCCTCGCTAATGACTGTTTTTGCGAGGGACAACAAGTCCCTCGCTAATTTCCGTCGCTAATCAGTGGTTTTTTTGTAGTGGCAGTATCCACCAATTTTACCTGTGACTAATCTACGCCGGTCTGTGTCGTTCTCCTCTCCCAACAGAGTTTTTGTCGTACTCATGATTCGAACTCAAGACATTGAGGTGAGATCTGAACCCTGTTATCGCTCGGACCAACTCTTGTTGGTTGATACATGATACTTAATAGAGTGATATCATATTTTTACTTAATTATAAAATTAATCATATTACTTTGTCAAAAAAAATTAATCATATTAATAGATAATTTGTTATGAGGATTGAATTAGTAGTAAGATAGCGGTCCATATACTTAAATGCTTACCAAAAATGGTTAAATATATTTTTGATCCCTATAAAAATTGGAATTACTTATTTTTAGTCCCTCACAATTTTTTCACCTACTTTTGGTCCCGTATCTTTTTCCTAGGGATGGTAACGAAACCCGCCCCTCTGGGTACCCACTTGAATCTGGTCTGAGCTTAATGGGGAAAACCCACATTGACCGACAGCGAGTTTGGGGATGTTGATACTCGGTCTGCTCCAGTCTAGACTCGGACCCGCTTGACTAAACATTAGTTATTAATTTTTAATCTTATTTTAGGCATATAGACTTATTTATTTTGTTTCATATATTTTGTTTATTTTAAAATTTGACCTCTTTTCAATAAAAAAAATCTATTTTACTGCGTTTAACTTTATTTTATCATTGTATAATAATTACATTTTTATTATATTAATTTTGAATTTTTCTATAAATAGTTGCGGAATCGGGGACTTGTGGGAAAACCCGACTCCGCTTGGAGAGGGGATGGGAAGGGAACAACCCAACCCCACAAGAGATGGGGGTGGTCTGGGGGAGTGACAGATTCAGGAATTTTTACTAGAGGGGAAAACCCGAGCCATTGCCATTCCTATTTTATCATCAATTTTAGTCCCTCATAACTTTTAATAGCGCTTCATGACGTTTAACGGTCCTTAGAAGCGCTATAAAATGTCCAAAAAAACGCTATTAAAAGTCATGAAACACTATTACTTGTAATGAGGGACTAGAATTGATGAGAAAAAGAACTTGGGGATCAAAATTAGCTAACATTTTTTTGAATGATAAAACAAAAAAAACTCTAATTTTATAGGGACCAAAAACCCTATTTAACCCTATAAAAAAACTCAAAACCCACAAATTTTCTTACAAGGCCTTTTCTTTATGGATTATTACAAGACCTATTTTTTTTGTTCGGACCATTGTACCTACGAAGTGTTCCGACGTTTTCAACAAAAAACTAATCTCCATTCGTGCTTTGGAGAAAATTTTGCACTGACCAACACTAAATTTCTCACTGCGAGAATCGAATCTAGGTGCACAAAGTCGACCCATGTTCCTTGGATAATTTATGCCATATTTGCCTTACTCGTTTTTTAGAACGATATTTATTTATTGTTAGTTATCAATATGTTAGACTCGTAACTCAAATAATTGTTTTTTTTGCACTTCACGCATAACCCCACAAATTGAAGTCATGTGCCTTGTTATGAAAAAACGTTAGGTGGATTTTTTCCCCCCCTCTCTCTCTCATATAATTGCTGAGAAAAAAAGAGAGAAGTTATGAGACAGGTAGATGTTGAGTTTGTTGCTAAATCAGTAATTTTGCATAAATGCATGCACATTTTATATATAAAAATGTGATATTTTCCAAAATAATATGTAGTAGGAAAAAAGTTAGTATAATTGGCAGCAACTTTATATCTATCACAATAGAAATGTATGCTATTATTACTGGGTGAAGAAATTATTAGGAGTTCTAATATTAGTAAACATTTCAAATTGGAGGTAGGTTATAGGTATTTGAGATCTAATATGCACTAGTCTAAACTAATTATTCTTAACATGATAGGCACACTGAGATTGATAATTGCTGGTTAAAGTAAGAGATAAATAAATAAATTAAGAAAGATGAATGGAGGAGGTGGGACCATAGAGGGGGTGGAATGTCAAAATCCGACATTTGGAAGGAGGATGTTGGTGCTACCCGGTTAGTGCTGGCATTGGCAACAACAACACCCTTCAGTAGAAAAAGTCATGACTTATTTTGAAAGAATCTTTGGAGGGACAAAAGTAGCACAAAAGTTGTGGGTCCATTGTTAGCTACTTCAAATTTATGTACCCATGATTTCTGGTTTTTATATGTCCTTGTAGATAGATAGATTGGCCAGATGGTATGTTTGTTTCTTTTTCTTTTCTTCTATATGGTAATTTGGTAAAATGAAGATATTGTTTTCATATGATTAAATTTTGATTATAAGTATAGAATGATTGATTTGCAAATAGATAAGTACTTGAGATGACAGTACAGTATTTGATAAATTTTTGTGTCGTGTACTGTTTGGTGAATAATGGACAACACCTCTCAACCGCTCAACCACACCCCTGAGTCGAAAGGAGTGTGTGTTTTGAGTACTTGTGATGTGTGTGTTTTGAGTACATGAAAGCAGTGCAATTTAGGTTAGTTTTTGCTATGTGACAGTACAATGCGATGTTGCTTGTTGTGATGCAAATATGGATGGCTTAATTATGTATGGATAGTGTGGGTTTAAATGCCTTTAGAGGTGTGGTGAATGTTGAAATCTCTGATCAAACATTAACAAGCATGAATCATGAAAAAGTAAGTAGTGTTATTTGTTTTCGGATTCTACGTTATCTAATTGGATTGCCTATTTTGTCAAAAATAAAATTGATTTCCTAAATCAAGGAATGTCTTTTTACATTATAATAATACTATAATACTCTATTTAATTAAAGGTTTGCAAACTACGAATAAATTGATGATTATAAGGTTTCCAAACTACAAACTTGTGTGCAAGATTTCTCGATAAAAATTGGTGTAGGAGCAACATTCCTCTCATCGTTGTGTCTACTGCTCCAATTGAGATGCATCACATTCTTCAAGTAGATGTTATTGGCACCTCCTTCTTACGGGGTTGAACTTGTTTTTTTTATTTTTTTATCTTTTGTAACCAAAAGAAGAAGATTATAATTTTTCCAAAAAAAAGATATTGTATTTTATGTTAATTTTTTAAAAAGGAAAAACACCTAATTGTTCAAATAGGTAAAAATAACTATATTTTTCAAGAAAAAGAATATAATTTTGAAAAACAAATGTATTAGGCATTATTACCGTTGAATTTTATTACTTCTTCGAATAAGAAAAGAAGAAGAAGAAGCAAGAAAAGGGGATAAACAAGTAAATTTTGATTTGTGAATTGTGATTTTTGATTTTGTAAACAAAAGTTTTGGCATTTATAATGCACATGTGACTTTCTCTCTCTCTCACTTCACCATCACACTCAGAAATCAGAAACTCAGCTCTCTCTCCTTTCCTTCCTCGTTTCTCTCATTGCAGACAAAAAATTGGACTGCCACTCACTTTACCCTCTCTCTCTCAGATCTCTCCCTCTCTCTCAACAACACAATCTATGCTCTTCTTACAACCTTTGTCAGACACCATTGTTGTTGCTTCAAACTTCAAAGGTTGGATTTTTACTTTGATTTCCATTGTTTTTCATATCTCAGCATTACGTTTCTATGTCCATTCTACCCTTGATAAATTGACTAATGTGATTCGTTCTTGTATGCAATCCTATCCTTGTTTGTTTTCCCTTTCTGGTTTTTCCATTGGTTTTTATTGTTTTGCACTTCACATGTTTGATTCATGACTTCTAAGGTTTTATGTTTGAAGATAATTTTTCAGCTTTCAATGACAATAGTTTTCTTGTTGAGGTTGGGTTTTTACATGTCAGCAAAGCATAAATCGTTTGTTTTTTTTTATAAAAAAATTGTGTTGTTTTGACTTGTGTTTGGATTTTTGTTATGCAGCGGAAGAAGGACTTAAAGGGCAAAGTAGAGCAAAATATATGATGTAAAGACAAATGAGAAAGTAAAATGACCATTGATATTCCTCTATCTATGGCTCAAATTCCTAGGACAGGCAGATCTTCCTTTAGCTCTAGCAATGGCTTTAGCTCTATCAATGGCAATGAGAATACCCCTTTGAACACCTCTGCTTCTGTTACCATTGCTGATGGCTATGATAGTGATGGCTCCAATTTTGCACCACCGTGAGTATCATTTTCTTGTGTTGGAAAACTTTATTTGGCTAATTCTCTAGTATATTATTAGAAATTTAGGTTCTCATTACGTTTCTCATCTTGTAGATTTATTATATATATATATATATATATATATATATATATATATATATATTTGATTTGAGAAAGTGACATATTATGGTTTGAATCACTTAATCTTTTACTTGTTAACCTGTAACTCTCGTTTTTTCTTCTTTAATGTAGTTCTACGACATTCAAATACTACTTATACTCACTTAAAACTTTATATCATTAATCAACTCCTGGAAATTGTACCTTTATCCAAGAGTTTATGAACTTTATATCATTAATCAACTCCTGAAAATGAGTTTGCTATTTGCACATGCGCAACATTCTTCATTTTCCTAACTTGGTATCTGGTTTGATTTCGCAGCACGCCATCAACTCTCTCACTGTCCATTCCAGCAGAACTCGCCGGAGCTATACCGTTGATTGACAGATTCCAGGTGAGAAAGTTTATATTTTAATCTAGATATAAATATGATCTCTATTAATAATATTGCTTCCTTCTCAGTTTTGTGTCTCAATGATTTGTCTAACTAATTACCTGAATCAATAAAGGATTTTAGTTCCTTGCTTATGTGCATTACCATTTGATATCACCAAGTTTCTGTTGATGCTGTTTCATAGGTGGATGGATTTTTAAAATTAATGCATAAACAAATTCAATCTGCTGGGAAACGTGGATTTTTTTCCAAAAGATCTGTAGATCCTCATGCTCGAGAAAAATTTACATTTGAGGACATGCTATCTTTTCAAAAGGTAATCAAAATCAAGTACCTAAAATGATTTTTAATCTATGAAGAGCTAACACACTGTTTCTTGTAGGATCCAATACCAACAGCATTGCTGAAGATTAATGGTGATTTAGTAAGTCGAGCAACAAAGTTGTTCCAGATGATTTTGAAATACATGGGTGTTGATCCAGCGGATTGTGTAACTCCATTAAGCTTAGATGAACGAGTTGAGGTTGTAGGGAAATTATACAAGCAAAGTTTAAAACGTTCTGAACTCCGAGATGAACTTTTTGTTCAGTTATCAAAACAAACACGAAATAATCCCGAGAGGTATGTGATTCTAGATTTAGTATTGAGTGTCTGCTTCATCTTTTCTTGGCCTTTATTCATTGAAGCTTTATCCACCGACGTTTTGTTACAGGCAATACTTGATCAAAGCATGGGAGCTTATGTATATATGTGCATCCTCCATGTCTCCTAGCAAAGATATTGGGGTTTATCTGTCAGAATATGTTCATAACATAGCACATGGCGTGGCTACTGATCCTGAGATCCAAACGCTTGCATTAAATACGTTAAATGCTTTGAAGCGTTCTGTCAAGGCTGGTCCGAGACATATTATACCTGTGCGAGAGGAGATTGAAGCTTTGTTGACTGGGAAAAAGCTTACAACTATAGTATTCTTCCTAGATGAAAAGTTTGAAGAAATTACATATGACATGTCAACAACTGTTGCGGATGCTGTTGAGGTTATTTGAAACTCTTCTATAAGTTATATGCTTCTATTTGCAATTGCATGCATTTGTAACTAATGTAAATATGTAAATATATAGAAATATTATGGCAGATGGAAAGTGCTTGTAAGTGAAATGTGAAATCAACAATAAACTATGAGTAACTTGAATGGAAATGATTAGGAGATGTAAAAGAAGAAAATCAGACTGCCGACAAAAAATCTATTCAATCTAATGAAGGTGATCCATATGCATCCAATTTCACACCTTTTTGGATTAAGGCTTTAGTGACTTTAAACCTACAACTTGAATAAGACCCCAAGGCTTGAGCTAGAAAAAGGGTATGAGCTATAGTAGATGATAATTATTATGATCACTAGACTTATAATTGATTTTAATCATAATTAATATTTATTCCCTCTTTCCATTCATTCCTTTTATTAGACTTTCATAGGTACCATAGATAGCTTAGGTTGGTTGTTTTGATCCCAAAACTCAGGGATTTTGATACTATTTTCTTTTGTGTACATAATTGTACAATTCCTTATGAACATATGAGAAATTATTTGGAGTCAATTCAATTTGGTACAAGAGCTTTATAGTTCGATTATCTTTCACTTTGTTTGGGATTTTAGATGCTGTTAGCACTGGCCCACTGTCTATAGTTATAGTCAATTGGTGCCGAAAATGGCACCATTGTTTACCTCAAAATCCACTGCCAGATCTACTACCGCTTTCCTCAAGTGAAACCTCCAGCAGCACACTTCACTGGCGTGTGATGCACCACCCTCTTGACTGTCGTTAATGCTGCTGCTTCTGCCCTTGTATTCATCCATCCTCTCAATTCTGTTTTACCTGACTTTTGTTTTTGGATGCTTTTTGTCATTGTTTTTGAGTTTCTCTAGTGGCTGAGCCTGTTAATGAAATTTCCAAACCAGAGAAGAAATGTTTGACCACTCTTTCGAGTTTTTTTGGGTCCCCACCATCACACTGAGAAGTACAATGGTATAAACTATTTTAACTAGAGTAATGATAGGCCCATTATTAATTTTAGGCCAATTATTAACGTGAGGGCAGAATATTCTCGAAGGAGAAGAATTAGAGGGATTATATAGAGTGGTGTAACAGAGTGAGAGGGCATTAGGAGATTTGTTGGAAAAGGTTTGGGCAATCTTTATGCTTGAGGGAGGAGTTCATCTCTTATTTTCTGGTTTATAGTTTATGCATTATTTCTGTTTTAATCTCTTTTAGAATTCTGTTTGTGATTGTAAGGAGTATAACTCCATAGTTTCTTATGTTTTTCAATATCAATTTCTGTTTTCTATTAAGTAATGTAGTGGAGACATTGTTTTTGGGCCTAGAACTAGAATTGTCTGGATCTCACTAAAAAGGCTACTAACATTGCTGGGCCTGGGAAGGAAAAGTGATAATGGTGTTGTTAGCAATTTGTATTCTTGTGATAGTCTATCGAACAGGGATTGGAATACTGATAAATGCTAACTCACCTTTGAAGTTTTGGGGTGACACTATTGTTATTACTTGTTATATGATAAATTGTACGCTGTCCTTTTGTCTCGGCAATACAATTTCTCACTCTCTTTTGTTTCCTAAGGATCCTCTATATGTTGTCCCTCCTTATTTGTTTGGTTTCACTTATTTTGTTCACAATCCCCCTCGGTCGTATGGTAACTTGTCCGCCAGGGACGTCAAACGTATTTTCTAGTGTATTCTTTAGTTCAAAATGGTTTTTGTAGAATATAAGAAAAGATCTTATAATATCTTGGACAAAGTCAGATTATCGTAGTTTATCTTGTAAGATTAGTTTCTAATCTTAGAGTATTTTAAATTATCTTATAGGATTTGTTTCCATAATATTTAGTTTCTATCATAATATACAGTTGATTCTTAGTAGATGTTTCCTATTATAGTTGGCCTTGATGGGTAGGTGAATTGTTTGAAAGCTTGGTAGGTAGCAGAAGTATAGGCTCATATCTATGGCATGAAATATAGTGATACTTCTCTTTTTAGTAAGATGCCCGTTCCTTTGTTCTTGTCTGGCATGAGATGTTGACCCTTGTATCAGTTAGTTATTAAAAATGCCTTCTTACATTGTGATATGGAGGAGAAAATCTAAGTTTATATCTTAAATAAAAGAATGCTATTTCGTATTAGTTTGCTTCTTTGGAGTTGTTCATACCCCCAATTATTTGTCTTTACTGTATCAAGTTTATATCTTTTTATTGCTTACTCAACATATTTACCCCCAGGAACTTGCACGGCTCATTAAACTATTAGAATACTCCAGCTTTAGTTTGTTTGAATGTCGTAAAGTTGTTACCAGTTCGAAATCACATGATCCTGGAAATGGTATGTCTTTTTCCCTCTGCTTGATTGTTATGCTATATCCTAGCTAAATTTATAATTCTAATATTCTTTTATTGTTGCTCAGAGGAGTACATTGGGTTAGATGATAACAAATATATTGGGGATCTCCTGGCGGAATTTAAAGCAGCAAAAGATCGTAGCAAGGGAGAAATTTTGCACTGCAAATTGATATTCAAGAAAAAGTTATTTCGTGAGTCAGATGAAGCTGTGACAGATCCAATGTTTGTGCAGTTGTACTATGTACAAGTATGCCTCTTTATTATGAAAACTAAAAAATTATTGAAAGCATTTTTAGTTTATGTATTAAGCTGCAATTACCTTCACAGACTTATTGATCTTGAATATGTTGGTATAGTTGTGATTTCTATATACAAGTCTACCTTTTAATTTTGAAAACTTACAAAAATGTTTGAAGCATACTTGCTTTGCATGAAGCTACAATTACCTTCAAGCTATTGAGTATTGACTTGTTGATGCCGGATGTGTTGTTACAGTTGCAACATGATTATATTTTGGGTAATTATCCTGTTGGAAGGGATGATGCTGCTCGGCTTTCTGCATTACAAATCTTGGCCGAGATTGGATCTGTTAGCACACCTGAATCATGCACGTAAGTGATTTTTTAATGTTCATTTTGCTAGTAACTATTTTGCAATAGTGTGCAGGGGCATTCAATTTTTGACCTGAGTTAACTTTTCTATTTCAACTTCTTATACCCTTGTGACTTACGTTGAGATTTTGTAATTCTCAGTAACTGGAATTCACTTCTGGAGCAAGTCCTTCCTAGGCAAATTTCAATGACACGAGCAAAACGTGAATGGGAGCTTGATATTATTTCTCGATATCATTCATTGGTATGGGAAGGCCATCTATTTGAGTTAATTAGTGACACTGACATCTAAGAAAAATTTGAGCTAATTATGTTCAATTCCTTCATTGCTCGCGTAACTTTGGTCATTCTTTTGACTTTCATGTTGGTTTAAAATTCGACAGTCAATATTTGCTTCTAGCACATGCTTTATAATTGATGACTATATACTTTTGGATTCCTTTTTTTCCCTTTGATATAAGGTTTTCTTCCCCTTTGATAGGTGCATCTGACAAAAGATGATGCGAGACAACAATTTTTGCGCATATTGAGAGCACTTCCTTATGGAAATTCCGTTTTCTTCAATGTTCGCAAGATTGATGATCCTATTGGGCTCTTGCCTGGACGAATAATATTGGGAATTAATAAAAGAGGGGTATGATTCAATAGAATAATTAACTGGTCAAGTTATATCATTTTTTAAGATTAAAAAATAAATTGAGCTTTTAATTGTGTGCTTTTTCTTATTCTATTGTCTATAGATTCATTTCTTTCGTCCAGTTCCTAAGGAATACTTGCATTCAGCTGAGTTAAGAGACATAATGCAATTTGGAAGCAGCAATACAGCAGTCTTTTTTAAAATGCGGGTAGCTGGCGTTCTTCATATATTTCAGTTTGAAACCAAGCAGGTATGACACCTTTGTTATTGTTAGTGCCACACTAGCCCTTATTATTTTGAAATTATTTTACCTCACTACCATTGCATAACTTTGTTGTAGGGAGAAGAAATTTGCATAGCTCTTCAGACACATATAAATGATGTGATGTTGCGCCGCTATTCAAAAGCACGATCTTCTAGTGGTGGCAGTTCTTTGAATGGGGATATTTCTAATAATTCTAAGCCTCCTAATGCAGAGTTACACGAGAAACGCATTCAAGATTTATCAAAACTTGTTGAAGAATATCAAAAAAATGTTAACCAAGTAAGTCTACGCTTCTAATGCATAATGTAGTATGGTACGAAGTTTGTGCAACAAACATCAAACTAAACCATTATGCCTATTATTGTTTGTTGATGGTAAGATTTATTTACTTCGCTTTGGCTTGGCAAGGTTGAAGTTTGATACTAATTGTCTTTGAGTAGATTTAAGAAACTTATTTTAGTTTAAAGAAATCAGAATATACGGAAGAATTTATTTTCATATCATTTAGAATTTCTAATACATGCATTTGAATGAATAATTATAATTTTAAATTATCTTGGATAGTTGCAAAAAGAATTGCGTGAGAAGCAAGAACAAGAAGAGAAAATGCAAGAAGAATTGGATGGCTTGAAGGAATCCTTAAAAGCTGATAAGCAAAATCTCGAGGCAGTTACAAGTGACTGTGATAGACTTAGGTCATTGTACAATGAAAAAGATGAGGCACTAAAGGTAAAGGTCTTAACTTCCTGAAAGGAGTCTTATTTTATCTTTACGTTATGATTATTTACCTGTCCTAATAATCGCGCAATCTACCAGGTTGCAATTCTAGAGAAAAAAAATATGCAAGCACGAATGACCAAGTTGAATAATGTGGTGATAGAGAAAACTGCCAAAAAGGATCCTGTTGAAGCAAATGACCAAGTAAGATATAGTCTATGAAATATTGTTCAATTTGTTTTACTAATATTGTTGATGTTATTTTTTATGTTTGAACTGTGGATTACAATGGTATCAATAGGAACTACAAAAGCTTAAATATGAGCTAAAGCTTTGTAAAGATGAGCTGCATGCAGCCAAAGAAACTATCAAAACCTTGTCAAGTGAAAAAATGATTTTGGAACAGAAGCTATTTGCTCTTGAGAAGAAGAATGCTGAAGAGGTAACACACAAGATAAAAAATTCAATATTCAAAATTAGAAAACCATAAGATTAAAATGATGGTGGTCATTGTAAACTGGTAATGCAGAGTAGTTCTCTTCAACGTAAACTTGAGCAAGAGTGCAAAGCTGTGAAGTCTGAAGTTCATGATCTTGAAAGAAAGCTAGAAGGGTATAAACAAGAATTGATAGCTGCTAAGTCTTCTATTTCAGTCAAAGACTCTGAGTTGGATGCATTGCAGAATAATTTGAAAGAATTGGAAGAATTGCGAGAGATGAAAGAGGTTTTTACACTCTTATTTCATTCGTTTCACTTTTTCAATTGTATAATGTTGTAAATAACACTATTAGGATATAATATTTTGTTCTTTCCTATTTTTCTTCTGCTCATTATCATGTTCAGGACATCGATAGAAAGAACGAACAGACAGCTTCCATATTGAAGATGCAAGGGGCTCAACTAGCTGAAATGGAAGCTCTTTATAAGGAAGAACAGGTTTTAAGGAAGCGTTATTTTAATATAATAGAAGGTAGGTGGAAGAAACTATTTATATTTGGAATTAAGTCCATGTAAATGTGTTGATATACATACATGACTGATGAGTATTCAACACTGGAATTTGGTTTTATTTTAGACATGAAAGGCAAGATCAGAGTTTATTGTCGGCTAAGACCTCTCAGTGAAAAAGAGCTTTTTGAGCAAGAAAGAGAAGCTCTCGTTTCAGTAGACGAGTTTACAGTTGAGTTTCAATGGAAGGAAGATAAGCCAAAGCAGTGCATATATGATCGTGTTTTCGATGGCGATGCAACTCAAGAAAGTGTATTTGAGGATACAAGGGCAAGTCTTAGTATAACAACTTAAAGATCATAATCATTTCTCGCTTACATGAACATTTATAATATTCCCTTAAACTCATTACTAATTCTTTTTTGATTTGCACTTCAGTATTTGGTGCAGTCTGCTGTAGATGGTTTTAATGTCTGCATATTTGCTTATGGTCAAACTGGCTCTGGAAAGACATTTACCATTTATGGAAGTGAAGACAATCCTGGGCTCACCCCTCGTGCGATTGCTGAACTTTTTAGAATTTTAAGGAGAGATAGTAACAAGTATTCATTTTCCTTGAAGGTAATATTTCTAAAATGGAGATGAGTAATATTCCATTTCTCCGCTCAGGTTGAAAATTGTCGTGTCGTTAGATCTAGTGAGTGTACGCATAAACATTCAATAGGTAAATTGATTAAAGAATTTTTTCCAATTGTCTATTTTGTGCAATATTGAGGTTCACCACAGACATAATAAGAGTCCTACAAAACAAATCCGCATGTTGTGCTATGTTGACTTCTCTTTTGTTAACATTGCAGGTTTATATGGTGGAATTATATCAAGATACCCTCATAGATCTTCTGTTGTCTAAGAATGCAAAGCATTCGAAATTGGATATCAAGAAGGATGCAACGGTACTGATCTGATGTTGTCATTGTGAATTTCCTTTTATAAATATTTTGTTACTTGAATGCAAAGCATTTAAAATTCTTACAAAGAAGGATTTAAAAGTGTTTGTCTGTATGCTTAATTTTGACTCAGAAAATTCACTAACCTATTTGGTTAAATGTTTTGTATGTTACTTAATCATGCTTTCTAGTTTCTAGCAATCGTTGAGATAGGCTGCTTTTCCACCCTTGTCGAAACATTTCAAAATAAGTTTTGAAAATTATAGAACCAGAAAAACTGTCCAAATTTATGGACTTGGCATGTTGCAATCACAGTCATTATGTTTTTTTTATTCTTTGATTATAGGGAATGGTTGTTGTGGAAAATGTGACGGTTGTGTCGGTTTCTACAATTGAAGAACTGAATAATATAATACAAAAGGGATCAGAACGGCGGCATGTCTCAGGGACCCAAATGAATGAAGAAAGTTCAAGATCTCATCTCATTCTTTCCATAGTAATTGAAAGTACTGACCTTCAAAGTCAGTCAGTTGCAAGAGGAAAGGTATTCTTTACACTTTTCCCTCTTTGAACAGCCGCAATGTATCACTCTTTAAATAATTTTCACATGAACTGGTTTACGAACAAAAAGAAAAAAAAAGAAATAGCTTAATTGGTATGCACCATCAATGTAAAGATTTTTGATTTTCATACTATCAACCAATAAGAGTTTATAGTATGTGTAACTTTCAAGATGACTAGGAATAGGATAAAAGTCAATGATTTTTATGACGTGTCAAATTCTGATTGATTGTTAGTATTAAAAGCACCGTCGGTACATATTAATTAAATCCAAAATGAAACATACAAAAAGGGATGAACTTATTAGAGAATTTACTCTACCATCTCTAGAAAGTTTAAAAGTTCTTGCTCCGTAAACTGATATTCCCTCCAAACATCTATTCTCAATCACAGATTGATCGCTATAATTTATATCGTGCAGTTTCTCTCTTTCTAACTGTTGGGGGGGGGGGGGGTCTTCCAATGAGCAACTGATTATTTTTTGAGCCCTAAGTTACTAATTTTTTTTTTATGTTGGATTTAACTTGCAGCTGAGTTTCGTGGATCTTGCTGGTTCGGAAAGAGTGAAAAAGTCAGGTTCGGCGGGGAGTCAACTCAAGGAAGCACAAAGTATCAACAAGTCGTTATCAGCACTTGGAGATGTTATAAGCTCTTTGTCTTCTGGTGGCCAACATACACCTTACAGGAATCACAAGTTAACTATGTTGATGAGTGATTCACTTGGTGGTAATGCCAAAACTCTCATGTTTGTGAATGTTTCTCCTGCAGAATCAAACTTGGATGAGACACATAACTCTCTCATGTATGTTGTTTTTTTTTCTTCTTCGTTATGCTTATTTTCTTGGATTTAACTAGTATACACTGTCACCGTAAAGATCTTTTACACCGTCAACCAATCTCAAATTGCCATGTCAAAAAAATACTTTTATCCTAATAATCTTAAAGTCACACATACCATGATTTCTATTTGGTTGACGGTGCAAAGAAATTTTACTATGACAGTACATACTAATTAAAATTTTCCTTTCTTTTGTTATTATTTTTATTAGTTTGATTAAGCTAACTTTTAAAACAATTTTTCTTCTTGTTTATGCTTAGGTATGCGTCCCGAGTGAGATCCATTGTGAATGACCCTAGCAAAAATGTTACTTCGAAAGAAATAGCGCGATTAAAGAAGTTGGTTTCATATTGGAAACAACAAGCTGGTAGAGGAATAGAGAATGAAGATTTAGAGGAAATTCAAGATGAAAGACCAACTAAAGATAGGAGAGATAGTCATGGTAGCTCTAGGTAAATAGGAGCTTACAATAGCCACAAAGTGCACAATTTTCTTTCCAAAATGATTCATCATCATCAGTTTCTTTGATTAAACAAGGCTGAATATATTGTATTTACTTTTTCTTAGAGAGAAGAACTAGGCTGTATAGTTTGTGTATATTATTAATCCTTTTGACTCATGCAATATATACATTGTCATTCTGGCAAAATATTTCCTACCTTCAAAAGGAGTTGGTATATATAAATGGTTAGATCACCATTTTTCATGATTTCTTATATGTGTTTCCATTATTTTTTGTGCTTGCTCCTTAAGGGGGATATGTAAAGTTGTAAACCCATCTTGGTGAAGAGAATTTTATAAACCCATCTCTGTTTCTCCATGCGAGTCAAAACTAATCCAAAAATTATAATAACACCACTAAAAATCTAATAAAACCAAAATAAGGTTATGCAATTTTTTTTAGATTTTTTGGAAATTATGAAAATTAAAAAAATTAATAAAAAATAGTAAACGATGTAATTTGGGATTTTGAGCTCTCATGTGCTGAAAGAAGTGTCTTCTTGAGAAGTCTTGATTCTTGATTTTTTTCGGATTTAATGGCTGTGGTTTCATTACAATTTGAGTAGGTTGTCCGAAAATTGATTTTTTAGCCTAAATTATTCGCTCGATGTACAACATCGTCACGTGTTAACGAACTACACACTAAACAGAACCAAAAGACGGTCGAAATTCGTATCTAATTTTTTAGCTGATTTATTTATTAATTGGGTTAAAAAAGCGGATTTACCCCCACATAAGGTAAATCCGTTTTTAAAATAACAAAATCGGATTTAACCCCACATAAGGTAAATCCTCTTTTGTTATTTAAAAGCGGATATACCCCCACATAAGGTAAATCCGCTTTTAAAAATAACAAAATCCGATTTACCCCACACCTAAGGTAAATCCGCTTTGTTATTTTTAAAAGCGGATCTACCCTCACCTTAAATAAATCCGCTTTTAATTTTTTAAAATTTTCAGTGAAAATCGGATTTACCTCACAGATACATAAATCCGATTTCCAAAAAAATTGAACTTAGAATATGTTCGGGTTTTTTAAATTTTGTGAAGGGCAATTGCGTCTTTTCGCAGAGTCCGTAGGGGTATAATTGAATGTGATGGGGGTACCAAAAAAAAACCTTAAAAAAAAGTCGTACCTTATACATGTACTTATTGGGTACTTCTTGGTATTTTTTTAATTTTTTTTATAGAGGATCAATAGTGTGCTTCACTCCTCTCTTATGGATGCATGTAAACATATATAATGTTGCATCCAAAATGTGGTGTCCAGTGGCACATAGTCAACCAAAATGTGCCAAGTTATCGCGTGTTCATTTTTGTTAGTTTTTTTAATAAACAAGAAAACGCACAAAATGTATTCATTTTCTCTATATAATAATTCTTAATGTTATTCATATTTTGAATATTATATAATAACATTTTTTCATATCTCTTATATTAGAATTAGAAAATATAAATCAATGGATACCCCTTAAATAGATCTCAGATACCTCGAAGGATTAGTCTCTACAGTCGCCGTGGAGGATACCTTGATTTACCAAAAAAAAAGAAATTATAAATCAATTATTGGTAGTTTTCAAAAAAAAAAAATTAGCATTTTGAAATTAAAATCAACTTAATTGAAAATTATCTGTTTATAAACAACTTCAACTAAGTCTCTTTGTGAAATTAAAATTACTTATTTATCTATTTTAATTTATTAATTCAACTAATTTTGTTTATAATTAATTATTAATTTATATTTATCTATTTTAATTGTATTTTACTTAAGCTCCACCACTATTCTTTACGCACGCGTAACCCTTCTTCTCCTTCTCAGCCTCTCTCACGCTCCCCGTTTTTCATCGTCGTCGATCTCTACCTCATCGTTCCTCCATGTCTCTTTTATTGGCGGTCCACCCAAGCTTTTTGGTCAAGATCCGCCACTGCGCACCCATGTAACATAGATCAAAATTCAAAGACAAAGAAGCTGGAGACCTTAAAATATTGAGAAACTCTAAGTCTCCACGACGAGACACTGAGTTACCATAACAAATGTAAGAATTTTTTTTTTCCAACTCCCCCTATTATACTCCCTAGATTAAGTTAAAACCCTAAAATACCTCTACTCCCACTCTTTCACTTCCCCTTCATCTTCTCTCTCTCTCTCTCTCTCTCTCTCTCTCCCTCCCTCTCTCTCTCTCTCTCGCTCTCTCTCTGACCTCTCTTCTACCTCACCCCTCGTACCCCCCTCTCATTCTCACCACCACTTCTTTTTCCCTCTCATGTCCACCTCCTTGTCCCTCTCATCACCACTACCACCACCACAACATCCTTCTCCCAGTGCGTCTCACACAACTATGGCTATCTCCCTCTCCTCTTATCCCTACCATTTTTTCTTTTTATTTTAATGCTACTTAGTATGTTTTTGGGTACTTTAGGGTCCAGAAAAAGTTCAGATGTTCAAATACGCGAAGTTTGTTCCTCAATAACCGGTTTGGTGATAAAAAAATTAATTTCGTGACAAAATACGCAAAGTGTGACGCTAAGCAATGTGTTTTGGGGTATTTTAGGGTTGAAACTTTTTTAAACTGTTCAAATACTCACAGTCCGTTCCTCAATAATCGGTTTGGTGAACAAAAATTAATTTTGTGACAAAGTATGTAAAGTGCGACTCTAAGTAGTGTGTGTTTGGGGTACTCTAGGATTCAGAAATTTTTCTAATTGGTCAAATATGTAAAGTTCATTCCTTAATAACTGATTTACGCCAAAAAAAATAGTTGTAACAAACTATATAAAGCGCGACGCTTATCAGTGTGTTTTGGAGTACTTTAAGGTTTGAAATGTTTTTTAGCTATCCATCAAAACCCCCTTCTTCTTCTTCTTTATCAAAGCCCCACGCGTTTCAGAAGACCATCACAAATTCTCAACGGGAAAGTAGTTAAAACAAGAGGGAAGAGTTGAATATTGCAAACAGAAATATGAAGATGAAAACTAAAGATTAAAAAATCGTGCAAAAATAAAATATAAGTATCTTAAAATTTGATATCAAGAAAAAAACAAAGGAATTTAACCATTTGAAAAAATAACATCAGAAATTTGTAGCATCATGCAGAAATTTGGAGTTGGAGAGTGAGGTAGCTGGTGATTAAGAACTTTCATGTTCGGAGTGGATATGTTTCTCGGTGACAAACTGTTGCGGTTGTTCCTTTGGTGGTGAATAGGCATCACTGCCTATTCAAATTTGAGGCGTTTTGGTTAACTCATCACAACTTTAACAAGCTCATCCAAAGCTCTTGGTGAAATGATTGTAACAATTGGCATAACTAAAGCTTCAAGGACTCCTTAATGAGTGGAATAAGCATACTTTTAAGAAGAAATGTCGTCTTCTCCTGAGGATAAAAATCTAGATCGCAAGTTGTCTAGAGGTTGGTCTCCTTTCTCTTCAAAAAGAAGTTGGGAAGGAATATTAAGAGGCACTTGCTAAAGAGGAGATCTTGTGGTTTCAAAAGTCTCGAGCTAAGTGGTTGGAGTTTGGAGATCGAAACAATATATTTTTCGATGGTGTTACAACCATCTAGAGAAGGAATCGTATTAAGGCCTTGAAGAATGATAATGGCCTGGGGATTAGATTATTGAAGAGGCTCAGTTAGAGAGGTTGACTATGTCCTACTATGTGGACCTTTTTTACGACGACTCTTTGTCTGTGTATTTTTTTGATTGGTTCATAATTAGATAAAATAATTGAACAACTAATTGATCGACATAATTATATTGAACTGAATTATTACTATAGACAATTTAGTCAAAGACATGTATAAATACTATATGTATTTTTAATAACCATAACTCGTGCGTCGGATAAGAGGTAAGTTATTTTATGGTCAAGAGAGGTAAGTTCTTGTTAGATAGACAATAGCAATTTGGGCTGCAGACCAATTATAACTAGCGCAAGGGTTTGTTTTTTTGTACCCCCACGCCTTCAACTTATACCCCCACGCTGGGTGTGAAAGGACGAAAATACCCTTAAAATTTTTATAAAAGTCTAAAATATTTACCATTTTTCAGTTACATCCGTTGGAGAGAAAGAGATACTTTCATTTTTCACCCTCACGGAATTACCTACTTCCGTTTTTTAGGGCATCGGAATTACCTACTTCCGTTTTCACGCTAACGGAAGTACATAGATCCGTTTTCAGCCGCGCACAGAAGTAAGTAGTTCCGTTTTTGTCTCTGCGGAAGTACCTACTTCCATTTTCACTTTATTTGCCTGCGGAAGTACCTTACTTCCATTTTTGTTTTTTAATTGATTTTTTTTTGGTAGTGGCTCGTACCAGAGTGGGTGGTCGAATTCCCCGTGATTCACCAGGATTGATATTACGAGGGGAGTCTTCGTCACGGCCGGGTCTTGGTGAACCGTTGGATTAGAGAGGCTGGACATGCGTCTAGCCGACATAGACACATGCAGAGACGACAGTAGTACCAGGAGGATGAGGTGCACGAGGAGCAGTACCAGCCGGAGCCAGAGCATTACCAGGAGCAGTACCAGCATTACCGGGAGCAGTACCAGGAGCCAGAGTACTAGCAGCATTACTAGGAGCCAGAGTACCAGTACCATGAGCATCAGTACCAGGAGCAGCAGTACCAGCATGATATGGAGGTTGATGATGATCATGCTCGCATAGGACCTATGGATGGTTCTTTGCTCACTGCATTTGATGCTCATGTAGCATCTAAGATTCTCGGAGGCCAGGTATATATAATTTAATATATTTATTTATATAGTCTTTATATATAAATTTATACATAAATATTTTAAGTAGGCTTTATTTTTTTAATTCAGTTTCGGGATAAATTGAAAGTATCTGCACACGGCAACAAAATCAATCAGAAATTGGTCCCTTTCTCACAGAATCATGAGTTTTATGAGTATATTAGGCAGTCTGGATTAGCCCGCATTGCGTTTTCAGCTCACACTACTGTGGATCATGAGCTGCTACCTGCCTTTGTAGAGAGATGGCACCCAGAGACATCGTCATTTCACCTATATACCATTTGGTGAATTGACGATTACTTTGGATGATGTGTCGTGTCTCCTACATCTACCGTTGGCTGGCAAATATATCAGATCTCCCGCTCAGTCTGTTACTATTGATGATGCCATCCAGCTGGCTGTGCGTCATCTGGGGGTTACTTTTGCTGAGGTGACACAGGAGACACTGGCCAACAGGGGGCCATATTTTCGCTTTGATTGGCTACTGGAGATAGCTAGGCGTGACGTAGGACAGGAGGACAAGACTTGTGGTGTCAGGGCATTTATCTTGGTTATTTTGGGCATGAGCATTTTCTGTAGCAAGACTGGCACAAGAGTTGAGGCAAAGTGGTTGCTATTACTGGAGGACGTCACCACAGTGGGCGGATGGGCATAGGGTCCAGCAGCATTATCTTTCTTATATGACCAGCTGAACTTTGCCTGCCTACAGGAGACCAGTCAATTAGGGGGGTATGAGATGCTGTTCATTGTAAGTTTATTTTTTTTATTTTTAACGAGTTTGTTTTAATGTTATATATTTTATTTTTAACGATAATGTTTATTTGTGCATTTCAGTCGTGGATCTTTGAGTACTTCCCTCGGCTAGCTTTGCGGGGGGAGACTAGGACAACGACCGGTTCACAGTGTGGGTTTTGGAAGAGGAGGAAGATAGACCAGGTGAAGCTGGAGGAGTATCGCAGGAGGATTGATGCTTTGACACTTGACAATGTCATCTGGAGACCATTTAAGGACCACCGGCACGAGAGACCCTTTGACGAGATCTCATTATATAGGGGTTTTCTGATCTGGGAGGACATCACCGTTCCCTACATGCCGGATAGGTGCCTCCGGTAATTTGGATACATTCAGGTCATCCCTCGTGACCCGCTTCACGGTCGTCCAGCGTACAGTGACATCATGATGCGTATGACCAGATGGAGCGACAGTGTTCGGGAGGTTATGTGCACCACTACTGATGCCAGGGAGGTGGGTGAGGTTCATCGTGATTACTTGCCATGGTTCGTTAGGGTATCAGTTCCTCGTCTCCTTCCAGCACCCGCAGCAGCAGCACGAGCACCAGGTGTGAGGGGACCTAAGGAGAGACTGGTGATAGTGAGCGAGCAGCTGCAGTTGGCGCTTGCGTCCGGAGACATTCATTCCGAGTCTCGGATGTATAGACGGTTCACGAGGTTGCTTGATTTAGTAGATGGACGTGGTTGATTTTTTTGGTTGTGTATTGTACGATATTTAGACTTATTTATTTCTTATTAGTATTATTTTTTATTATATTTTCACGTTATTATTTCGGTGCAATCTAAACCGTTAAAAAAATTTGTCAGTTGTTGCGTTAATAACACACTTAGAGCAAGTGTACTCTACCGCAGAAGTAGTATAAAAGATTATCATGTCCACATGGATTAATTAGCAAGTATGAAACTAATCGAGATTATTTATTATTTAGACGAATGAACATTTAAATTGTAATGGAACAAATAAAAAAGAAATAAATAACAATAATAAAATGCAAGAATTAATTCAATGGAGAGAGGCCTACGGTCACGGTTTCACTTGCAAGCTTCGATTCCTCTATGTCTAATTACATATGAATTCCTTTATTTTATTCAATTACCAATCCCTATACTAAAGCTATTAACCCGTTTGGTCATTCGTGATTAATATTCTTTTTCATATATTAACCCTTGTTTGGTCATGCAAGAATTTAAATTTAAGAAAAGCATAAGGAACAAAAAGGTTGAATGATTGGAAGACTAAATTAAAGTTTGGTCATGCATTAATTATAGCCCCAATTATCTTATAGGTCCACCAACTAATTGCAGTACGGTCGCTGATCAACTAATTGATTATGAACATGAAAATGGTAGCTAATTCTAATTATGTGATAAAAACAATAGGATAATATTAATTGAAATAAAAACATGAATTCAAATAAGAAACATAAAAGTCTCTAAACTTGCAAGATCCACCTAAGACCCTAGAAGAGGATTTAGGGATCCATAATAATAAAGAACAATAAAAGAAAAATAGGGTTCATGAATTAGAGATAAGAATAACCCGGAAATAGAGAAAGTCTTAATCTTTGTCTTTAATCTCCTTCTTTTACTCGAAAGCTCTCTCACGGTGTCAAGAACGGTGCCGAAAAACTCTTTTTCTCGTCTCCTATGTGTTGCTATCACTACCGCTTTTTTCCTAATTTTGTGTTAGTGCATGCGGCTCTCCCTCACTCACGAGTGAAGCCCTCCTTTTATATTAGTTCATTTTCTTTCTCTCCAAGCTAGGGTAGTGTGTCATTCCTTTTTCCTCAAGTCAAGCTTGTTTCCTCTTTTAATTGCAAGAGCACCTTTTTATCTCCATCCCTGAATATTAGGATTCAGATACTTCCTAAATATTTGTTGCTTGCTATCCACTCCATGCCTCTTTCTTTCTCTCGAAGTCACATGTGCATCAGTTTCAATTGAAATCACCAAGAGGATCTTCTTCTGTTTATTACCGTGGGCCTTCTTGCATTAATGGGCTTGGACTTGCTTTCTTTTATTTGTTAGCCATATATATATATATATATATATATATATATTACATTTAAGTGGCTCTAAATTGAATTTTCATTCTTTTTCATATTTCCTTCTTTTCTGCAAAATAAAGAGCAAATTAAGTCAACGGTTTATATAATTAGTAATAATTGCTCTAAAAGTGACCTAAAACTATCACTAAAAATGCACTAAATTGGGGTTTATCAACTCCCCCACACTTAACTTTTGCTTGTCCTCAAGCAAATTTCCTGGCTCAATAAAATTTTCAAATAAATAATAGAGACAGCCAAACAATGGACCCAAAATTAGAAGCATAATGATAGCAATAGAAAATATAGCACATATGAGGTGTCAAAAGGTTGCCCAATTAGAGGCTCACGTCCCTAAAGAATGCATTTATGTGAACAAGAGCACTCGTTCACAATCTCTCTAAGTGTTTAGGGACTAGGGAAAATATACACTAAAGTTTCCACAAAATGCACATTACCATAACCTTGTAATTTGACCAAATCTCCACTAAATATTTCACATGCATGCAAAAGATGGGGTGTTATGGGTTGTAATGGGGCCATGGTGAATTCAAGCATGGTAGGAAATAAGAATGAAGGGATAATCAAAGGGCTAAAAAAAGAAGCACATAGTAACCTTTGAAACCAAATATGGAGCTCCTATCTATTTTACAAATTTTGTCCAAACTCCAAATTAATTTCACTTCCTTCTTCACTCCTTTTTTATTGGGACAACTCTTTTTGATTTGTCTTTTCTTTTGAGTAGACACTTTTTGATTTGCCTTGCTCTTGAGTATTTTTTTTATTTGCCTTTTCCTCCTTCTTGCTTATTTTTTTTTTCAAATTTTCTTTCTTTTTTTTTTCACTTTTCTTAGGAGGAAAAGGTAAGCACATAAGTCACACCTATTTTTTTTCATGACAAGATAGACAACTAACATACAGGACAAAATTGTAATTTTCAATAGTTGCTCCAAATTTAATTTCAAATGGTTACCATAGAAAAAAGAAAAAATTATATCTAGGTACCAAAGAAAAAATATAACAAATAGGCTCAAAGGGGGCAACTAATGGATAAATTCAACAAACAACTCTGAGGCCAGAAAAATACCTAAATTTCCCAAATCTTTTTACATTATGCAAATCAATTTTCGCCTTGAAATGGTCAAACGACAAATTCTAGAATGTAGCAAATTGGGAAACACTCATAGAAAGAAAATGGGTAAAAATTTATGATTTAGTATTAATCCCCTTATGAAGGCTCAAATCTCACATTTAGAAGCTAGTTCACAAAAAGTACTCAACATGCACAAATGCTAATTATCAGCTTCCTAAGGACATCCTCACTGTTACAATCAAACACAAGTCTGTCAAATAAATTCTTTTTTTTTGGGTCCCCTAAAGGCAAGATCTCTATTTTTTTTCCAACTTTAAGCATAATTCATTCAAAACAAACCAGAAAAAATGCTATCAAAACATTTAGTGGGTATGTGCATCAATAGAGATTAAGTGACAAGATATAATATCCTCCCCCACACTAGCATGAAGCATGGTCCTCAATGCAAAATGATCAAATAGAAACCCAAAGAAATAAATGAGAGAGAGAGAGAGAGAGAGAGTAAGAGTGACTTCTCTCAGAAAGGTTGCAATCTGAGCTTATTCCTAAAAACAAAATAAAACAAAACAAAAATAACAGAAAATAAAACACAGGTTGCCTCCTGCGAAGCGCTTGTTTAACGTCCTGAGCCTGACGATAGTTAGTGCTTATCAGGTGGCTCTCCAAGAGCAAATTTAACATCTAACGCAGTACACCTCCTTAACTTTCTAACCATGTGGTTCACATTGTTCTTTCTTTTTCCACGTGGTGGATGAACTTCGAAGGATGGTGAAATTTTTATTTTATCTTCATCCACCACTATGCTAGGATCCTGCAAAATAATTTTTTTTCCAAAAAGCTATGCATCTCTAAATCACTGAAAATGTTAGTTTCAACCACATCATAAAAACAAGGAGAAGTTAAAGAAGAGAAAATTTCATTGGAATTTAAAGCTTTAATCACCTCCTCTTCTTTACCACTCATTAAGGTTACCTTTCCTTTATGAACCTCAATTACAGCATCACCAATGGTTAAAATAATTTGTCCAAAATTTGGGACTATCTCATTTTTCTCCAAATCAATAACCATGAGATCTTTCTCACTATCCTCACAATTGCTCCCTTTAGTAGAATCTTTTGTTTCAATATGACTCAGTTCAATAGGAGCTACTATTTTGATTTGACTCCCTTCAGTACGAGTCTCCTCATTTTTCTTGAGAGCTTCTTCCTCAGATTATATTCCATAGAGACACCTTCATCTCTCGAAGGAATACTTTATTTGTATTGCTCGGCTTCTTCATTTTGGGAAGACTTAGTTTGTGAAGGAGTTTCTTGGGCCTCTTGAGATAACAAAGCAATGAGACTTGAGATTTGACCCTTCAGGCTTCCAAGTTCGTTGTTCATGGCTCCAATTTAACCCTCCAAGCTTTCAAATTTTTCATTTGTCTGCTGCATAAACCTTGTCAACACATCATTGGCACAAGGAGGAGGGGTTGAGATTGTCTCTTTAGGGACCCAAGTCAGAAACTCTAAACTCTTTTGCACGATTGTCTTGTTCAAGTCACTAATGTATTCATCTAGAGTTGCCCTCCGTTTTGGGTCCTTGTGTCTTTCCCACCAATTTTCAATGGGGGTGGCTCAAAGTCATCCCAATAGTCTGAATAAGGCTCATAAGGAGGAGGAGGAATTGAGCCTTGACATTGAGGTGGTATATACCAAGTTGACGTCTCTAAATTCCTTTGTTCCCGTGCTTCTCTAATGTAATCTCCAAGAGTTTTAACCATGATTTATACTTTTCTCTGCAAAACAATGTGAACTGCAATGATCTCTTGGGAAAATATTAGCAATATTTTTTTTATATATTTTTTTAATAAAAAAAGACAAAATTAAAACTAAAGCATAACATAAAGTCTAAAGCAATAAAAATCTCTTTGGTTAATATTGCTAAATTAATCCCCGGCAACGGCACCAAAAACTTGTTGCGTTAAAAACACACTTAGAGCAAGTGTACTCTACCGCGGAAGTAGTATAAAAGATTATCGTGTCCACAGGGATTAATTAGAAAGTACCAAACTAATCGAGATTATTTATTATTTAGACGAACGAATATTTGAATTGTAGTAGAACAAATAAAAAAGAAATAAATAACAATAATAAAATGCAAGAATTAATTCAATGGAGAGAGGCCTATGGTCACGGTTTCACTTGCAAGCTTCGATTCCTATATGTATAATTCCACATGAATTCCTTTATTTTATTCAATTACCAATCCCTTTACTAAAGCTATTAACCCATTTGGTCATTCGTAATTAATATTCTTTTTCCTAAATTAACCATTGTTTGGTCATGCAAGAATTTAAATTTAAGAAAAGCATAAAGAACAAAAAGGTTGAATGATTGGAAGACTAAATTAAAGTTTGGTCATGCATTAATTATAGCCCCAATTATCCTATAGGTCCACCAACTAATTGCAGTACGGTCGCTGATCAACTAATTGATTATGAAAGGGTAGCTAATCCTAATTATGTGATAAAAATAATAGGACAATATTAATTGAAATAAAAGCATGAATTAAAATAAGAAACTAGAACATAAAAGTCTCTAAACTTGCAAGATCCACCTAAGACCCTAGAAGAGGATTTAGGTATCCATAATAATAAAGAACAATAAAAGAAAAATAGGGTTCATGAATTACAGAGATAAGAATAACCCGGAAATAGAGAAAGTCTTAATCTTTGTCTTCAATCTCCTTCTTTTACTCCAAAGCTCGCTCACGGTGTCAAGAACGGTGCCGAAAAACTGTTTTTCTCCTCTCCTATGTGATGCCGTCCGTCACTACCGCTTTTTTCCTAATTTTGTGTTAGTGCATGCGACTCTCCCTCGCTCACAAGTGAAGCCCTCCTTTAATATTAGTTCATTTTCTTTCTCTCCAAGCTAGGGTAGTGTGTCATTCATTTTTCCTCAAGTCAGGCTTGTTTCCTCTTTTAATTGCAAGAGAACCTTTTTATCTCCATCCCTAAATATTAGGATTCAGATACTTCCTAAATATTTGTTGCTTGCTATCCACTTCATGCCTCTTTCTTTCTCTCGAAGTCACATGTGCATCAGTTTCAATTGAAATCACCAAGAGGATCTTCTTCTGTTTATTACCGTGGGCCTTCTTGCATTAATGGGCTTGGACTTGCTTTCTTTTATTTGTTAGCCATATATATATATTACATTTAAGTGGCTCTAAATTGAATTGTCATTTTTTTCATATTTCCTTCTTTTCTGCAAAATAAAGAGCAAATTAAGTCAACGGTTTATATAATTAGTAATAATTGCTCTAAAAGTGACCTAAAACTATCTCTAAAAATGCACTAAATTGGGGTTTATCATCAGTGCAATCTAAACCATTAAACAAAATAAAACATAATAAACCCACCGTTAAAAACGGATTTACCTATAACCTAGATAAATCCGTTTTCATAATGTTAACACCCAAAAATAATTAGGTCGTAGGCCGAGGGCTGAATAAAGAAGGCAGTGGAGCTGGATTACTGAGGCAGGTCACTAGACAAGGATTTTTAAGAGATAATTGCCTAAGAAAATGATCAAGAGAAGCCCTCGGGGCATATCACTAGACAACTCCCCGAGGAAGGGTTTAGCCCGAGGAGCAATGAGCGAGACCGAGGGAGAGTACAACCTCAGCCTATAGAGTTCCACGACCAGGGTAGGCTCGGGTGCCTAAGTTACTGTCTGAGCACGAAGATTAGCTGAGTAAACCAAGTGGTCGAGGTAACGCAGCTTTACTTGGAAAGCACGTAAGAGACATGCACGAAGATAGAACGTGGGAACGGTTGAAGATCAAGCGAAGGAGCGAAGCCTTGAAGAGCGGAGTGAGGGAGTTCACCCCACTAACCGTGCTAGTGGGATCATGGGTGGTTACTCCACCTCCTTAGGGCTTAGGAACGATGATAGTCGTTGATCTTAGATTGATCCAACGGTAGGCAAATGTTGGCTATGGTAGTGGCCAACGAGGGCCTATGTATATAAATAGCAGAGTATTTGTACAGAATAGGGACAATCAATCTATCAAAAAACTCTACGCTTATTTCATCTATCTGCTTTTATCGCACTATATCTTTATTTTTTATGCATTACCTAGTAGTATCATCCAACCCTCGCAGTCCCCTCTCACCTAACCTGACCCTTTCTAGAGGAGTCAGGATACCCACAGTCAAGGAGCAGAGTTCCCTCCTTGGCGCAATCTCTTGAAGAACAAGGAATCGAAGAACTTGCTCAAACCCCTGGCCGAATCCACGGCTAGGACCTAAGAGTTTGAACCAAGGAACAACAAATTGGCACGCCCGGTGGGACTAGAATAGGTGAACAGACCATTGTGTTTGATTTGCCTGGACTGGATTATCATTGGCGTATGCACCTGATAAACTCTAATTTGGTGTATATTTAGAGATATTTTTGAATCATATTTAGAGCAATTATATATCATTTATGTAAGTTACTAACTTAATTTGCTCTATTTTGCAGAAAAGAAGATAACATGAAAAAGAATAATATATATATATATATATATATATATATATATATATATATATATATTGAATTTAAGATTGAAAGATTAGAGGGAACAAGAAGACAAACCCCAATTTAATTGGAGTTTCCAACAAGCTTGTGGCAGCAAAAGAATTAAACTAAAAGGCCCAAAAGTGGAAATGTTAAGCCCATGGCAATTGAAGCCAAAGAATTCACGTGATCAACAAGAAAAGGGCAATAAGAAAGTGAGAGGCGTGAATTCACAATATATAACAAACAGTAGCCGCGTGAATTGAAAAGGGAGAGTAGCCGCAACAATAGATAAAACAATCAGGAACAGAAGCCGCAGCACAACAGTACCGCCGGCAACGCATAGGAGAGGTTTTTGGGTATCGTTTTCGACATCGTGAGAGAGCTCTGGAGTAGAAAAAGGAGACTAAAATTTCAGGATCAGAAATTTCTCTATTTCGGGTTATTTTTATCTCAGTAATTTATGACTCCTAATTTTATTTTATTGTTCTCGAACACTATGGATAGTTAAATCCTCTTCTAGGGTCTTAGGTGGATCTTGCATGCTTAGAGACATTTTTATGTTCTAATTTCTGGTTTGAATTCCTATTTTTATTTTAATTAATATTGTCCTATTGTTCTTATCACATGATTAGGATTAGCTACCCTTTGCATGTTTATAATCATTAATTGATCAGCGACCGTACTGCAATTAGTTGGTGGACCTATAGGATAGTTGGGGCTATAATTAGGGCATGACCAAACCATAATTTAGTCTTCCAATCATTCAACCTTTTTGCTCTTTATGCTTTTCCTGAATTTAAATTCTTGCATGACCAAATGAGGGTTAATTTAGGAAAAAGAATATTGATCGCGAATGACCAAACGGATTAATAGTTTTAGTAAAGGGATTGGTAATTAAGTAAAATAAGGGAATTCAGGTAGGATTAGACATATGGGGAATCGAAGCTTGCAAGTGAAACCGTGACCCTAGACCTCTCTCCATCGATTAAATCTAGTATTTTAATTCTAGTTATTTAGTTATTTTTATTTTGTTTCTATAATCATCAAACTATTGGTTCGTCTAAACAATAAATAATCTAGATTAGTTTGGCACGTGTTAATTAGTCCCCGTGGATACGATAATCTTTTATACTACTTCTGTGAAAGAGTACACTTGCTCTAAGTGTGTTTTTAACGCAACAAGTTTTTTGCGCCGTTGCCGGGGACTAATTTAGTGTAACATCCGCAAAATAATTAACCGAATTATTTGGATGTTAACCCAATTGAATTAATTTAGTACTTGACTGGTAAATTTACCGAGTGCTAAAATTATTTATTGGTTGTCATCGGATCGTTAACCGGATAATACGGACCAAGAAAGTTTTGGAATCGAAATAGGAGATTTCGATCAATATGGTAATTTGACCGCGTTACAACAAATATATTAAATAAATATATATATCTATACGTGGGTGTGTGTGAGTGAAGAGGAGAAAGAATTAATTAAATAAATAAATATAAGTGTGTGTGTGTTAATAAGAAAGGAAAGAAAAGAATTAAGAAAGAAAGAGAGAAAGAATACGAGAAAGAGTTACAGAGGAGAAAAGGAGAGAAAAGGAGAGAAAAGAAGATAGAGTGGCGTGAGGGAGAAGAGAAGAGGGAGAGAGAAGACTTCACCGAAACGACTTCCGTCCAACACGAAAAATGTGCAGCGCTACTTCCTCTTCGATTTGGTACCAATTTCGTGACGATCAGCTCACTCTCTCTCACTTGGCCATTTTTGTGTTTTGGAGGTTTTGTGGGAAATCCGATTTTGGGTTGGTTTTGAAGGTTTAAGTTCGGTTAGGAACGAACCCAAGGTGGATTACTCGAGTATTAGAGTTCGATTGGTTGATTGGGAGCTAGTTGGGTGAGTTAGGTTGAAAAATCAAAATGTTTGGGGTTATGTGTGAATAGTGTCATGGAGGTTAGAGGAGGAAGATGATGAATAGTGTCCGTGGAGAATTTCGGGGAAATCGGTATTTCGGTCAAAATGAGGTTTCGCGATCGAGTGGAAAGCTTTGGAAGCGGATTGGATGTCGCCGGAGCGGGGAATGTTCGTGTGGCTACTCGGTGAATTCGGCTCGATCGTGGTTCACGCTTCAAGGGTGAGTTCTACTCACGTTTAGGATTTTTGTTTTTCGAATTAATTAATTAACTGTTTTATCGCTTTCGCTGGACTGAAATATTTCTGGATACTGTTTGATTCGGATTAGGAAGTGATCGGAGCGAGTCTCAGGTTGAGTCGTGTTGAAATGGAATTTTTAGTGATTTAATTTCGAAAGATTTTGAGTCAAAAACCATTATTTTTAAATATGTCGAATTTTGATGAAAATCGAATGTGTTGAGTCTTTGATTGGATTGGTTGATCGAGTGAGGACGTTGGATATGTTTTTGTACTATTTTGGTGTTAGGACTGGACTGGAACAGGTATCGGAATTGGTCAGAACGACGAAAATTGCGAAAACGGGATAAAATACAATGCTGTCAAAAGCGCACGACCCGTGCATCCCAGGCGCACGGACCGTGCGTGTCATTCTGTTTCTGTTTTCAAAAATGCATTACAGGGCGCACGACCCGTGTGTATGGGAGCACGGTCCGTGCGCAGTGTTCTGTCCAAATTTTCCAAACTTGCCCGAAATGATCCCGATCGATTCCAATCCTCTCCTAATCCTTTCCTAACCCTTCTATAATGATATTAGGCTTATAATGCCGTGATTTTGGGTGTGTTTCAAAAGGGTTTTTATAAAATACTTTTGAAGTTGAAATTGTTTCGAAAAGCCGAACAATAGTATACGTGTGCGAATATGTTTTATTAATAATAAAGTAGACTATGAGTCCTACGTAATATGGTATAACTGACGCGGGACGATTATTATTTATTGTCTAAATCGGTCTACGATTCACGATATATATTATATCGACTATGGGAAATAGCCCGATGCGGGTGTTATGTTCAGTTATTGGTCTGAATGTAAATGAACTAAATGTTCATATGATTGTAAATATATAGATATATATATTATATCGAGTTTGGGTGACGACCCATGTTAACATACTAGGCGGGGAAGTCATGATCCCTTACCCTAGGCTCTGAGGCCAATAGCGGAACTGTTATTGGATAGGGGTTCGCCGGGAGACGCAAATAGATTGCAGCCGGTGTTACGTAGAAGGGCCTAGGATGCTAGTTCATCGGGAGACGCAAATAGATTGCAGCCGGTGTCTTACTAGGTCGAAGCCTTATTGTTTGGTCCACCGAGATTAGCAAGCGGATTGCGGTCGGTGTTGTGTCAATCTTAAAAATGTTTTAAAAGGACCGAGAGTTCTAGTAGGGGTCTCGGTAGAACTCACTGAGATTGTATCTCATTGTTTATTTGTCGTTATTTTACAGAGAAACAGGGACGGCAGAAATCCAAGGAGCACGAGTAGGTTGAGCTCAGGCGACTGCTGATGACTTAGCTATTACGCTTAAGTTTATATTTCCTTTTGTTGTCTTTGTACTACAACTCTATGTATTAATGTTATAATTTTATTTCCGCTTTCTTATACGATATTGAACACTGTATTTCACTGATGGTTTATGGTCTTATTTATGTTTAAGACTGTTCTATTGTTATTCAGTGAAAAATTTATAGTGGTGTTCAGTATTTAAACAGGAAATATATCTCTGATTATTTTATGATGGTACACTTGGGTATTTTTACTTGATAAAAATACCAGGGTGTTACATTTAGCAATATTAAGCGAAAGAGATTTTTATTGCTTTAGACAATTTTTTGCTTTAATTTCAAATTTGGTTTTTTTATTTATTTTATCAAAAAAAAATATAAAAAAAAAGTTACTAATACTTTCCGAAGAGACCACTGCAATTTACCTTGTTTTGCAGAGAAAAGTCAAAATCATGGTTAAAACTCTTGGAGACTACATTAGAGAGGCAGAGGCACAAAGAAATTTAGAGAAGTCATATTGGTATATGTCTCAATGCCAGATTCAAATTTCTCCTCCTCCTTATGAGCCTTATTCAGACTATTGGGATGACTATGAGTCACCTCTTTATTCCTCCCACCGGGATAATTATGAGTCACTACTAGTGCAAGGGCAAGAGAAGGAAAAGTCGGATGTCAATGAGGTCTTGGCCAAATTTATGCAGCAGACAAATGAAAAATTTGAAAGCTTGGAGGGAGCCATGAACAACAAATTTGAAAGCTTGGAGGGTCAAATCTCAACTCTCATTGCTTTGTTATCTCAAGAGGCCCAAGAAACTCCTTCACAAACTAAGTCTACCCAAAATGAAGAAGCTGAGCAATACAAAGAAAGTATTCCTTCAAGAGATGAAGGTGTCTCTATGGAATATAATCTGGAGGAAGAAGATCTCAAGAAAGATGAGGAGACTCCTACTGAAGGGAGTCAAATCAAAATAGTAGCTCCTACTGAAGGGAGTCATATTGAAACAAAAGATCCTACTAAAGGGAGCCTTTATGAGGACAGTGACAAAGATCCCATGGTTCTGGATTTGGAGAAAGAGGAGAAAGCGCCCATTTTTGGGCAAATTGTTTTAACCGTTGGTGATGCTGTGATTGAGGTTCACCGGGGAAAGGTAACTTTGAGGAGTGGTAAAGAAGATGATGTTATTAAAGCTTTAAATTCCAATGAAATTTTCTCTTCTTTAACTTCTCCTTATTTGTATGATGTGGTTGAAGCTAACATTTTTAGTGAATTAAAGATGCAGGACCTTTTGGAAAAAAGTCTTATTTTGCAGGATCCTAGCATAATGGTGGATGGTGATAAAATAAAAATTTCACCATCATTTGAAGTTCATCCACCACGTGGAAAAAGAAAGAATAATGTGAACCACATGGTTAGAAAGTTAAGAAGGTGTACTGCGTTAGATGTAAAATTTGCTCTCGGAGAGCCCCGGATTAAGCACTAACTATCGTCAGGCTCACGACGTTAAACAAGCGCTTCGCAGGAGGCAACCTGTGTTTTATTTTCAGTTATTTTCATTTTCTTTTTGTTTTGTTTTGTTTTTAGGAATAAGCTCAGACTACAAGCTCTCTCAGGGAAGTCACTCTTACACTCTCTCTCTCATTTAATTCTTTTGGTTTCTATTTTATCATTTTGCATTGAGGACCATGATTTATGCTAGTGTGGGGGAGGAGAGTTATTTTGTCACTTGATCTCTATTAATGCACATACCCACCGTATATGTTGATAGCATTTTTTCTGGCTTATTTTTGCGAATTATGCTTAAAGTTGAAAAAAATAGAGATTTTGCCTTTAGGGGATCCCATAATTAATTTACTTGACAGACTTGTGCTTAATTGTAAGTGTGAGGTTGTCCTTAGTAAGCTGATAATTAGCATTGTGCCTGTTGAGTAATTTTTGTGAACTAGCTTCTAAATGTGAGATTTGAGCCTTCATAAGGGGATTGATACTAAATCATAAATTTTCACCCCTTTTCTTTCTATGAGTGTGTTTCCCAATTTGCTACATTCTAGAATTTGTCTTTTGACCATTTCAAGGCGAAATTTGATTTGGATCATGTAAAAAGATTTGGGTAATTTAGGTATTTTTCTGGCCTCAGAGTTGTTTGTTTAATTTACCCCTTAGTTGTCCCCTTTGAGCTTAATTGTTATATTTTTTTTCTTTGGTACCCAGATATAATTTTTCTCTTTTTTGTTTGTGGTAACCATTTGGAATTAAATGTGGAGAAACTATTGAAAATTACAATTTCGTCCTATATTTTTAGTTGTCTATATTGTTAGGACTGAAACTTTGTCCTATTCTTTAGTTATCTATCTTGTCAGGATAAAAAAAAAGAGTGAATCATGTACTTACCTTTTCCTCCAAAAAAAAATGAAAAAAAAATAGGAAGAAAATTTAAAAAAAAAAAGGAAAGCAACAAGGAGGAAAAGGCACACCAAAAGAATGAAAGAGCCAAAGGGCAAATCCAAAAAAAAAAATGAAAGGGCATACTCAAAAAAAAGGCAAATCAAAAAGAGTCTACTCAATAGAAAAAGAGTGAAGAAGGAAGTGAAACTAATTTGGAGTTTGGGCAAAAATTGTAAAATAAATAGGAGCTCCATATTTTGTTTCAAAGGTTACTATTTATTTCTTGTTTCCTTTTTTTTAACCCTTTGATTATCCCTTCTTTCTTATTTCCTACCCTGCATGAATTCACCCTGGCCCCATTACAACCCAAAACACCCCATCTTTTGCATGCATGTGAACTATTTAGTGGAGATTTGGTCAAATTACAAACATATGGTAATGTGCATTTTGTTGAAACTTGAGTGTATATTTTCACTAGTCCCTAAACACTTAGAGAGATTGTGAGCGAGTGCCTTTGTTCACAGAAATGTGTTCTCCAGAGACATGAGCCTCTAATTGGGCAACCTTCTGACACCTCATTTCTGCTATATTGTCTATTGTCTGTCACTGTGCTTCTAACTTGGGGTTCCTTATTTCGCTGTCTCTGTTACTTCTTTGAAAAAATTTATTGAGCCAGAAAATTTGCTTGAGGACAAGCAAAAGTTAAGTGTGAGGGAGTTGATAAACTCTAATTTGGTGTATATTTAGAGATATTTTTGAATCATATTTAGAGCAATTATATATCATTTATGTAAGTTACTAACTTAATTTGCTCTATTTTGCAGAAAAGAAGATAACATGAAAAAGAATAATATATATATATATATATATATATATATATATATATATATATATATTGAATTTAAGATTGAAAGATTAGAGGGAACAAGAAGACAAACCCCAATTTAATTGGAGTTTCCAACAAGCTTGTGGCAGCAAAAGAATTAAACTAAAAGGCCCAAAAGTGGAAATGTTAAGCCCATGGCAATTGAAGCCAAAGAATTCACGTGATCAACAAGAAAAGGGCAATAAGAAAGTGAGAGGCGTGAATTCACAATATATAACAAACAGTAGCCGCGTGAATTGAAAAGGGAGAGTAGCCGCAACAATAGATAAAACAATCAGGAACAGAAGCCGCAGCACAACAGTACCGCCGTCAACGCATAGGAGAGGTTTTTGGGTACCGTTTTCGACACCGTGAGAGAGCTCTAGAGTAGAAAAAGGAGACTAAAATTTCAGGATCAGAAATTTCTCTATTCCGGGTTATTTTTATCTCTGTAATATATGACTCCTAATTTTATTTTATTGTTCTCGAACACTATGGATAGTTAAATCCTCTTCTAGGGTCTTAGGTGGATCTTGCATGCTTAGAGACCTTTTTATGTTCTAATTTCTGGTTTGAATTCATGTTTTTATTTTAATTAGTATTGTCCTATTGTTCTTATCACATGATTAGGATTAGCTACCCTTTGCATGTTTATAATCAATTAATTGATCAGCGACCGTACTGCAATTAGTTGGTGGACCTATAGGATAGTTGGGGCTATAATTAGGGCATGACCAAACCATAATTTAGTCTTCCAATCATTCAACATTTTTGCTCTTTATGCTTTTCCTGAATTTAAATTCTTGCATGACCAAACGAGGGTTAATTTAGGAAAAAGAATATTGATCGCGAATGACCAAACGGATTAATAGTTTTAGTAAAGGGATTGGTAATTAAGTAAAATAAGGGAATTCAGGTAGGATTAGACATATGGGGAATCGAAGCTTGCAAGTGAAACCGTGACCCTAGACCTCTCTCCATCGATTAAATCTAGTATTTTAATTCTAGTTATTTAGTTATTTTTATTTTGTTTCTATAATCATCAAACTATTGGTTCGTCTAAACAATAAATAATCTAGATTAGTTTGGCACGTGTTAATTAGTCCCCGTGGATACGATAATCTTTTATACTACTTCTGTGAAAGAGTACACTTGCTCTAAGTGTGTTTTTAACGCAACAGCACCTGTGCTCTGGGAAAAAACTAAGTATGGATTCGTCTTCTGCTTCAAGAAAGGCAACTGCTGCGAAAGGCCGAATCACAGAGCCAGTAGGTGTTTCAGGGAAAACTACTGCAACGGTTACTGCAGAATCGAATGAACCGCCTCACCAAGAGGAGGAGCCTGTGGTCATGACCACCTCATTCATTCGGCAACAAATGGACATGGGGATACATGATATAATGTATCAAGTGTCCCAACAATTGGCTGACATAGTTAAACCTATGGTGCACAATGAAGTGCAACAAGCCAAGGAATTGGAGCACAGGCATGCAACACAAGGTGGCAGCCCCACCAACGCCATTTTCCCTGGCCAATTACAGGGAGGACATCCTACTTCTCTGGGAGGCACGCATCAGTCCCTGCCATACACCAACCCTGTTGGACCTCAGCAGGCATCCTCCTATGCTTTTATTGGAGGTATGCATCAGTGTTCACTGAGTGAGAGTTTGACTGGGCCTCAACAGACGTTCTCTCATCAGGTATGCCCTTCTCCTGTGATTCGTCAGCCCAGTACTTTTGCCACTGCAACACCGGGGGGCAGTTTTTGGCGAATGTCACTAATACGGCTTCTCTTCAGCAGGGACAAGTGCAATTAGCCCGAAGGCCGCCCGAGGCAGTGGGCTCGGTGGGTTTGCCGCAAGGACCATCCTATGGATGCTTTGCCGCGGCTAACTACCCAGGCTACGTAGGGGGGGAAACCTTCGCCCTGGAATCAGGGAATGACAAGATCAGTGGGTATTGCCCGAGTCGGCAGCCATGGGCAGAGTCCACCTGGCTCGACAAGCCTACCTCCTAGCCAGCCGTACCCCGGAGCACTCAGTACCTACCCGGCGGGTTCCTATATACAGACACAGATGAATGTTTCTCCGGGCGAGCAACCATGGAATCAACTTCCACCTCACCGAGGCATGCAAACATCTGTACCAGGAACTGGCCTTGTTAACCTGGCCTAAGTAGTGCCTGGGCAGCCATGGACAGACGCTCCACCTCAGGTACCACTGCAGCCAGGGGTGCGGGGTCCCCCAAATACACTGGCGACCAACGCCTCCACCTGAAAGACCATCGGCGGCTCAACTCCTGGATCCTAATTTGATAGCCGACACTATTAAGAAGTTCTTCGGCGTTCAGCTGAAACCGCTTGATAGACCAGTGTACCGGAAGCCTTACCCCGAGTGGGTGGATAGATTGGTGCCTCTGCCCAGAGGATTCAAAACGTCTGATTTTGCCTCATTCTCCGGGGATGATGGTAAATCTACTATGGAGCACATCGGCCGATTCACGGCCCAGTGTGGGGAAGGAAACTAGAATGAATTCCATAAGTTGCAGGTGTTCCCTTTGTCCTTGACAGGAACTGCCTTCTGTAACACCCATTTCTTCCCGGCAATTTAATAATAAAAATCAGAGTTTTCAAAAACAAATGGATGTACATTTTCCGACTAAAACCACAAAATGAACATAGTTAAGTCATTGGTAAAAACAGATACATAGCACTTAAAAAAATAAGTCAACTTCCATTACTACGCAGCGGGTTTTCAAAAAGGTTTTAACTCAAAATAATCACGGCCTCTTTATCCAACTTAAGACAACTCATAAAACAGCGACAACCAACGTCAAAATTCATACAATAGGATAACAAAATAAAATAGTAATAATATGCGTTCATCCCCCCGAGTGCTACGTATCAGAGCGACGACACTGACTCGAACTAACGAAGGTACACAGCCTTCATTCATGGTTACCTGCACGTTACCAACATAGGGGTAACATTCAAACAGAAGAGGTGAGATATCGAACCATATAATAGAATGTATGAAAAACAATATATATCGGAATCAGGACATCTCAATTCATCACTTCACAACAATCAAATAACTGCAATCATCACGAATCATCAACATAACCACTCATCAAAATGCAAATGGGCCATCAGCGGTACCCTCAACAAAATACAATGGGCCATCAGCGGTACCCTCAACAAAATACAAATGGGTCATCAGCGGTACCCTCCACAAAATACAAATGGGCCATCAGCGGCACCCTCAACAAAATACAAATGGGCCATCAGCGGTACCCTCAACAAAATACAAATGGGCCATCAGCGGTACCCTCAACAAAATACAAATCAACGACTTAACCAACAATTTTCAACTAGCAATTCAACACTTTACCAACAATTAGCAATTGACCAATTTAACAACTTAACCAACAATTAATCTTTTCAACAATTTAACAATTAATAATTGACAACGTAATCAACAATTAGCCAACCGGGGGCCTAATGCGCCTAAAGCGCCCAACAACAGCAAACCTGGCGCCCTATGCGCCCAGCAACAGCAAACATGACAACAACAACAGCAAACATGAAAACAACAACAGCAAACAGCAACAGCAAACAGCAAACAACAACAACAACAGGGCAAATTTCCATCAAACATACCTCTACTTCGGTTAACTAATTAACCTATCAAACAGTATCGAAACTTAGAAAAGGACCCCTCTATGGAAAGCTAAGAATGTCTAGTTCCTGACTATAATTGTTATTTTGTAAAATAATGGTCCAATTCGTACAGTTTCAGTAAATAAGCAACAAGGTTCAAAAAACAGGACAGCCACCATGGCGTAGCTTGTGACACCTCTAAAATTATCAAAACTCAGTCAAATGACATGGGACTTGAGCCTAACCCGAAAAAAATTGAGTGTAGTTTTCAATGAATCAAGAATCATTCAAAAAGGAGTTCAAACGAAAACATTATACACGAAATACCGAACCTATATCCAGATTGTTTCCAGAATTTTAACCTAACTTGTGACACCTATAACTCGAGCTATACAACTCCAAATGCAACCAAACTAGTGCCAAATTAACAAGCATTAAGTCTAGTTTCTGAAAAGGTAAACCACATAATTTTTGGACCACTAGATTGTTCCTAGTTACTGTATAACCGAACCTATACCCAGATCACCCCAAACAATGAGTTTAGCAACAAAATTGGCATCAATCATTCATCAATTTCAATAATTTCGAATATCATCAATAGATTTTCAAAGATTAAACAAATAGAATCACTTATTAAACAAACATAGGATCCCCTAATTCCCTACATAAAGCCCTTCATATACCCTATTATAGAGTTAGAACCCCACCCTTACCTTGGATTGAAGTTGAAACTCTCCTTGGTCCTTGCCCTAGCTCTCTTCGCCGCTCCCTCTCTATGGCTCTCTCTCAATCCTTATTTTTTTCTTCTAAATGAGCAAACCCTAAAATAACACCTATTTATAATTTATTTAGTCTTATGGGCTTTCTCATACACTTATGCGACTTTAGCTTCATGGGCATTCTTTACACCCCTTATTTTACTACTCCTAACACCAACAATATGCCAACATACGAAAATATATTTTTACTCTAATATTTTCCTACCACTTAATTTCCTAAATAATTCAATTAAATAATTAATTAAATATTCGGGGCGTTACACCTTCTCTTGGTATTCTTCTCTCCCACTCGATTCTATACAGACCTGGGCAGACATGGAAAGGTGCTTCCATGATAGATTTTATTGGCCACAGCCTGAAGTTACCGCAACCGATCTCATGAATTTACGGCAGAAGGTGGATGAGGCAGTGACTGACATCATTGAAAGATTCAGAAAGATGGACGGAAAGTGCTCAGTACCTTTCCCAGAATCTCAACTTACTTCCATGGCCATCTCTGGAATGCACCCTCAATTGAAGAAAAAGCTCGTGTGACAGCCTTGTAGTGACCTCACTGGTTTAGCTTCCAGGGCTGTGCAAATTGAGCAATTCATACAGGAAAGAGAAAAGAAGAGGGCTACTAGAGGTCGAGGGTCTCAATTGATATCAGTAGTGGATGCAAGCGAGGACTCAGACTATGATGAATCAGCCGATTACACGGCAGGCATTCTGGTGGCTGAGATAGTCAAAGGCAAAGCATACCTCTGTCCTGCTCTTAAGCCTGCCAAAGGAAAGGAGAAGGACGAAGCAGAGAACAAAGTTGAATACTCATTTGACATATCCAAGGCTGATCAAATATTTGATTATCTTCTCAAGGACAAACAGATTAAGCTCCTTGATGGCCATAAGATTCCCCCCTGAGGAAATAAAAAGGAAGAAATATTGTAAGTGGCACAATTCATTCAGTCATGCCACTTCCAATTGTATTATCTTCCGCCGAGCCATTCAAGAGGCTATAAAGAAAGGGAGGTTCAAGATGGCCGATAAGGGAACGCAGGAGATGAGCATTGATACTGATTATTATCCCAGCATGAGCGTTAATATGGTCTCCTTCTCAAGAAGTGACCGAGGGAAAGAAAAAAGAAGTATGTATGGGCCCCCAAGCAGGAGGCACCCCCGGATAAGAAAGTATCTGTCTTCGTCTGCTTAGGGTCACCCCTCAAAGGGTCCACAATGGCATACCGCGGCGTTGTTGCAAAAAAGGTTACAGCTGGGAGGGTCGAGCCAGCCCCAAGGGACCCAAAAGAAACTCCCGAAGCCAGGGAAGCTTGTTCAAGACCTCAGAGATCTACACCTATCCAAGCTTAACTCTGGGAATAATTCTGGGAGAAGTGTACCTCGGGTTCAGGATGTGACGGAAAGACTGCAGTACGCTTCACTTGGGGGGCACGGTAGGCCTGCCTTTGGTTCAGCTAGACAAGCCACCCTGCCAGTCCCAGGCGAGGAAACTCGTACCAAAGATGAAAGAAGGGCCGCGCAGGTCATTGAGACCCAATGGTCGACATCAGTAGATATTACCGTACTTAACGACCGCGAATTATGGGCTGTCAGAACAATAAAGCCACAATCAGAAGTGCCACAAGGTCAATGGATGACACATGCAGCAGCGGAAGCGCCAGCGCCGGTGATTGTCCCCAAATCTCGTTCCCAAAAGAGAAGGCAACAGAGGGCAATGGCCTACCACAGAATGAGGGAGACCCTCCATATGCTCACCTCGACTAGAGAAGGGAATGCCCAAGCCATCCCCACAGCCACTGTGGCTGCGGTTTTGGAACAGGCCTTCCCAAAACCGATCGAGGAAACAGCTCCGGAACAAAACCTCGACGCAGTTGACCCTAGTGCACCCGATGAGACAACGGAGGGACCCAGCGCCATGATAGGAATGATGGATGCCCCTCATAGACCACTGACTAAGGCAGTAATAGGATGTCCCTAATAGCCCCAAGCCACCTCAGTCGGTCAATGTGCCTCACATTGAAGGGGCTATGACGGAGGATGAACTAGCAGAGGATGACCTCATGGGAGAAGATGGAGAGAACCCCTTTGGCCATCTGAACTTTGACGGGGACTCCTTGACAGGGTCAATCCTGGACGATATCATGGACGAGGCCGTTGGGGCGTATTATGCTGACATAGAAATGGTGGGCCTTATTCCACCAGAATTCTGGGGTAATAAAGATCAACCAAAGCTCTTGAGGGAGATGTCTTTGCTGAGGGGAGCGAATGGGATGCCTTGACAGAGCCCGAGGGAGTGAGCACAGAAGGAATTTTGTTTGAAAAACCCACAGCCGACATGACTAGACACTTGAAACCACTGTATATCAAAGCTCATTTGAATGGAAAGCTGTTTAATCGTGTCTTCGTAGATGGCGTTACTGTATTGAATATCATGTCATTAGCCACTATGAAAAAGTTGGGGAAGAACGCCGAGGACCTCATTCCAACCACCATGACCATGACTAGTTTCATGGGCCATGTAACGCCCCAAAATTTAATTAATTATTTAATTGAATTGTTTCGGAATTTAATTGGTAGAAAAATAATAAAATAATAATAATGCTAGTATATGTGGGCCTATTGTTAGGGTTGGGAGTAGTAAAATGAGAAGTGTTAAGCGAGGCCCATGATGTAATTCGGATAAGCTATAGGAAAGCCCATAAAATTAAATAAGTATAAATAAGAGGTATTTAGGGTTTGGCTCATTTAGAAAGAACAAAAAAATAGAATTAGAGAGAAGAGAATAGGGAGAGAGCGATGGCGAAGGGGAGAGAAGAAGGAGAGAGCGACGCCAAGAGGAGAGAGGAGGTTAGGGTTTCGTGATCTTCAAAGGCTAGGGTTCGTGATCTTCTAAGGCTAAGGTAAGGGTGGGATTCAAGCCTTATAATGGGATATATGAATTACTTTATGTGGGGGTTAGGGTTTGATGATTGTCATAGGTATGATCATATATGTTGTGAATGCCTTGTTGAATAATTATGATTGTGTGATTGATATTCCTATGCCCTAGAATTGTTATTGTATTCTGGCCATGATCATGAGAACTTGAATTGGGTGCTGAAAGTGGCGCCCTAGGTGCCCAATGCTGTTTTTGATGTTGCTGGAAGTGGCGCCCTAGGCGCCCAGTATTATTTTTGTGTTGCTGAGAATGGCGCCCTAGGCGCCCAGTGTTGTTCCCTGTTGCTGAAGTTGGCGCCCTAGGCGCCCAGTGCCTGTTGATGTTGATGAAGTTGGCGCCCTGGGCGCCCAGTGCCTGTTGATGTTGCTGAAGTTGGCGCCCTGGGCGCCCAGTGCCTGTTGATGGGCGCCCAGTGCCTGTTGATGTTGCTGAAGTTGGCGCCCTAGGCGCCCAGTGCCTGTTGGTGTTGCTGAAGTTGGCGCCCTAGGCGCCCAGTCCCTATCGTGTTGCTGAATCTGGCGCCCTAGGAGCCCTGTGCCTGGTGTTCTGTTGCTTGCTGGTGTTGGCGCCCTGCCCCTAGGCGCCACATCCTAATTCTGTGTTGTTGGTGTTGGCGCCCTGTCCCTAGGCGCCACACCCTATTTCAGTGCCGTTGGTGTTGGCGCCCTGTCCCCAGGCGCCACAACCTATTTTCTATGTGGCTGATGATGGCGCCCTGTCCCTGGGCGCCATGCTCTAATTGTTGCTTGCTGGTGTTGGCGCCCTGTCCCTAGGCGCCACACCCTGTTTCTGCGTTGCTGGTGTCGGCGCCCTGTCCCTAGGCGCCACACCCTAGTGTTGCTGCTGCTGTTGCTGTGCTGTGTTGCTGTGCTGCGTTGCTGCTGCTGTTGCTGTGCTGTGTTGCTGCTGTTGTTGCTGTGCTGTGCTGCTGTTGCTGTGTTGCCATTGCTGTGTTGCTGTTGCCGTGCTGCTGTTGCTGTGTTGCTGCGGCTGTGTTGCTGGTGCTGTGCTGCTGTTGCTGTGATGCTGTTGCTGTGCTGCTGTTGCTGTGCGCCATTGCTGTGCTGCTGTTGCTGTGCTGCTGTTGCTGTGTTGCTGCTGGTGTTGTTGCTGCCGTTGTTGCAGTGTTGCGGTCGCTGTTGCCGTTGTTGCTATTGTTGTTGCTGCCGTTGTTGCTATTGTTGCTGCTATTGCAGTGTCGCTGTCGCCGTTGTTGCTATTGTTGCTGCTGTTGCAGTGTTGCTGTCGCTGTCGCCGTTGTTGCTATTGTTGCTGTTGCCGTTGTTGCCATTGTTGCTGTGGCTGCCCAAATGTGAATCTCACGATTGTTATTTAAAATGATGTTGAATATGTGATTAGGCTCAAAGTTGCCAAAATGTTGAAAGTTGCTAAAATATTGCGATGTTGCCAAAATGTTGAAAATTGCTAAGTAGTAAATTGTTAACGACGAAGGTTGTACGAAGACGAATTTGCCTCTATTCATTGGCAGGTGATGTGATGTAGGCCTACGGCCAATGTTGCTTTCCGATGTTGTTGCGTTGCTATGTAACCGTTGTTATTTGTTTGTGCATTTACATAGCGTCGCATGCATAACATAATTTTTACGATGGGGCTATGCTCAAACCACGACGACGATGTTGCGATGTTGATGCCCCTATTTACGGGTTTGAATTATGGTACCACATGCATTATAGGGCGGTGGCCCTGAGTCGAGTCACATTCTCCATTCATGTTGCATATTTATGCGATTGAAATGATTTTAACCGTTGTGATATGATGATATTGACCGATTTGATATGATGATATTGACCGTTGTGATATGATGATATTGACTGTTGTGAAATGATGATTTGATGTCCTGACCTTATATATAGTATTTCATATGACTCATTATATAGTTCGATATCTCACCCCTTCTGTTTGAATGTTACCCCTATGTTGGTAACGTGCAGGTAACCTCGAATGAATGCCGTTGTACCTTCGTTTGATCGAGTCGGTGTCGTCGCTCTGATATGTAACACTCGGGGGGATGAACGTTTATTTATGTTATTTAAGTTGTTTACTGTTGGATTTTGAGTTATGAATTTCGCATAGTTGCCACGATTGTTTAGTTGAATCATTTGAATTTCCGCTGCGTAGTTAAAAGAAGTTTGACTTGTTTTGAGAGGTTGTTTTATCGGTTCATTCGAAAGCGCTATGTATCTGTTTTCAAAGAGTGAATTAACCCGTTTATTGTTTTCACGAAGCAAATGTGGCACTCCATTGTTTGTCGAAAAAGATTTTTATGAACTCTGATTTTGCATTATTTTACCGGGTAGAAATGGGGTGTTACAGGCCACCCATCCCACGCCTTGGGAGTGTTGGTTGCCGATGTGACAGTTGGGAGCAAGATGACTTGCTCGACTTTCTTTGTCATAGAAGGAAAGCCCTCGCATGTCGTGATTCTGGGGAGATTGGATTCACACCAGTGAATGCGTACCTTCCACCCTGCATCAGAAGTTAATGATATGGATAGGGGATCAAGTGGAGATACTAGAAGCAGACCCTAATCCACTTCCTGCGGAAGTAAAGATGTTCGAAGCTGTCTTCTATTCTCCCCATTTACACCCTATCTCCATCCCAGGGAATTATGAAGAAGGTGGCGTTAAATCTTGTGACTGGACCAAAAGGGGTTTTGAATTCCAAATGTTGGCCGACCCACGGCCTAGCAACGAGGATAATGATTAATCTCCCACTAGAAGTACAGAGCCTGCTGGATCGGTTGCACCTATTCCAAATTGAATCCAGCATTGAAGAGGCTATGTTTGGTGCGATAGACGAAGCGCACGAACTTGAGCAATACTCCTACCAAGGAGATTCGGATGACCCCTTTGACAGGACGTTGGCCGAACCTCCTCACCTGGAGCCCATCCAAAGGAAGATGCCCACCTTTGAAGCGCAAGATCCTTTGTTGAAGGTGAACCTGGGGAGTGAAGAGAAGCCAAGGATAACAAAGGTCAGTGGTAAAGTACAACCTCAACGGCGAGATCAGATTTTGGCGTTAATAAAGAGCTACCGTGACTGCTTTGCGTGGGTAAATTACCATGACATGCCAGGCCTCGATAAAGCCATGGTAGAGCATAGGCTACCCATCAAGGTAGGTTGCAAGCCTCATAAACAGCCACCAAGGAGGTTCAATTCACAACTGATGCCACAAATCAAAGCCGAGGTGGAAAGACTGCTCAAAGCAGGTTTCATAAGAACTGCAAGGTACCAGAGGGCCATCGTACCAGGTTTCATAAGTACTGCTGGATATAGCAACTTGAACAATACTATTGATCTATGTAATGAAGGATGCAACCAGGGACCCGGCGCCTAGCGGGAATGGCAACACAGAAGCAACAAGCAAACAGGCGGGCACCGGCGCCAGGGCGCCAAATGCTGAGACCACGCGAGTGAGCACATGGGCGCATGTGCCTAGTACCCGTCTCATTGGTTACACAACTTAATCACGCGTGAGAGGGAGTGGAAGTTTGTTGAATGATGTATGAACATTTTATTCTCTCTTCTAACTGTAGTTCTCTCTCTTCTATCTGATCCTCTCTTCCCTTAGCTCATTGCCTCCATTGTACTGTAATTGGAACTCATTCTCAATCAAACAATACTTATTGCCTTGAATCATTAATTGCAACGTAGTTGAGGGCCATGAACACTATTTTTCATGACCTCATCGGCAAAAGCATGAAGGTATACATCGATGATGTGGTGGTCAAGTCCAAGAGTTTCGAAGCCCACTTAGTGGAGCTTGAACAAGCTCTAAAATGGATGAGACTCCATAATCTAAAAATGAACCCGGCTAAGTGTGCTTTTGGCGTGTCTGCAGGCAACTTTTTGGGCTTTTTGGTACACAACCATGGCATTGAAGTAGACAAGAACAAAGCCCGAGCTATCCTTGAGGCAAGACCTCCCAGGAACAAGAAGGAGCTGCAGAGCCTGCTAGGTAAAGTCAACTTCCTGAGAAGATTCATCTCCAACTCGGCCGGAAAGATGAAAGCTTTCTCACATTTGTTGAGGATGAAAATTTTTAAGGAAATGATGTGGGGGGCGAGGCAACATGAGGCTTTTGACCAGATCAAGGCTGCCTTGACTAACCCTCCTGTCCTAGTACCTCCGCAGCCTGGAAAACCGTTGAAGCTTTATATTGCGGCCGAAGATCAAGCCAACGGCTGCCTATTAGCCCAAGATGATGATAATGGCGCCGAGCGTGCTATTTATTATCTCAGCAGGATCATCAACGACGCTGAGACTAGATATTCTCCTATTGAGAAGCTTGGTTTGTCTTTATTTAATGCTTGTACTAAACTGGAATATTATTTATTACCGAAAGAGGTTCTAGTTGTGTGCAATGTTGACATTATCAGGCATCTTCTTAATAGGCCCGTCTTGCAGGGGAGACTTGTCAAGTGGGTCATTAAGTTAAATGCGTTTGCCCTGACATATGTGCCATTGAGAGCTGTTAAAGGGCAAGCCTTGGTTGACTTCTTGGCTCAGCACCCATGTGTAGAGATACACGATGCCTCGGCCGAATACATTAACTATTTAGGCTTGAAGCCTTGGGTCCTCATGTTTGATGGCTCAAGTACCCAAACCAGGGCAGGCATCGGCGTAGTCATCACCAGCCCTTGTGGGCAGACATGGAGATTCATGTGCAGGATAAGGGTCGACCAAGCCTCCAATAATCAGGTCGAATATGAAGCCTTGATCATGGGACTTGATATCCTGGATGCCATGAAAGCACAATATGTGGAAATCAAGGGGGATTCGCAACTGGGGATCAAACATATCACTGAGGAATACAAATGTTATAATACAAAACTCAAACAATTGCGAGCCTCAGCGCATAATTTGTTAAAATTGTTGGCCGATGCTGTCATCGTGTATATCCCCAGAAACGAAAACCAAGAGGCGGACAATTTATTCCAACAAGCCTCGGGTTATAAGGAATCAGTGGTCGAGGTATGGCAGCAAAATACTTCAATACAGATCGAGGAGGACCCTGCTGATGCTTGGATTGGAACATTGACGGAATACCTCCGCAATCCAACGGCTGACACCGATTTCAAGATTAAGCAAAGGGCATTGAAATACATCGTGATAGGGAACGACCTGTATAAAAGAAGCGCCAATGGGGTATTGTTACGATGTCTCATGAAAAGGGACGCGTATATGGTGATGGCACAAACCCATGCATGGATTTGTGGTGCACACAAGTCTGGCACCATCATGAAATGGCTAATATACAGACACGCATACTATTGGCCGACGATCACGCCCGGTTGCTTCCAGTTTGCAAAAGGATGTGAGGCTTGCCAGCTGCATGGACCAATCCAGAGAGTGCCTGCAGATGAGCTCCATCCCATTTTTAAACCTTGGCCATTTAGAGGGTGGGCCATGGATTTGATTGGCAAAATATACCCTCCGAGCTCAAAGGGCCATAACTTTATTATTGTGGCCACCGATTACTGCACTAAGTGGGTAGAAGTTGCACCTCTAGCGAATGCCAATCAGGCTGCGGTGATCAGTTCATAGAAAACCAGATCATATACAGATTTGGCATTCCTGAAATCATCATAGCCGATCAAGGCACGATGTTCACCGGCGAACAAGTGGTGGCCTTTGCCCAAGAATACGGCATCAAGATGAGACACTCGTCTCCCTATTATGCTCAAGCTAAAGGACAGGCCGAGGCTACTAATAAAATCATCATTGAGCTCATGTTATACCCCAATTTTGTCCGATCATTTATCGCAATTGTTTTAGCCCCCATGTCACAAGTCCATATCATTACGAGAACGACATTTCGAGCGCTGTCTTGTTTTAATTTAGACCAGTTTGTCTAATTGGGCCAATTCTTATTAAATGGGCCTATGTTCGGTATTTTGGATAATTTAGTCCTTTTGATCAAAAAACCATAAAAATAATAATGAAATAAAATCAGAAAATAAAAAATATATTCCAATAAAGTATCCAAATAATACAAAAAGCCCAAAAATACAAAAATATCACCAAAAATATACAAAAATAAGAATAATCCAAAAAAAATATAGAAGAACGAAAGTAATAAAAGGGAGTGTCAGTAGCATTAACCTTCAGCCCAACAAGCTGCTTGCCCAACAAGTCGACTTGCCCAGCAAGTTAACTTGTCCAGCAAGTCTCTTCACCTAACCCTTCACCTATAAAAGGAGGCCCTGTCCACAGTGAAAAGCACACCGCAGTGATTCAACAAGAACACTGAGCACATTCTCTCCCTCTCCTAGCGAAGCTCTCTCTTTCTCTCCCCCTCCCTTTTTTATTTTTCTTTTTCTTTTAATTAGTTTATTTTTAAATATTCATGATAAATATTTTTCACTAGTTGCACTTTTCATTTTTTCTTTTTTGTTAACTTTTCGTTCATATTCAAAACAATTTTAAACAAAATATTCCTTTTCCTCTCATAAATAAAGAAATATTTTCAAGAACAAAATAGGGGACTAAGTCGACTGTACAGTCGGGCTAGTCTGCTTTTTTGGTCACTAATGAACCGTTACGGATCATGTCCTAAAATCCCTATTTAAAACAAACAATTTCTAAGTCAAAATAAACACAAACATATTTCTTCCCACAAATCAAATTTTCAAAACAGGGGATTAAGCCGACTGTACAGACGGATTAGTCAGCGTTCTAGGATGAATGAGCCGTACGGCTCAAGAGTCCTAAAACCCCTATTCAAATAGAATCAAACCACCACACATCAAACTATCTTCCGAATTTCAAAAAACTCCATTTTCACAAAGTAGGGGACTAAGCCGACTGTACAGTCGGGTTAGTCATCATTTTAGGACAAATGAACTGATCACTCAGGAGTCCTAAAATCCCTAAATAAAATACACCAACAAATAAAGTTTTCTACCAAGAACTACGTGTGATTTGATTCTCTACCAAGAGATACGTAGGAGCAGAGGGCGGCCTACCTCTGTCAATTGCACTAATAAAAAACCTTTTTCAGTTTTTTCCTAAATAATCATTTTCTTAAATAAAATATCAATTTTCTTCTTTCTTTTTAATTCACAATAAAAGGGTAAAAATAAACATTTTCAAAATTAATATTCTTTCCTACAACTAGTTAGCAGGTAACCTTCATTAGGAAGGATGTCGTGGGGTGCTAATACCTTCCCCACGCATAACCGACTCCCGAACCCTTATCTGGTCTCAAGGACCCTTATCCATTCCAAAAGGGATTTTCCAATCTTTGCCCTTAAATTAAACTTTGGTGGCAGCTTCATTTTTGAACCTTCGAGGAATCCTCACCCGGATTTTTCGGTCGCTCTAGCTCATCAAGAAGAACATAGAGGATAAGCCTCGGTGGTGGCACGAGACCCTAAATGAGGCCTTATGGGCAATGAGGAACTCCAAGTCCACAGCCACCGGGGTGGCTCCCTATCGTCTAGTGTATGGACAGGATGCCGTACTACCATTGGAGATCAGTGTGGCATCATTGAGGGTGGCTCGGCAGCATGCCCTCGGTATGGATGAATATCAACAGGCCATGTTAATGGAATTGGACGGTGACAGGCTGGCGGCCCTCAGCAAGATTGAGATGAACAAGGCTAAAACGGCCCGAGCCTACAACAAACACGTCAAGCCTAAGAAGTTTGTAGAGGGTCATCTGGTATGGAAAGCTATTCTGCCGCTTGGGAGGAAAGACCCTCAGTTGGGCAAGTGGTCCCCAAATTGGGCGGGCCCTACATCATAAGTGAAGTGTACAACGGTGGCGCATATCGTTTAATTACGTTCGATGGCGAAGAGTTCGAAACAAAGATAAATGGAAAATATCTCAAGGCATATTATCCTACTCTATGGGAGAATATGCAAAGGAAAGAAAATTAGAGGATACGAGAGAAATAATTGTCTTGGTGGCTCGCCACACACCGGCGGCCTAGTGAAAACAAGTTAAATGATAGGATGGGCTACTTCTTCGTTGCAGCAGAGCTTGACCCCTCTGTTAATTCGGACGCCTCCTGGCTAGAGGGGAGGACAGCTGAAGCAGGTGCAGCAGCGGACGAATTTGTCAAGCGGATTCGAAGCTTTTCCCAAGAAGCTATTGCAGATAATACCTCACTTTGGCCGCGCTCCTTGTCATAGAGAAAGACCCCTTTCTGAGATTCTAGCTCCCTGATGAGTTGATCCAAGGGTTTGCTCTGGTTGTACAGGCGAGTTTGTTCTGCTGCGGCCAGGGCCAGATTTTTGGCCGCCTCCTCTTGTTTGGGGCGCAAAGGCTGCAGCTCTAATCGGAGCCCCGTCATAAGAGATTCAATTTCTTCAGTTCGGCGCCTAGTAGTCTCCTCCTCAGCTAACACCGATTGGCGTTCCGTTTCCTTCTCCCCATAGGCTAAGAGATACATCTTCTTCTCTGCCTGTAGGGTATTCAGGCGATCCAGTGCTTGTTAGGCAGCATCCTGAGCAGCGTGGGATGCCGAATAAGTCCGAGAGATCTCCAGAAGCTGATAGGCTATGTCCCCGAGGGTTTCCTTACTTTGCATCGACATATCATCTGAAGAAGACAGCTTGAACGCCAGAGACCGCGAGTATGAAAGCTGGGAAGGATCAGTAACAATTCTGCCCCGGAGGGCATCCTCTAATATTTGAAGCTCTTCCCCCAAAGGGGGAAATATCTGAGGATGACTCTGGGAAGCAAAGTATTGGGCCACTTCCGCTTCAGTCACTGGCCTAGACTCTGTTTGAGGAGGAAGAGGGAGAGAATTCACCGGAGGAGGAGAGTGAGGAGTTACAGTCAAAGGTGCATCCGGAACTAAGGGATTGATTGTCTGCAAGCAAAATAACCATGAGAAAAACCAAAGTGCCAGCTAACAAGAAGAGGTAAAATGGGAGAAACACCGTACCTTGGATTTCTTGGAAGGGCGAGGAGTGTCTTTTCCCACCACAACATCCCTCTTTGCCACTGGTTGCGAAGGAGTATCAATTGGAGCACGACGAATAGACGGTCGCCTGAAGGTAATAGGAGCATCATCTTCGTCTTCTGCCGCATTACGATCAACAGAGGGTCCTGCAACCAGAAAGGATACGGGGATGAGAAGCAGGGGAATAGACAATAAATGAGCCACAAAGAACGAAAGGACATACCCGTGGTTTGTTGAGATCGAGTGGATGGCCGTCGAGAGGAAGTTGGAGGCCTGGATGTCTCATAAACAGAAGAAGGAACGGCGCTGGTGCTGGCTGGCGCTGAAGAGGGGGTTGAAGTTGTGCGAGGACAACCGAGGTACTTGGAAAGATAATCCCCAAGCGCCCGAGGGAAAACTAGGTCTTTAACACCAAGCCACCAATTGGTAAAGGCACTGGTCTCCCCCAGACATACCTCGTAGTGCGCCCACACACTCTCAGTAACCTTGAAGTAATTGCCAGTAACCATCTTGCAAACCCGACTATCCGTGAAACCTTCCCGACGGTGAGAATCACTCAAGAACCGGTAAGGCAGAGGAACATGTTGCATCAGCCCAAATTGCTTACAGACAAAGTTAGGATAATAGTACTCTGCGAGAGCCTTACTGTAACGGGAGGTAGCCAGGTAATCAATCGGCAGGTCCCTGGCCACCGAGGCGGACCGCCAATTGTCACGAGCAGTACTGCGCTCTGTGAGAGGGAGTTGGTCTTCTTTTTCTGAGGAGCAAAAATTCAAGAAGGACCATACCTTCTGTCCAGCACTAGACACCATGTCATCTCAGCAGCATTCATCTGAAGAAGCTCCTTCATAAATTGAGCCGCAGTCAGCCTATGACAAGGGGTGGCCGAGATTTGGGGGCCCAGGCATTTATTGGTTGGAGACTTGGGGATAGTCAATCCGATTGAAAGAATGTGAGGAAAATAGAGGGTGGCCCACAGCTGAAGAAACCACATGGGACCTTGAATTTTGGAGACTCAGCCGTAGCCCCTAATCTGGTCGAGCATGACTTGGATTCCTCGGTAGAGCTCGCCAAGAAAACAGGGGGCCCAGGCGTAAACTTTCCCACTGGTCATCACGGCAATGAAGGGTTGCAATTCCTGGACGACACCGGCAGAGGCAGTGCCATAAAGGAATTTGCAAAAGAAATACATAAGGAAGGCAGTGTGCTCCTCTTCGGTGATAGTGGCTTTAGACTTGGAATTCGCAATCAAAAACTTTGAGTAGACCCCTCTAGCATGTACATGGCCTAAGTTCACCTTCCTGGGTAGTCTTGCAGGATGGGCGCATCGGCCAAATGCGGGCAGGCCAGTGATGGCGGCCACGTTCAGAATAGTGGTGGTGACCACGCCCCAGGGGAACATACAAGCATTGAAGGTGGAAGACCAGAAACTCAAGAGAGGCAAAAGAACGTCAAAATTATGGGGGATGGCGAAGGTAGAAAGAGCGATCATGTCACGAACGCCCCAGGCTTTCCAAGCATCTTTCTTGACAGGATGAATCCTGTCGAATCAGGCATGGTAGTCTTCGGTGGGTTTGGCCCAACCCCTGGTTTTTGACACCTTGGCGTCAATGGTGAACCAATCTTGGGTGATCGGTATGCCGGGACAAACCGAAGCGGACATCAGAAGTGGTAGGCCGCACTGTAGCACCGCCTGAGACGGCAACAAGGATAACTTGTGGAGAAACCTCAGAGGGAGCATTCGTCGAAGATGGACCAGAGGAGGAAGAACTCGGTTGGCTGTCATCTCCGCCATAACTGTGTTCACAATTTTGAGAGTCTGAGTTTGAAGACATGGTGGCAAGAACTGACGATAATGGAGAGAAAGGGTTTTGGTTCGTAAAAGAAGAAACTAAAAGAGCGAGACGTTTCAAGAAAAGTGAACAGTCATGCGTGGCTATTTATGGTTTTCGCAAATCTTGGGAACCGTTGCGCCGCCTTATTTTCCCGCGAAAAAGGGAAACGCCAAGTGTCACCAAACGGTAGGATAGTCACTTCAAGACGGTCACATCAAGTCATCTCAAGAGGGTTTTTGCACTATCAGTCACGTTCTCACGGCCATACGACAGCACAAAAAGGGGGGCAATTGTTAACACCCAAAAATAATTAGGTCGTAGGCCGAGGGCTGAATAAAGAAGGCAGTGGAGCTGGAGTACTGAGCCAGGTCACTAGACAAGGATTTTTAAGAGGTAATTGCCTGAGAAAATGATCAAGAGAAGCCCTCGGGGCTTATCACTAGACAACTCCCCGAGGAAGGGTTTAGCCCGAGGAGCAATGAGAGAGACCGAGGGAGAGTACAACCTCAGCCTATAGAGTTCCACAGCCAGGGTAGGCTCGGGTGCCTGAGTTACTGTCTGAGCACGAAGGTTAGCTGGGTAAACCAAGTGGCCGAGGTAAGGCGGTTTTACTTGGAAGGCACGTAAGAGACATGCATGAAGATAGAACGTGGGAACGGTTGAAGATCAAGCGAAGGAGCGAAGCCTTGAAGAGCGGAGTGAGGGAGTTCACCCCACTAACCGTGCTAGTGAGATCATGGGTGGTTACTCCGCCTCTTTAGGGCTTAGGAACGATGATTGTCATTGATCTTAGATTGATCCAACGGTAGGAAAATGTTGGCTATGGTAGTGGCCGACGAGGGCCTGTGTATATAAATAGCAGAGTACAGAATAGGGACAATCAATCAATCAAAAAACTCTATGTTTGTTTCATCTATCTTCTTTTATCGCACTTTATCTTTATTTTTTATGCATTAGCCAGTAGTATAATCCAACCCTCGCAGTCCCCTCTCACCTAACCTGACCCTTTCTAGAGGAGTCAGGATACCCACAGTCAAGGAACATAGTTCCCTCTTTGGCGAAATCGCTTGAAGAACAAGGAATCGAAGAACTTGCTCAAACCCCTGGCTGAATCCACGGCTAGGACCTAAGAGTTTGAACCAAAGAACAACACATAAATAACAAAACGGATTTACCCTATGATCAGGTAAATCCGTTAGCAACTGGTAACAAAAACGAATTTATGATTAAAAAAGTTAGTTCCGCTTTGAAAAAATAACAAAACGGATTTATGTAGGTTATAGGTAAATCCGTTGGCAAAATTTTGGTAAAAACAGATTTACCTAACGAAACTTAAATCCGTTTTGTTATTTTTTCAAAACGGATTTATGTGTGGTTTATGTAAATCCGTTAGTAACATTTTTATCAGAAGTATTTTTGGAATACATTTTTTTGTGTGGGTATAAAGTGAAGGTGTGTGGGTAAAAAAAAAGACCCATACTTTTCCCACATCGCTCTTAGGGCACCAGCAATCTTCATGGATTACATAACGGATTACATAAAAAGTGATGGCAAAATAAAAAGACCCCTAGCGCAAAGCGACGGCCCAATCTAGAGACTTCTAGTTTTTTTGAGGGAAGTCTGAGTCTAGAATATTTTCGAAACACCAATTTCGTAAACAATATTTTCTTGAAAGTACTAGACCACCCATCCACTTCATTTAAATACCTCACGTATCCCTCCAAGAAATCCATGATCAAACAAACAATCAAAGCAACTGAATAATAACTGAAACAGTTTTTCCCTTCCCCATTCCCATTCATATCAGATATCAACTTCTCCATTTGCAGAATTCCGAAACAGTCACAAAAATGTCACTGATTCCAAGTTTCTTCGGTGACCGTCGGAGCAACATTTTCGATCCATTCTCTCTCGACGTTTGGGATCCATTCAAGGAAAACTCCGCATTCGTAAGCACACGTGTGGACTGGAAGGAAACACCAGAAGCACACGTGTTCAAAGCCGATCTTCCTGGTCTTAAAAAGGAAGAAGTGAAGGTTGAAGTCGAAGATGATAAAGTACTTCAGATAAGCGGAGAGAGAAGCGTTGAGAAAGAAGACAAGAACGATCAATGGCATCGTGTGGAGCGAAGCAGTGGGAAGTTCATGAGAAGATTTAGATTGCCTGAGAATGCGAAAATTGATCAAGTGAAGGCTTCTATGGAGAATGGTGTTCTCACTGTCACTGTTCCAAAAGAAGAGGTCAAGAAGCCTGATGTTAAATCCATTGAAATTTCTGGTTAAATTCTAAACAGAATTCTGTTACTCTGTTTCTTGGTTGATGATATGGTCTGTGCTTTACTGTATTGTAATAATAGTGCGTCGTCCCTGTTGTGTGTTGTGTGTGGTGTGTGGTGTGTGGTGTGTAAGTAAGATAGAAAGAAATCGTGTAATGTCAATTGTAATAAACTGTAGTTTGCAGTAAATATAACGTGTTTTGATTTTCCAATTTAATTGTCAAACTGATAATATGTTGTATGCTGAAGTATCTAGCACTTACATTTCTGATTGAATTATTTTTACTTTTTCAAACTATTATTAAGTGTATACGTATCCGTGTCTATATTGGTGCTTCATAGATGTTGAATATATGATGAAAGATGCTTCATTACTATGATATGTGGGCAAATGAATAATTGAGAGATTTAAAACAAATTTTACTATAACCTCTTAATCATAACAGGTCAATTTCCTAATACACTCATGTTGGCAATTACCTGTAAGATTTTAAATCAAGGTGTGTAATTGCGATCTAGGCTGTGATAATAAGATTCTTTGGGGTCTCTATGAGTGTAATTTAGGTCACATTACTCGCATTTGACTGCAAGATGAATGTGATTGTGATTTAAAACCTTGATTACCTGTATCTCTCTTGACTACCTGTATCTCTCAAAGAATTTTATGGATAAAACGTTTGTAGAGATTATACAAGTCAGTATTCAAACCCTGTAACTAATACTTTGATCATTTTATGCCTTCTGGCATAGCAGATTTGTTATATTTCGTGTTCAGAACACGGTTTTCAAATGCAGAAACTTAATAGTATTTGTTGCAGTTGCTTTGTGATTATCCTTGATAATATGGAGAATCATGATCAAATACAATCACAAAGTGGTTGATTATTATCTGGATTTCTGTCATATATTGTATGAAAGATGATACTCTTTGTAGAAAGCTGCTAGGCTCTGTCATTAAACAATAAACTTGGGGATGTTACTGATTTACAGGTTTTATTTTGCCGTGAAACATAAGTTCAAGTTAAATATGAATCATCTAGCCTTTCAGTTGTGCAAGATCATTGTTACCAAAATCCTTAGAAGAACTTCCGATTTCCATATGCAGTGGATCTTTCAACTTACTGCAAAAACTACCATTATCTGTTCTAATAGTTCATAACACAAACGAAAATGTGATTAGGCAAGTGTTTTTCAGCTCAAGGTAATGTACAAGCGAGTATATTTCAACAAGTAACAAATAATAATGAATTTCAAAGAAATTTCATGGCTAAGATATATCATTTCTTTGGATTCTATTTTTGGTAAATGTTGATGCTCCAAACATATAACTAACATATTTTGGCAGTGTCATCTAGTGACTATAATAAGGTACTCAAAGCTCTTAAGCTATAAGCTAATATTGACATTTACAGGTATTGTTATCTGACCAACCCATGGTTTCCACGTGCAACCTGGACAACCAAAGGACTTGTAACTTGTGATCTTCTATTCCTCCATGACAAGAACCCAAATGCATATCCTTTTGAGGGAGCAGTTACTTTGAAATTCACAGTGAACTTGATTTTCTGCCCAATTCTTGTGAATACTAACCGGTTTGGCGTGACAGTTACATTAACACCAGGGGGAGAAGACACTATAGCTTTATATATACTTGTTGCTTTTCCAACATTAGTCACAACCCTAGTAACTGAAGAATTGTCTCTGAGATTGGGAACAGCAATGGATGGATAGTTGAGGTCAGATGCAGTACTGAATGCCATATTACATGTTCTGTTGTCTCTAGTAACAAGATGGAGTGACCGCTGATCGTAACCAAGTGAACATAGGAATGCAAAATAATCTGTGGGCTTGGAATCGTAGATGAGACCAGGATCAAGAACTCTTGCAGGGTTCACAAACCCTGATCCATAATCAAATGCATTAGCTTTCCTTTGTTCAGGATCTACACTGATTGGTCTGTGGTGCTTATCAAGAATTGTAGCTGCATAATGAATTAATAATTAGTTTCTTGACAGGAAATTGTGAAGTTTGTGCACTATAAGGTATAAGTATTTGAGTTTAATTGTTGTACACCATCGGCGTGAGGTTTTTTTACACCAACAACCAATCACAGATAATGGTGGTATGAATGACTTTTCAGATAATTAAAAGAAAATATGATATTTTTGATGACATGGCAACCTGCGATTGGTTGATAGTGTAAATTATATACTGTCTGTGCATATGAAATTAAATCCTATGTATTTTGCTTTCCTTTTGGTGAGATAGTAGAATCAGTGTCTAGATTTATGGACATGAAGTGACAATGGAATTGAATCGATTAAGAAGTTTTGTTTCACTGTCTAATTAAGAAGAATCACTAATCTAACCATATTCATATGTATAGGTCTTTGGAAAATGATATTAATATCAGTATTTATTACCAGTTGTCATGATGGCAGATTTGATAGCAGATGGAGACCATGAAGGATGGACAGCTTTAACTAAGGTTGCAATTCCAGTTACATGAGGACAAGCCATAGAAGTTCCTGAGAGAATGTTGAACATTTTTCCAGTTGCTGGAGACCATGCTGCAAGGATATTTAGTCCTGGAGCCGTGACATCAGGCTATGCAGCAAAAACAGAACAGCTAGTAAGTCAAGAAAGAAGTAAAAAATAATAATCAATACCAAAGTTTTAAATAGCAGTTGTGGTCGCAGTCGTGATCCTTTAATATTGTAGAGAATCACAGTCAACTATAGTTGATGTGGCCTCAATCGTGACCGCGTTGAGGTTGTGGTGGAGACATGAAAGACATAAAAAACTATTCTCTCTGGTCTCTTTATAAGTAAAAATTGGTCAACGGAAGTTGATGTATTTGGAGAGACTGGAGTAGTATCATGATGCAGCTAGATTTCAATTGCGGACCTTTTTTAAAACCATGATAAAAAATATAACAAAAACTAAGATTATGATAATTCATTTGCATATTAAAGAGAATTTCACCTTCAAAATTTCAGGGTTCAAAGCATTGGGGCCTCTGGAAGAAAATGCTGCTACGCGTGGCGCGGGCTTATTTCCGATAACTGTCTTTGCTCCAAATATCCTTGACACGGGCTTACTGTTAAACATATAACGAGATATCAAGTTAAACTTCAGTAAATGGAGCAAAATCAAATTACTATTCAAAAATATAATCTTTTCTCTCTCAAGTATAAAACAAACCGTGTAGTCTTTAAATAGGACAGAATCCTTTCTCCTGTTTTCTTTCCAACAATAGCTGAAGGGATCAGAAATGGGATAGCAACATCTTGATCTGTCTCATCAATAAGTATCATGCCAACTCCACCTGCTTCTTTCACTATCTTGCTCTTTGCCACCTTTGACTCTGTTGAACTCTCTACATGTCTACACACCAAAACCTTCCCTCTGGTCTTGGTTTTATTCAAAGAACTCTCTAAACAGTAACTACAAAACCAAAAAAAACACAACTTAGAATTCATTCTTTTGAATTGTTTTTTAGCTAGTTCTCACTTTTAAGTACCTTGCTTCACCTGGATTGATAAGGAGTGAAATATCCGGCAAATGCTGTTGAAGCAGAAATTATCCTTGAAGAGCCATTCATTTCAAAGAGGCTAAGACTGTCACCCTATTTCAATCACAGAAAAATAATCAAGTTCCTCATAGTGTGCAGAAAATCACCTATGAAAATAAATAAGGGCTTGTTTACTTCTTCAAAATGTTTTCATTTTTCATTTTTGGTTTGATGAGGTATCCAATAAAAACGTAAATAGTGAAAACAACTTTTTAGCATTTTCTAAAATTGAGAATAAGAGCAGTCAGTAGGGCTGACAATGAACCGAACCAACTTGAACATAGTTCGAAACTCGACTTGATAAATAGCTCGTTGAACTCTGTTTTTGACCCAAATGAGTTCAACTTGAGCTGAAAATTGGGCTTGAGTTAAGTCGAGTTCGAGCTGACAAGAAAGGTTCATGTCGAATTCGAGTCGAATTACGAGCTGAGCTGATTCTTATCAAGTCGAGCCAAGCTGAACCTAGTTCGACTCCGCTCGACTCATTTCAAGCCCTAGCAGTCAGCAAGGATATTTTTACAGTCATTATTTATCTTAAAAATGAAAATAGGGAAAAAAAAACAAATGAGGCATAAGCTTTGTTTTACCATGATTTTAGCACCATTTCCTAATACAATATCAGAAGTGAAATCTCTATCAGTTGAGCTGGCAGCAACGGTGAGCAACCAAGGTGCAAGGTTAGTAGCAGAACCAATTCTTCCTTCATTTCCAGCTGATGCAACAACCAGCACTCCACGATTAGCAGCATGAAATGACCCCACAGAAATGGCATCACTAAAATAGTCTCCTTGTGGTGATTGAGCACCAAGAGATAAAGACAAAATATGAACTCCATCTCTTATAGCATCATCAAAGGCAGCTAACAAGTCCACATCATAGCAACCTGAATCCCAACATGTTTTATAGACAGCAATTCTAGCCATAGGTGCACCTCCTCTGGCTCCTCCAGCTCCTAGTCCTTTATAATTCATGTTTGCCACAAATCTCCCTGCAGCTATAGAAGCTGTATGGCTTCCATGACCAGTGCTGTCCCTAGCTGACCTGAATGAGATTTTTGTATCTGTCTCTTCTGATTCATATCCACTCATATAGTATCTAGCTCCAATCACTTTCCTGTTACATAAATCATCAACCAATGGAGATGAACCAAGTGAAAACCAATGGCTATATAAGTCAAAATTAAAGATATGAGTATAACAATTAACCACAAACCTGTTGCAGGTTGACGCATTGAATGCTTCCCCTGATTGACATTGACCCTTCCACCCTTGTGGCACTGCAGGCATGTCTGTGTCACTGAAGCTTGGGGATTCTGGCCAAATTCCTATGAATGAAATTCATTCTGATTCAGTTTCATTAACAAAATCCAAGTAATTAACATTTTCAGCATGCAGTGGTTAAACCATTTTTTACAGAATGATGTTTTCAACTTTCAAGACCAAGTTTGATATCTTGCACTGGTTGTGCCAACAATAAAGCAGGAAGTAAATAAAAAAGTATGTAGGTCGTTGTAGCACCAACACTTCAAGTTGTGCCTGGTGTTCGACACGTGTTGTCGGGCACCGACACCAACACTAACACTTCAATTACTTGTATTTTTAAAATTAAAACCGGGATCTACGTGTTAGTGTCGTGTTCGTGTTTTTGTTGGTGCTTCATATTTTAGATTAAAATTTAACTATATGCACAAGATGATTTATTTGAAGTAAAAAGAGTTCATTAGTGAGAAATGAGAATATGAAGACCATAATGATGTCAGTTGAATTCAATGTTGATGCTGCAAATAATCATACTTTCCTCAGCAAGGTACTGCTGAAGGAAAGGAATAAAGTAAGAGAATTACTGCTAGTAAAGCAGTAACATAAATGAGTTTGGGAATGGAAATTCTTTTGAACAGAGTAATAAATGCCATTATGGGACTTATAACAGAACTAAAAGATAAAGGGATTGTTACATAAAAAAAAAGTTATCCACTTATCATAAAGACTGAAATTCACATTAAATGGTAAAAAGCTGACCTGTATCAATAAAACCAATGATGATATTTTCTTGGTTTTTGATAGAGTAACCAAGAGTCTCCATTGTTTGGTCATCTAAAAGTCCCATAAAATCCCATGAATGAGTTGTATGCAGCTTTCTTTTAGAATTTGGAAAAACAGAAACCACTCCTGGTAGTTCTGCTCAAATTTAAAGGTACATTAGTAATTAATTAATTTCTAAATCAAACCACATTACTAGGAAATAAAATCACACTTACTAGAAATTTGTGAAGCTTGTTCATCAGTGAGCTTGGCTGCAAAGCCTCTAAAACCATGTTTATAGCTATAAACATGAGAAGCTTGTGCTTCCTCAATGCTGTAAAAACATTCACAATAAAAAAATGACAAAAATAACCTTATCTGTAAAGGGAGAATATGAAAACACCTAAAGTTGTATTATTACCTTCCACTGTGAACAGAAGCAAGGATTTGATGATTTTCTTTGAGAATATCGTCTGGGTGTTCTTCACCAATTTTGCTTCCCATGTACACTACATAAACCTGCCAATAAATCCACTTACCTTAAAAAACTCAAAACCCAGAAAACAAAGATAACCAAAAAAGCAAAAAAAAAAAAGACACTACTTTTTGAATTTACCTTGGAAGAAAAGCAAAAGCTAACTTTTGCAATAAGCACAACAAGAAACAAATAAAACAAGGTACTCCTCATCATAGCATGATTAAAAGAAGACATTTTTAAAGTTTCAACCTTTAAATATAACTGGAAACCAGGTTCTATAAATATAAATGGCAAAGTTTCAAATTTTAGAGAATGGAAATACATAAATCAGAAATTAAAAGAAAACCCAGATGGGAAAAGAGAAAGGGTAGAAAGAATCATGGTTAAGGTGCCATGTTAGTGGGTGTCATGTATTAAGATTTCAATGAGTGAGGTTGTTATATAACATGGAATATGGTAGTAGTGGCAGAAGGGGGTAAAATGGTAAATTAGATGATGAGTAAGGGAGAGAGAAAGACAGAAAAGTGAAAAAGACTAATGCTTTTGTAGCAAAGTTAAGCAACCATAAAGAATCCATTTTGGGATGTTCATTATAAATGTCAATATGGTCCCTCATATTCCGGAGACTGTTTGAAAGCAATGTAATTAACACTCAAGAAGGTTAGTGGAAGCAAGGTGGATTAGCAGTGATCACTAAGCATGTGACTTCCCTGAATTATGTTTTGATTAATTGTTTTTAGTATCTAATAATAATAATAATAATAATAATAATAATAATAATAATAATAATAATAATTTGTTAATTAATTGGTTGTTGATGTTGTGAAATTTGTCACTAGTATTCACCTATAATAATTGAGTGGCATATGCACAAATCGTTGAAGTATTGAAGGGCAGTGTATCATCAATTAAGGAATTGAATCTGAATTATTGATTCCACGTTTATCTTATTCTAAAAATGCTGGATTTGCGTTTTTTAGATTTCATACAGCTGTTCTAACTAATACAGACAAATGCACCATAGGACCCTGGATTTGCTGGAGTACAAAATTCTGCCATTACTTGAATTGTGTCTTTGATTTTGGGAGGAAGAAAATTGATTTCTAATGATTTGATTTTGTAAATTTTTTTTTAAATGAACCTGAGTTTAAGTTGAATATAAAATGATTTATGTTTGCATGGATTTATCTAAAAGTGAGTCTAACAATAATTTGAGAGTAAAAATCAATTTTGGAAGTAAAATCCTAGTAAGTTAGAATCAATTCTAAAAGTAAAATCAATTTTAATCGAGAATACTAACGAACCCCAAGTGATTGGCCTAGTGGAGCATAACAGAATCTGAATCGTTTTTAAGCTTGGCCGTTTGATTTTTTAGACGATATAAATTACAACTTTACAAAGCCACCATTAGTTGTCGATTAAACTAAAATTCATGAAACATCCTAGAATTCAAACCGAAATGTTTAGTTCAATCAGATCCTAAAATTCATTTCCATTTCTCATTGGTAGGGGTCTTTAGTGGTTCTGACAAATCCAAACCAACCTAGAATTCAAACCGAAATGTTTAGTTGAAACATTTTTTGTGTTCGCGTCAAACCCAAATCAACCCATACCTACTAATAGTAGTTTGGTTCGAGCAATAAATTTTAAAAAACAAACTCATGAACCAGAACCAATACATTTTTTTGATAAACAATACATAATAACTCATAGGAACTCACGGTGGTTTTGTAATTTTAGAAGTACAAAAAAGTGTAGTTTTTTATTTTATATTCGTGAGCACAATCCAAACCAACTTGTCAAATATCAGGTTGGTTTTGTTCGAATTTTGAAAAAAAAAACTCAAAATTCGAACCAACTCAAACCAAATAATTATAACTAGTTCGGACAACCGATCCAAACTGATCTGTAAATACCTCAACCCAAATATTAGTTGTGCTTAATTGCATTCTCACTCTCGGTGTTGATCCTCTGCTGCCTCAAACGGCTCACGGCTCTGCTGCACCGTGCAGAGGCAGCAGAGGATCCGGATCCTTCTCAGTCTCGTAAGTTGTAACTGTGGATGTAGATGCAGAGAACGTTTACCGTTGTTACCATGAATCATTCTGATGGAATTTCAGTGCCTAAAGTCAACTGTCCATGTGTGCTCAGTTAACCCCAACTAATAATCAGATATGATTAGCTCATTGACAGAGGTATCATCAATTACCATCATCATTATCACCATTTTTCTTTCATATCATAAATAATAATTATTACATTCATCAGGGAAACAAATAAAAAAATGACCATAATCATGATTTTCCTAGCATTTCTTGGCAACGTTCCTCTATTATCATATAATTTTGTCTCCGATTAGAATCTGTTTTGATTTTATAATTGTTTTTCCTTTTTATTTTTAATTTTTTTGATGATTTACTTTTGCATCATTAAATTCAATTATTTGATATGAATGAGAAAATCGTAATTTTTTTTATTAAGTCGAGCATATTGAAACTTAACAAGAAGTATTAACACCACTATAACCAACACGTTGGTTTAGTGTCATAAGCTACTAGGGACACAGGGATTGATTGGTGCTCCCAGGTTTGAAAATGTTAGGACACTCTGTGAATAGCCAACAATGCTTAAAAAAATAAAAAACAATACGGCTAATAAATATCTTAAGTTGCCACTTAATATATAATTGTGCAGAATTATGATGAGTGGCAAAATTGTATACAAACATGTCTTGATTTTAATCTGAACATTTGGAATTGTTAAGAGTCAATCACGTTTCTTTATTATGGCAATTTTAATCTGAACATTATGAATTGTTAAGACTCAGTTGATTGTATTGGTATTTTTCTTTGTTTTACTTTATACCTTACCTACTTTTTCCCCCTTTTTTCCATGGTTTCTATCTTTTCAATCATAGGCACACCCTTTTCGGTTTACAATAATATTTTTTGCCAAACCAATTATGCAATGACTAGGTGAAACAGTGCATTATGAAGTCTGTGGTTGATTGATATTTGAAACAGTGATTTAATTAGTATTACAATGAAAAATGAATATGTTGAGTAATTAGGCACTTTTAATTATTTCTTATTTTTTTTTTTGCTGAATTATTTTGCGATTCATGTCAACATGGAAGACCCATTAACTTCTATTCGTAACGGGGCAACATCGGTCGTCATTGAAATTTCAAGCTATTCGTAACGGCTCCCGGGTTCGATTCATGTCAAACCCTTTTAGTTGATACTCCATGAGTTTTACTAGCTCCCATCACACCTCGGTAACGAGTCATTAGTGAATTGGAGAAGAGGGCACGAGATGTCTTGGTTCACCTCCTTAAGGTCACCTCACTGTAGCATGACGTTGCCAACTAGCCCAACTAGTCCCTCACATGCTATCAAGAATAAGAAAGGGGCCAACGATTCCCGTAACTCTTTATGCACCTGAAATATACCTCAGTATGGCTTTCACTGACTAAGATTGCGGCCCTTCTGTTTAAAAAACAAGCCATCAACTATCCTTTCCAAGTGGATTTAAATTTGAATCTCCCAATCATATAGTTCGGGTACTGCCAGCACCCGTCTTTTTTTCATTTTTCCATGACAATGATTCATTTGCAACCAATTTAACATCTCTAATTTGCCTCTTGGGAAGGAAAACGTTATGGTATGGCGAGATAACATTCCCTAAGATATTCTTAAGTCTTCTAGAGCTAATGACTTACAAAGAATATTGTATAGACTTCCAATTAATGAGAATGTGAGATGGATCTAGAGTGCCCTTTTAGCTCCCGTGCTCGATCCTTCTTTGGTAATAGCACAACAAACGATGATATAAGACTCTTTAGGCATTTTTTTGTTAACATGTATCAAATAAAAATTGAATCCTCCAGCCCCAGACTCTTGTTTCCATCACAACTCCAGACTTCTTTCATTCCCTCCAACGACAACAACCTGATAAGGATTTTGTTATCTTTCTCTGAGATGTGCAACAACACTAAGCCATCGAAGACTAGTCGACCTATTGTAACCCTCTTCAATTAACACAATTAATTTCTTATAAATGTTGTAACACTTTTCACTGAAATTTTCTTCTAATATGTATATATAGTTTATAAGAAGCAATATTTTAGGGAGTGTAGGGTGGTAAGATGCCCTTTTATATCTAAATGTCTTGTGCATGTGTTTCAGATTTAACCAAAAAATCAAAACCCGAAGTCATAAACTTAATGAAAAGAAAGCATTGTTAGAATAGGCAATATTTTATTGTATAGCTCACTTAGATGAGTTTTGTATAGTTGCTAGTTAGTTAGTCTTAGTAACTGGCCCAGCTTCCTTTAACTGATTCGGTTATGTACATTGTAGTATATATAGGGATTGATCCCTCATTCAATAAACAAGTTCAGTTTTATAATTCTAACATGGTATCAGATGATATTTTTTTTGCTGAACTTCACTCTCTCATTCTCGCGAGTTTCTCCCCAAAAAAAAAATCTTTCTCTTTCTCTCTCGCGAGTCTCTCTCTCTCACAGATTCCTCAGTTCTCTCTCTTGTGAGCCTCTCCTTCTCAGAAGCCAAACGTTCCTCAGCCTCTCTCTCGCCATAACCATTTTCTCTCAAACGCCATAACTCCGCATTCACCATCTCCATTCTGGTTTTCCCTTTCTCTTGCCTTTGCGATCTGGTTTCAGTGACGCTCATCATCAACACTTTCTTCTCTCACGATCTGGTTTGGGATCGCAATCGCTCCTTCATCCTGCGTTTCTTCTTCAAGGTTCTCCTCTTCACGTTCTGGTTTTCCTTTGGTTTCTTCTCTGTCTCGCGAGTTATCTCTCTTAAACAAGCCAAAACAGTTCTTCACTCTTCTCCATCGCAATGTCATATGCGATGCTCTCTCTGGATCCAAATCTGCTTCAAGTTCGATTGTTTCTTCAGAAACGCAGCTTCGTTCTCCTTAGGATCTCGATTTGGTTTCTCCTTTTCTCAGATTTATGATCTGAATCTTGATCGACTGTGTTTTGCAATTGTTCCTTCATCTGCATCCGTTGCGGTCCTCTCTCTGAAAGTCGATCCTTGATGATTCTGGTTCGTTTTTCCTCTTTTCTTTTGACCTAAATCGATTTCCTCCTCTCTTGATCTTGATTCAGAATTATTTTCTCTCTTTAATCGATTTTGTTGTTTCTCTTCCGATTTTGGATTGTAACCTAGATCGGTTCTCTTCTTTGCAATTTCGATTCCCTCTCCTCTGTTTCTGAAACTGTAATTCAGTTTCGGTTTTGTTATTTTCTCCTTGATTTCGATTCAGTTTGCGTTTCAGATACGCTATGATTTCTTTTTGACTGAGTTTCTGTTTTTCGATCTAACTGTTCGGTTTTTGACTGAGATTCAGTTTCGTTTTCTTTTCGTTGATGTGCAATCTGAAAGTGATATGCACACAACCTGTTTGCTGAATTTCCTCACGGAGATATTATTTCTTTAATGATTCTGTATGTTTTCTTGTTGCTGCCAATTGCTCCCATGGAGATTCACATATGGCAGGCCATTTCCTTACTGGCTCCTTGATGTGGTTGATTTTCTTATTGGCGCCCTTGTTCACTTTTGTTAGACATTGATAGTGTTGGTTCAAGTCTGGTGTTGGTTCAAACCAGCTATCTTCCTTGAGTAATGGAATTGGTTCTGTGTTTCTACAATCAATACCGTAGGAATTGATTGTGGAAGATTAATAGGAGAAGGAAGGTGGTGCTGAGATTGCAGGGGAGCAGATGCAGCTTGCTGCACAGGATCTGCAATTCCAGTAGTTTGAGTTTCTGATTGTTGATCTGTCTTGGATACCTGTAGCTTTGCCAGTAGCAGCTGAGATTGCACTATATCTTGCTTGTCTTTGACTAAGCATTGATCATTGATTGTTGATGATTATTTGTTGCTGCTTGTGGTTACTGGTCTGCACTAAAGTTAGCTGTTGCTGATTTTTATTTGGCGTCCATATAGTAGATATGCTGATAAGTGTGGATTCTTTTATCCAAGAGTTGAAACATGGGTACCATTTGAGACAGATTTTGGAAAAAGAAGTCCTCTCCTTTGCTACATGCTTGAGAGTTTCCGAGCTTGTTGGGATTGTTTCTATAGAGCAGTATCTCCCACATAGAGTTGCTATGCACTTTGGATTTGATCAAGATGTTCCTGGTTGTGTGGCTAGAATCAATTAGAGAAAAGATTCACAAAGGATTTGTTCACCTCATGCCAAAATGCCTCCAAAGACTAGTTGGTTAAATTTCCTAGTTTTTTTTACTCTTCTCTTCAAGCTGCACATGATTGTTAATCATGATCCAGCTTGAGGGGGGCTGTTAGAATAGGCAATATTTTATTGTATAGCTCACTTAGATGAGTTTTGTATAGTTGCTAGTTAGTTAGTCTTAGTAACTGGCCCAGCTTCCTTTAACTGATTCGGTTATGTACATTGTAGTATATATAGGGATTGATCCCTCATTCAATAAACAAGTTCAGTTTTATAATTCTAACAAGCATAATAATTGTTTTTTTTAATGGGAATTGTTGACTAAAGTAAACAATATAAATTTCTATATTCTAGCCTCTGATTTGTTGCATTTTTTAGTTAAAAATGTGTTATGCATGTGTTAGCTGCAACTAGTTGATTCGAAATTGGAATTCTTAGATTCACGTGGGATCTTGATTATTGTTCAGATGGTGTAAATTATATCTAGTTTTTTTTAATAAAAAAACTCACTTGCTATTTTGACTTTCTTCCTCTTAAGGATCAAGCTCCATTCAACTTCCAAGTCAAGATCAAGCAAACTGAGCAAGAAATTTTTTCCCTTTTTTCTTCTTTCATTATACGGGCTTGTTGTTTTCTCACATTTCGTGTATTGAATATCATTGCTGTTTTAAAAAACATACTCTTATGTACTGAAAATTTGGGAGCGAAATAAGGTGCATAAGTTTTGGAGAAAAAATTGAAAAGGGTAAAAATAAAAAGTAACTTAACTGTGGAAGTATAGGTACAAATGTGGGGGTATAAAGTAAAAAATTCATTTATGATTGTTGTGGCAGATTTTGGCTGCGCATAGTCTAGGCCCAGCCCAAAGGCTCTTTTATGGCTCCACCCAAAATAACTTAGTTTTTTTTGGGTACCCCATAGTTCCCCCCTATACCCCCACACAGTTTGATATTCCGAGAATACCCCTATAAATTTCTTCACACGGATTTATCTAATTTAAAGATAAATTCGTTTTTGGTTTTTTCCAAAACGGATTTATCTTTAAATTAGATAAATCCGTTTTTAAGAATAAAAATTACCTAATTCCGTTTTTTTTTGCAAATCGGATTTACCTAAACAACACAAAATTCCGTTTTGAAAATACTCAAAACGGATTTATCTAATAAATAGGTAAATCCATTGTGTAATAAAAAAATAACAGTTTTTTATTTAATTTTTTTAAAAAAGGTTATAAAAACACTACTAAAAATCCGTTAAAGAGTCAAAAACTAATCTAAAAATTATAAAACCACCACTAAAAATCTAATAAAACCAAAATAAAGGTTATGCAATTTTTTTTAGATTTTTCGGAGATTATGAAAAATTAAAATAATTAATAAAAAATAGTAAATAATAGAATTTGAGATTTTGAGCCCTGCAGTGTCCAATAGAAGTCTCTTCTTGGTAGGGGTGTGCAAAGTAACAAGTAAACTCTAACCATACCATAAACCATACCATACTGTTCCTAAAAGCCCATACCACTTTTAAAAAAGTCCAGCCCAATTATTTTGGTAAAAAATCCATAACAACAGTATGGAATACTGAAAAACCGGTACAGTATTCCTTCATGGCTTCACCTCATTTCACGAGAACTTCATTTCCTTCTTCGTTCTTCGTTTCCTTCTTCGCTTCCTTCATCCCTTCTTCAACCTCAGCCATGGCCACATGCGAGTTGCGACCTCCACTCCTTCGATAAGGAATCGCCAATCTCCAACCTCAGCCATGTTCACACAACCGGAACCCTAATCCCCAAATCGGAATCGCCAATCTCCAATCAGAACTGTAACTCGGACTTCTCTCTGCAAATCAGTGGCGGACCTGGCATGTATTCAGGGGGTTCAGTTGAACCCCCTGGAATTTTTTTTTGCATTAAACACCCTATATAAATAGCCTAAATCTCCTGAAATTTTAATTTTGACACCCCTGAAAATTTGAAATTGTACTAGTAGACCAAGTTTTGCACCCATTTGACACCGGCCTTAAAAAATTTAACACCCCTGACCCCGGGGTCCTGGGTCCGCCACTGCTACAAATCCCTCGAATTTCACCTCTCTGCAACTCGGTCTTCTCAGGGTAAGGTTCTGTGAAATTCAAACATGTTTAAAGTGAAGATTAATAGTGTAAGAAGAATGAACATATTTGACAATATGAAAACAACTTTATAGCATTTTATTTTCAAATAATCTACTTCTTGGCTATGTATATCATCACGTTTTGTATATCATCTCCTGGGCTATGTGTATACTAGCATGTGTATCTTATTGAAAACAAAAAATGAAAATCTACTATAGATTTATACAAATTCACCACCTATGATTTTACCAATACCCCCATTCTATCTAAAAGACACCTCAAATTTTTGAGGGTAAAAATGTCATTACACTCTATTTCTTCTTTTTTTTTCTCTTTATTCTTACACTCTCTTTCTTACTTTTCACTTTTCTCTTACACTCTCTTTCTTCATTTTTTCTCTTTCTTCTTACACTCTCTTTACTCATTTTCACTTTTCTTTTACACTTTCTTTCTTCCTTTTTTCTTTTTACTTTACTTTTCCCATAAATAATTATTCTCTTTCTCCTATCACTTCACTTTAATTCCTTTAACTAAATTTCTAAATTTATACAAACACTACTTTAATTAAAAATTTTGAAGACTACTACTATAAACCTACTATCTAAAAAACAAGAAGACTTAATCACTATTTAAATTAGTAATTAATATTTAAAACAAATATCTCTTATTGATAATCTAATATCTAACTTTTATTATCTACTATAATCTACTAATCAACTAAAGTAACCAATTGAAACTACGAGATAACTGCACTGATAAATAAAAAACACAGGATAACTGCAGTGATATATAAAAAAACACGGGATTAATATTTACCATTGATATTTATAATTTTTTTTTGACAATTTATAATTAATATTTACCATTGATAATTATAATTTTGGAAAACTACTATAAAACTACTATCTAAAAAAACACGTGATAACTGCAATAATCTACTATAATCTACTAATCAACTCAAATAATCAATTGAAAATATGAGATAACTGCAATGATATATAAAAACACACGGGATAACAAAACAAATATATAAAAAGACAAATGATTAATATTTGTCATTGATAATTAAATTTTTGGAAGACTACTATAAACCTACTATCTACAAAATAATAATATTTAATGACTATTTAAACTACTGATTAATATTTAAAATAAATATTTCTTATTGATAATCTACTATCTCTCTTTTACTATTTACTATAATCTATTAATCAACTAAAATAATTAATTGAAACTACGAGATAACTGCACTGATATATAAAAAAACACGAGATTAATATTTGTCATTGATAATTAAATTTTTTGAAACCTACTACTACAAACCTACTATCTAAAAAATAAGCAGGCTTAATGACTATTTAAATTACTAATTAATATTTAAAACAATTATTTCTTATTGATAATCTACTATCTAACAAATTTACTATCTACTATCAACTAAAATAATCAATTGAAACTACCAGATAATTGCACGGATATATAAAAAACACGGGGATAACTGCAGTGATATATAAAAAAACACGGGATTAATATTTGCCATATTGATAATTATAGTTTTTGAAAACTACTATCTAAAAAAACAAGAAGACTTAATGACTATTTAAACTGATTAATATTTAAAACACACGCGACAAATATTTGTCACTAATACCTAAAAACGGACAAATAATTTTTACTGATATATAAAAAAACACGGGATAAATATTTGTTATTGATAATCTACAATCTATCTTTCACTATCTACAATAATCTACTAATCAACTCAAATAATCAATTGAAACTATGAGATAACTGCACTGATACATAAAAAAACACTGGACAACTGCACTGATATATAAAAAAATACGAGGGTAATTGCAATGATATATATAAAAACACGGGATAGTTGCACTGATATATAAAAAACATGGGATAACAACACTGATATATAAAAAAACACTGCACTGATATATAAAAACACACAGGATAAATGCACATATTTTTTTAAATGATACTTTTACATTTTTAGTTTTAATAATTATCACTTTTTTATTTGAAACTCATTTTTTATCTACTTTAAAATTTTCTTTACTTTCACGGGGTATTGTTCAGACTATTTAAATACTGTTTAAATTCATTCCTAAAAAGAACACGACAGCACCTGTCCGTATGCAAGTCATCCTCTATATTTTACAATTAATTTTAGATTAATGAGATTTCAAACTAACGTTTCTATTTGAAGTAATCGTATGACGTAACGCGATCGGCCCGTGCGAATGCACGGGTATAGTACTAGTTTGAAATCAAAGTAAACGAGGCCTAATATTTCTACCTGTTCAATCTTCAATGTGCATTCTGTGTAATGATGTTTTGGTCTAAAGGAACTTTTCGTTTTTTAGTATGTTTGTAATGATGTTTAAATCACAGGTTACTAGTTTCTGTCTTCAATGTTTAATTCTGTGTACAGAGTTTCTGTCTTGGTCATACAGAGTGAGAGTTGCCTTTGTTAATCTTCCTCAACATTATGTGTTGCTTATTTTCGAGTTTCACTATGATACTTTTGAAAATAACTAGTTTATATCATTTTTTAAGAAGTTTACAATTCCAGATAATGTGAGCAAGATTGTTTCCCTTCTTTTTGTTTCCTACGAAACAAATGAGTGAAGCTGATATTACATTTATTCATGCCACCATTGATATTTTGTCCCTTCTTTTTGGTTCCATTAATATCAGTTGAGTGTAGTAAATAATGGGTTCCATTAATATCAGTTGTTTTGTCCCTGAAATTCTATGCTGGCAACAATCATAAAAATTCAATAGCATGATGAAATCCACATTCTTACATTATTCTCTTACATGTTGGCATGAAAGCATTATATATTGTCATTATTATATTTGTGTCATCAATTATACACTATATGCTGAACCCTCTAAGTCTATCTATTCAGGTTTTTTTTTTTCTCTTGTTTGTTTTGTTTCATGTGTTGACTTTGGTTGAAATTTGATTGGCAGTTGCTTAGAGGAAGGAGCAGAGGAGTTTCATTTGTTTAAGATTACTGAATTTCTGTTTGTACTGGTTCTTCTGCAGATTTTGCTCTCTGATCATTTTTGTCTATAATATGCTCTCTGATAATTTTTGTCTGTAATATGCTTTTATCCATGAAACAATTTGGATTTCAATTTCATTTGACCTGAAAATGTCTTGATTTGGGCAATGTTCAAGTAGGGATCTATTGGTTAGACTTATAGATCGCCCGGTGATGCAAAGATAACTAGATTTGTTGTGTAGTTTATCTAGATTCGATTTGGGCAATGTTCAAGTATGTTGTGTTTTAAACTGAAACTGTTTAGGTATCTATGAAAATTGATTTTGCTGTTTTGGATGAAAAGGGAGGGACTAAGCAGGAATTAATAAATTTGCACTGCTTCTGTTTTCATCTATTAATAAATTTCTATCACGATTGTTCAAATAAGTAGCTTCTGTTTTCTTCTATTAGTTGAGTTATATATACTTCTAGAAATTAGATAAATTGCATTCAACTACCGGTTATTAATTCATTATGACAAGTTAAGGTTGGTTGAGCTTTCTAGAGGAAGCCATCCAGATGAATATCATACATCTCACATAAAGTTATACACATTACACTTGCAGAAATGTTGCCTGTTCTTGAAATGTAATGTAATGTATCTTGAGCTTTCTAGAGGAAGCCATCAAGATGAAATCATATTTGATATGATTGAACTTTATAGGCTTTCCATAGAACTTTTTATGTTTTTATGATTGTTCAAATATGAAATTGGCAATGATTTGTATGCAATACCGATCAAGTACATGTTCTAATACATAGTTATATACATTACACTTGCAGAAATGTTGCCTGTTCTTGAAAAAGGTTGCAGGGAAAGGAATGGTTGCAGGGAAAGGGAAAGGAATGATTTTTATGTGACTACTCAGTATGGAAGAAGAAATGGATGCTGATGATTTAATGTTCCAAAAATTAATGCACGGTGTGTATAAGAAATATTTCCATGTGTATTTGAAGAAGCTTATTAAATTGATCAAGTTCATGTTCTGATAGTTGGATACAAGCTTGATTGCATGGTTTAACAGGAATTGTGACTATTAAATTTAACAGGAATTGTGAATGATTTAAGAGGATGCTTATTTTCTTGGCACCTACTAAAACCGTTTTTCTCAAATGGTAAACCGGTTTTTGTAACAAAAAACCGATTTTTGTAACAAAAAACCGATTTTTGTAACAAAAAACCGATTTTTGTAACAAAAAACCGTTTTTTTTACATAAAAACCGGTTTTCAGAACCAGTAAACCATTTCCCAAAGGTAAAAACCGGTTTTAAAACGGTAAACTGGTTTTCAGTGCCTAACCGGTTTTGAACCAGTTTCGAACCGGTTTTAAAAATGTAAACCGGTTTTTAAAAAATGGTAAACTAGAACTGGATTTGAATGAGGTATGGTGTGGTGTGGTATGGATTTTGTACCATGCACAACCCTACTTTTTGGAGAGTTTTGATGCCTGATTTTTTTCGGATTTAATGACCGTGGTTTCATTACAATCGGAGTAGGTTGCCCGAAAACCGATTGTTTAGCCTAAATTATTCACACGACGTAGAATATCGTCACGTGTTAACGAATATTTACACACTAAATTAAAGGAACAAAAAGACAATCGACAATGTCAGCCATCCCTGCTTCCATACTTTGGATATGTGTGAACTCAATAACAACTTGATAAGAAAATCATAGGTAGCCATTGAACCACGACATAACACAATATTTGAAGTCAATCATCCCACCATTCCCTGCCCACTGGAATGTAATAAATACAAACAACAAAGTATGGAACGTTAGTTACAATTTAAAGTCACTTTATATGTTTATAAAATCTAACAAATACCCACCAAAATATGAGCTTTGTACTCATTCACATCATTTCCTTTTATTGTTTGATTGTTACTCTCTCACAAATGATGAATCCATTTGAAATTATAGAGCTTAATCCACCCTTGTCAATTCTCCAGAGATTGGATCGCCTTGAGCTTCTAGTAAGTTAAAATCAAAATTTTGTTCTCTAGATTTTTACAATTATTTATGATGTAATTTGCTATGTTCCATTCAATCCATATAATGGTAATTATTAATTTGTGATAAAGGAGGTGCTGTTTCTGGAAAGGAAGCATAGTTACACAACAGGGAAGCAGCATTCTGTTGACAAATGTTTGAAAGAAGAAGAAGAATGCAAGAGGTTGTCCTATGCTTTCCAGGAGGTTCATCACAAAGGCACGTTGCTGGAGCGAATAGCATTGCTAGAAAATCGAGTCATTCAGGTATATGATTTTTTTTTGTCGGCTTAGAGGAAATGTTAAATAAACACTACACACTATTAGATAGTCACATTCGGGTTTGAATTCGAGAATCAGCGTCTCTATGTCGCTAAAATTGCCAATTCAAACAGTAGTGGAGTCTTTATGTCGCTAAAATTGCCAATTCGAACACCAATGGAGACAGTCATTTCAAGGCAGCATTCTATTAGATTTTGTTTTTTAAGTTGGTATTAAGTTTTTGAGTAATGTTATTTGGCCAAAATTTTCCGGCCAAAAATCAAATTACAACTCCAATTAACCAAGTTTTTTAAGTCATTAACCAACCTACTTTTTCACAATTTTTAGTCAATGGCCTGAAAATCTGTGAAAAAATAGGTTGGTTAATGACTTAAAAAACTTGGTTAATTGGTACTATAATGTGGTTTTTGACTATTTTTTGCTGGAAAAGTTTGGCCGAATAACATTACTCTAAATTTTTACAAGCAAAATACTAACAAGGTTTTAAATTGCTGTATGCTATATTTATATTATTATTATTACTATTATTATTTTGACAAACAATACATTATTATTTTAAAATGACTATATAAGTTTTTAATACCATATAACATATATATCAATGTTTTGTAAAAAACTTATATTAATGTTCATTTTTCCCACTAAAGTATTAAGAATATATTTCCAATTTTAAGGTGATGTGTACTATATAGTGATTGTCAAAACAAAAGTGTACTATAGTTGACACCCGATGATTTATTTTAGCCTCTACTATAGTATAGTTTTTGAGTTTAATTAGTATACAAATTCTTTGTAAAACTTATTACACTATCTACCAATCACAATATACATGATAAGAATGACACATCAGGTGGTTACTAATTGTGTAACTTTTTTTAATGATGTGTCAATCTATAATTAGTAGATAATATAAAACATGTAGACACATATTGTGTATATAAATTAAACTCTTTTAGGAATTAAAGCAAAACAATGAAAACTAGCACATTTCAAGACATTGAGGATGGGTAGTGAAAAAAAAGACATTGGAGATAAGGAAGACATTTTTCAAGTTTTCTGCACCAAACCGAAACATTAAATATAAAAAACAACCCTTCTTAAAAAAATAGAAAATTTTGAATAAATGCGACAAAAATTGTGGATGAAGAGTTGTGCATTAGTAATTTTTTAAAAACAGAAAATTAGTTTTAATAGTGTAGTCAAGCGAACCCTTAAAATCGTATATGTAGTTTCAATTATTGTTCTTGTTGTAATTGAGCAAGTTTTTGTTTAATATATGGTTTGTTTTGAATGGTTTCAGCTGAGTATGGAGTTAGATAGACTTGGGAAACACATCAAGGTCAAGTTCTTCCACATCTGCGGAAACTAAAAAGCTAGGAGAAGAAGGGTCAGGATTGCTAGATTCAAATGTGGATAGCATTGTTAAGGAAGCTGCTTGTTCGTTGAACTCACCATCTTGTGGGGCACATGGAAGAAGAAGCACTAAAGCAATGTCTAGAATGAGTTATAATAGGAAATGGCTCAAGTGGTTAAAATTAGGATGCTAATGTTACACTCTTTAGCATTGCTTTGCAAATTCTCAATATTCCACGCTTAACTTGAAAATAATTTTTTAGACTAAATTTTCAATTCAACGAGTCGAACCGAATTTTAGAATCCTACCAACAAAAACCTTTATCTCCAATGGTAGAACAAATTGGGTTTAAGTGCAGTCGCAAATTCCATTCAGTCGCGCTATTAGCAACTCGGAGCCATCCAATTAAGATTGGATGGTCCATATTTCAATTTGGAATTTACTATTAAGTAGAATCCAAAACAGTCCTTAAATTCGAAATCGTTCGATCAAAATCAGACGACCTCTAGCACACTGACTGCATGACTGTATGCAAAATCGACTGCATACGATCCAAATCCATGGTAGAACCGAGTCGAAGAACAAAAGAAATATTACTCAGAGATTTTGGAGATATATATATGATTTCATTCAACTTAATAAGTATGAAATTAGTTACAATTTTTGTATGCTCATCAATGCAACAACTACATCTTTATTGCAAAAGTTAGTTGCAATTGCATACGAGATAAAGTTGAAAAAAACCAAAACAAAAGCTTATCTCTACGATGTAAGGCGATAAGCTTTTGCAATTACATCTTTATTGCAATTACATCTTTATTGCAATTACATCTTTACAGCTTTTGCAATTACATCTTTACAGTCCTTCATGATAGCTTGAAAAAGTGTTATCAGACCCGGACCGGCGATCGACCCGGTCAAGGCACTGGGTCACTGGGCCCGGGGTCGGACCGGCGGGTCTCTAGTCGGACCGCATGACCCGGTCTATATTAAATAAATTTAAAAAATTATAATATACACTAAGAAAGTATTTGTATTTATAATTATAAATATATTGTCTTGTATACATTTATTAATATAGAAATTTTATTATAATTTGTATTTATAATTATAATTATAAATATAGATATTTTATTTCCGACGACCAACAACTATTGGACTATTGTAAAAAAAAACAACTATTGGACTAATAGTAGTTAAATATTAAACATAATTATTATTGTTATTTAAACCGGCTATTCTATTAAAAATAAAGAAGCATTGGTAATGCATAATATTAATATATAAGCAAGCCAAAGACGACGAAGCAATAAAAAAATATAAGCAAACAAATATTAAGTGCAGATATTTTTAGCGCATTGTATATATAATATAAAAGCAAATCTTTATCAACAAACTGTTTGTAGTGTAGTGGTAATGCTTGCTATTACTCACCTATAGGTCTCAAGTTCGTTTCCCACTTTGGAGATTTTTAAGTAATAAAAAATGTTTTGTTTCATTTCTAAACTAGAAGCTTAAAAAAAAAACTAAATTCTGCGAAAATGGGAGGTTCCGACCAAAAAAAAAAACTAAAATCAGCGAACATGCAACCCGGCCCGGGTCATGTGACCGATCGGACCACCGGGTTTATCATCGACCCGGCCGGGTCATTCGGTCCAACTGCATATCCGGTTCTGCACACTGTCCGGCCCGGGAAGGGCACCGGGTCCCGGCCGGTCCGGTCCGGTTCTGATAACTATGGCTTGAAGAGTGGTCTATTGGTTCACCCAGTGTTTTAAAAACCGGCTCGGCCCGGCCGGTCGAACCGGGGGGGTAACCGAGCCGGTCAAGGTTTTGGATCGGCCATGCAGCAAACCGGTGGGAACCAGTGTGACTCGGTCGGTTTTTGGAAAAACCGGTGACCCGGCTCGAACCGGACCAGGTTGTGCATTTTGTTTTTTTTTTTTTATCAAATCTTTGAATTGTAATTGGGAGGGGCCGCGCAAACGCAGGTGTTTGCGCTCGTGTGTGCTATAATCGCAATATCAGTGCAAGTATACACGTCGTACAAGTAATAAAGTGGATAAAAGTAAGAGATCGTTCCCACGAGGATTGATTAACTTTCAGAATTCAAGTCTTTAAAACATAAGTGAAACAAGTAACAAATCGGCACTAAAAGTTGGTATCAAGACTAATAACATAAATAAAGCAAGTGAACAAGAAGTGGTTGTGAATATGGAATAGTATGAGTTGGATTGCTGCATGCAAGTAAATCTCCTCTAGTCAGACGTTATAACGTTTACACGTTATTACGCATAAATGCTATGTTGTATAGACGTTATAACGTTTGAACGCTGTTGCAAAAGAGCTGTGCTTTTCAGTCACAAAACGTCAGAGCTTCAAGTACTAGAATTCCTATGTCTAGGTTCTAAGTAGGCCTACTCCTGTATTTTAAGTTCCCACAGCAATGTCCTATGAACTATTATCCATTCTATGTCTAGATTTAGATAAAAATGCCTAAATGTCTTTAGTGCACCTTTTCATTCACATAAATCTTTGAGTTCTTTTCATAGACCATGTCTGTACCTATGAATCTACTTATTTTAAGTGATCAGTTCAAAACAAGTTTGGAAATATTAACATGCAAAGATTTAAAACGCATAATCATCAATACTTCATAACATTAAACTAGAGGTTCATTACATGCAAAACAACAACCCAACTACCAATGTTTAGCTCATGATGAGCATCCTTACAGAAATAAGAGGAGTTAAAATCCAAATACCGTACATAGAGAAAAGGAGACTAAACGCAAAAGATACGCCTAGGTGGCCTTCCTTCATGCACGCTGTAAAGACGTTACAACGTCTGAGCCTTACAGTAATGGTTGCGAATGAAGATGGGACTTGGGGCCTTGAGAAAATTTTAAAATGAAGAAGTCTGTGTCCAGAACTTCTTTTAGAAAAACTATCTCTGAAAAATGGAGGAAGGTGGATGATGAATGGAGTCGTGTGTCATCCGCATGGTGCACCCTTGCCTTTTTGTAGAGAGAGAATAGCCATGGTCAAAAGAGGGTCACATGCTTGCTGATGTCATTCCCCACCTTCCAAGTTTGCTTGCGAGTTGACTCTGCCCTGAAGTGACACCGCACTGCTACAGTGCGTCAGCCGTGTCAGTGCTGAGGAGAGAGAAGATCTTCTTCATTTCCAGATCTTTGACCATCACTACATGCGCGCCAAAATGAGATATTATTTTCTTGCTCTGCTGCCCTTCTTCAGACGTGATGATAGACGTTGCCACGTTTGGATTACTGCACAAACACAAGAAGCATCAAAATGCTCACAAAGGCGCCAATTGGCACCAAAATGCCTAGAACTTGTAATTTAGCCCCTTTCTAACTAAAAGCAATAAACTAACAGAAACTTTACTAGAAACAACCTACTATTGCCAGAGAACTTGCATGGTTTAACTTTGAATAAGTATAAATAACTCATATAAATATGAGTTATCACACCCCCAAACTTAAACCATTGCTTGTCCTCAAGCAATTGAAATACAACATATGAAAAGATGCAAGAACTAAATACACCAACAGTTTACACCCTGCTCATCTATTCAAAAATTTTCTTCAAGGGGCTAATTCCTTCAGACTTACACTACACACTCACGCACCAATGCACAATTACATTCTAGATTCATTACTGCCCAAAGTGAGTGTGTGATCTCTGTATCAATTCTTTTCCTAGCTAGGTTCAGAAGCTTCCCTAGCCTATGAAAGAGTGGTTTCCATATGGTGAGAGTATAACATCTTTCAAAACAAGGAGTAGGCTAACATTTTCACATAAGACATGAGGGTTAATTGAAGCACGACAAAGGGTCTTATCTTGGGTGCTAGGACTAGATTTGTGCAAACTACTTTTCTAACTCACACAACACAAAACACACAGCTGCAACCCCTCATTACTGAGCAACTTTTCTTTTGATTTTCTTCACTTTTGGTTTGGAGCTTTTGTGATTTTTCTCCTTTGCTGATCCTTTGGATTTGACAATTTAGGATTGAGATAATTGGGGTACCCAGTATTTGTTTCGGGAATTTGCAGCAAACACAGAGGACATGTGGATTTTTCCACTTATTTGAAACAACACACACTTTTTTTTTGGTCTTTTTGGAGTAGACGTTATAACGTTTATAGGAGAGACGCTACAACGTTTGATAACACAGAACACAACACACAAACACACACGGCATACGTTATAACGTTACGGGTAGACGTTACAACGTTGCACTCACACTACTCAAGCACTAATCATCCTACAGTCTTTGCACCCAGCCTTAGTACAACCTGATATACCCCCAAACTTAGCTTCTACTGCTACTCTGAGTTTTTAATCAAGTTCTACCATCACCATAGTCAACCAGCACTAGCCTTGCATCAATTAGTCCTTAGCTAACTAGGTTTTCCTCAAAACAGAGTTTGTGTGGAAGCAGTAATAAATTCTATTCATTTAAGCATGCATCAGCTACTCACACACATTCACACCAAGTCATTCTTAGATTTAGCCCAAAGAAAAACATTTTTGATGATTACTCGCGTAGGGAAGTAAACTGATTTTGCATTTGCTTTCATGCATACACGAAACATAAAAATGATCCTCCCCCCCAAACAAAAAGATGAGCAGTGTCCCCACTGCTCACTGAATTTTGAAAAATGAGAGAGGAACCTTCACACAAAACAGAAACAAAACAACTACTGACTACTAACTCTCCAGACGTTGTAACGTCTGGACAGCTATTTATTTGTACTGAAATTGCAAACTATAACTATTCTACTGCTAAAAAGAGGGCTAACTTACTTGTTCAGGGCACCAGACCTGAGCCTTCCACTTTGTCTGGCTGGGATGCTTGCTTGCACAGTCTTCTTTTTCTTTTCCTTCTTCTTCTTTTCTCCTTCACCATCACCAGCATCAACTGAGACTTCAGTTTCTTGGGGCTTGTTTACACTGCTCTCAGCAACTCTTTTCTTTGCTTCCTCCCATGCTTTCTGCTTTTCCAGCACTGCAGGATGAATCTGTTGCTGCTCTTTGGGTTCCCCCTGGGCTTTTTCAACCTCTGGCTCATGAGACGTTGTAACGTCTGCAGCTTTTTCTTCAGCAACAACAGCAAGAGCATTCTCTGGACCACTAGCAGCGACAAATGCTGCACTGGTGGCTGTTGCTGGCTTGTCTTTAGCAGCTTCAGATTTCTTTTTTACCTGCAACTTTTGCCTTTTGGTTGCAGGAGCATCAACTAGTTGTTCTTCTTCTTCATCATGTCTTGCTTTTTCACTTGCAGCGGCTACTTCACGCCTTTTCTTCTTCCCAAATGGACTCTGGGTGGGTACAGTCTTGAATCTTTGCCTTTTGGGTGGGGGGATGAGTTGTGGGTCTGGGTTGGTTTCAACAGCAGATGGCTCAGACGTAGTCACGTCTGCACTGGTTACTTCTGGAATGGATGGTTGTGATGGCTCTTTAGTTGGTTCAGATTGAGTGATGGTTGGTTTTGAAGTGGGTTGATCTTGAGGTTCAGATTGTGGTGTTTTGGGGATGTTTTGGTCATGGGTGGGTTGTTCTTTAGCTGAGGGTTGGGGTTGTTTGTCTTTTGGTGATGGAGGTGTGGGTTGGGCTGGTTCTTTGGGTGTTTGGGTTGGTGGAGAGTCAGCCTCAATATCAGTCTTATCACTGGAACTTCCTTTCTCTTCTGAATGTGTTTCTTCCTCATCATCACTTAGGATTTCCCTACTCACCTTCTTTGATTCCTCTGCATCACTCTCACTGATGCTATCCATATCAGCTGATTTAAGCTCTTCTTCCTCACTACTTACCTTCTTCTGCTCTTTCTTTGCTGGGCTCTTTCTTTTTGTGGCTGGTTTTCTTGTTTTCTTGACTTTTTCCTTCTTCACTTTCTTGAGGTTCATTGTTGATAGGAGTATGTTGTCTTCATCTTCCTCTTGCATCCAATCTGGAAGTACTGGCTCTTCAATCACCATCTTGCCTTTTGTTGTCTGAGCATTTACCTTCTTTTGCCACTCAAATTGCTCCTTGACAAATTTGGCTAGGCTGTTTTGCTGGTCCACCAGACGTTGTAACGTCTGTGCATCAACTGACGTGGTAGCATCTGCAGCTCTCTGCCTAGCTTTGAACTTTGTAGAGAATGCCCCTTGGGGTTCCTCTCTTAGCTCAGATGCTTCAATCTCCACTCCATCTTCCATGCAGAGATCAGTGATTAAACAAGGGAAGTATAGGTATCCATCCTTCCTGTTCTGCCATTTGTTTATCTCCCTGTTGATGAGCTTACCCACCTCAATCTTATCTCTTGACATAATGGCATCAATAGCAATCAGCCTCTCTTTATCAACCCAGAGAGTGTGAGAAGTGGGTATCAAGCAATGCCTAATGAAATGAAACCAAGCACTGGCCTCATCACAAAGGTATCTCTTCAAAATTTTGAATTCATTCCCATGGTCGCCTCTTCGCTCCCAAACAGCTCCTTCAACACATATCCTTTCTTTGATTTCAGTCATCTCTGCCACTCCGTAAGTCTTTTGCTTCACCTCAACTGCCTTGCCATAGTAACCTAGCCCAAAGTAGTCATTTATGACTCTTACACCAAATTTGACTTCTTCACCTCGAACGATGGATGTGCTTGAAAGTTCTCCATCGGTTCTTTCAACGATTCCTTTATAAAAGTCATGCACCAGAGTTGCAATGTATTCCTTTCTGTGAACTACAAATTTCTGCCATCCCAATGCTGCCACTGTTGCGATAAAGTCAGGATTTGGGTTTTCCAAGCTGAATCCCCTTTCTGGCAGCAAGGCTTTCTTCTTTGAAGAAATGGGGATTTCTGGAATTGGAACTGAGGAAGAACTTGGGTTGACATTCTTTCCTTTACCAGATGATTTTACTGCAGCTTGCTTGGTTTTTGTCATGGTGATTGAATGAGTTTTCTGGAGAGTGGGGGATTTGAGATTTGAGATTTGGGATTTGGGAGAAGGGATAAGATTGCGGTTTCTGAAAGTGTATGAATGTGGTTTTGATGATTGTAACTGGTGTGTGTTCATTGGGAAGGTTTTATGGGAAGTTGAGAAGTAGGTGGTGGCGTGGGTTTGGGAAAAAGGGGTAACCGTTGGAAGTGACGTCATGGTCACTTTGGCAGTCACGTCTCAAGAAAAAATTGTTTCGTTTGAAAACTGCTTGACTCATTTTCTTTTCTATTTTTTTTTTTAAAACTTTACCCAGGCAGCGAACGTGACAACATCCTAGACACGCAGAGACGTTATAACGTTTATACTACTTCAGCTCCCCGTCCTGCACAAAACAAAAATTTAAAGACACAAAATTGCTGGTTAGTTAAAACCATTGGGTTGCCTCCCAAGAGCGCTTGCTTTAAGAGTCTTCAGCCAGACTATCCCCTTTTTTTGAATTCAGGGGTTGTTGAGAGCCACTGTGGTCTTGTCCCTAACCACATGTTCTCCATGGTAATGCTTCACTCTTTGGCCATTGACTTTGAAAATGGAATTAGTTTTCTCATCAAACAGGTCCACAGCACCATGAGGGTAGACTTTTACTAGCTTGAAAGGTCCTGACCATCTTGATTTTAACTTTCCAGGGAACAACTTTAACCTTGAATTAAACAACAAAACTGTTTGTCCTTCTACTAGCTCCCTTCTTTGAATTTTCTGATCGTGCCACTTCTTGGTTTTCTCCTTATACATTTTTGAATTCTCATAGGCAGTGTGCCTGAATTCATCTAGCTCATTTAGTTGAAGGAGCCTTGCTTCTCCAGCCTTTGAATGATCTAAGTTCAGTTGCTTCAGTGCCCAGTGAGCTTTGTGTTGGAGTTCTATGGGCAGGTGACAAGCTTTTCCGAAGACTAACTTGTATGGTGACATGCCCAGTGGTGTCTTAAATGCTGTCCTGTACGCCCACAGTGCATCATCAAGGTGCAGGGACCAATCCTTCCTGTTTGGACCAACCATCTTCTCAAGTATTCTTTTAATTTCTCTGTTGGAAATTTCTGCTTGACCACTCGTCTGTGGGTGATAAGCTGTAGCAATCTTGTGCTTCACTCCGTACTTAGCCAATAGGTTCTCAATCAGCTTGTTACAGAAGTGAGAGCCTTCATCACTGATTATAGCTCTTGGAGTACCAAATCTTGTGAAGATGTTTTGCTTAAGGAATTTGCTGACTGATTTGGCCTCATTATTGGGCAATGCAATGGCTTCCACCCATTTTGACACATAATCCACAGCTACCAAAATGTATAAATTTCCATGAGACATAGGAAATGGCCCCATGAAGTCCATTCCCCAGACATCAAACAGTTCCACTTCAAGGATATTTGTCAATGGCATTTCTTGCTTGTTGGAGATGTTTCCAGTTCTTTGGCATTTATCACATCTTTTCACTAATTCATGAGTATCTTTGAAGAGTGTTGGCCAATAGTATCCTGACTGTAACACCTTTGCTGCAGTTCTGGTTCCTCCAAAATGTCCTCCATAAGGTGATGCATGACATTGTTGTAATACATGGAGTTGTTCCTCTTCAGCAAGGCATCTCCTAAGCAACTGATCTTGACACATCTTATACAAATAGGGTTCATCCCAAAAATAGTGCTTCACGGTGTGGAAGAATTTTTTTCTTTGCTGATGGTTGAAATCCACAGGCACAATCTTGCTAACTAGGAAGTTAACTATATCAGCATACCAGGGAGCAGTAGCATCAGACGTTATAACGTTTGAAGAAATTGTCATAGACGTGGTAACGTCTTCAGCTACTGTGGCTACTGTCAGCAGTTTTTCATCAGGGAAATTTTCTTTTATCTCTTCTGCACCTGTACCTGCATCAACATTCTCAAGCCTAGAAAGATGATCAGCAACTTGGTTCTCCACCCCCTTTTTATCATGAATTTCCAAGTCAAATTCTTGGAGGAGGAGAACCCATCTAATGAGTCGTGGCTTTGCATCTTTTTTAGAAATCAAATACTTGATGGCTGAGTGATCAGTAAAAACAATAACTTTTGCACCCACCAAGTATGATCGAAATTTGTCAAAAGCAAATACAACAGCCAATAATTCTTTCTCAGTTACAGTATAATTTAACTGGGCATCATCTAAGGTTTTACTAGCATAATAGATAGAGTGAAAAATTTTGCCATACCTTTGACCCAATATAGCCCCCACAGCGTAGTCACTTGCATCACACATTAATTCAAATGGTTTGGACCAGTCAGGAGTGACTATCACAGGAGCTGTTACAAGGGCAGTCTTCAATTTCTGGAAGGCTTCATGACAATGCTCATCAAAGTTGAAGACGTTATCACGTTGCAGCAGCAGACACAAAGGTTTGGAAATTTTTGAAAAATCCTTGATAAACCTTCTGTAAAAACCAGCATGCCCTAAGAAACTTCTAATACCTTTGACAGTGGTAGGTGGAGGTAATTTGTCAATAACATCAATTTTTGCTTTATCAACCTCCAACCCTTTCTTTGAAATCTTGTGCCCTAAAACAATTCCCTCTTGAACCATAAAGTGGCATTTCTCCCAGTTGAGTACTAAGTTGGTTTCTTCACACCTTATTAAGACTCCTTCTAAGTTATCCAAGCATGCTTTGTATAAGTCTCCATAGACTGAAAAGTCATCCATGAAAACTTCCATGGATTTTTCAATAAAATCTGAGAATAAAGCCATCATACACCTCTGGAATGTTGCAGGTGCATTACACAACCCGAATGGCATCCTTCTGAAGGCAAAGGTACCATAAGGACAAGTGAATGTGGTCTTCTCTTGGTCCTCAGGCACAATAGCTATCTGGTTATATCCTGAGTAACCATCAAGGAAACAATAGAATTCTTTGCCTGCAAGTCTATCCAACATCTGGTCAATAAATGGCAGAGGAAAATGGTCCTTCTTGGTTGCTTTGTTCAGCTTCCTGTAGTCCATACATATCCTCCATCCAGTCACTGTTCTTGTTGGAATCAACTCATTTTTGTCATTGGTCACCACAGTAACTCCACCCTTCTTTGGTACACATTGAACTGGGCTCACCCATGAGCTATCACTAATTGGATAAATGATTCCTGCGTCTAACCACTTGATGATTTCCTTCTTGACCACCTCTTTCATTATCGGGTTCAACCGCCTTTGTCCTTCAATGCTGTTTTTTGCATTCTCTTCTAAGACAATTCTGTGCATACAGATTGTGGGACTTATACCCTTGATATCTGCCATTTGCCAACCAATGGCTTTCTTGTGCCTTTTCAAGGTGCTAATGAGATCACTTTCCTGCTCTTGTGAGAGATTAGAAGAAATGATCACAGGTAAAGAATCATTTTCCCCTAAAAAGGCATACTTCAGGTGATCGGGCAACACCTTCAATTCCAGAGTGGGTGGTTCTTCAATGGATGGTACTATCTTCTTGAGATTGGAGTCTTCTTGCCCCAAAGATTCATACTTCTTTGTCCACGCCCTGGGTATAGGGGAGTCAGACGTGGCAACGTCTGTGGTTGACATTGTAACGTTTAACGGATCAGCTTCTTCTGATAACAACTCTTGAATCTCATCATTGCCCAGAATCTTCTCCAAGTGGTCATTATCTTTATTGAATTGCTTTTGAACCACATGGTCAAGGGCAACCACAAAGGAACATTCCTCTGTGTTAGGTTCTGGATACTTGAGTGCGTTGAGGACGTTGAACTTGACTTCTTGGTCATTGACCCTCATGATTAATTCTCCTTTCTGCACATCAATGAGTGTCCTTCCAGTGGCTAGAAATGGTCGCCCCAAGATGATAGGAACTTCCTTATCTGCATCAAAATCTAAAATAACAAAGTCCACTGGAAAAACAAATTTGTCAACTTTAATCAAAACATCTTCTAATATGCCTTCAGGATAAACTCTACTTTTGTCAGCTAATGTAAGACTTAAAGAAGTAGGTCTGGCAGTTCCTATACCAAGTTTTTCATAAATGGACTTGGGCATCAAGTTAATACTTGCCCCCAAGTCGCATAAAGCTTTGCCAATGTAAAAATCTCCAATGGAGCATGGTATAGTAAAACTGCCAGGATCTTTCAGTTTTCTAGGGAGTTTATTCTGCATGATTAAGCTACATTCTTCAGTTAAAGCAATAGTTTCAAACTCCCCTAGCCTTCTTCGTTTGGTGATGATATCCTTTAGGAACTTGGCATAGTTTGGCATTTGCTGTAGAGCTTCAACCAAGGGAAGGTTTATGTGTAGCTGTTTTAGCATCTCCATGAACTTGCTGAATTGCTTGTCTTCATGAGCTTTCTTTAGTCTCTGAGGGTAGGGTGGAGGAGGATATTCAGGTACAAGCTTAGGAGCAGTCTTGATTCCTGGTTCAGAGCTAGACGTTGTAACGTCTGGCTTAGACATCACAATATCTGGAATATTCTTCTCTTTTTCTCCACCTTCGTTTTTCTCTTTTTCCTTGTCTGGCACCTCAGATTCCTTAGGCATAGATGGTTCTGGATACTCAGTGCCACTTCTTAATGAGATAGCATTTACCTGTGCATTCACCACATCTTTACCATTTGACTTTGATGAAGATGGTGTTTCAGTTGTGGATGGAAGAGATCCATTCTGTCTTTGAGTAAGAGCTGAGGCTATCTGTCCAATTTGGTTCTCCAAAGTTTTGATTGAAGACTCATGGGTCTGTAAGGTCGCCCTACAATCACTTATGAAAGTTTTCATCAAGGCTTCCAAATTGCTGTTGTTGTTATTCTGCGTATACTGCTTTTGTTGTTGAGGGGGAAATCCTGGGGGTATTGCAGGAGCAGCATCGCTAGCATTCAAAGAATTGTTGTTCTTCCAACTAAAATTTGGGTGATTTCTCCAATTTGAATTGTAAAAGTTGGAGAAGGGACTGTTACCTTTGTTATGTGATACAAAGTTTACAGATTGAGGGTTATGGGGACACTCTTCGTAGACATGCCCTCCTTCACAATATACACACACTACTCCCCCAGATGGTGTTGGTTCAATAGCTGCAGCAGTCTGTGTTTCAGACGTTGCCACGTTTGGGGTACTCAAGTTTTTAATCATGTTGGTCAGAGAAGCAACCTGAGCAGAAAGGGCAGTTACTTCACTTATCTCATGGACACCAGCCTTCTTTGCGGGAGTGAATCTATCAGAAGGCCAATGGGCATTGTGAGTGGCTATGTCTTCAATAAGTCTGCATGCCTCAGAGAAAGACATGTTTAATATGACACCGCCTGATGAAGCATCAAGTATAAGCCTGGTAGGTTGATCTAGTCCATTATAAAAAGTCTCCATTTGAATAACCACAGGAATGCCATGGTGTGGGCACATTCTTAGTAATTCCTTCCATCTTTCCCAAGCCTCAAATAATGATTCCCCTTCTCTTTGTTTGAAGGAAGTGATGTCATTTCTTAACTTGGCATTTTTGTTGGGAGGGAAGTATTTTCCAAGAAATTTCTCAGCTAGCTCATCCCAAGTGTGAATTGAATTTGGCTCTAAGGAGTTCAACCAATTCTTGGCCTTATCCTTAAGAGAATATGGAAATAGCTTCAGTCGGAAGGCATCTTCTGAGACTCCAGGGATGACAAAGTTGCTACACACATCCAAAAATTGCCTTAGATGTGCATAAGGATCTTCTTGAGGAAAACCCCCAAATTGCCCTGCAGTCTGCAGCATTTGGAACATCATTGGCTTGAATTCAAAGTGACCAGTATGAATAGGTGGTCTTGCGATGCCTGTTTGTAAATGGGCAGGATTGAGTACGGCATAATCACGCATAGGCCTGTCTCTGTCATTGACCATGTCTTGTGGCCCTGCATTGATGAGTTGCTGTCTTTGCCAGTGTTCATCATCAACATAGGTTTCTGTATGAGTTTGTGGTCCACGACCACGTCCTCCAGCATCAGAGTGCCTTCCTCCTCTTGGAGTGCGTCCACCTCTAGAGCTTCTACCACCAGTACCATGTTCAGACATGATTGGTGGCTGAAATTGCTGTTGTTGTTGCTGCCTTCTTAACCTTTGTTGTCTCCTTAGTCGCCTGAAGGTTCTTTCAGGTTCTGAATAGAATTCAGGTTCAGATCCACTCCCTGGTTCTGTTGAACTAGAGCTTGAACTGGAACTAAGCATACGCTGTAACGTTTACCTGTTCACTCACAAAAACAACAAACAACACAGCAGAATTTTTTTTTCACCTAGTGTTTTAATTCTTGTTGAACAATAAAAGTTAAATACAATCCCCGGCAACGGCGCCAAAAACTTGTTTGCGCTCGTGTGTGCTATAATCGCAATATCAGTGCAAGTATACACGTCGTACAAGTAATAAAGTGGATAAAAGTAAGAGATCGTTCCCACGAGGATTGATTAACTTTCAGAATTCAAGTCTTTAAAACATAAGTGAAACAAGTAACAAATCGGCACTAAAAGTTGGTATCAAGACTAATAACATAAATAAAGCAAGTGAACAAGAAGTGGTTGTGAATATGGAATAGTATGAGTTGGATTGCTGCATGCAAGTAAATCTCCTCTAGTCAGACGTTATAACGTTTACACGTTATTACGCATAAATGCTATGTTGTATAGACGTTATAACGTTTGAACGCTGTTGCAAAAGAGCTGTGCTTTTCAGTCACAAAACGTCAGAGCTTCAAGTACTAGAATTCCTATGTCTAGGTTCTAAGTAGGCCTACTCCTGTATTTTAAGTTCCCACAGCAATGTCCTATGAACTATTATCCATTCTATGTCTAGATTTAGATAAAAATGCCTAAATGTCTTTAGTGCACCTTTTCATTCACATAAATCTTTGAGTTCTTTTCATAGACCATGTCTGTACCTATGAATCTACTTATTTTAAGTGATCAGTTCAAAACAAGTTTGGAAATATTAACATGCAAAGATTTAAAACGCATAATCATCAATACTTCATAACATTAAACTAGAGGTTCATTACATGCAAAACAACAACCCAACTACCAATGTTTAGCTCATGATGAGCATCCTTACAGAAATAAGAGGAGTTAAAATCCAAATACCGTACATAGAGAAAAGGAGACTAAACGCAAAAGATACGCCTAGGTGGCCTTCCTTCATGCACGCTGTAAAGACGTTACAACGTCTGAGCCTTACAGTAATGGTTGCGAATGAAGATGGGACTTGGGGCCTTGAGAAAATTTTAAAATGAAGAAGTCTGTGTCCAGAACTTCTTTTAGAAAAACTATCTCTGAAAAATGGAGGAAGGTGGATGATGAATGGAGTCGTGTGTCATCCGCATGGTGCACCCTTGCCTTTTTGTAGAGAGAGAATAGCCATGGTCAAAAGAGGGTCACATGCTTGCTGATGTCATTCCCCACCTTCCAAGTTTGCTTGCGAGTTGACTCTGCCCTGAAGTGACACCGCACTGCTACAGTGCGTCAGCCGTGTCAGTGCTGAGGAGAGAGAAGATCTTCTTCATTTCCAGATCTTTGACCATCACTACATGCGCGCCAAAATGAGATATTATTTTCTTGCTCTGCTGCCCTTCTTCAGACGTGATGATAGACGTTGCCACGTTTGGATTACTCCACAAACACAAGAAGCATCAAAATGCTCACAAAGGCGCCAATTGGCACCAAAATGCCTAGAACTTGTAATTTAGCCCCTTTCTAACTAAAAGCAATAAACTAACAGAAACTTTACTAGAAACAACCTACTATTGCCAGAGAACTTGCATGGTTTAACTTTGAATAAGTATAAATAACTCATATAAATATGAGTTATCAGCAGGCCCCCACTAGTGATTGCCATCTAGGTAAGTATGTTTCCCATTGACATATGCCTTGCTTTTATATCTCATTCTCCTCCCTGTTCCGTTCATTCTATGCGATGTGGGACTAATTGTAAACTACTTAAAACAAAAGAGACTCAAAAAAAACCCTCAACAAAATGCCATTAGTGGGGTCTGATCCTCTGACCTGTTGAAAACAAATGCTGAGCGCTACCATGAGGCTACCAATCTTATTGAGGATATTATTTATTTCAAATATATATAATTGGTACCTCTTTTCCAAAAAGTCAAGTACGCTCATCCTCATGGCATTAGCTTGTAATATTAATATTATGTTTCAACAAACTTATTTAATATTAAGTATTTTTTTAAAGATTTATTTAATATTAAGTTGTTAACTTATGAAATTTGTTCTAAATATTTATTGAAGCATGATATGAACTTTTAAAATTTATTTAATATATACCAAGTATATAAAAATAAAATAGGCATGGTGTGTAATTTTAGCAAATTAAGTTTTACAAGTATGAAATATATAGGTCCTGAAAATTTGGGAATTTTTTATATTTTAGTAGATATAAAATAAACATAGTTATTAATTTTACAGTGACGAAATTTATATTATATACTATATAGGTACTGAAAATTCTCGAAATAGAGACCGGGTCCGAGTCATCCGGTCCCGATTTTGGTCATGCGGTTCAACTGTCGACCCCTCGGTCCGACCATTGACCCGGTACCTTCACCGAGTCGGTCACCGGTCCGAGTTTTAAAACATTGGGTTCACCTCTTGCCTAATCTCTTGTAAGATTTGTGGTTGTGGCTTTGACCAAACCATAAAACACATTATGGATAATAAGTCTGCATCCATATTCTCTTTCCCTGTCTGTATTATGCGAAAATCATATAACCGACAAGAAACTTGTGTAAGCAAGATAGTTTTTTTGGAGTTTGGAGGTGTTATACCCCAATTTTGTCCACTCTCTTTTTACTATAACTGTTTTTATTATTTAGTTCGCGTGTCGTAAGTCCGAGGTCCTATTACTATATACGAGATCAATTTTTCTGGCTCATTCGATGCCATCTCGTTTTAATTGGGTCTAACTTTAGTATTTTGTTCGATTGGGCCAAGATGCCTTTTTGTGGACCTAAAATTCAGTCATCATGGGGCATTATAATCAAATGGAATAACAACATGAACGAGCTTGCAAATACAGTCAAATACTCTTATACATCATAATATCTATAGATAACAACCTTGAGATTGTGAAGTTTGAGTTCAAACCAAATCTAATTTTCCCAAAGAATGATTAATTCAAAGTATTCACCTCTCTACTTCTCGCATCGAGAGTCTCGTTTCTCATCTAAAAAAAAATGCAAAAACACATCTACATGCATTACTAATATACCATATCGTAAATCATTGCACCATACATTGTATTCGAAGATCAAGGCATGCATCTACCACAACTTTTGCATCTAAGCATTACATTCGCACATTCATTCATTCATTCATATACTTACATCATATATTAAAAAAAGGCAAAAAAAAGAAAGCAAAAATCATCCACATTGCATTCATTACCCCCACCAAAGTATTGATCATTGCAGGTACATACATTACATGCACGTCATATACATAACATATGTTACTTTTTGATCGACTTCAAAATGCCGATCCTTACACACCAGATCGCAATGTTAACACAAAGTCTAGGATAGGTCCTTCAGACCCCCAATGGTCCTTCAGACCCCCAGTGCTCCTTCAGAGCCCCAGTGCTCCTTCAGACCCCTAGTGGTCCTTCAGAGCCCCAGTGCTCCTTCAGAGTCCCAGTGCTCCTTCACAGTCCCAGTGCTCCTTCAGAGCCCCAGTGCTCCTTCAGAGCCCCAGTGCTCCTTCAGATCCCCAGTGATCCTTCAGAGCCCCAGTGATCCTTTAGAGCCCCAGTTCTCCTTTAGAGTCCCAGTGCTCCTTCAGAGCCCAAATGCTCCTTCAGACCCTAGTGCTCCTTCAGAGCCCTAATTCTCCTTCAGATCCCCAGTGGTCCTTTAGAGCCCCAGTGCTCCTTCAGATCCCAGTGATCCTTTAGAGCCCCAGTGGTCCTTCAGACCCCCAGTGCTCCTTTAGAGCCCCAGTACTCCTTCCGAGCCCTTGTGCTCCTTCACATCCCTAGTGATCCTTCAGAGCCCTAGTGCTTCTTCAGACCCCCGGTGGTCCTTATTTATTGCTTTCTCGCCAAGTGTTATCCACTACCTGTAAATCCTCAAAACTCCCAACATTCCAACTAATTGGACAAAGTTAGCGTCTGTTTTATCTTTAATTCTATTCCTATTATGAAATCTTGAAAACCCTTCTTTTTTTCTTTCTACGGAAGATAAATAAATTGGGGCAGCTGTTATACCCCAATTTTCTTTGCTCTCTTTTTACTACAGCTGTTTTTATTATATAGTCTGCGTGTCGTAAGTCCGAGGTCCTATTACTCGAGATCAATTTTTCTGGCTCATTCGATGTCGTCTTGTTTTAATTGGGCCTAACTTTAGTATTTTGTTCGATTGGGCCAAGATGCCTTTTTGTCTAATTGGGCGTATGCTTTCGTGTTTGGGCCTACCTTAGCAACTTGTTCTAATCGGGCCTGACTTCAGTAATTTGTTGTAATTGGGCCTGTTTAGTTTTTTTGTTTGGGTTGGGCCAATTTAGTCCTTTATCGTTTTCCATTTAATCAAAAAGCCATAAAAAATAAAAGTACAAAAAAACTAATTTACAATAATACAAAAATTATTAAAAAAAACGAAAATAATTACAAAATCACAAATATAATAAAATTACAAAAAAAACAAAAAAAAAAAAGAAAATGGCAGCAGCTGCGCTTCAACACTATTCCTTAGTGAGAAAGTATCCACCATTCTCCAACCCTAAGCCCAAGGCCTTGTGCTTGCTGAGCAAGTCTTCAAGGATCCGAAACAGGAAACAAAATATCACTCTGTATCAGAAGTTAATTTCCAGAACCCTAAAAATTGCTTATAAAAGCAGAACAAATTCACACAGAAAAGGGAGAAAAACATGAAGAAAAAACTGAATAAAGATTAGGGCTTCACATCGAAACCCTAATAAGCAAAAAAACGGATTTCGAATTTTTGGGAAGCGAGAAAGGGAGATAGCACCAAGCAAAAGGACAGCAGCAACAGTAATAGCAAACGGGAGAATTTAAGAAGCTGGAATAGAGGTTGGTCTCCATGTTTTCGTTCTTCTTTAGGTTTTATCACGTTTAGTTTATAATACGCTATTCTGTAAAAAAAAATTGTAATTGCTATTTGGACCTATAATCTAAAATCAGTACCAAAACAATATCCATATGAACTAAAATCAAATAGGTTCAGTTGTAAAAAAAATTTGAGTTCAGAATTAGTTTCTTTTGAAAAACGAAATTAGAGACAAAACTTGAAATAGGTTCAGTGACAAGAGATTTGGATTTAGAGTTCTCAAAATAAGAAATAGGAGAAGGAAGTAGGAGTAAAACTAAAAAAAAAGTAAAAAATACTTTTAGCTCCGACCACCGTAGACGGTGGTTGTTGGCCTGAACACGTCGTCGCAAACCCCCCTCCGTCGTTTCGTTCTTCCCCCGTCGCGGTTGTGACCTCCGTTGTAACATCCCCAAATTTTTAGAAGCTTCGTCGATTGATATTAGAGTAATGGTCATGGATTAAGTAATTAAATCATCGATTAGCAAGAGGTCAAGTTATCGATTAACATAAACGAATATATTATGCTTATAATGTGAATCATTGATTTAATTACTTGTTAGTAATTGTGTGTTGTTGGTTTGAATATAATTATGATAAGAAAGCAAATAAACGTAACAAGGAGAGGAGGAATAGCTGAGGGGTAGAGAGGTCCTTTCCCCGTTTGCAATTAACCCAGCTGAAACTTTTTCCCCTAAGTTAGAGAAAACACAACTCATTTTCCTGAAAAACAGCAAAGACATAGGGAGAGGGAGAAGAGAGAGGCGAGAGAGAGAGAAGAGGAAGAGAGGGGGGATAGCTCCACCAAAAATATGATGCATGTTCAATCCAAGACCACCTCCTTCCTCCATTTTCCTCCTCTACACAATGATGCTAAATTCAGAACCATTACCCTTCCCCAACTCAAATCACCATTAAAAAACCCCAAGCTCAAAGTGTAAGAAAAGGGTGTCCACAAGCCTTGCATGTAGTAATTGAAGCAAGATACTCAGTACTAAAACTTTGTTCAAGCATTAGGGTGAAGATTTGGTAGCTGAATTCGAAGTTGTGGGAGCCAAGTTCGATTGGGTCAGTTTTAGAGCGTTTGGGGATAGCGTATAACCGTTACGGGGACCGTTCGTGAAGTTACTTCATCGTTTCATCTCGCGGATTCGTTGGTTGTGCGATTTTCATCGCAATTGGTGAGTTCTATACTCACTAGGGAATTAAATTCTATTTAATGGTCATGCATATTGATTCTGTCCATAAATTTATGAAAACATGCATCGAAAACCGTTTCGGTGAAAATGCCGCTTTGATCATTAAGCTGTATGATTGTTTGATTGAAATTGATTGTTGAATGTACTGGATTGGATCGTATATGTATGTTATTGTGCTCTGTTGGTGTGCGTATAAGGTTTGGGTCTAGACCGGAAGGGATATCGGAATCGAAATCGGAACGGAACAGAAATTTCATGAAAACAGCAACATTGAACTACTGTCAAATGTGCACGGACCGTGCGTGGGCTTTTGTCACCCATTTTGAAATGCCTTTTAGACCATTCCAAATGATTCCGAGTTCCTTCTAGTCGGTTCCCCAAGGTTTCTCGACGATGGGAACGTATTAATGTTATGATAATTACTTACGATTGAGGTAAATTCCATGTCACGTCCATTTCATTGGTTGTTGACGGCCCAACGCGGGTACATGGTTTGTGTTTAGAATGTTAACGATTGGATTATATTGTAAACAGTTAATAAGTTAAGTTAACGAACTTAGAAATTTCGTGTGAGATCACCTAATGAAGGGATAAAGACAAGATCAAGTTATGTTATGCTATGTTTGCACCATTGTTATGTTCATGCCAAGGTATATATTAATATACATTACTGTTAGGGTGACGACCCTGTTCATGGATTAGCGTACTAGTGGGAGGGGAAGTCATGAGCCCCAGAACCTAGGCCCCGTCATCGTTTGTCCCTGGTAGAGAATGGCTAGGGAATGGGTTTGCCGGTGCTTTCAAATAAAGTCGTCGGTGATATGCTAAGAATCATTGTTATGTGTGTGTCTCTCGTATGTTTCTTAGGAGGACTACGAGTTACACGTTTCAAGTCTCCACGTAGTCACTATAGGGACTACGAATCATGAATCAAGCATAATGAACCGAGAGAGTTAGTAAGGGGTCTCGATAGAACTCATTAAGACAAGTTGTCTTACCCAATCATTGTTGTTGTTTTGTTTCAGAGATGCAGGAAAGGTTGAAGGTGATGAGGCATGGTTATGGAGCTACTTAGCGGAGACGCCGTCGTTCATTTCGTTATGTCTTGTATTTTGTTCTTTCATTGTCATAGTATGCTCGATTGTATAACTTACTCGTTAAAGTTGTAGATCGCTTCCGCGACCTTCTATTTTGGTATTGAACACTAAGTATGAGATGATGTAAGGGCCGACGTTTAAATGTTTCAATCATGTTATGTTAAGTTATGTAAGCGCGTTTGATGACTAGTTCATCGAAGTTTTTAGTTTGTGTTCAATATCTGAAATAGGAAGTTACTCTGATGTATGCTAAATGGCGCATTTCGGTATTTCTACAAGTTAGAAAAATATCGGGGTGTTACAATTGGTATCAGAGCGGTTCGACCTAGTCGGACTTAGATGTCAAGAGTCTCTTACGTCTTCTAAGTATGATTCTTCTTAATATGCTATTAGACATTGAGCCTGATCAACTTAATACTCTGTGCATGTGCATATTTCGCAGAATCATGGCTGGGAGAGGTAGGGGAAGCGTCCTTATTGATCCTCATCAGGAATAGATGCAGAATGTCATCGAAACTCAGTAGAAGATGATGAATGACATGATGCAAATGCAGCAGCAGAAGATGGCTCAAATGGCCCAGATGCATCAAGTGCCCCAACCGCAACCGAATGAACAAGTCCATGTGCCGCCACCTGAGGATCCTAATAAGATGTACTTCCAATTTCTAAAGATGAAACCTCTAACCTTCAAAGGAGGATCACATGCAATGAAAGCTCATTTTTGGATAGATGCTATGGACCGGATTTTTGTGACCTTGCAATGCAACGAAGAGGAGAAGGTAATATGTGCTGCAAATGTCCTGGATGAAGACGCGCACACTTGGTGGACTAATGCACGTCGAATGCTTCAAACCCAGGGGACGGCACTCAATTGGGTCAACTTTAAGGAGCTGTTCCTAGGTCATTACTTTCCCGATTCTCAGAGACTCGCCAAGCAGATGGAGTTCGTTAGTTTGAAGCAGGGAGACATGTCTGTGGGAGAGTATGCTGCAAAGTTTGAAAGGCTATCTCAATTTTATGAGTTCGGAACTCATGCTCCGAATGATAGATGGAAGATGATTATGTTCAAGCAGAGTCTCCGTGGTGATGTGAACCAAGGTCTTAGTTCCTATGCTATGACCAGTTATCCAGCGTTGGTGCAAAAATCTCATTCTGCTGAGGAGGACCCCAGGAGGATGTATGAAGAAAGGAAAGTGTATCATAAGGAGAAGAAGAAAGCGGTTGTATGGACAACCCGGAACGAGGAACCACGAAGTAACTCCGGTAAGGGTAAGCAAGTGCAGACGTCCGAGTTCTCAAAAACTGAAAATTGTTCAAAGTGTGGAAAACCCCATAGAGGAGAATGTCGCCTGGGGTCAGATCATTGTTACTACTGCAAGAAGGAAGGACACTACACTAGGGATTGTCCGTCGAAGAAAAGGAATAGAGAGGAGCCTGTTGTTCCCGCGCAAGGGAGAGTTTACGTGTTGGACGCTCAAAAGGGGAAAGGCATGGTTGAGGACGTTTCGGCGAAAGGTACGTTTCGTTTAATTTGTGGACAAAATTTCTAAAAGTTGGGGTGATTGTAACATCCCCAAATTTTTAGAAGTTTCGTCGATTGATATTAGAGTAATGGTCATGGATTAAGTAATTAAATCATCGACTAGTAAGAGGTCAAGTTATCGATTAACATAAACGAATATATTCTGCTTATAATATGAATCATTGATTTAATTACTTGTTAGTAATTGTGTGTTGTTGGTTTGAATATAATTATGATAAGAAAGCAAATAGAAGTAATAAGGAGAGGAGGAGTAGCTGAGGGGTAGAGAGGTCCTTTCCCCGTTTGTCACTTAACCCAGCTGAAACTTTTTCCCCTAAGTTAGAGAAAACACAACTCATTTTCCAGAAAAACAGCAAAAACATAGGGAGAGGGAGAAGAGAGAGGCGAGAGAGAGAAGAGGAAGAGAGAGGGGAGAGCTCCACCAAAAATCTGATGCATGTTCAATCCAAGACCACCTCCTTCCTCCATTTTCCTCCTCTACACAATGATGCTAAATTCAGAACCATTACCCTTCCCCAACTCAAATCACCATTAAAGAACCCCAAGCTCAAAGTGTAAGAAAAGGGTGTCCACAAGCCTTGCATGTAGTAATTGAAGCTAGATACTCAGTACTAAAACCTTGTTCAAGCATTAAGGTGAAGATTTGGTAGCTGAATTCGAAGTTGTGGGAGCCAAGTTCGATTGGGTCAGTTTTAGAGCGTTTGGGGATAGCGTATAACAGTTACGGGGACCGTTCGTGAAGTTACTTCATCGTTTCATCTCGCGTATTCGTTGGTTGTGCGATTTTCATCGCAATTGGTGAGTTCTATACTCACTGGGGAATTAAATTTTATTTAATGGTCATGCAAGTTGATTCTGTCCATAAATTTATGAAAACGTGCGTCGAAAACCGTTTCGGTGAAAATGCCGCTTTGATCGTTAAGTCGTATGATTGTTTGATTGAAATTGATTGCTGAATGTACTGGATTGGATCGTATATGTATGTTATTATGCTCTGTTGGTGTGCGTAAAAGGTTTGGGTCTACACCAGAAGGGATATCGGAACGGAACAAAAATTTCATGAAAACAACAACATTGAACTACTGTCAAATGCGCACGGATCGTGCGCCTCTGGAGCACGGACCGTGCGCCCTGTTCTGAATTTTAAAGGAAAGAAGTGCGTAAGACACGCACGGGTCGTGCGCCTCTGGAGCACGGACCGTGCGTGGGCTTTTGTCACCCATTTTGAAATGCCTTTTAGACCATTCCAAATGATCCCGAGTTCCTTCTAGTCGGTTCCCCAAGGTTTCTCGACGATGGGAACGTATTAATGTTATGATAATTACTTATGATTGAGGTAAATTCCATGTCACGTCCATTTCATTGGTTGTTGACGGCCCAACGCGGGTACATGGTTTGTGTTTAGAATGTTAACGATTGGATTATATTGTAAACAGTTAATAAGTTAAGTTAACGAACTTAGAAATTTCGTGTGAGATCACCTAATGAAGGGATAAAGACAAGATCAAGTTGTGTTATGCTATGTTTGCACCATTGTTATGTTCATGCCAAGGTATATATTAATATACATTACTGTTAGGGTGACGACCCTGTTCATGGATTAACGTACTAGTGGGAGGGGAAGTCATGAGCCCCAGAACCTAGGCACCGTCATCGTTTGTCCCTGGTAGAGAATGGCTAGGGAATGGGTTTGCCGGTGCTTTCAAATAAAGTCGCCGGTGATATGCTAAGAATCATTGTTAAGTGTGTGTCTCTCGTATGTTGCTTAGGAGGACTATGAGTTACACGTTTCAAGTCTCCACGTAGTCAATATAGGGACTACGAATCATGAATCAAGCATAATGAACCGAGAGAGTTAGTAAGGGGTCTCGATAGAACTCACTGAGACAAGTTGTCTCACCCAATCATTGTTGTTGTTTTGTTTCAGAGATGCAGGAAAGGTTGAAGGTGATGAGGCATGGTTATGGAGCTACTTAGCGGAGACGCCGTCGTTCATTTCGTTATGTCTTGTATTTTGTTCTTTCATTGTCATAGTATGCTCGATTGTATAACTTACTCGTTAAAGTTGTAGATCGCTTCCGCGACCTTCTATTTTGGTATTGAACACTAAGTATGAGATGATGTAAGGGCCGACGTTTAAATGTTTCAATCATGTTAGGTTAAGTTATGTTAGCGCGTTTGATGACTAGTTCATCAGAGTTTTTAGTTTGTGTTCAATATCTGAAATAGGAAGTTACTCTGATGTATGCTAAATGGCGCATTTCGGTATTTCTACAAGTTAGAAAAATATCAGGGTGTTACAATTGGTATCAGAGCGGTTCGACCTAGTCGGACTTAGATGTCAAGAGTCTCTTACGTCTTCTAAGTATGATTCCTCTTAATATGCTATTAGACATTGAGCCTGATCAACTTAATACTTTGTGCATATTTCGCAGAACCATGGCTGGGAGAGGTAGGGGAAGCGTCCCTATTGATCCTCATCAGGAATAGATGCAGAATGTCATCGAAACTCAGCAGAATATGATGAATGACATGATGCAAATGCAGCAGCAGCAGATGGCTCAAATGGCCCAGATGCATCAAGTGCCCCAACCGCAACCGAATGAACAAGTCCATGTGCCGCCACCTGAGGATCCTAATAAGATGTACTTCCAATTTCTAAAGATGAAACCTCCAACCTTCAAAGGAGGATCACATGCAATGAAAGCTCATTTTTGGATAGATGCTATGGACCGGATTTTTGTGACCTTAAATAGTCCTTTTAGGTTTTATTTTATTTTATTTTTTAATTTTTAAGTTCAGATTAATAACCACACCCCCTTGTTTTAATTATACACTCCCCCTGAGAGCCCAGAATTCGCAGGCGAGTAAACCCAAAAACTTAAACTGGTTTGTTGCTAAACGCACCCCCAGTTTTAAAAATACAACCCCATTTCTGCTAAACACACCCCTTTCAGTAATACAGTCCTTCGCTGCTAACTGTACCCCCTGTTTTCTTTATTACAACCCAACTCGTTATTTCATTTTTTTAGGGGACTAAGTCGGCCGGACAACCGGGTTAGTCATCGTTTTTGGATTAATAAGCCGTACGGCTCTAGAGTCCTAAAATACCTATTAAAAAATAAATAATGTCAAAAAATACAAATATACAAATCATGTTTTCTCTTCTTTCTCAAAAAATCAAATCTTCAAAATAGGGGGTTAAGTCGGTCGTACGGCCAGGTTAGTCATCGTTTTAGGATGAATGGGTCGTACGGCTCAAGAGTCCTAAAATACCTATTCAAATAAAATCAAATCACTCCATACACAAATCATTTTCTTCTTAAAAAATCAAAAATCTTATTTTCAGAAAGAGGGGATTAAGTCGGCCGTATGGCCGGGGTAGTCATCGTTTTAGGACGAATGAACCGTACAGATCAAAAGTTCTAAGATCCCTAAATAAAAAACACCAACAAACAAACTTTTTCTACTCAAGAACTATGTAGCTTTGATTTCTCCATCGCACTGGAGATACGTAGGAGCGGGGGCCCACTCCTATCAAGCACAAAAAATAAATATTTTTATTAAGTCTTTTTTTTCTTTTCCTAATTAATAACAAAGGGTAAAATAAACATTTTTTTTCGAAATTAACATTATTCTTTTTACAACTAATTAGAAGGTAACCTTCCTTAGGAAGGATGTCGTGGGGTGCTAATACCTCCCCACGCATAACCGACTCCCGAACCCGATTTTAGTTTCAAAGACCCCTGTATAAATAAAAGGGATTTACTAATGTTTTCCCTTATAATTAAACACTGGTGGCGGCTTCATTTCAAACTTCGGAGAATCCTCACCTGAAATTTTCGGTCACTACAGGAGGGATTGATCAAGAAGACTTTTAAAGCCCTTTTTATCGGTTATAAGGATGAACTTGTGACCTAATAAGTAGTGCATTTCACCTATGCCTTGGTAATTGCAAGCAATTCCTTTGTGTAAGAGAATTGTTTTTGCATTCAAGGCAGCAATTTCTTTGAAAAGAAAGCAATTGGATGGCTATTCTAATTTAGGACAGCTCCCACGCCTGTACCAGATGCATCAATTTCGACCACAGAAGGATATGAGAAGTCTGGAAGGTCCAATACTGGAGCTGAAGTTATGGCATGTTTCAACTGTTTAAAAGCTTGGGTTGCCTCCCCACTCCAAACAAAAGCTTCTTTCTTGAGCAAATTTGTGAGATGTCCGACAGTAGACTCATAAGACTTAAAGAAGCATCAGTAGTAGTCGATTAGGCCTTTGACATTGATAGGTTGTGGTCAATCTAGGACAGTACAAACTTTTCTTTTCTTCATGGCTACTCTAGAACCAATGACCTTATGTCCAAGGTAATCCACTTCAAGCAAACCAAAAGATCACTTGGACAACCTCGTAAATAAAACATTAGTGTTGAGTGTTTGCGAAACTGGTTTAAATGAATCAAGTGTGTAGAGCAACAAGGAGTGTAAACCAATCTATCATCGAAAAAGACTATAACAAACCTTCGCAAGGTATTCTGAAAAATCTGATTCATGAGGCATTGGAACGTTGCAGCCGCATTGGTGAGACCAAATGACATTACCAACCATTCGTAATGCCTGTTGTGTGTCCGAAAAGCTGCCTTATGCCTATCCTCCTCTTTGACTAGAATATGATGGTACTCGGATTGAAGGTCTAGCTTTGAAAAATACTTGGCTCCATATAGTTCATCTAGCAACTTATCCGAGGTGGGCATTGGAAAGTTATCCTTAATTGTAACTGTAACACCCCTTTTTCTACCCAACGGTTTATTAAAAAAATATCAGAGTTTTTCGCGCCAAAAGAGTGTCACATTTTTCGAACCGGAAAACCACTTCGCAAACAGAGTACTTTAATTATAACTAACTTCTTTTCAAAAACATGCAGCGGAAATAAAAAGGTTTCACTTGGCAATCATACTTCAAAAGGTTTACAACTTAGAAAGGCATATACATAACACATAAGGAAAGACACAAGGACAACCCTCCCGAGTGCTACGTATCAGAGCCGACTCGACCATACTAGAAGAAGAATCTCTAGCCACCTTCAGTCACCGTCACCTGCAGGTTGCCGACATACGAGGCAACACGACGCAGTAGGGTGAGTCTCAATACATAGATAATAACAAATAAAACAAGAAACACAGTATAATAGGCACACCAGGGATACCATCAATTTACTACACCAATAATACAGTTACACCAAATCCAGTTACGCCGAATACTGTTACACCAAGTACCGTCACACCAAATACAGTCACACCCAGAATACAGTTCAAGAAGACACAATCAAACACAGGACGCGTATGCAATGTATGAGATGCAACCCAAAACTCCACTGGGCATATGCATGTGGATCCATTCACCAAAATTGCCTTGAGGGCATTCACCAAAATTGCCTTGAGGGCATTCACCAAAATATTTTAGGAGGCCGAGGCCTATTCACCAGAAATGCATATGAATATGCGACACCATGACTATGCACCATGACACCAAAGCACCAAATGATGTATTTATATTGCTCACCAATAATTTATATACTCACCAATCACCAAGATATATTCACCATTAATATGCATCATAAACATCACAATCACCTCACGACATCGTCATAAACGTATTTATATTGCTCACCAATAATTTATATACTCACCAATCACCAAGATATATTCACCATTAATATGCATCATAAACATCACAATCACCTCACGACATCGTCATAAACGTATTTATATTGCTCACCAATAATTTATATACTCACCAAATAGACTCACCAAACAGACCCACCATTTACACCAACACCAATTCAATTAAACCCTTTTAGGACATCGACACGGAATAGGCAAGCAAAACTACATTTTAGACACCTCGGACAACATCTGCCCAGAACCCTCTGAAAAATAATTTATTTTTGCCTAAAATTAGAATATCCAGGTAGGCACCTGAATAAGCTTCGAAACGCATTTTGAACCATCAAATTTGGACACCCGAGTCAAAAGATATTTAGAAAACAAATTTGGGAACAACAGCGACACCCTGGGCTACGCGAACACGGCAGCCAGAATTCGGCGAATTAGTTAAAATAGTAAACGACATCGGATTTCAACAAACGACCCCTCTACAGAAACCTGAGAAAGTCTAGTTTCTGACTATAGTTTTCTTTTTTCGAAACAATGAGCCAATTAGTACAGTTTCAACAAACAAGTATCAGGGTTCAGAAAACGGAACAGCCACCATGACCTAACTTGTGGCACCTCTAGAATGATCAAAACTCAACCAAAAGACATGGGGTTTGTGCCCAAACGAAGGAAATTGAATCTAGTTTTCAAAGAGACAGGAACCATTCAAAACGGAGCTCAGATGAAAACGTTATAACCGAAATACCGAACCTAGACACAGAATTACTCCAGGATATTTCCCTAACTTGTGGAATTCATATCTCGAGCTACACAACTCTAAACGCAACCAAACCAGTGCCAAATTAACAAGCATTAAGTCTATTTTCCAGAACAGTAAACCAAATAATTTTTCAGTCAACACAACGTTCCCAGTTACCGAAATACTGAACCTCTGTCCAGAATGCTCCCAGATTATTAGCCTAACTTGTGGAGCCTATAACTAGAGCTACGCAAATCCAAATCGAACGAAACCGGCACCAAAACGACCGGCGTGAAATCTATTTTCAGAACAATTAAACACGAAATTTTTGGACTGGCCGAACAGTCCCAGTTTCACGAAAACCGAAACAGTGTTACGCACTACATCTCCACATTTTACAAACACAACAATACACACCAAATCAATCAATTAAACATCCTCAATCATCAAACGAATTTAACAACCAGCGACTTTAACAACACATTCAAACATCCTATTTCATTCAAACATAATTAACAATTTAAACAACTACTCCTAACACCTAGTCCCCATGATTTCGTGGTTTATAAATTATTAACTATGAACGAGAGCCCCCTTACCTTATTGAAGAACTCGAATCCTTAGGCTTAGAAACCTTGAAAAACCTAGCTTTTCTTCTCTCTCCTCTTTTCTTTCTTGGTCACGAACTCCTCTCTTTCTTTTTCTCTATGGAAGCCACGAAATTCCTCTCTTTTTCCTTGCCTTGGCCGCCACTCCTTAGCTCTCACTCTCTCACAAAATCTAATTTTCTCAACTAATGAAACCCTAACTTAAAAACTCCTTATTTATAGGCTCACTTAACCAATCATGGGTTTTCTTAGTTTATGACTTAATCATGGGCCTCCACTAACACCTCTAATTCGCCACCACCTATCCACATATACTAACAACTAATTATTTCTAATATTCTATCACATAAAATCCCTAAATAATTAATTAAATCAATTAATTAATTATCTCCTACCACCTAAACCTCATTTAATTAACTAGAAAATTAATCTACTATTTTCGGGCTGTTACAGTAACGACATTAGGTGCCTGTTAATGGGTACAAAACCTCGATGAACCATCTTTCTCTCGCACCAAGATGATAGGTGATGAAAATAGACTTGTACTATGTTGTATAATTCCCTGTTCCAACATCTCTTTCACCACGTTTTCTATTTGTTCTTTTTGGCTATGAGATTACATATAGGGTTTGACCTTAACAAGGCTCGAATAAGGAAGTAATGGAATTGCATGGTTCTGTTCTCTCTGGGGAGGCAGTAATGGAATCAAGAGGTAATAGTGGCCAGCTCGGGCTCCATATTCTCAGGCATATCTAGTCAGTCATCTGCCTCTGTGGTCATCTTCATTAAGTGAACTAATAAGTATTCTGAAATAGAGTCAGTGTACTGTAGCCTTTCAACTAGTGAAATTGTGCTTGAGTTGGTGTTTAGGGCTTATCTCCCTGTAATGTGATAAATTTACCTTCATGAAGTTTTTTCAAAGTTACGACCCCATAATCTGCAATATGGGGTCTCAAGGTTTCCAACCATGGAGACCCTAAAATGACATCCTCTCCAGCCACTTGCATTAGGTATACCGACACGACAAGTTCTTGCCTTGAATGCTCTCCTTCAACCGCTGTTTCCACCCCTCTGTTTGTGAACATCCCAGTCTGCTTTCAATACTGTCGACTGCCCCCACAAACCAACATTTGTCTTTCTAGCATGCGTTCTCCTCACTTGCATGCTTTCCAGGAAACTTCCAAGAAGGTCACCCATCCTTCTACTACTCCAACTCAAACACGCTTAACTATGGAGTTCTTATGGGAAGGGCTCCCAAAAAGATAATGCATTATGTTGGTATAGGTAGTCCAAATCAATTCTTTTAAGCCTTTCTTCAACTTTACAGTCCCATACCTGCACAACCTCAGGATCCCTCTCATTACAATGCATATTCGGTTCAGACACGTGTCCTTTCGCCTAGAAGCTGGCAGGAGTCGCTCTATGTCGTGCCAACTTTTGGGCACCGCCGTTCACTCCCCGCCCTCGTCAGCCACATATGTCACAGTTTGAATTACCTCTACAATCCCCACCAATACTCTTAAGCTTGGTTGAGGCTCCACTGGGAGTGTCAGAAAATGGGCTAATGAAGGCTACATGAAACTCTCAGAGCTTCCCCCATCAACAAGAATTGAGAATTCAATGCTTCCAAGCTTTCCCTGAAATTCCATGACCATTGATTCCACACATCACATTCAAAGAGAGGTGGTGTTCCCCATGGTCGGTGTATTCTTGGTTGGTTGGTGTATTTGGTGAGTGGGTTTATGGCTCAGAGTCACTTTCATTATCAATTTGTAGCATGAGGAGACGCTTGCATGGGAACTTGTGGGAGAATGAAAAGTTCTCATCGCAGAGGTAGCAGAGGCCTTTATTTCGCCGTACTTGCACTCCTGTTATTGAGATGTGTTTACTTAGGGTTGTATTGTGGTTCGTGGTCGAGGGTTTCTGGTTTGGTGAAGATGAGTTTTGTGTTATTGGGTTTTTGGTTTGTTGGGCCGAGTTATCTAGTTTGGGGTTAGTGGTTGGATATTTGTGATATGGACTTGTCTATTTGGGATGAGTGGGTGTGGTTCTGGGCTTGTTTGTAGGGGCATGTCTCTCTTTAAACAACTTTGCTAGGGCTACTACGTTGCCTATGTCCATTGGGAAAAGGGATTTGACGTCGCGACAGATCTATTCTTGAAGCCCACTCAAAACAATCCATCAATGCCTCTCTACTAAGACCATGTACCCTATTAGCCAAGGATGTAAGCTCCAGATGATACTCACTCAGTGTGTCAGTTTGAACAGGTTTGAAAAATGTCGCACGTGTACATTCATAAGCATAAGGGCCAAATTTCACCTCTAGAGCCTTGGTGAAGTCATGCCATGTTTGGAACCAAGGAGTTACATAATGACAAGATGAACAACAACAATGGTGAGTTTATCATAATCGGGTAAATAATCGAAAAACTAACATGCCTTGAAAATCTAGTTGATAACATTACCATCAAATCTATGGAAATCTAGTTTGAGAGATCTAACCTGGAATGGCGTTTATGGAGCAATGGGGGTTCGGTCTACCATGGTTAGATATTCCAACTGAGGGTCGCTTGAGCAGAGTATCAAGGGCTTTAGTGATATTTGTAAATTTGGACTCATTGGCCATGTGAATGACTTATGTGCAATCTGACCCCTCCTTGTTGGCTTTCTCCAGGCGAGTAATTTGGGCTTGAAGGTCAGCATAGTATTTCTCCAGAGTTTTAGAGTTGTGTTTTACCTCTGCTGCTAGTTCCTCCTGTCTTGTATTCCCTGCTATGATTGAGATGAAAACACTAGTTTGTTATGGACAGAATTGGAATTGCAAAGATGAAGACAAATTGTACTGTTTTATTACTATATTTCGTAGTAAATTCAACTCTGGTTTGTAACTACATGGGACTAGTACAATGAAATTGAGTGAAGTAAAGTGCAAAAGGGAATATCTAGTATTGACAAGGGAAACCTTGACCTAAGCACATGCCAATACAATTTCCTACTGAGCCTCCCAACACTCACTCCCTAAATATAATTTTGTCTTTCTAGACCCTATACTTTCTGTTAGCCTTGCGAATCTTGCAGCCACGCCTTGGAGTATCTCTAAATGAATGATTCCTTTGTGGTCCTTGCTGAGGTATCATATCTGCTTCATTCTCTCCTTATGTGATGACTCTGTGTTATTAGCTGTTACATCCTACCTTTTTAGCGGATGCAGTTTGGAGCTCAATTTGGCACCAAAGCTGCGGTTTCCTTTGTGGCATGCTTCCATTTGTTGACTGCTTACCTGGCTTCCTTCCATTGGTTCCTTCGTTTTTTTTATTCAATCCCTTATCAATCATTTCTTCTTCCACATGTAGCCTCGTCTCTGTTCCGTATCTTCATCCATTTGGCTCCATTTTTCTTCGGTTTTTCCTTCCCCATAAGCTTTCATTTCACCTCTCGTAACTGGCGCAAATTTGTGGTGCTGACTTTTCAATTTCTTCATTTTCCTTTCTTTTAAAATACAAAATGAATCAGATTTTTTATTTTACTGTTGCTGACTCTTCTTCTTCTCTTCTTTCATTTTGAATTTTTTTTTGCCCATTCCTTTTCTTGCTCTTCGCGTTTTGGCAATGATGCCTTTCTGCCACACTCAAGTGCTCTCAATTGCGTTTGAATAGTTCCTTTTGCTTCTCCAGGCTTTCCTTCGATTTGGTGGATGGGTCCAACTTTACTATCGTAATAATGCCCTGTTTTACATTCGTGTCTTTGATCGATTGTGTGCGGAAGTGGATTACCCAGCACTTGCTACGCATTTTACCCTTGGCTATCTCCTATTCTTATTTCTGATGATGGTATTTATCTTCCAAGACCAGTTTTTTCTCACGGTCAACTATATGTTGGATTTTCACGAGTTACTTCTAGGGGTGATTTGAAGTTGCTTATTCTTGATGATGATGAAAATTATACCAACTTTACTTCTAATGTTGTCTGCAGAGAAGTTTTTCAAAATCTACAATAGGTAAATTCTAATTTTTAAAATTTTCATAATATTTGGCCCATTTGTGTTTTTGGATCTCTTTAACCCCATTTATTGTAGGGATTTTTTTGTACCCCCATCATCTCTCCATCTACCCCCACATAATATGAAAATCCCAAAATACCCCCCATAATTTTGACTCAATCGGATTTAACTTATAAATAGGTAAATCCGCTTTGAGAATTTTTAAAGTCCGATTTACCTCAGATGGGGGTACCCAATAGGTAAATCCGACTTTAAAAATAACAAAGCAGATTTACCTTATGTGGGGGTAAATCCGCTTTGTTATTTTTAAAATCGGATTTACCTAAATCCGATTTTCCTAAAAAAAGACAATCGGATTTACCCCACCTAAGGTAAATCCAATTTTGTTATTAATAAAAAAAATTTATTTAAATTTTTAAAAATGTTATAAAATACTACTAAAAATCCGTTAAAGAATCAAAGCTAATCTAAAAATTATAAAAACACCACTATAAATCTAATAAAACCAAAGTAAGGTTATGCAAATTTTTTCAGATTTTTTGGAGATTATGAAAAATTAAAAAAATTAGTTAAAAATAGTAAACGATGGAATTTGGGATTTTGAGCTCCCCAGTCTTGAAAGAAGTCACTTCTTGAAGAGTCTTGATCCCTGATTTTTTTCGGATTTAATGGCTGTGGTTTCATTACAATTTGAGTAGATTGTCCGAGAACCGATTTTTTAACCCAAATTATTCGCTCGACGTACAACATCGTCGTGTGTTAACGAACTACACACTAAACAGAACCAAAAGACGGTCGAAATTCGTATCTAATTTTTCAACTGATTTATTTATTTATTAATTAGGTAAATCCGGATTTATTTATTTATTAATTAGGTTAACAAAGCGGATTTACCCCCACATAAGGTAAATCCGCTTTTGTTATTTAAAAGAGGATATACCCCCATATAAGGTAAATCCGCTTTTAAAAATAACAAAATCGGATTTACCTTATGTGGGGGTAAATCCGCTTTGTTATTTTTAAAAGCGGATTTACTCCATCTTAAATAAATTCTCTTTTAAAAATTTCGGTGGAAATCAGATTTACCTCACAGATACATAAATCCGATTTGGAAATCGGATTTACCTTAAATCCGATTTCCAAAAAAAAATTGAAATCAGGATACGTTCAGATTTTTTAAATTTTGTGAAGGGCAATTGCGTCTTTTCGCAGGGTCGATGGGGTAAAAAAAACCCTTTATTGTATTTGGTTTGTTGTAGAGACTTGAAGGTCTCAAGTGGCCCATCGTTGTTTTATTTGAAGTTGTTGTCACGTGTTCTCTTTTACTTCCTTTTGTCTGTCTCTTCTCTCTTTCACTCTCGCACTCCAACATTTCTTCTTCTCTGGTATGGCGCCCTAACTTATTTGTTTCTTTTACTGTTATTGATTAGCATGTGTTGTTCAAGGTATGGCGCCCTGACTTATTTGTTGTTCGATTTTGGGATTGAATCTTCATCTATCCATTTGTTTTTTCGATTGTTTCGTAGTTTAATTTGGGTATTTTTTTGTTTGAACTAAATCGTGGTGGAATTTATTTGTCTTGGGCTATTTTGAGAGTTTCTCACAAAACTCTAAGGGTCTGTTTGGGAGCTAGAGGGGGAGGGGAGGGGAAGGCTTGGGAGCTAGAGGGGGAGGGGAGGGGAGGAGGAGGGGAGGGTAAACCCACCCCTTGTTTGGAAGTTCCAGTTTGTCACATAGAAGGGAAATGGGGGTCGGGTTTATAAATTGACATTTTTATCTCTTGGATTTGGTCGCTGTTTCTTTTTCTTAATTGGCCCTGTCTAACACTTGAGTGCTAGTTCAGTGGTAAGAGCTAGCCTTATATCCTCAAGGTGCTGAGTACAAATCCCCTCGGGGACAGTTGTAAAATGGCCATTAGTGCCACTTTGATTAATAAAAAAAAAATTGGCCCTGTCTACGACGTTTATGATTCAACAATTAAATAATTTTAACTATATTTTATTATATTCCCTTTCCTTGTTTATCATTCAACAATTATTTTATTATTTCCAACGTTTAAATTGGCACCCCCATTGATTATAATAATTCTAACTATTATTTTATTATATTCCTTTTTCTTTTTATTATTTATTTTTTTTAGATAAGCATGTTCCTTTTCCTTGTTTATGATTCAACAATTATTTTATCTATAATAATTTTAACTATTATCATTTTGTTTTAAAACATATTAAATAAAATTATAATTTTATTAAATCCGAGCTGAATATTAATTATCTACATACGCTTTGATTTACGAAAGTAAATTGGTAATTGGTAATACTTCAAATTGAACTTTAAATTCAATATTTCACTTGAAAATTAGAAAATTCAAAATGAGATAATAGTCATCAAACTCAGAATTACAGAGACATTGTTTTTGAAATAAAATATCAATTCATCTCTTTAACTATCTCAAAACAGAGACCAAAACATGCTTTTCTTTCTTGAGAGAGTCGACTTCAAAGAAACGCGCATAAACATCCATTACTTGCACCCAAAAGAAAACCCAAGATCAGTGTATACTTCAATTATGTCTCAACAGGGAAGTACATGCCAAGATCAGTGTCTGTAATCCACAACATAAATTATAAGTAGTGAGAACCGAGAAGTGAGTTAGAGGAAAAGAAAGAGAACAACAACAACAAACCTACACTAATCTCTTGCATGCAGACTTAAAAGACACACATACACAAACCTACACTATTAGTATGATTAACTTATTATTGCAAATAAACCTACATACTGAACAAATAAACAGATTCAAATGCAAGAAATACAGATCAAGTGGAACAAAAAATTAACAACTTAGCATATAATAGAGGAACATACTGCACAATATTTTTCATTCATTTTCTATTGTTCTGCACATTAAACTCATTCAATAGCTAACTTCATGTCCTGTTCTAATCATTCATTTTCTATTGTTCTGCACATTAGACTCATTCAATAGCTAACTTCATGTCCTGTTCTAATCAATATATGCTCACAAGTTAAAGGAACATACTGCACAAATGTCCTGTTCTTAGCATATATATCAGTTCAGAGCAATCACTTTCTGTCACTTTCTGTTTGACTAATACAGATTCCGTTGTTCAAGTATATCAGTTCAGAGCAACAAGTCAAGAATGCAGCAAAAACACAATCTAAGGAACATATATAGCAACAAGAATGCAGCAAAAACATATACACAAAAAACAAAATCACTACAAGGAGTAGGTGATGTAAATTGTTTAAAAATCCCTACAAAGAACAGAATCACTACAAAGAACATAGTGCACATTTTTCATTCATTTTCTATTGTAAGAACTAGACATTCTTCAAGAAAAGGAGACATATTAAAATATAAACATAAATTACCTTGATGAATTGAACATTATCTTTGTTAGAAAATTCTTCTGCCTATTTTTTGGGCATCCAAGCAATGCTCTAAGCTTATCTGGATTTTCAAGGAGATAAACATATGTCCGAGTCAACAAATGATTATCTACTTGCAACTCTTCTAAAAGCTTCCAAACATCCTCTTCTGAAATAGGAAGCTTTTGATGAATTTTCTCATATGCAGCAGTACTCTCTCTGAAAGTTTTCTCGTGAACCGCAGTTCTCTCTCTAAAGGCATCAGCAATGTTCGCAAGGGCGGATTTAATCCCTTCAACTTCAGCATCATCTCGAGACTTTCTAGATCTCTTAGCTCTTGGCTCTTGAACAATTTGCACCTCGGGAGAAGTAACTTCGTGATGATTGTTGGTCTCATGTATACTCTCGAGAGTCACCTCCTCCATCGTTCCAAGTGACTCTGATTCCACACCAAGTGGTCTTTTTTTGTCTAATATCTGAGTGATTCTCACCGTGTTCTCCAACAGCTCTATCATTTCCACAAAGCAAGACCAATTTATCGAAATGGTCTATTGGTTTTGTCATCCATTCTATAGCGGTGGAATTTGCCTATGAAATCAAACAAGCAATTAATTTCAGAGCATACCTCTATTAAATAGGATAAAATCAGTTAATTTCAGAGCATACCTCAATTAATTTTTGCCAGACTTCAGGTTCTGCATCCATACGTTTTGTGGTTGAATTCCAAGCAAATCCACTTAAGTTTTTGAGATTATCATAAAACTTGTGAAAGTTTGTCTTGATTACTTTCCAACGACCTTTCACCTTGTCCTTTTGAAAAGGTCCATGGAATTTTTCACCCAACTCCTTTGTTATGTTGGCATACGCTGTTGATGCATAAAACCCCCGAACTTTGTTTCCTTCATTTAGTTGATGCAAGAATGCATCAATAAGGACGGTGTCCATCTCCGCGGTCCATGTTTCTTTCTTTGGAGTTTCTTTCATTGGAGTAGATATTCTTCAAGAAAAGGAAACATATTAGCTGTTATATTCTTTGCATAGAAACTAATAATCACAACCTCAATCTACATAATATATAAAGTTAAGACAAACTAAGTGGATACACATGATTGACAGTAGCTATTATATATGAGACAGAGAAGCATTCATGATCTATGTAATTTTGTATAGAATATAAAGTTAAGACAAACTATGAAAAAGGGTCAAGAAGCATTCATGATCTATATTTTGTATAGAATCAAAGACTGATCAGAAGCTAATTCATAGACTTTCTAGACAGTTGTGTAATACATTGATAAGTCTATTTCTAGAGTCTTTTTAATAGTTATTTTTCTTAAGTTTATTTGGTATTTTAATTATATTTTTGAGCTATTTTACTACAAATGTTTACTTTTTATTTTCAGGTGTTATTTTGAAGCAAAAGAGAAAATATGAGGAAAAATGAAGAAACAAAGAAAATATTTGAGGAGGAACAATTTTTAAGACCGCTTGGCACTCAACAGGGCGCCAATGGCGCCAAGCAGCAAAACTGGCGCAGCACAGGGCGCCAAGCAGCAAAAACTGGCGCAGAGCCTGCGCACGACCCTGGCACATAGGCGCACGACCCTGGTGCAAAACTGGCGCAGAGCAGCCAAAATTGACTGGCCAGGGCGCACGACCCTGGCACATAGGCGCACGACCCATGCTTGCCAGCAACGCAGAACAGCTGTTGCCAGCACAAGGCGCACGACCCAGGCTCCATAGGCGCACGACCCTGGTGCAAAACTGGCGCAGAGCAGCCAAAATTGACTGGCCAGGGCGCACGACCCAGTTACATGGGCGCACGACCCTGGCGCCAGACAAGTCAATTTTGGCTGCACCCACTTGCTGATGGCTTTCCTTGCCACTTGATTTGCCACTTTTTTTATGACCATTTTGCCCCTCCTCTCAAGTGCCTTAGACCTCATATTTTCCTATAAATAGAGGCTTGATCCTCACTTGTAAAGACACTTGAATTTTGTGAAAAAAAAATCCATGACAAGGTTTCCTCTAAGATTCATGACTTCACTTTACTTTCTCGCTTTTTACTTTCTCGCTCTTTACTTTCCTGCTTTTTAATTTCTTGCTCTTTTACTTTCTCGCTTTTTACTTTCTTGCTTTTTACTTTCTCGCTTTTTAATTTCTTGCTCCTTTACTTTCTTGCTCTTTAATTTCTTGCTTTTTACTTTCTCGTTTTTTAATTTCTTGCTCCTTTACTTTCTCGCTCTTTACTTTCTTGCTTTTTAATTTCTTGCTCCTTTACTTTCTCGCTTTTTACTTTCTCGCTCTTTACTTTCTTGCTCTTTAATTTCTTGCTTTTTACTTTCTCGTTTTTTAATTTCTTGCTCCTTTACTTTCTCGCTTTTTACTTTCTCGCTCTTTACTTTCTCGCTTTTTACTTTCTCGCTCTTTACTTTCTTGCCCTTTAAATTCTTGCTCTTTTACTTTCTCGTTTTTTAATTTCTTTCTCTTTTACTTTCTTGTCATTTACAATTCCGCTATTTATAATTTTGCAACTAACCGCTTTCTTTTATTTCTCGCTATTTAACTTTATGTTTTCTTCTTCTACTTCTTTCAAATCTTTTTCTATAAACAATATGAGTGAGTAGATACAAAGTCTTGGGTTGTTGGGAGTAATCCAATGATAGGTCCCTAATAATTCCCAAAGACTATTCTCCACTCCAAATCGTTTTATATTTCAATCTAATTTCATTGTCCTTCAAATCTTATTTTAAACATCAAACGAAGAACCGAAAGGTGAAGTATTGATGTTGGATCTATGAAATTAGACAAGGGAATCAACACATGAGAATAGTTTTGAAACTCTTGAGACATTATAAAGGTGTTATGCTTAATGGGTTTTGGTGACAATCAACCATGAGAATAGGCTTGATTGTTAGTTCAAAACACGCTCTTGTACTCCGAAAGGAGACATTAGTTATATTCGCTTCCTTGTCTTTGAAATACAAAACTCTTATAATTTGTTGAATAGTCTAAAGAATTATTTTGGTTCCTCATTGTTGTGATGAAACTATAAACCTGAGATTGTTTTTATTTCTAAATTTTACATCTCCTAAAACCATTTCTCTTCAGTTAATCAACTTTGGAAAATTAAATTGGTAATCACTTAGGCTCTCCCTGTGGACCGATACTCTTTTATTACGCGATACGACTCGTGCACTTGCGAGCCTATCAAGTTTTTGGCGCCGTTGCCGGGGAGGCAGTGATATTAATTAAGTTTTTCGAAACCGGTTAGACTGAAGTTTTATTTTCTTTATTTTTACTTTTTCTTCTCTTGTCCCTCGAATGCGAAGAACCAGAAGTTTCGGTGAAACTGTTCAACAAATTCCCGAAATCGAAAGGTTCTTACATAGAAGGAGGAGAGAAATTCCCGATAACCAAATGGCGGCTAATGAAAATCGTGCTCTCAAAGAGTACGCAACACCTTCAGCGGAACCATCGGCTGTCATTGTACATCCAAATGTGGAAGCAAATAATTTTGAACTCAAATCATCTCTGCTTTCAATGGTTCAACAAAACCAATTTTCTGGTTCTCCCACGGAGGACCCAAGTCTTCATATTTCAATTTTTCTGGAATACTGTGGAACTCTCAAATTAAACGGGGTACCTCAAGATGCCATAAGACTAAAGCTCTTCCCTTTTTCATTAAGGGATAGAGCAAGAGCATGGCTACATTCTTTGCCTTCGGAATCCATTACCAGCTGGGGCCAATTAAAACAAGCATTTCTTACTAGGTTCTTTCCCCCCAAGTAAAACAGCTCAAATGAGAAGTCAAATTACTCGATTTTCTCAAAACGACGGGGAATCTCTTTATGATGCTTGGGAACGTTTCAAAGAAATGTTAAGGCTATGCCCCCATCATGGACTAGAGAAATGGCTCGTTGTTCACACATTTTATAATGGATTACAATATGCAACTAGAATGACTGTTGATGCAGCTGCAGGTGGAGCTTTGATGAACAAAATTTTTACTGAAGCTTATGCACTCATTGAAGATATGGCTCAAAACCATTGTCAATGGGCAAGTGAGCGAGCCATAGCAGATAAACCAGCATCATCAAAAGAGCCAGGTAAATATGAAATATCTGCTGTTGATCATCTTGCCTCAAAAGTGGACGCACTTTTTCAAAAATTTGAAAAATTAAATGTAAGTGCCGTCTCAAAAACTTTTTCTCCTACTACTCCACCATGTGAATTATGTGGGGTTGTTGGCCATATTGGAGCTGAATGCCAGCTTGAGGCATCTAGTACTGGAAATGAGCATATCAACTATGCTCAAGAGGAAGATCCATTTTCAAATACTTATAATCCTGGGTGGAGGAATCATCCAAATTTTTCTTATAAAAATCCTCCACCCAATCCAACACCTAGACCACCTCCTGTCTTTCAAAATCAAAGGGTTTTTAACAACCCACAAAACAACCCGCAAACGTCGAACTTGGAATTTTTTATGGAAAAATTTGTGTCATCTCAAACAAAACAAAATGAAGAATTCAAAAATCAAACTGGTTATTTGAATGACACACTTATCAAATTAGTATCAAAAGTCGACTCTATTGCCACTCATAATAAAATGCTTGAAAATCAAATAACTCAAGTGGCAACACAGGTGGCTTCATCCTCTAAGTCTTCAGGGGTATTTCCTGGGCAACCAGAACAAAATCCAAAAGGCCAAATAAATGCCGTCACCCTTAGAAGCGGAAAACAATTAGAGGAACCAAGAGCAAACCAAGAAAAAATTGTGAGTGAAAAACATAATTTACCAGGTGAGCAAGAAGAGAAAGAAAAAGAGAAAGAACCAGAAAAAGAAAGAGAAGAACCACACATCCCCCCACCACCATACAAACCACCCATTCCTTTTCCCCAAAGATTTGCAAAAAACAAACTTGACGAGCAATTCAAAAGGTTTGTTGACTTGCTTAAAAAGCTTTACATCAACGTTCCTTTCACTGATGCATTGTCTCAAATGCCGTCTTATTCTAAATTTTTGAAAGAAATTTTATCCAAGAAAAGAAAAATAGACGACTATGAGACGATTGCATTAACAGAGGAATGTAGTGCAATTATCCAGAACAAGCTGCCACAAAAACTCAAAGATCCAGGTAGTTTTTCCATACCTTGTGTGATTGGAAGTGAAACTATAAATAGAGCGATGTGCGATCTAGGAGCCAGTGTAAGTTTGATGCCTCTTTCTCTTTGCAATAGACTAGGGATAGGTGAACTTAAACCCACAAAAATGACAATACAGTTGGTAGGTCGTTCCATTAAATACCCCACTGGAATCTTAGAGGATATCCCTATCAAGGTAGGGCAAACTTTTATACCGGTGGACTTTGTTGTAATGGAAATTGAAGAAGACTCCCAAATTCCTATTCTTCTAGGGAGGCCTTTTTTAGCTACTGCAGGGGCAATAATGACGTTAAAAACGGTAAGTTGGTTTTTAATGTGGGGGATGAAAAGGTTGAGTTTGAAGTTTCAAACTTCATGAAGAGTCCATCTGTAAAAGACTCGTGCTGCAGGATTGATATTGTAGACTATTGCGTGCGAGACTGCTCTTTAGCATCATCTTCATAAGATAGTCTGGAAGATTGCCTTTTAGGCAACACAAATACAAATGCGGCAGGGGAAACCCAATTCTACATAAAACTTTTGGATGAAAATCCACCATCACAAGAATTGGGTACTGAAACTTTGGGTGAGGAAAAACCTCGACCTCTCCCAAAAGAAGCACCAAAAATAGAATTAAAACCCTTACCAGCATCTCTCAGATATGAGTTTCTCGGCCCTAATTCTACTTTTCCAGTAATTGTAAATGCAAATTTGAAACAAAAATGAGACTGAAAAATTGCTTAATGTTCTCAAAAAGTATCCCAAAGCCATAGGGTATACTATTGAGGACATTAAAGGAATAAATCCGTCAATCTGCATACACAGAATACTACTGGAAGAGGACTATAAACCTTCTATCGAGCATCAAAGAAGATTAAACCCAAACATGAAAGAGGTTGTTAAAAAGGAAGTTTTAAAACTCCTTGATGCTGGGATAATATATCCTATTTTCGATAGTAAGTGGGTTAGTCCTGTTCAAGTAGTGCCTAAGAAGGGAGGCTTAACAGTTATTAAAAATGAGAAGGATGAGTGCATTTCCACAAGGACAATTACGGGATGGAGAATGTGTATCGATTACAGAAAGCTTAACAAAGCTACCCGGAAAGATCACTTCCCTCTCCCGTTCATTGATCAAATGCTAGAAAGGTTAGCACAGCACTCACATTTCTGCTATTTGGATGGTTATTCGGGATTTTTCCAAATTCCCATCCACCCTAGCGACCAAGAAAAAACAACTTCCACATGTCCCTTTGGCACTTATGCCTATAGAAGGATGCCCTTTGGCCTATGTAATGCTCCTGCTACCTTTCAAAGGTGTATGATGTCCATATTCTCAGACTTTGTTGAAAACATAATGGAAGTGTTTATGGATGATTTTTCAGTCCATGGCTCAAATTTTGAAAACTGTTTAGCCAATCTGGAAAAAGTCTTAGAGAGGTGTGAGAAGGTAAACCTGGTTCTAAACTGGGAAAAGTGTCATTTCATGGTTAATGAAGGAATTGTCCTAGGGCACTTAATTTCTCATAGAGGTATTGAGGTAGATCGTGCAAAAATTGAGGTGATTGAAAAAATGCTACCTCCCACCTCAGTAAAAGAGGTGAGAAGCTTTTTAGGCCATGCGGGTTTCTACCGCCGGTTCTTAAAAGACTTCTCAAAAATTTCAAAACCTATGACAAGTCTGCTCCTTAAGGATGCAGCATTTATTTTAACGATCTTTGTCTTGAAGCTTTTAACAGGTTGAAAAAGGCTTTAGTTACTGCCCCGATCATACAGCCACCAGACTGGAACCTTCCGTTCGAGATAATGTGCGATGCAAGCGACTATGCAGTTGGGGCAATCCTGGGACAAAGAAAAGAAAAAAAATTGCATGCCATATACTATGCAAGCAGGACCTTAGACGAGGCACAAATGAATTACGCCACAACTGAAAAAGAATTATTGGCGGTAGTTTTTGCCGTTGATAAGTTTCGATCATATTTGGTAGGTTCAAAAATCATCATTTTTACTGATCACTCGGCCATAAAATATTTGTTAAACAAAAAAGATGCCAAGCCGAGATTGATCCGATGGGTTTTACTCCTACAAGAATTTGATCTTGAAATAAGGGATAAAAAAGGCGTTGAAAATGTTGTGGCTGATCATTTGTCCCGTCTACAAGGAACAAAAGAAGAAGAGTTGCCACTTAATGATACATTTTTGGATGATCAACTCTTCTCATTGGTCAAAACTGAAGCACCATGGTATGCAGATTTTGTAAACTACCTTGCAGCAGGAGTACTCCCCCCAGATTTAAATTATCAGCAGAAGAAGAAATTCTTCCATGATCTTAAACAGTATTACTGGGACGAGTCACTGCTTTTCAAAAGGGGAGCAGATGGGGTGTTCAGAAGATGCATTCCGGAAGAAGAGGTAAGTAACATTCTATACCATTGTCATTCTTCTTCCTATGGCGGCCATGCCAGTTCTTCAAAAACTGCTACGAAAATTCTACAATCTGGTTTTTATTGGCCGTCCCTTTTTAAAGACACGCATCAATTCGTTTCTAAATGCGACCAGTGTCAACGCACCGGAAATATTTCAAAAAGAAATGAAATGCCCTTAAATAATATCTTAGAGGTTGAAATTTTCGACGTCTGGGGTGTCGATTTCATGGGACCGTTTCCTTCTTCTTTTGGAAACCAATATATTCTGGTAGCCGTTGACTATGTGTCAAAATTGATCGAAGCCATTGCTTCTCCTACAAACGTTGCAAAGGTAGTCATAAAACTTTTCAAAAAAATAATTTTTCCAAGATTCGGGGTCCCTCGTGTTGTCATAAGCGACGGAGGATCCCATTTCATCTCAAAACATTTTGAAATGTTACTGCAAAAGTTTGGAGTAAGGCACAAAATTGCAACGCCTTATCACCCTCAAACAAGCGGTCAGGTTGAGGTATCGAACAGAGAAATTAAAAGTATTTTAGAAAAAACTGTTTCGACCTCAAGAAAAGACTGGTCGGTAAAGCTTGATGATGCTCTCTGGGCTTATCGGACTGCGTACAAGACTCCCATAGGAATGACTCCTTTCAAATTAATTTATGGGAAGTCTTGCCACCTTCCGGTAGAACTAGAGCACAAAGCTTACTGGGCAATTAAACTCCTTAACCTGAACATGGAATTAGCCGGAGAAAAAAGAAAACTCCAACTAAACGAATTGGAAGAACTGCGAATGGATGCTTATGAGAATGCCAAACTTTACAAAGAAAGAACAAAAAATTGGCATGATAAGCGTATCATTCGCAGAGAATTCAATGAGGGTGATCTGGTGTTATTATTTAATTCCAGACTAAAAATTTTCCCAGGAAAACTAAAATCAAGATGGTCCGGTCCTTTTGAAATCCGTAAGGTTTACCCCTTCGGATCTGTAGAGATCTGGAGCGAGAAAACCGGATCGTTTAAAGTCAATGGTCAGAGGTTGAAAAATTATTTAATTAGTGACCCAATTGAGAAAGGAACTAGTTTAGTTCTACATGATCCCAATTGAAAATTCTTTTTGACCGTCAAGCTAGTGACGTTAAAAGAGCGCTGCGTGGGAGGCAACCCACGGCTTAATGTATTTTTTTGATTTATTGAACAGAAAAATAGCTCACGGTTGGAAATTATGTCAATCCCGAGGCTTGCACGGCTTTTGAAGTTTAAAACAGCACTAAAAACACTCTGCACGACAGCAAGGGCGCCACGGGCGCAGGGCAGGGCGCCTTGCTGGGCGCCATCAGCAACAACAAGACGCACGACCCGTGCGTGTTTTCAACTGAAAATGGCCCATTTTGGCAGAACAAGGCGCACGACTCGAAGCAGCATCAGCAACAACAAGGCGCACGACCCGTGCTATACCACGCACGACCCGTGCGTGTTTTCAACTGAAAATGGCCCATTTTGGCAGAATAAAGCGCACGACCCGTGCGTATGGCAAGCACGACCCGTGCGTGTTTTGCTGCCAATGTACCCCACGAGTTGCTCTTCATCTTCATCACCTTCATCATCTCCTTCACTCAAAAACACTATTCACAACCCCAAGCCCAAAACTTAAAACCTCCATTAAACACCCAAAAACTCAACCAAACTCCATCAAATTTCCACCAAAACAACAACCCACAACCTCCTCTACAAAACCCTACCATCAAAATCATCAAAAATCCACCCAAAAACATACCCCCAAATTCGTGTACCTCCATAACCATAAACAAAAAAACTCCATAAACCACCCCAAAGCACCACCCAAACACCAAATTTCTTCCCCCAAACCAATACCCATCATTAATAAACCAATATTCCTCCATCAAAACACCAAAACACCACCAAAATCGCAAAACCCAAAAATCACCAAGAACCCCATTTTTCAAAAAATTCCAAAATTACCCTTTTTGTACTATGGCTTCAAAGAAGATGAAAAATGTTGAAGTTGGAAGCACTTCAACCGGGAAAACAAAAAGGAAGGATAGCACGCCAAATGAATACGGGGTGATCTTCAAAAACAGAGATCAAAGAAAACAGTTCACGGCTCTCCACGAAAGGTTAGTCGTTCCTACACGATATCCGCATTTTTCTCCTACTCTACAATCCCTAGGATTAGATGGAAATGTGAAATATCTGTTAAGTACTGTTCGCTGGCTGAAATTTCTGAATGAGGCTAGGGCTACATATATCGGACTCACTCTTGAATTTTTAAGCTCATTGCATATTACTAGAGATGAGAGCAGCGTGTTAAACCCAAACCATAAACTGTGCTTCCGGCTTTTTAACGAAGATTATCAAATGATGTTCAATGATTTCTGTGAATTGCTGGGTTTTGAAAATCAAGGGTTTGTTCACGATTCCATAAATGCTGCTGTTAGGCCACCAGGTTATGACCCTAATACATTCTGGTCACAAATCACCGGAATTAATCATTATGAAGCAAGAAGCGCAAAAGCTAGCTCACTTCATAGTCCGGTTTTCCGGTATACTCTTAGGGTTATGGCATGCACTGTCTTTGGCAGGGGTGAAACGGGTGGTGTCAGAACAAGTGAACTGTTTTGCTTATGGGCAATGGTACACGGGATGCCGATAAACACCTGCCATTACATCCTAAGTAATCTGGCACGTGTTGCAGCACAACCAAAATGGGATATTGTTATAGGGGGAATGGTAACCTACATTGCCGAGAAGCTGGGATTGCAAGAAAAGCTGGGGAATCTAGAAATTTTGGCAGGGAACCAGTTCATTGATATGGATATTTGCAAAAGCATGTCCTTGGTAAAACCAACAAAAAAGGGAGCAGCAACATTCCATCTGCTTATTGCCAAACAAAAGTCAATCATTTTGCCGGACCCAACCAGAATAGATACAAGGAGCCAGGCAAATTGGCTATATCAAGATGAAGCTAGGGAAATGCAACAAGAAGCACCAGAGTCAGTTCAAGAAGAAATAGCTGAGCAGCAACCCCATCATAACCAAAGCTTTGACATGCAAGCCTGGTGCCAAAGGATCGAGGGTGAGCAGATAAGGCAAGGTGGAGAGCTGCAAAGGCAAAATGAAGAGCTGCAGCTAATCAGGGAAGACCAGCTGTACCACAGCCAGCAATTGGAGCACGTGACAGATATGCTCCAAACCCTAATGCATCATTTCAACATCAATCAGGGTCCCCCGCCCGGGCGGCTGTGATCCGGTGAGCTATCCTAACCCCTTTTATGTTGTTTTATTTGAAAAATCATTGAGGACAATGCCTAGTCCAAGCATGGGGGGGGGGTATTTTATTGCTTTTATTGTGTACGTCTTTATTGCTTTGCTAAGTTTTTATCTTTTTGTACTTTGAGTTGTATCTGCTCCCTCCATGATGAAACTTTGTGAACCCTAAGCATGTTTTAGATAAGCCTTTTCTGGACAAAAATAATTTTTCAATTTTTCATTAGCAATCATCTAGGTGGACTGGTTGGAAACAACAAAATTGTATCATGGTTCGATTTCTACTTCTAGGGCTTTTTCACACACACACTATTGAGACTGTTTTCAGTTGTTAATACAATTAGAAGGACTGAAGAGAAACTAGTAACCTGGTTCTCTTGGTGACATTCACTGGATGCGCGGTTACTGGAGAAAAACGTCTGAGTTGGGGTATCAAGCAAAGAATATATATATATATATATATATATATATATATATATATATATATATATATATATATATATATATATATATATATATATATATATATATATATATATGCAAAACCAATTCAAAATGCAAAAATTGGTGCATTTTAAATGTCAAAATGAATGGTTAGCATATAAAATCAAAAAGAAAAGAAAAATGCTTGAATACCCAACGTATAAAGACCCTCCTTTGAGACCCGGTCTTAGTAAATGGAGGACCCAAGCTTAAGAATGCTGGGGAACCGGTTCTATGATGACATTGATATCCTCTCTAGAGTATTGATACTTAAAAACTGTCTCCCAATTCCACAAGAAGCCCGGATAGTAGTTCTCAAACCAAAGTGTTAGAATTGCCCCACAGTTCACTTAAGGTTTCGATATGAAAATAAATTCCCTTCAGAACTGGCCTAAAGATTTACACTGTTTTTGCTTGAGGACAAGCAAAAGTTCAAGCATAGGGGAGTTTGATAAGTCTATTTCTAGAGTCTTTTTAATAGTTATTTTTCTTAAGTTTATTTGGTATTTTAATTATATTTTTGAGCTATTTTACTACAAATGTTTACTTTTTATTTTCAGGTGTTATTTTGAAAATATGAGGAAAAATGAAGAAACAAAGAAAATATTTGAGGAGGAACAATTTTTAAGACCGCTTGGCACTCAACAGGGCGCCAAGGGCGCCAAGCAGCAAAACTGGCGCAGCACAGGGCGCCAAGCAGCAAAAACTGGCGCAGAGTCTGCGCACGACCCTGGTGCAAAACTGGCGCAGAGCAGCCAAAATTGACTGGCCAGGGCGCACGGCCCTGGCACATAGGCGCACGACCCATGCTTGCCAGCAACGCAGAACAGCTGTTGCCAGCACAAGGTGCACGACCCAGGCTCCATAGGCGCACGACCCTGGTGCAAAACTGGCGCAGAGCAGCCAAAATTGACTGGCCAGGGCACACGACCCAGGCACATGGGCGCACGACCCTGGCGCCAGACAAGTCAATTTTGGCTGCACCCACTTGCTGATGGCTTTCCTTGCCACTTGATTTGCCATTTTTTTTATGACCATTTTGACCCTCCTCTCAAGTGCCTTAGACCTCATATTTTCCTATAAATAGAGGTTTGATCCTCACTTGTAAAGACACTTGAATTTTGTGAAAAAAAAATCCATGACAAGGTTTCCTCTAATAAGATTCATGACTTCACTTTACTTTCTCGCTTTTTACTTTCTCGCTCTTTACTTTCCTGCTTTTTAATTTCTTGCTCTTTTACTTTCTCGCTTTTTACTTTCTTGCTTTTTACTTTCTCGCTTTTTAATTTCTTGCTCCTTTACTTTCTTGCTCTTTAATTTCTTGCTTTTTACTTTCTCGTTTTTTAATTTCTTGCTCCTTTACTTTCTCGCTCTTTACTTTCTCGCTCTTTACTTTCTTGCTTTTTAATTTCTTGCTCCTTTACTTTCTCGCTTTTTACTTTCTCGCTCTTTACTTTCTTGCTCTTTAATTTCTTGCTTTTTACTTTCTCGTTTTTTAATTTCTTGCTCCTTTACTTTCTCGCTTTTTACTTTCTCGCTTTTTACTTTCTCGCTTTTTACTTTCTCGCTCTTTACTTTCTTGCCCTTTAAATTCTTGCTCTTTTAGTTTCTCGTTTTTTAATTTCTTGCTCTTTTACTTTCTTGTCATTTACAATTCCGCTATTTATAATTTTGCAACTAACCGCTTTCTTTTATTTCTCGCTATTTAACTTTATGTTTTCTTCTTCTACTTCTTTCAAATCTTTTTCTATAAACAATATGAGTGAGTAGATACAAAGTCTTGGGTTGTTGGGAGTAATCCAATGATAGGTCCCTAATAATTCCCAAAGACTATTCTCCACTCCAAATCGTTTTATATTTCAATCTAATTTCATTGTCCTTCAAATCTTATTTTAAACATCAAACGAAGAACCGAAAGGTGAAGTATTGATGTTGGATCTATGAAATTAGACAAGGGAATCAACACATGAGAATAGTTTTGAAACTCTTGAGACATTATAAAGGTGTTATGCTTAATGGGTTTTGGTGACAATCAACCATGAGAATAGGCTTGATTGTTAGTTCAAAACACGCTCTTGTACTCCGAAAGGAGACATTAGTTATATTCGCTGCCTTGTCTTTGAAATACAAAACTCTTATAATTTGTTGAATAGTCTAAAGAATTATTTTGGTTCCTCATTGTTGTGATGAAACTATAAACCTGAGATTGTTTTTATTTCTAAATTTTACATCTCCTAAAACCATTTCTCTTCAGTTAATCAACTTTGGAAAATTAAATTGGTAATCACTTAGGCTCTCCCTGTGGATCGATACTCTTTTATTACGCGATACGACTCGTGCACTTGCGAGCCTATCATACATCAAGTCACAGTTGTGTAATCTGTCCACATAGCATCAGCTATAGAGTTTCTCAAATTCTCTCCTAAATGCGTATGTTCTTCATTCTCATTATCTCCTAAATGAGCATCCACATTTTGAGGTGCACTTTGGTTACCAATTTCTTCATCCACCTCTACAAGCAACTCTTCGTCAGGATCTACCATCATCAAATAATTATGCCAAATGCAGCACGAAATTATAATCCTATTTTGAGTCTTGATTCCATAAGTTGGTTCGGTGCCACTAGCAATGATAGGAAATCTTTTCTTCAAAACCCCAAAAGCTCTTTCAACAACATTACGCAAGGATGAATGACGATGATTGAATAATTCTCGAGATGTTCGAGGGGGATTTCTTGCAGAGAATTCTTGCAAATGGTAACGTGTTGATCTAAACGGTGTCACTAGTCCTTTTCTCAGCATGAATCCAGCATCAAGGAGATAATATTTACCTATAAAAACATAACTTTTACTAAGATATACATGAGAAAGCAAGGGGAAAAACAAAAAGTTTTAATTACCTAGAGGTATGTTGAGACAATTTGTTCTACGTAATGCATCTTTTAGTATCCTAGAATCAGAAGCAGTGCCCTCCCAACCAGCCAAAACATAAGTAAATCTTAGGTCAAATGAGCATGCAGCCAACACATTTTGTGTTGGAAAATCTTTCCGACCACGATATCTTATAGCTTCAGCCGATGGCGCTTTTACCCGAACATGTGTGCAGTCTATCGCCCCAACACAATCCTAGCATTCACAACTTGTTGTAAATATAATTCTATGTATACACATTCCTAAATTTCAATATGAACATATCAGTTACCTTAAAGTAAGGGTAAAACAGGTTGCTTCTGAGAATTTCAGCAGGAATCTGCGAGCCATCTGGTTGTTTGAGATACTTGTCTCCTAACTCAATTATCGACCGAAGCACACTATGAAAATGACGACTAGTAGTCTCACCAGAGCGTCGAAACCAAAATTGAATCTCTCGATTTCTAACATTATGTGTTAGAATGTAGAGTGTTTTGGCAACTTGTTCCTCTACACTCACGCGCTGTGTTGGTCGGAGACCACCCTCTCGTTGTAATATATCACATAGGTCAATAAATGCTTTGGGACTCATTCTTGTTATTTTACGGCCTTCACTAGTAGCAATTTTTTTCATTATCCTATTGAAAACTCTCTCTTTCTCTAAAGTCAAACTACGATCAAATGTCTCATTTCGAGGGCGAATTTTAACTATGTAGTAATAAACTACAAGACATAAAACATGAACAAGGGTCATTCTGACACTTTCTCTCCATCTACTTAATGCAAGATGAAGATTTCTTTGATAATCCATTCAACAAAGCATAAGCTAGCAATAACCATAAATAATAGATATTAACAAAACAATTTACATGATTATCAAAGAAAGGGACTGTATCACATTAACAGTATAAGAAGAAGGACTTTTATCATCATCATCATCATGATTATCACCTAGCTACCTAAATCTTCCTGAAAGGATCAATCACTTTCTGTTTGACTAACACAAGTAAAAAGGGTTTCCTTTTAGCAAATTAACATACCCAGATAGTAAAATATAAAGAAATACAGATTCCATTGTTTCAAGTAAAACTGATTGAAACTAATAGCAAATTAGTAGGAATTGATTCATTCAACTGATTGAAACTGAGGTCACTGAAATACAGGAACTGGTCCAGTCAAGTTCAGTAGAGTTCAACCCTACACAAAATTTCAAATTAAATATCCCTCACCAACAGCCCATTTAACAATTCTGAAACACACAAAGGTGGATAGCACCTTATGTATGTACACGTTGATACACTTATATAAAACCCACACACACACACTACTTATTCAATCTGTACAAGTAACCATTATGAATCAATGAGCAGAGCATTTCAAATTCAACATGGCTTTGTTTATATATGAATCAATGAGCAGAGCATTGTGATGTTAATACTCTATTTGTCAATTTACTACCATTGTGTACACAAAATTGTAAATGTGATAAACAAGTTCTTATATGCAAATTGATACCATGAAGCTATATGTAATACAAACAGAAATAGGACAACAAGAAATTCATCAGAAACAGGACAACAACCATGAAACGGGACAGCAAGAAATTAGGGTTACAGAAACATACCTAAGTTGATTCAACGCTTGTTAAAATGACACTCAAGCAAGATTCATTGACCTAGATTATAAAAATAGGGAATTAATTAATCAATTTCAACAAAAATAAAGCAAATCTGAAAAATCAAAACAAGAAATTTAAAACCCGGTGAGAGATCGAGAGAGAGAAACATAGCTAGATCGACTCGAGAGAGAAGCTGGGCGAGATCAAGATGCAGAGAGAACCTTGGCGAGATCGAGAGAGAAGAGAGAGAAGGTGCGAGATCGAGATTGAGAGGGAAGAGAGCGAAGGTGCGAGATCGAGATTGAGAGAGAAGAGAGCGAAGGTGCGAGATCGAGATTGAGGAGAGAGCTTTGTGAGAGAGAGACACTGTGCGTGTGAAATCTGAATGGGACTGAGAAGGTAATTTTCGAATTGTAGTAAGGGTAAACGTGTCATTTCGCATTATAAACCTCCTAAACCCCCCCCCCCCCAAATTGGGGGAATCCGAAAATGGACCATCAGGAGGGGTTAGGAGGGCTTACCAAAATCCCCAAAACCATCCATTTATTTTTTTAAACTCCCAAACAAGGGGTTCCTTCCCCACAAGCCTTCCCTTCCCTTCCCCTCCCCTCCTAACTCCCCCTCCCAAACAGACCCTAAGGGTTGTTCTAGCTATACTAGATTTGTCATGGTAGTATTAACTTGGCTTCCTTCATCCTATAGATGCTGCTGGTGAAATTTATTTCTCTATGTCAGTGTTTGTTTTCTATTTGAGAGTTTCTTACAAAACTCTAAGGGATGTTATAGATGCTGCACAAACTTGATGGTAGTGCATAACTCTCTATCTGTTTTATGTTGTTGGAGTTGTTGTGTTCACTTACTTTGTGTTCACTTATTTTTTGTGTGTCCCACTCGACTACCAAATCATAAGTTATCAACTATACATTTAATCAAAACAACCACTACCATTTTCTAAAACCCACTTTTTATTCTATCTCATATTTTATTTATTGTGGGTTCCACTCCACTACCAAATCATCAATCAACTATCAACTTCAACTATACCTTTAATCAAAACAACCACTACAAAAAATACTAAACTACCAGTTTTCTAAAACCCACTTTTTATTCTATCTCATATTTTATTTATTGTGGGTCCCACTCCACTACCAAATCATCAACGATCAATCAACTATTAACTATACCTTTAATACAACCACTACCAAAAATACCAACCTACGCTTTTCTAAAACCCACTATTTATTCTATCTCATATTATATATATTGTAGGTCCCACTCCACTACCAAATCATCAATCATCAATACTCAACTATACTTTTAATCAAAAAATACCAAACCACCCTTTTCTAAAACCGACTTTTTATTTTACTAGTGGGGTCACCCGTGCGATGCACGGGGCCAAAGCTTTAGGGTCTACGGAAGCATTATAAGACCAAAATTAGGTTAATAGTAATTAAAGTCAAATTCCAACAACTAAGATATGTTTAGAAGATTCAAAAAGATAGTGACGAAAGAAAAAGCGATAACATGAGTAGAAATGCTAGTTATTACATAATAATTGGGTTATCAAGGGTTAGGCCATCTTCAAAAACAGAAGTGTTGGTAGGGTTCTGCTCAATAGGTTGCTGGACATCCTCATTGTTAGGGTAGACAATCTGAATTGGTGGTGGTTGATTACGTATCATCCTTGGGCGAAGTCGTTCAGTTGACATTGGACAATGTATGGTAAAAACACCATTTGAACTTAATTAAATAAGTCAGTTGAGCGTCTCTACTCTGAGGTGTTCCATACAAACCATTAGCTCCGAAAACCTCCATAACACGACCGGTATCTGTGTCTAGATAAGTAGTACCACGTTCATCCACAAAAACAAAGGCACGATATGGTGTCCCAGGATCTGTTTCTATCCAAAGCTTAAAAGGAAAGCGCTGATGATAATCTCTATAAAAAGCTTTTGGAATTTTAAGGAGCCTCTGTGAAAGAGTGATACAAAAAGTATGAGTAAAACTAAAATTATCTAAAAGAGAAAAAAATGAAAGTAGTTGGAATGATGCCTATACAGAAAGTAATGACATGAGACAAATGAAATAAAGGGTAAAAGTAAACAACAGTAACCATGCAAATCAAATAGAAATCATGCAAGGGTAAAAGAAACTAATAAAAATCATGTCAGGGAATGTTTAAGCATAAAAAGAACATAAAAATGAGCATTATGGCTGTAAAGGAGTCTATTTAATAGATTTGTTTAGAGTTTGAAATACAATTGTAAAAACCTCAAAATTTGTTAGCGAATACATAATATTGTAATTGTAATACTAAAATTTGTTAGGTAGATTGAAAATTATTACACAAATTAAAGGGAATTAGAAAACAAAATTAAAGGCATAAAACATAGTCGAGATTTATGTTATAATATCACAAATAAAAAGTCTAGAAACTCAAGGAAAACAACAATGATTGTAGAAAAGATAGTTATTATATGATAAGAAAAGGTTGTATTTTCTAATCAGGGCAATTTATTCTATTTAAGATCTCAGGCAACAACACACTATATAACATGTCACAAACTAAGACATTACATAAGTTTTCATTTGTAGTACGGTAGGTTAAAAGGAATTATAACCTAAATGGATTTCAAACCTCTCCAAGACTATTAAAAACATTTATACATTGGACCTAACTACTTTTATTTAAGACAGGGTTGGCACGCACAAAAAGAGGTCAGAAGATATCCACAAAAGTCATAGGCAAGTGACTTGATCATTTCATATCATTGATTTAGTCTTCATAGAGGCTTATTTTGGAATTGTCCAAAGGCGAAAGATAGGAACTTTTAGTCTCCACGCGTCCTGCCATGGATTTGCTATACAAAAGAATAAAAGAATGAATGTAAACAAATGACGAAACAAAGAGCTATAAAAGGAAATGGATAAAACATGTTTCATAATTTAGTGTTAGCAAAGGATCTAAAAAAACCAAAGAGTAGAAAGAGATATCAACAAATAAGTTGATTGTAATTTCTATGAATAAATAAGATCTTATTGTTCATTAAAAAATAATACCTACTTGATGAAATTAAGATAATCAAGAATTCAAAGTTTTAGTAGCCTGTGCCGAAAAGGTAAAGAGAAGCAGCTTAAATGGAAGTGTTTAAGCTAAAGGAGCTAGTAGTTAGACATCCACTTACAAACCAGCACTTAATACTAACCAAGATAGTATAAAATTTGATGGGAGAATTTAGTCACAGTATAAACAACTTTAAACAATGCATTCTCTTCTTCTTTCTGATTAGCAAAGCTTAAATTTTATCTTAAAACTTGGCACATAGCTGTATAATGTGGAAAAAATGATCTTAGCTTCGAACTACACTAAGGAACATGACATTTAAAGATGAGAATCCAACAATAGCAGTAAGACTACACAGACAAATATATTAATTAGAAATGAGTAACACATACGACTCATTGCAAGTGGGTTCAAAGAAAACCAAAAACATTAGAGTTAAAGATATCAACTCAATAACAGTAGTTTGGATGGTAAATAAATTGAAAGATATGAGCTTTAGAGAACACATTCCCTTGTTGTTTCTTATTACCAGTAGCTTCAATTTTTTCTTGGAAGTATTTGGCACATTGCTGCATATTAAAGAGCATATTGTTTACTTAAATCTAATGTACAGTAAATTCAGCATCCAGGTCAACAAAAGGTTCAATTCAGTAGTGGCAGGAAAATGTAAATCTAAACAAATATTTGCAAAATCGTTCTTTGAATCTGCAGAGGAAAAACACTAAATACCATTGAGATGCCGCGCCGTTTGAAAATTCCCCATCCACAAATCAGAAATGGAGAAATAGAACCAGTTGGACATTTTAGCTGGAATGGGGAGCTTTAGATTTGCTTCCAAAACACCCACAGAGGCTCTTGGCACAGCCACTTTTACCCTGTTAGACAAAAAACACTTATATCTTTAGATACATAGCTTACAATATTGAATTCCCTTTCTGCTTGGAAACCTACTATTTAATAAATGGATTGTGAATCCTGAAAATGCATGATATTGCTTTTCCCACTACCATAATATGATGAGTCAACACATAATCCCTTTTGAAAATAATAAGAATATAATGCATATATGTAACACGGAATAGAATGATTCACCTATCAGCCTACTTCTTTGATAGTGGACACAACTGCTGAATCCTTCACATGTAAGCTGAGGACACCGAAAAGTGCATGGTCAAGTAGGAGACTGAATCCAAATGTTGCTAACAGGTGGTGATGGCGATTATGAATGGTTCAAACTTGATGCTTATTAAGGTGGGGATAAAATTGCTCATCAAAACACAAAAGTTAGTCTATGAAAACATCTAACATAGTTTAATATAATCAAGAATTTACAATTTCACCCAACATTACATAATTTTCTAAATTTCAATGACAACAAAATCATCATAAAAATGACAAAATCCAAAAGAGGAATACAAAGTATACAAACTTTAGGTTCAAAATACTTTTCAATTCAATTTTTCATTGCTTGGAAACCCACGATCATACCTTAAACTGTGTTAGTTCATTTCCATTTTATGGTTCTTATCAAGAAGAAAAGACTCCATCTTGCTCATCTCATCCCCACTTGTAGCCACTTCCCAGTCTTCGGCCTCAATTGAATTATAACCCGCTGCCTGCATGTAGCTCACAAGGAGTTAGATTAGAAACATAGTGATTCCCACATATGGAGGTCACTGAAGTGGTCATTTAGAGAATACAGAGAGTAATAAAAGCACCTGCAAAATTTTCACTTTCTTGCGCAAATCATGGACCGTTTTTTCTGTAGGCCTTACCTATATTAAAATAAGGGCAATAGAAAAGTTCAAAACTATCATGTAAAAATTGGATTTCCAAGATACCCTGCTTGAGTTCTTGTAGAAGAAAGAACCAATTTAGCATAGAAGCAAGTTCAATCTTTACAAATGGAATGAGTCGGGTCCTCCAGATCCTCAAACCACACTAAGGACTTGCTTACAATAAAAAACCCAGCAATGCTTCTTCAAAACCACAAGTGACCTAACCTTCTGCAAGCAAAGAAAAACACATTTTTTAACAACAAATGCTGAATTCCAGAACTACATATACGTTTCAACAACAAAAAAAGCTTCACAAAATTATCAAATTTACATGCTAAACAACTATATAATAGAAAACCAGATGCTGAAAACATAAATGCACTGAAATAAACCCAAAGATACATAACTCCTGCGATTAGCAATAAAATAGTTCTTTCGCCATCTACCTAGGATTATAAATTGATATGCTTAATGAATACCGTAAATAATACAAACCAACATATTTTTAGGAAATTATGTATAGCAAGTAGTAACCATTCTCAAATTGAAGAACATTCCCATATAGAAAAAATGACCAATTACTTGTAAACATACTTTTACCATAAGAATATTATACTATAGACCTCATTTCACTTCCTTAAGCTACAATACTCACAGACCTCATTCCACTTCCTTAAGCTACAAAACTCACAGAGCCTTAAATCCACAAAGCACAGTCATCACACTCAACACACCAAACCCAAATAGATGTGTTTTTCAAACCATCATTCTGTAACAACTCTAGCTTCAAATTAACTTCCTTTATGTCAATATCTTCACCAAATAGAAGCCAAGAAATTGGAGATGCTAAAAAGTCTTGAATAGGGACTGTTTGGAAACCTGCGTGTAGAATCAGAAGAAATAATTTTAAATGGATTTAAATTATAATGTTCAAATGCATTCACAACAATAGTTATTCCAACAAAATGAAATCAACTATTATGAACTAAAAAAGTGATCAAAGAAGAAATATATCATTTCTCCTACAATAAAATTTAGAGTTCAAAATATGTAAGTAGAATTTAATGAAAGATAAGCATCATGTAAACCCATAAATCTTTTTGAAGCACCCGTGTAATAGACAACAATCCATAAATATTTGATTAAAAACACAACATGTGGCTAAAGCTATATTTCTTACTTGCAAGTAAATTATCATATTGACCCAATCATCTAAGGTTTTTCCCTCATCATTAAGACATTTCATCAAACATAACATGTATAGAATCCTCATATTTTTTTTATTATCAAACAGAACATGAAGCAAATGACAAAATAAATTAAGAGATGAAGAAACCCTTATTTTTAAATGCAGAAAGAACAAAACCCAAATTAGGGGAAGAACAATAAACAAATCTTACCCCTTTTTAAATGCAGAAAACTGAGTTCAAGGAAAGAACAAAGAACAAAACCCATTGACAAAGAAAAAACCGAAATCAGGTTTAATAAATATGGTGGAGAAACTAACCTTGAAGTTTAAGTGAGGAAGAAATCAATATCAAGATTTCTGCACCGCAAAAGAAAAAAACCCAACATCGAAACCAGAATTTGAAGGAACAAAGAGAATGAAAAGAGAAAATCATAAAAAAAGTGTCATAATAGTTACTTACAACTTGAAGAAGGCTAGATGTCGACTTGCATGAATTTGTTCTCCCTTCTCTTCTCTGTTTTTTCTTACGTTGCTGTTGGTAGCAACTTTTAGGGTTGCATCTTCTTTACTTTTTATATGGAGTAAGAAGAGAGTAGAGGACGATGACTGAAGGCTTTGATAGTAGGGTTCTCGAATTGAGTTGTGTTGTGTGCATCTCGACTTCTTCTCTTCTTTCTCGCGCCGGAGATGGGTGGTAGAGAGAGAGAGGCAGGAGATGGCGACGGAGACAGGAGGATGGGGAGGAGACGGGTTTGGCCGCGATGAGGGTGTGGGTTTTGGCTGCGCTGAGGGAGACAAGGGGAGGGAGATCGAAGGAAGGAAGAAGGATGGGGAGAGGGATTCAACGTAAAATGGACGGAGGGAGAAAGTACCGATGATGAAATTTTCGTTCCGTGTGAGAATTGTTGTGTCTGACATACAAGTCCAAGATCATCACGTGGGGTGGTATGAAGATGGCTGCATAGAGAGGTGAAGGAGATGCAATGGGCATAGATCGATGGAGGTTGGGTTGCTGGTGTATGGGGGCTTCGGTGAGAATGACAGAGAGATGAAGAGAGAGGAGTTTGGTGGATAGGTATGGAAGACGTGTTGGGCATGCAAGAAAAGAAAGGAGAAGGGCAAGACACGTGGTGGACCACATGGTGGCAATCAAGTGGCCAAAAAATTGGAGGGAAATGGGGGGTTTTTGGAGGGAGTGCACAGCTGAAGTGCTGACTTGGAGACACCCTCAGGATTTATATTCTTTGATATCACATTTTATTTTTTTGTGAGTCTCACTCCACTATCAAAAATACCAATCATCAATCAACTATATATATTTAATCAAAGCAACGCCTACCAAAAATAACAAACTACCCTTTTCTAAAACTCAGTTTTTATTTTAACTCAGTTTTTATCTTTTGTGGGTCTCACTTTCTCACATCATTTAGCATCAACTATACATATCAATCAACTATACATACATTTAATACAAACAACCATTGCCAAAAATACTGAACTACCCTTTTCTAAAACTAAGTTTTTATTCTACCTCACTTTTTATTTTTTGTGGGTCCCACTTTCTTACATCATCTATTAACTTCAACTATACATCAACTTTCAATTATCATTCAACTATACATTAATCAATCATCAACTATACATTTAATCAAAACAACCACAGCCAAAAAAACCAAACTACCCTTTTCTAAAACCCACTTTTTATTCTATCTCACTTTTTAATTTTTGTGAATCCCACTCCACTACCAAAAATGTCAAACTATCATTTTCTAAAACAGAGTTTTTGTTCTATCTCACTTTTTATTTTTTAACGGTCCCACTTTTGATTCATTACGATGGTATGTTATATATTGTCGAAATAATTGTTTTTATATTTTGCCTTCAAGAATGCCTTTTTAATTTTTATAAGTGATTATTTTGAATCACAATGGAGAAACGCTACATGTTGTTGGTATAAATTTGTTACTAATAAAATGTTATAAATCTTTATTTATTTAAAAACACTATAAAGATATTTGACTAAAATCAAATAAATTGGCTTTACTTTTCAAATTTATTTTTAGAATATTTGGTGGAATGTTAGACATTAAAAATTATTTTATATTCTACTTTTGAGTTACAACGGGGAAATGTTACATATTGTTTTTGTAATTTCATTACTGAGAATATTTTCAATCACAATGGGGAAATGCTACATGTTGTTGGTATAAATTTAATACTAATAAAATGTTATAAATCTTTATATATTTAAAAGCACTATAAAGATATTTGACTAAAAGCAAATAAATTAGCTTTACTTTTCAAATTTATTTTTAGAATATTTGGTGGAATGATAGACATTAAAAATTATTTTATAGTCTGCTTTTGAGTTACAACAAGGAAATGTTACATATTGTTGTTGTAATATCATTACTGAGAAAATGTTACAAAATCTTTGATTTTATATTCTGCTTGAATTACACGTTTTAATATATTTTGTATATTTATCTACATTATTACTATATTATTCTTAATTATCTAACGATAAAATTTGTCGAATGAAACTAAATTTCTTATCAACTTGAAAGATTTATTGTAATTGCGCCAAATGTATGTGTTTTACTTTTGATGTAAGTTGCTTATTTGACATGAAATTTTATAATTCACTAGTGGAAAATTGACTTTAGAAAGCACCATTTAGCATCGGTTGTTTGAACAACCGATGCTAAATGTAGTCGCGGTGGCAATTTTGCAATTAAATGGAAGGTTTCAATTTTCGCGCCTACATTTAGCATCGGTTGTTTAAACAACCGATGTTAAAAGTATCTGGGTCAGACATTTAGCATCGGTTATATAAACACCCGATGCTAAAGGTCCCATTTTTTTTCCAAGTTCGCGTTCTCTCGTATTCTCTGAATCTCTCACTGAAACTTTAAGCGCTCTTCAGTTTTCTCTCAACTCTCGCTGTCTCTGCTCTCTCAACTCTCGTCGTCTCAACTTTCGCTGTCTCTGCTCTCTGAATGTCGCCTTTCCATTGCTCTCTGCTGCTTCTTCTCGCCATCGTGTGCTAACCATCCTCGCATGGTAATGTCTCTTCATCCTTGTCGCCACTTCTTCTTCTCTCACCCGATGCTCTCGCTCTCTCACACGACGAACACCTAAGTTTTCCTCGCCGTCACTGCACTCAACTCTCGCCGCCGCGTTGCTCACAGTCGCCTTCCTCGCTGTAGCTTTCAGTGCAAAGAACTTCGAAACCCTAAGTTTTCAGAATGGCCCCCTTTTCAACACAGCCTCCGTGAAGTCTTCTCCGTCGCACCTGGTTTGTATTCTTCTCCTATTTTGTTCTGAAATCCTAATTTTTCTCTAATTTTTCTGATTCGTCATATTTTTGTGTTGATTTATGAGTATATTGAATTGTTCTTGAAAGAAATAGTTTGTTTTGGGGAGTGTTGACAAAAGTGATTTTGAATGAGATTGATTTTATCAAAATGATATGTTTACAATTGAGTTCAAAGTTAGGTCTATCCTATCAAACTAAAGTCAGATGTCACCTCTGTTCTAACCCAGTTCATCACGTGTAAAAGTGTTAGAAACTGTGATAAACTGGGTTATGTAAAGATCTTTGTGCATAGGATTCTAGTTATGTAAAGATCTTTGTGCTGAGTGGATGTGTGACTTCTTTATATTCTGAGCTGATTCTGCTAGCTTAGTTACTTAACTGTGTGTGTATTTGGGGTGAGCTTTTGATAAAAATGATGATGAATGGAATTGATTTTGTCAAAATTGAGTTTGAAGTGAAGTAATTTATGTTTAAATGTTTGATTATGAAAATTAGTTTGATATAAAACTTAATGTAAATTCTTCTGCCAACCACAGGGATGAGCTGTACAAGGAGTGTGTTGAAGCTCTGCAAGGTGGGCTATTATTAGCTGAGATAGATTTTGAAGATGTTAAAGAAGCCTTACAGGAGGCATTTGTCAAGGTTGACAACAGGTTGTCAAAATGGTAAGTCAATACAGTGTGTCTACAATCATATAGTCTCCATAAAATGTCTTTAATTAAATAGTTTCCATATGGTTCTAGATTTTGGTATGTTTACAATGAATGTTTAGATAGTGTTTCGTTTCTTAAGGCTTGAAATTAGGCATGGCAACAAACTCGTACCCGTGGGTACCAACCCAAACCCGCCCCAATTTGACGAGTTTTCCCCGCTTTGACTGGGTTTGGGTTTGGGCTTGGGTTTTCCCCGATATCAAAATAAGGGGCGAGGCGGGTAATGGGGATATAGGTCCCCACCCCGAACCCGGCCCCGAACCCGCCCCGAGTGTACAAAGTTACAAAATTACCCCTCTTATATTAGAATATAAGAAACACTACTACAGATTTTTTAATGGGCAGCGCTTTTTTTTATCAATGGGCAGCGCTTTTGAGCGCTGCTAATATTTGCGCTGCTGATTCCACTCTAATAATGGGCAGCGCTTTTAAAAGCGCTGCCCATTTATAGCAATGGGCAGCGCTTTTAGGAAAAAGCGCTGCTCATTGCCTTAGCGCATTTTCAAATGGGCAGCGCTTTGTAGGAGAAAGCGCTGCTCATTGGCTTAGCGCATTTTCGAATGGGCAGCGCTTTTTAGGAGTAAGCGCTGCTCATTGCCTTAGCGCTTTTACGAATTGGCAGCGCTTTCTCCTAAAAGCGCTGCCTATTCGTAATAGCGCTAAGGCAATGAGCAGCGCTTTCTTCTAAAAGCGCTGCCCATTGTGTAATTTTTTTTTTATTTTTTTTCTGTTTTTGTTATTTTCCTTTTGACAATTGCAATTTTCCTGGACATATATACTCATAACCAGCTATAATCAAACATTCAGCAATTCATTCCCAATTCATTCCAATTCAAATCAAACATTATGAGCAAAATCAAAACAGCTAATCAAACATTCCAATCATAACTAACTTAGCTATATGTATCCAAAAAGGCAAAATCAAACATTATGTATCCAAAAAGGGAAATCAAACATTCAGCAATTCATTCCCAATTCATTCCAATTCATTCCATTTCTACACTTGAACCAAAACAAACTAACTAACAAGTTATTATCCAATTCATATGTACCCAAAACTAGCTAAACTTACAATATGAACCAAAACTAGCTAACAAGTGGTTAAGTTTCCCAATTCATTCCATTTCTACATTTGAACCAAAACAAACTAGCTAACAAGTTATTATCCAATTCATATGTACCCAAAACTAGCTAAACTTACAATATAAACCAAAACTAGCTAACACGTGCTTAAGTTTCCCAATTCATTCCATTTCTACACTTGAACCAAAACAAACTAGCTAACAAGTTATTATCCAATTCATATGTACCTAAAACTAGCTAAACTTCAATATGAACCAAAACTAGCTTAGTTGTATGTATCCAAATGAAACGCTAACAACTTACAGTATTACATATTCTATCCAAAATCAAAAAAAACGGGAGACATAACGGCACCACTCTCCTCTAAGCTCAACTAGCTGTTCCTCAGAGTATGTCTTCACCCGACAATCAGGAAAATACTGAAATTATATAAATAAATAAAATTAGAATTGAAATGGTTAAATGGAATTAACTATTATTATATCAAAATCAAAAAGAATTCTAGATACCTGTCGGGGAATAATCGTTTGGTTGTGGGTAATAATTTCCTTCAAAAATTTCATTACATAATACCCACAATCATTGCTATTGGGTTGTTTTGGACACTACAAAACAAAACATTAGTTAGATGTTAAATTTAATTTAATACATTTTTTCACAAAATAATGTAATTAAATAGATAAGAACATTGATTAAAAACTTACAACTATCGGTATCCATTTGGTCTTTGATTGTTCCACTCCCCAATATGTTTTCAAACAACTGAACACAATGACATATAACTATATTATTCGAAATACATATATACGTATATAAGTAAAACAAAGAAATATGTAGAGGGATCGAAATACACACACCTATTATATAACTCGATCAACTCGGGGTAGTTGTTGAAATGACCATGCAATGGATCAATGAAGTACACCGTATCTCTCCCCGGATTTATTGCTAACAGAATCCAATGTTCCCTACAAAATAAGATTTTGAATAAGTAATTGACTAGTATTTAAAAAATGCATGTTATATAAGAATGGATTAAATCTCTCACCGAAAGAGACACGGTGCCAAAAACATGTAATCATCGCTTTTACTTTGAACTTCCCAGAAGCGTCGAGTGATATAATTTTTAACCTCTGTCTTGTTTTGTTCCACAAGCATCTCATAATTACGCAGCTTCTGGGACACATCATGCAGGTGTGTATTATCCGGACACATGAACACAAATCTCAGTGTCTGTTCCGAAGGGACCAAAATGTCCTCGTACAAGTACCTATAATTAGAGATATATACAAATTAAATTAACGATTTAATAAAAAAAATTCAATGATGTCAAGTACCTATAATCAATTACATACGTACCTGACATATGCTCTAATAGCAGTACTGGTTGCCCAGTTCATTTTACATACATCAGTGATATCCTCACGTCTGATCGACAGTGTTTGACCTAAAGTCCCAAAAATTTGGTCATCCATCTCTAATTCAAGCGGGATTGCCTCATCCATCCTGAATTCCGCGTGCATTTCAGCATAACCAATAATCTTGTAATCATTAATTGAAGAGGCCGAGGGCTGAGACTGAGACACAATTAGAGAAGGGGAGGGCTGAGTCACTTTTGGAGGGGTGGGCTGGGTCACTTTTGGAGGAGGGGCGGGCTGAGAATTTTGTGTAGAAGGGCCGGACCGAGACACTTTCTTGCCAATAGATTTTGCCTTGCCAACACTTATGCTTTTAGATTTTGCATTTTTGCGTACCTATATATTAAAAAAAATAATTACTCAGTTAGCACACAATATATGACAAAAAATAATAATTAGTTACAAGTAAATTGTCACTTACCACAAGATGTGTTGGCCATGCCACAAAGGTACCAACTGCATTATCCACATTCAGTAAATCTATACTGACATTTGGAACAGGCAATTGTGCATTCCCCACAATCGCACAGTCAACTCTGACTCTAAGATGATCTGGAGGTAGGGGTAAATTGTGCATCAAGGGACCCAATTGGTTGCATATGAAGCCTATTGCAACCATTTGATGTGGGTTTGAGATATACAATTCACACTCACACTCATTGTTGTCCTAAATCAATTATAAACAAAAAATAATAAAGACATTATTTGATGTAATAAGAAAGAGAGTTTAAAAATTAATTCATTATTTATTGTAAAAAAAAATTAATACCTTAGTTGACGGAATTGTGCAACTATCTCGTGCGCTATTTGTGGCAGGGGATGATGGTACCGCAGGCGCTGAAACCTTCGCATATTGCAGTTTGAAATCACTAAGTTCAGCCCTTACACCTTCATACAATACTCGCAACTCTCTACTTTGTTGACAATCATGCTCACCATGAGTTTGCTTTTTTGGTCCAAGGTAGTGGGTTGGATTAACGCCAAATCCACAACCCCTTGTACGGCCCGAGTATTCTCCCCTTTCCAAGGCACGAGAAAGAATTTCCTTTTCAGAGCAATCTGTGATCTCTCCCTGTGACACAGACTGTGATATGGTTTCCTAATTCACAAAAAAAAGTATAATAAAATTATTATACATTACAAAGATCATAAAAATTTTAAAAGTTTTTGAAATACTTACAATTTTATGGGTCACCTCCTTAGTTTTGGGATCCACAATCTCCCCATCCTTGTTTTGTCGGGCCTCTACCCACAAAACATGCCGCTCAATACTTTCTTTATGACGATCTTTCCCACTCTCCTCCAACTATATTTAAATTTACCAAATGTTAAGACATTATAAATCAAAAGATTCATTAAACAAAAAGAAATCAAGTTTATTGTGTCTTACCAATCTTTCTTCAATAATTTGATATCCACTAGCACCGCCTCTATACGGGTACTCACAACATGAAGCTCTCCCTCGATTCTGTTGGCTTGTTTTCTATTTAGAGAGATAAGTATACATTAATGCATAATATATAATTGTCAAATATATTTTAAGTTATAACTTAATAGATTATAGTACTAACCAAGAATTCTGGATCTTCAGTGCGTTTTCTAACAAATATACCCCAATCCTCCTTTGTAATAAATCCACTATATAGTGGTGGAGGCTCCCATCTGATGTTTCCACTATGATCTCTGAGATATTTATTTGTTAGACTAGTCCTGAAATTCCGATGTAACTTTCCCGCTTCCTTCATTAACCAGATTTTTCGAGTCTCGTCCACGTCAAAAAATTTCTGCTTACACATATTCAATGAAAATGATATAAATATATATGGTTACAAAATTATTAAATAAGATAACTAAAGAGATATAAAATTATATACCTGTATTGTTAACCAGAACTCCTCTTTTTGTTTCCACAAAATGGCATTTTTTTTGTCATTCCAATTAGTGATTGTAATTGGTATCATTTGTTTTACCTTACTACCAACGAAGGTAATCAACTGTGTGCCATTTCTTCCAATTGGCTGACCCTTAACATTCCACTCGACCTGCATTATGTCATTAGTTAATTAATTATCAAACAATTAAAACTAAGTATTGAATTAAGTTAATTAGTAACTTACTGATAAGGGTCCTTTTCCTTTATTTATCCGACCGATGATATCTTTTTTGACAGTCATTCCACGGGGACCATGCTTCCTGATATAGTCTCCAACATCACTCTCATGACCGCTATCATCATGCCCACTACCATGATCATTATAATCTTCCATCTGACCTGCAATAAAATAAATAACCAGTCAAGAAAAATAAATAACCAGTCAAGAAGATGAAAACTATGTAAATAACTAGTCAAGAAGATGAATAATCATTGTTATTGTTATATTTATTGAAAAGACCAACAAAAAATTAAATAACCAATCAAGAAGATGAAAACTATGTAAAAATGCATTTGATGTAAGAAAACTATGTAAAAAAATAAATAATCATTGTTATTGTTACCTTTTCCTTTTCTTGGAGATAATTTTATTTGCAATTCGCTTCTTGGTACTTTGTTTTTGACGAATCGTAATTCCATCACTATGATCCTTTCTAACATACACAACATCCTCTCTTTCCCCTACTATTGGTAGTGATGTCCCGAAGAAAGGGTCGTCCTCAATACCATCATCATCGGTTGATTGATCATTAATGTCAGTCACCAATTTTTTATTTGTCAATAAAACAATGGACCAATTGATATCAACGGGATCAGTGACATAAAACACTTGTTGAGCTTGGGATGCCAAAATAAAAGGCTCATCTTTATATCCTAACTTGTTGAAATTCACTCGCATGAACCCCGACTCATCAATCTGTAAACCATTATTATTGTCAACCCACTTACATTGGAACACAGGCTCCTGAAACATGTTGTAATCCAACTCCCATATGTGTTCAATGACCCCGAAGTATGACATATTCGCGTATATGGGATTTCTGTCATTGGCACTTGATGTATGCATAGCTTGAGCTACAAGAGTCACCCCACTATTTTGCATTTTACTCTGATCATCATGGTTTTTTGTATAGAACGTGTACCCGTTCATTAGATAGCTGGTGTAAGAGAAAACAGATATATTTGGACCTTTTGCTAACCATCTCAATCTTTCTGAAATCGAGGTAGGATTCATAGCAAACTCGAAATCAATGTGCTCTTTTAGCCACACTATGAAACTCCGATTGTGTTCTTTTGTTAACCAAACTTGACCCTTATATGGGTGATCACTCTTAAGTATGTCCATGTGCTTGGCAACATATGAATCAACCTCACTATCATTGTGCAAAACATATAAGTGTGCTTGATCTAGTTCTTTCCTTGATACCATAACTATTTTAGTTCCTGACATCCCTTTACTAATGCTTCCTAAGTGACGAGACCTTGGCAGTCCCACGGAATATTCAAGACTAGATAGATAGCCGGTGCAGAACTCAATAGCTTCTTCAACTATGTAGCGCTCAACAATACACCCCTCGGGTCGTGATCGGTTTTTAACATATCCTTTTAATATCTTCATGTAACGCTCAAACGGATACATCCATCTCATGTAACATGGGCCACACAATTGTGTCTCTCTAATCAGATGAACTATTAGATGAATCATTATGTCAAAAAACGAAGGTGGGAAATACATCTCAAGCTCACACAAAGTGACGGTAATTTCTCTTTGCAATGATGGCAGCTTTCCAGGGTCAATCACCCTACTACAAATCGCCTTAAAAAAGAAACAAAGTTTGGTTAGGGTCTGGCGCACTTTCTTAGGCAAAATGGATCGTATACCAATGGGTAGCAAATTCTCCATTAGAACATGACAATCATGGGACTTTAAAGACTTTAACTTGAGGTCTTTCATCGATACAAGGTTCGTAACATTTGAAGAGTACCCCTCTGGAACTTTAACTCCATGAAGAAACTTACAAAACACGGTTTTCTCCTTTTTAGATAGAGTATGAGCTGCCGGAGGTAGATATGTACGTGTACCCTTCTTTATCGGACCCAATTCTGGTCTCAACCCCAAACTAAGCAAGTCCAACCTCGAGTTGATGGTATCTTTAGTCTTTCCTGGTATATTGAGTAAAGTACCAATGACACTTTCAAAAACATTTTTTTCAACATGCATCACATCAATGAAGTGTCTTACATATAATGACTTCCAGTATGGCAACTCAAAGAAAATCGACTTTTTCTTCCACCCCCGTTTGGCAAGCTCTCCGGCAAAAGGCTTCCCAAATTTAATGTTCAAATCTTTCACTTTTTCAAATAGTTGTTCGCCCGTCAAAGGCATGGCAGCTTTACGGGTTTCGGTATTCCCATTGAATGCCTTTTTCAACAGTCGATACTGATGAGTAGATGGCAAAAATCTACGATGACCAGGGTAGATATTCTTCTTACCATGTTTCAACCACATCCAATCAGTGTTATCTTCACATATAGGGCATGCACACTGACCTTTGTTACTGTACCCAGATAGATTTCCGTAAGCTGGAAAGTCATTAATTGTGCCAAAAATCATAGCCCTCAGGGTGAAACTTTCTTCTCTGAACCCATCATACACCTCTACTCCAGTCTCCCACATTAACTTCAAGTCTTCAATTAAAGGAGCCAAGTATACATCAATATCATTTCCTGGTTGGTTGGGCCCAGAAATTAACAATGACAACATCATATATTTGCGTTTCATGCAAAGCCATGGAGGTAAGTTATAGATCGCCAAAATCACGGGCCAAGTACTATGGGAGCTACTCTGAATACCGTGCGGGTTAAATCCATCAGCAGACAATGCAAGTCGTAGGTTTCTTGAATCCAACCCAAAATCAGGAAAATCAATATCAATTTTTTTCCACTGCGGAGAATCCGCCGGGTGTCGTAGCATGCCATCTTTAATCCTTTCATCCTCATGCCATGTCAAGTGTTTTGCATCTTCTGAACTACGGTACATGCGCCTAAATCGAGGAATTATGGGAAAATACCACAACACCTTTTCTGGAGCAGATTCTTTCTTTTTATACCGCGATGCGTTACATTTAGGACACAACTTTAACAATGCATGTTCATTCCGAAATAAAATGCAATCATTGGGACAAGCGTGTATCTTCTCATAGTTCAAGCCAATGGACCCTAACATTTGTTTTGCATCATACGTCCGAGAAGGGAGCACATTATCCTTCGGCAACATTTCTTTCAATAGTGCGAGTAATTCCGTAAAGCTCTTATCCGTCCATCCGTGGCAAGTTTTCAAGTTATACAACTTTATCACAGCCAATAATTTTGTGAATTCAGTACAACCCGAATACAACGGTGTCTCTGCATCCGTTATCAACTTCTCAAACATTTGAGGACAATCATTAAGATCGTCTTCAACAGCCTTTGCCATCTCTTCAAATTCGTCCCCATCCAATGTAGGTCTTTCAGTGTCAACCGGCGCACATCTCTCGGTATTATTACCCATATTTGAAGATTCACCTCTTTCCTCACCATGCATTGTCCAACAAGTATAACTTTGATCAATTCCGTAACCCTTTAAATGTTCTGCCAACTCCTCTGCATTAACCGATTTTACATAACAACAACTTAAACAAGGACATTTGATATCACTAGAAGTCCCTAAACGTTTAACAGCACAGTTCACAAAATAATCCACTCCAGTGACATATTCCTTGGACAGACGATTGGCAGACATCCACTTTCTATCCATAATTTCCCAATATTTATAATAAAATCCTGATAAGAGAACTTAAACCTATTACAGGTGAAAATCACACAACGTACAATTTTTTTGAAGCTAAGACATTCAACTATTTTCAGCTAAAAAAATCAAAGACTTTAATGTCTTCCATAATGTCATTCTTCATATAATAAATATAAGAAAACAACAAAAGTACCTGAACACGTGGAAGCAACAATGAACTCGAATGAACTAGAACGAACACTCGAACTAGAACACGAACTCGAACAATGAACACGAAGCTCTGGCAAACCAAACTCGCAAAACCTAAAAAACAATTCGCATTAAATTCGCATTAAACAACAAATCATCAACATCAATCCTAAATTTTTCAAATTTATAAATACAACACAAAAATCCTTAACCTAGAGCAACATTAAATTAACAAGCATTTCAATTGGATATTTCAACAAATACTACACCTACATTTCCCCTTAAGTTTAGAAATACTACACCTACACCTAATTTCAAAGAACCAATCAACAAGCAACAACATTGAATCGTCTAACCTAAGGTTCCAATGCCATTAAAATAACTAGAACATAATACAATGATATTACCTTTGGTGAAAGTGCAACATTAAATTAACAAGCATTTCATTTGGACATTTCAACAAATAGTACACCTACATTTTGCCTTAAGTTTAGAAACACTACACAAACACATATTTTCAAAGAAACAATCAACAAGCTAGCATCAACATTGAATCATCTAACCTAAGGTTCTAATGCCATTAAAATAACTAGACCAAAATGCAATGATATTACCTTTGGTGAAAGTGGAACGAAAATGCAAGCTTCACCAAAACGTCGTACGGACCGAACAAAACCAACCCAACGAAAATGGAAACACGTCGTACGGACCGAACAAAACAATGGTGAGAATGAGAGGCGTAGTGGGCAACGAAAATGAGAGGGGGAAGAAAATGTGATGTAACGAAAATGAGAGTGAGAGTGAACGAAAATGAGTATGAGTGTGAGAAGGAGAGTGAACGAAAATAGTGAGTGTGAGTGAGAGAGAACGAAATGAGTGACAGTGAGAGTGAGAACGTATCTGTGAGTGTGAGTGAGAGGACGCGTACGGAAAAAATAAAATTAAAGCAATGGGCAGCGCTTTACCCTAAAAGCGCTGCTCATTAGGAAGCGTTTTATATCAATAGGCAGCGCTCTCCCATATAAGCGCTGCTTATAAGTCAGCGAATTTTACTAATGGGCAGCGCTCAGCCCCAAGCGCTGCTTATTACTCAGCGCCTTTGATCAATGGGCAGCGCTTCCCCCTAAAAGCGCTGCTTATCACTAAGCGAATTTCACTAATGGGCAGCGCTCACCCCCAAGCGCTGCTTATCACTAAGCGCATTTCTTCAATAGGCAGCGCTCCAGCTCAAAAGCGCTGCTTATCACTATCAATGAGCAGCGCTCCCCCCAAAGCGCTGCTTATGTGTGCGACTAATTTCAACAATTCTGTTGTAGTGAAACCCTCCACATCTCAACTAAACCCTAAATTTCATTGTTAGCGCCAACGCCTCCCGCTTATATTAGAGCATTTGATCTATGCTAGAAGTTGGTTATGGAGTAAGGAAAACAGCGGTACGGTTTTAAATTGTTTTTTCAATTTACATATCTTAAGAAATGACAAATAGTTATGTATATAGGATTCGGGGATGGGGATGGGGAGGGGATCCCCGAACCCTTTGGATACGGGGATCGGGATCAATAATTCATCCCCGTTGGGTTTGGGTAGGGGAACGGGGAACTATATGGGATTCGGGGATGGGGATGGGGAATGCGAAACTCGTTCCCGTCCCGCCCCATTGCCATGCCTACTTGAAATGAATCAGGTGCTACAGCAACTGTAATGTTAATAGGAGATGATAAGCTGCTAATTTCACATATTGGTGACTCATCTGTGGTATGCATTTTTCATCCTTATTGTGCCCCGATACGATACATCTAACTCCAACTTTTGTTGCAAAAAAGTGCTTTTTTTATACTTCTCTGTTTAAGAGATTTATTATCAAGGGAGAAAAAAAAACAATCATGTGGAATATTATGACCGTCATGATTAAATTAGGATATCCGGAATATTGAATGTCTTCAAAATGAAATCAGACGACTTCTTCTATTTAAGCTCTTTTATTGTTGCAGGTTCTATGTAGATCTGGAAAACCAGAATTGCTGACTAGTCCTCACCGTCCATATGGAAACAACAAGACTTCTCTTCAAGAAATCAAAAGAATCAGAGAAGCAGGTGGATGGGTGTGTTTTCCTTGTTCTTTCATTTCTGTTCATACTATTTGGTATTTTCTATGGTCAATATTCTATTCTTTTTAATGAAAATCAAAATACTGTGATCTCCTAGGGGCATATAGGCATTTTCTATTTCCTAGTTTTATCATGCATTGTGATCTGCTTGTTGGAGACACTAGCCCATTTATTTGTTTCCCATAAGGTTTGTATTAAACTTTAAAATGTCTTTCGTGTACATGTACTTCATGAAGGGGCAGTGATGATAATTCTATATGGTGATTTTGTTGTTTGGCTTTGTCTGTCCTTGTTTAATCACTTGTTTATTCTTCTTCGAATCATATACAGCACACTGGTTGAGATTCGAGAGCGAAGGTATGAAGTTTTGAATTATTCTTCTATATTTTGTTCTATTGAAGCTGTTGCATTGCATTGCCTGAGCTAACAAATCTGATGATTTCTTGGTGGTGATCATGAAATTGCAGTCTAGGGTTTATTCAAATCGTAACTTGCTGGTAGTTTCAGTTGGTATTAAACAAAAGCATAATGTCAATGCCATGGTGCAAAAGGTAATTAGTTAGATTATAAAGATTATTTGTATCGGTATTTCTGTGCCTTGGTGGAATGAGCTTTCTGATTGTGCCAAAAAAGGACTTTCAATAAAGCCAAAGATGGGTGATGCTTTACTTTTCTGGAGCATGAAGCCTGATGCAACTTTAGATCCATCAAGTTTGCATGGTTAATTTCTCTTCTATAATCATTATTAATATTACTGAGGTCTTTGTGATCACTGAGTTTACATGCTTAAAAGAAGATTAATTAACAAACCTATTTGTTTCCTTGATAATTTTCAAGTGGTTGTCCAGTGATCAAGGGTGATAAGTGGTCGTGTACCAAATGGATGCGAGTCACCGAGTACAAAACCTAAATATGCATTACTGTAGGTGGTTATCTCCCCTTTGTTGTTGTACTGACACAAATATAGTTTTTTTTGGGTACAAGACAGGAATATAGTTTTACTTCAGTTATGGCAAGACAACAGTATTTAACTGGCATTGTTTTGCATTATTGTTAACCGATTCTGAGCTGAATCAGCTGATGGAATGAAATATAGTTTTACTTGGCAATGTTTTGCATTATTGTTAACTGAGTGTGAGCTTGAATCAAGACAAAATATCTTCTCAAATTTATGATTTCTCTTGCGCTACCATGTTTATTAAATTCTGGTGCTGATAGATTTAAATGGACAGAAAGGTCATATATTTAGTCACAGAAATGTATATTGAGTGGAGACATAGTTTAGAATCTTGTGATATCTGTATTATTACCCATGATATTAAGTCTTAATTTTTGACCATCATGTATTGCCATTTAGATGAACTAAGCTCATTTGGACTATCTTGAGGGGGAGAGATAGTAGTGTGTGGTAAACTGTGAATTGAAAACCATTTTTTTTTAAAAAAAAATAGACATTTAGCATTGGTTGTTTTAAACAACTGATGCTAAATGTCTATTTTTTTTTTAAATTAGACATTTAGCATCAGTTGTTCTAAATGTCTACTTTTTTAAGAAAAAATAGACATTTAGCATTGGTTGTTTTAAACAACTGATGCTAAATGTCTATTTTTTTTTTAAATTAGACATTTAGCATCAGTTGTTCTAAATGTCTATTTTTTTAAGAAAAAATAGACATTTAGCATCGGGTGTTTTAAACAACCGATGCTAAATATCATTTTTCAGGACATTTAGCACCGGTTGTTTCAAATAACCGATGCTAAATGTCATTTTCAGACATAAAAAACAGTGATGAAATGAACATTTAGCATCGGCTATTTAAACACCCGATGGTAAATGTGACATTTAGCATCGGCAAATAACCGATGCTAAATGTCTTTTCTGCACTAAGGAATTTATCATTGTATGTGTGAACTAATTAAATTCTTTCCGAGTCTATTTATACATACAATAAAACGTTACCCGCGCGTATGCATGGGTATACTGCTAGTTGGATGTAATAAAGGTGTTTTTCTGGTTTGGGTGTTTTATAATTTTCGTTAGGCTAAATAGCACTTTTGGTCCTTTATCTTTGCTCCAGATTTCACTTTGGTCCTTTATCTTTTTTTGGTCCGTTTTGGTCCCTCATGTTTCGTTTTCGTTTCATTTTGATCTCTCACGTTAGTTTTGACTAACGGACGCCACGCTGGCAGTTAACTGCTGACGTGGCGTCCTCAATTCATTAAATGACGTGGCATTCATTAACTGATGTGGCAAAAAAAAATATTTTTTAATTCTAAATCATTCTAAAACACAAAATAGAAATTATCAAAAAATTAAAAACATAAAAATCAGACAAACAGCAACATGAAACCCAAAAAATTAAAAACATTAAAATCTGTTTGATCTCTTCCAGAAATTAAAAACAGCAACATGAATCAACAAAAAAATCAGATCTTCAGATTCGTTTTGTTCGTTTTGTTCGTTTTGCCCAGATCTTCGTGATGGTGAGGGAGAGTGAGAGAGATGCGACGGTGATGGGAGAGGGAGAGTGAGAGAGATGCAACGGTGATGGTGAGATGCGACGCGGTGGTGGGATAGGGAGAGTGATGAAGCCAGTGACGGTGGTGATGTGGGGGTTACGGTGATGATGATGTTGTTGTTGTTGTTGAATTGATTCTGGTTGTTGTTGTTGTTGAAGATGGGAGAAAATGGTTGTTGAATCAAAACTGAAGCAAAAATACAGATCTGGTTGTTGTTGTTGTTGAATTGTTTGTTATTTGTTAAACCAGAAAACAAAGAAAAAAACCAGAAAAAACAAAGAACAAAGAACAAAAACAAAGAACAACACTGAAACAGATCTGTTCATTTTAGTCCTCTCTGTTTTTCCTTGGTTTCATTTTAGTCCCTCTCATTGTTTGTGTTGTTTCATTTTGGTCCCTTTCAGATCTGGAAAAACTTGGATTCAAACCCACAAAATCAAACCCACTCTCTTCCATCCTCAAAAATCAAACCCACAAAACGCAGGAAGGAAAAACTTGGATTCAAACCCACAAAATCAAACCCAACATCCTCAAAACGCACTCTCTTCCATCCTTCTCCCATTTTCGAAACCCACTCTCTTCCATTCTTCTCCCATTTTCGAACTCGTCTCCTTGTTTCCTCTGGGTTTTAGTTTGTTCGATTCTGGATTTGGGTTTTAGTTTTTGGGTTTTGGTGGTGGAATGATGGACTGATGATGGTGAGAAGAAGAAGTGATTTTGATGGAAGAAGTGATTCTGGTGGTGGAATGATTCTGATGTTGTTGTGTAGAAGAAGTGATTTTGATGGAAGTGATTTTGAGCTCACTTATGATTCTGATGTTGTTGTGTAGAAGAAGTGATTCTGGTGGTGGAATGATTCTAATTTGTTTTTAGTTTTTATCAATTAAAAAAGTTAAATAGTTTTTATCAATTAATAAAAGATGAAGTGTAATTATTTTAGAATTAAATAAAACATTTAATGGACGCCACGTCAGCAGTTAATTGCCAGCGTGGCGTCCGTTAGTCAAAACTAACGTGAGGGACCAAAATGAAACGAAAACGAAACATGAGGGACCAAAACGGACCAAAAAAAAGATAAAGGACCAAAGTGAAATCTGGAGCAAAGATAAAGGACCAAAAGTGCTATTTAGCCTTTTCGTTAATATAAAGAACCAGAGAGGGTAAAATAAAACTCATTGTGTTTTCTAGAATCCAAAAGTTAATAAAATATAAATTTTTGTACACCAATACACCCATCCAACACCTTGAGAGAGATAGAAATAGAGAGAGTGATACGGTAGATGTGATAGGTGTGTGACATGATGGGAAGAAAGAAATAGAGAAAAAAAAATGAGGTGTTGAATAAGTGTTAGAGATGTTGGAGTGTTCAAAAGTCATTGTTGTTTAATAACTTAATAAGCATACATCAATCATTAGAAGTCCAAAAAAAGAAAACTTTAATAATTTGAACTTCCTTTCCATTCAAAAAAAGGTGCTAAAACATTTCGGCCATTATTTTAACACAATTCATAAACTAGCAACCATAGATTCACATTTTGTGAAGCTTATGTCTTTGCATTGCTTTAAATTACACATTATTGATTGAGTGTTTAAGAAGCTTTATTCACACGAGAACTACATTGTCCTTAAAGGTATACATTTTCTCACACTAACTTCACCATATAAAAGTTCTTAGAAAGAGAGAAAAAGAAGAAAAGCATTATGTCATGACTGTCTATCCTTTTCTTCCATGCCTTTCCAAACAACTACAACTCTTTCAAGTTTTTGTTCAAAACTTATACTTTCATCTTCTTGAGAAGCAGGTGCATGATTAGTGTTGTTCTACAAACACTACACCCTGTCATATGTAATAAGACAAATTGTAAGTATCGAAAAAGATAATGGAAATTCCTATACTAGTACACAATATTCAAAAGAGAGCTTAAAAGAACAATAGTAATGTGTTCAAATAATGATATATATATAGCACTCACTCACCCTATCGAAAACTGTTCCAAGAAAATAGTTCTCCTTTTCTGTGGGTGATATTATAATAGATTGGAAAGACAAGTCAACTTTTCCACACTGCATCGAGTTCCAATATCAGAATTATTAACACATATATTCAAAGAAAAACACACACACACATAGAGTTTAATTGGTATGTATCGATAGTGTAAATATTTTTTACATTGACAACCAATAAGAAATCATGGTAGGTGGGACTTTCAAAATAAATGAGATAATATTCAAAGAACATTATGATATGTCATCTCCTGATTGATTGACATAGTAAAGCATCTATACACTTTCAGTGGCTACTAATTAAATTTGTGTAACTCACCAAATTTGAGCTTTTCAAGTATTTGTACAAATCAACGTTGTTGTACTGGTCCATATGGAAGAAAACATAACCTATGGGATTGTAAATACTGCATTAAAAGGTTATAATTAGAATGTGTAAGCAATCATGATCAGAAAGAGTAATTTAACTAATATAGACATCATTGAACACTAAAATTTCTTTTACTTCTTAGTATCACTGACTGCCTTTTCTGGAATGAAATTTAAAATATCCAATTTGTTTGTCCACTTAATAGTAAGCCTGCGAAAAGCAACAAAAATAGATAACCAGGAAGTATAGATGATAATATGAAATAATAACACTAACAACAAGTTTCTGTTAGAAAATATTTTAGGATAATAAGAAAGGATCCACTTACATGGGGGGTGTTGTTGGGCTCCTGAAGGCCTGCATCATGGAGAGAAAGAAGGAAAAAATCAGTGATTTGTTACCATATATGTATTGGCAAGACTTAGTTTTGGTTTTTTCCATAATAATACAATTTAATTGTTATTGAAAAAAGATTTTATCATACCTTTGATTTTATTATGAATACGCGATTAGGATGAATTCTTCCTTTCAAAGATCCCTGGATGCACAAGAAAAATGAATACAATAGTTACTTATCATTGGACAACCAGACAAAATCAAGCATTTATTTTTTATATGCATACACACATATGCGCGGTATATATAAATGTATATTTAGTGATAAAATTAAATATATAAGTTCTTTGAGAGTAAATGAGCCGCACATTTAAGTCAATTTAAAAGTTACTTGTTATTAATATGTTGTATGTGTGTATTGTTATCCAAACAAGTGAAGCTATGTATGCTTTTTTCCTATTAAAATATCTACTAGATCTTCATAAATATATAGTTCAATATTATGACTTTTAATCAAGGAAAGAGGGAGAAATTTTTTAAAAACAAATAAACTAATATATATATATATATATAGCCAGTTATGTTATGTATGAATTAATATTTTCCAGATTTTGCAATTATTATTAGTATCTTGGTTTGTTTTTATCAAACCACTAACATAGTATAGTTTACCTCCCATGTTTGGACATAGTACCGAAAATTATCAACAGCTGGGACATGCAAAAAATTTCTCTGATGATTAAATGTTCCAATGGTTGATGTGCTTAGTGCACCGAAGGAAGCCATATAGTTACTCTGATACTGATTCTCTGGAAAGTTTCCCATTGGTCTTGTACCATCTTGAGGCAATGGAAACTGATTTTGTGAGGAGTATGGCTGAAATTTCAAGAGTGAGTTCCCCACAGTATTAGAAAATTTATCAACAGTACTATATGAAGCACTAGTTGAAATTTGAGGAGGATTGTTCCTCAAACCATGTTGATGATACAATGATTGTGGTTCTGTAGGCCACAAAGTACTTGAAGGCTGTTGTTGAGGTAGTAAACCATTTGAAGGGTTTTCTGAAATCAACATGGTGTTCAGTACTCTCTTGTTGCTTGTCATGCCATGGAGTAGTCCTGTTGAATACTCTTCTCCTAAACTTGGAGCTGGGTGTTGTTGAGGTACTGATGAGACAACAAAATTTGAAGGGTTTTCGGAGTTCAAAATGGGGCTCAATACACTCTTGTTTGTTACACTTGAAGGATGTTGTTGTTGAGGTTCTAAGGTAGCTGCAGAACCTCCTGAAGGGTTATATAAGTTCAACATGGGGTTCAAAATACTTTTATTCCTTGTTATGTCTTGAAATAATCTTGTTGAATCCTGTTCTCCAAAACTTGGAGGTTGTTGTTGAGGTAATGAAGCAGTAGAACTTGAAGGGTTATCTGAGCTTGAAATGGGGTACAATATTCTTGTTGAACACTCTTCTTCAACATTGAAAGTTTTGTTTGAGCCATCTTTCAGTGCTTGTTCAAGTTCAGTTTCTTTTGCTTTAATGGCCTCATTAGAAATCATTTTACTGGTGGTGGAGGAGGACTCACCTTGTCCAATAGAATTGTTAAAATAATTAAAGGGGTTTTGTTGATCTGCAGGTTCAAAGAGGTCTTTCAAAATGTCCTCTTCTTCCAAAGTTGTCATTGTATTTGATCTTTCACTTGGTGTAAAATCATCATACACATTCATTTGAGAGTGGCCGAAGGATGCAAGTGCAATATCTAGATCTGTCGGACTAACTTCATTCTGGAAAACAAAATCCTCCAAATTGAAAGGCTGGGAACTTGATGACTCCTGAACAGAAAACAATATTTATGTAACTCCTTGAATTGTTCTACCAAACAATTATCTTAAAAATAAAATGCTACATGTACAATTCTTAATTACAGTTCTGGAGGCTCCACCGATTCTTTCTCCAATGCTCACTTCACATGCAGTAGGGGATGAGGTATTAATGTTTACTGAAAAGAGTAAACAAATTAAATGAAAGAAAGTAGAATACTTATAGAACCAACAATAAACTATAAGACACATTAAAAAAAGTAAAATAAGACTAACTATTAGTATCTTCTGCAATAAGAACCTCCTGTCATCACAGTAGTTATAACATTAATTCTTTGTTTCAAAGTTTATGGAATGAAAAGGCAAGAGATAAACACTGATTTTACATGTTGTATATATATATATATATATATATATATATATATATATATATAGCGAGAGAGAGAGAGAGAGAGAGAGAGATATAACCTTGAAAGTTACTGGCTAAAACTCTTGGAATTGTAGGTGTTGTGTTCATTGAGTCTACACTTGTTGTAGAAGGTCTGATTTCTTGCATAAGGGCATTGTGTGCACACTGAAATTGTTTTGACATCAAAATAGTTAGCTGACCGTTGCTATAGCTCGAGATGGGAACATTTGACAATAAAACATCATTCCCCTGCACAAAGAATAGGGAAACCAAAGTTATGTACTCATCATAATATATATGTGTAACAAAACTTGACATTCATTGGAACACTAGATTTTTTATGTGATAAATCTTTACTCATGTGCACGACTTCTTTGTCTTACAAAAGCAGACTAATAACACCTTCATATAATAGATTACTTGGTATATAAATCGCATACAACAATCGGTGTGGTGGAAAGATTTGCAATCAATTGAGGAGTGGCAGCCACATAGTCTGAATTGGTTCAGCAATAACGCAAAATTGAAGCTGGGAAACGGCAAGAAAGCAAAGTTCTGGCATGATAAATGGTGCTGTCCATGGAAGCTATTAGACTTGCACCCTCATTTATATAGTCTGTCCGATATGAAACACGATACAGTAGCAGCTTTCGGTGAATTAATTGGGGAGAATTGGCGCTGGAAACTAAATTGGAATAGAGAGCTGTCATCGGAGGAGAAGGAAGATGCTGAATTGTTGATGGAAATGTTGAGGCCGATCAGTACAAACGCTGCAGTTGAAGACCAGTGGCGATGGATAATTGCTGCAGACCAGAATTATTCTGTTAAGTCTGCGTATAACGGACTCTTAATGGGCAGCGAGGATAGTAATTTGGAGGAGGAACAGCGAAGGTTAATGAGAAAATACTGGTTAACTGCTGCACCGTCAAAGTTCCTAGTACACGGTTGGCGTCTTTTGCTCGATCGACTGCCAACAAGACTGCTACTGCAGCAGAGGGGGGTCTGCGTTTTTCATCCCAGCCCTTGCTGCGTTTTCTGCTTCCGGTGTGATGAAGATTCTATGCATCTCTTCTTTGAATGTGGTGTCTCGGAGAAGTTATGGAGGAGGACATTCGAAATGGATGGGATTGAGGATATCAGAATACAGTGATGTTTGGGATCATTTACAAAAGCACAAAATTGTCATTGGAGGAAAGAAAGATAGAAGAGTCAGATTTTTGGTGTGGGTGGCGGTAGTATGGGTGATTTGGGTGAATCGTAATCGGGTGGTATTTAGAGGAGGAATACCAAATGACGATCAAATGCTAAATCACGTAAAAGGACTATTGTGGGGATGGGTAGCTAATAGATTGGGAGCTCAAATTTCGGTTGATTTTGATGTATGGAGTGTTAATCCACTTATTTGCTTGAATTCGCTCCATTAACTGTACATGGATTGAGGCACCCCTAGTGCCCTCCTTTAATGAAATTTCTTTGCTTATCAAAAAAAAAAACTTGGTATATAAATATAGTCAATGACAATACATACTAGAAATTAAACACTATTTTGATGAGCTATTAGGCAGGTTCTTTATGACAAGTATCATGCCATTAGATTTGTTTCTAGTGAGGATTAGGGTTGCTTTGGCAGATGGACATAACAATATGGAAAAAAAAGTCTTCTATTTATTTTTCTGATGAACAAAACATAGTACAAAATCTACACTCCTCCTATCCAAAAGTAAGTCAGTGAACAAAAGAACAAGTACATATATAGGAGACTTTATCTCTTAACCTAGGTTTAGGTACAAACGTGGTTCAAGTCTCTTAAAAAACACAAAAAAAAATAAAAATAATTACAAAAACCAATAGGATGCTATCTATGATAGTTTAACTCTTACCAAGTTAAAAATAGCTCCAAAAATCGGTAGTGAATTCGGAGTTATCACAGATAAAGATGTCCTTAACTGCATGTAGTAACACATGATCAGCATAGTTAATATAAATAATATAATGGTTTATGATAAAGTATATATATATATATATGTTTAAGTATGCTACCGGAGTAAACAATTGAGACACATCCAGAAAATCAGCTTCACGAGCCTTTAAGCGTTGGCCAACAAGATTCCCTTGTAGGTTAATCATAGGTAAGCATAGCATCATCCTTTTGGGAGTTGGATCACTTGGAGCAACGAGAATACAATGCCTCTCTCCATTGTAGTAATCTTTTGTTGGCATTATATCAGATGGTTTGGGATACATCTGTTTAAACCAAACTTCAAATTTTTAATTATTTCATTTCTTTATGTTTGCATGCAGATACCATATATATAACAAAATAATAATGATAAGTAAATGTATTCTCATACCACTAGAGCCTCTGCAAGGCCTTCTGCCATGGTGCATTGATTTACATCATTTCCATTAAAAGTCAAACATGAAAGGCTTTCTAGAAATTTATTCGCATCTTTTGTCCAGTTTATAAATTGGATGTCGCAGCCTTCTTCAACTGAATACAAAAGAAACATACTTATTAGGATTTCACCCTCAAACCCTTTTGTATGTTGAGGTGATCCTTTTATATATAAGAAGTAGCTAGCTAACTAATAGTTTATGACTAATGTGTGCTAATTAAAGACAATACTAATGAACACAAAAATTTATATATTGCATTCAATAAAATAATCTACTTTGCACGTTTCACAATACATGCCAGTACTTTTAGAGTTATTTACAATATATATATATAGTTAGTGTTGCATTGAACTTTGTAAACATCAAGTAAAATAACCTAAATGTATGCATGTGAAGTAGAGGGAGTACATTGGAACCAAAATAAACCAAAAGATAAAAGTTTACCTAAAGTGTTTGCATTATACAGTACAAGTCCAAGATAAGCCTCCTGAGACAACAAGAGATATATGGTAAAACAAAACATTGAAGTAGGAGTTACACAAATTGTGAATATTTTACTCGTAAAAAAATATTTGATATGTCAAATAGGTGTATGTAAGGGTGACAAAATTAATGCATTTGCTTTAAAGTCCACCAGCAAAACATCTATGGTAAGACAAAACATCTATTGAAGTAGGAGTTACATACATGAATTGTGAATCTTTTACTCGTAGAAAGGTATTTTATATGTCAAATATGTGTATGTTAGGGTCCGTAGAAGGGTGAGGAAATTAATGCATTTACTTCAAGCCCAACAGCAAAAAAGTTTACAGTAGGGATAAACCAGAAATCTAAATCCAACAATTTAGTAGTTCATGCAAGTTTACATTAGAAATATTGTTACCTCAAAAACTCAAATTTAGAAAGAATATTGATTCAAATACAAAAATTACCTCAAGGAGATTTCCTCTAAAGGACCTACATAAGCAACAAGGGAGGAAGTGTTACACATGATACTAAATTTAATTCACAAATTATTACATACTAAAATCAGATTGAGAAAATAAGCAAGTCACATTGTAATAATTAAACAAAAGAGCTAACTTAACCTTTTGGGTCCTAGGAGAAATTATCTGCTTGTAACTTATTCAATGGGTTTGAGTCATTTAGGGGGAAACCATAATTGATCTCCTTTAAAATGTAAACAAAGGGAGAGAAAGACAAATCATGAAAATAATTGTGTATTTATTTTTTTGTGTAATCTTCATGGGACAATAAATATTACAAAACTTGTGTTTTGTTTTTGAATAAAAGATTGCATAACTACGTAGCTAATTAATCCCCGAGAAAGGGAATTCCAATTCAACGCTCTTTAATGAACTCATATGTTGAAATTGATTTTTTCTGCATGACTAATTGAAATTGAATTTAAAAAAAACATTTTGGGGGGTATTTATATTAATATGGGTTTATTCCACTGAATATTAATATGGGTTTATTCCACTGAATATTAATATGGGTTTGAAATTAAACAAGTCAATTCTTTTTTAAATGGTTTACTCCCAACATTTAAACTCATCTGACTAGTATTTAGACTATATTCTCCACACCTACATCAAGTCCTAAAAATCATTTGTAAAAGAAAATAAAATAAAAAAGTGGAAATAAAACTCAGTTTGCCTTTTTTTTGGTTAAAACTTTGTTTGCCTTTAATAATACCCATGAAGAAGAAAAATACTCACTTTTGTTTATTTCAACCATAATTCCATAAAGAAGAGTAATTATCACCATAATGACTCACGGATATCATCATGTCTATCACTATTGACAAAGGAAATAGATTTTTGTAAGCAAGCAAATTATCGTGCATCATGCACGGAGTAAAAATTAAACCTGATAATATTTTTAAGGTAGTTTGAAACGATGTCATGCCAGTAAGGTTGCAATGCGATGTTCCCGTCAACTACAATGTTTAACCACCTCTTACCCGCCATTGATGAGTATGTGGCTCGAACCGAAACAATCTAAATTGATAAAACAAAAAAAGTTGAAGATCAACCCTGGTTTCACAGAAAAAGACACGAGCTGCAACATATAGAAGTGGATACTGAGAAGTGGAAAGTGAATCTTACTTGTTTTTGTAGTTTGCTTCTCTGAGCGCTTCACAACACAACTCTAACTTGTTAGTTATGGATATATATGCAGCCTCTCTATTGTGTGACTTGTCTGGAATATGCTTTAGATACTTGTGTTCACGGTGCAAAATGCAAACTAACATAAATGACGCAACCGTTTGAGGCCTAGATGCAAAAGTTAATACTTTTTAAGTGCATCCTGAAATTCTGCAAAACAGTTACAAAAAGAGTTCAACGCAATTTGTCAACTTGCAAAAGAAGATTAACATAAAACTTTTTTGCCAAATAAACTTTCACATTGTGTACTTATAAAAGGGAAAATTTATTGTTATTATTATTATTATTATTGGTATATATATTTGTTTTTTGACTATATAAAAATATGTGAGTCAAGATTCGTCCACACCAAGTGTCAAGTTTCCCTTTTTACACATTCAATAAGTCTTTGTAAGAGTTTAATTGATTCAACCACGAAATTAACGGTTCTTTTTACATAGCTAAATTTTAAAAAAATTATTAAAATAAAAAAAAATGTTTAAACTTTCAAAAGAAGTTATTCGAAATTTAACTACATAACTTATTTTAACGTTTAAAATGTCATTTAAAATATAAGTAAATATCTTCCACCGAGTTAGATATCTATGAACATCTATATATATTGTCTAAAATTTTCTACATGAAGGTATAAGTGGGACACCTATTGTCACTACAAAAAAAATGCCATATAGCCACGACCGTTTGTAGCTACAGTGCGATTTTTTCTAATTGTCCGTCGGTGAAAGTCAAAAGAAACATTTTATTTTATATAATTTTTAAAATAACACGCTATTCAGTTTGTCAAAAAAAAAGCTCACGCTCATTCTCCAGGCTCTCGTTCCTCCGTTCTCGGTTTTGTTCTCGCTCTCTGAGGCCTCTCTTCCTTCGTTCAGGTCACGCTCATTTCTTCGTTCTGGGTTTTGTTCTCTGCTCGCTCTCTAGGTTCTCCTTCTCTCTCTTTTCTCTTATGGCTTGCTCTTCTTATTGTGAAGGTGAACCCTAATTTGTCTTCCATAGTTTTGCTATATTTTTCGTTTTCTTTTTATGAAAAAGCTTATAGAGATCTCAAATGCTAAAGATCTTAAAGCTTCGCAGTTTGAATCTGATCTTCTTCTTCAGTTTCAGATTCAGAAATTGATTTCATGGTCCAGATATAGAGGTTAGATATTGCAATCCATGAACTCTAATCTGATTGTCTTCATTCTGCTTATAGTTTGAAATTGATTGTTTTTTAGTCTTCAACTTTATCTAGAATTAAATATGGAAAATGATAAAGTTGAATTTCTCCAGATTAATACTGTGTCGTACACTTGCTAAGCTGAAAAATTCTTGCATTTGTCCTCAGATCTTGAATTTCTTTTCTAATTGCATTTGTGTCTTCCCGCACAGAAAGAGACACTTAATTGAAATCTTCCATGCTGAATACAGAAAATAGCAATTATTAGGAAAAATCATTGTCTTATCTGCTATTGGTGTCTATTGTGTACAATTCATCATACTTATGTCTAAATTGATGACAACTTCACATTATAAGAAAACAAGAAAAGACCTCTTTGTTATATGCAATAGAGCAAACAATGGTTGGACAGACAAACACTCAAACTATCAAATAAACTTAGATCCAACTGTATGGCATCTGCTCAACATAAAAGAGTCTGAGCCTGATATTTCTCAATAGCATGTTGGTCCTTTCCCTGCCTTTTAGCTGTTTGTTTTCCTCATTTTGGTTGCATACATATCATGTTTATTTGTCAATTCTATGACCTTCTGCTTCTTTGGTACATCATCGGTGTTCCCAAAAAGCACAACCTTCTGCTTCTTTGGTACATCATCGGTGTTCCCAAAAAGCACAAGTATATGTATAATGTCATTAAACTTTAGTTAATATTAACAATTATGTAGTTTAAGTCTTATTTTCATTCTTGACAATTTAATTCACTTGTTATAGGAAATAAGTCGCACTAACAAGAGGAATCACTCAAAATATGAAGATTTACATTGCATGGGATCAAAGAATCTTCCGAGGCTAATTAATGAAATGGTTGCTTACCGTGTCACTTGTATAATTTTTAATTATTTGCTAAATATAAATAAGTTGGTTTTACTAAACTGGATTTTTTGATGCTGAAGAGTGTTTTATGGCAGCTCCTTTTGGGAAATGATATCGAGGTGATGCTTGAAATACCCAATAACATGTTTGAGGAGGTAAGTCAGGATCATAAGGCTGCAGATTTTGGTTTTATGAAAATGTCAATAGTTACTTGTACCAAGGTGGATTACATAACAAGTTAAGTTACTCTTATCACACTATATTCAACCAATTATATCTTGCAGTTTATTTCCTGTTTTTGTCCTACAATTATTGTTGGCTAAATTCTTGATAAAGTACGTCCCAAGTTTGTAACAATAGAACATGCTTGTGATGCCAATTTGCAAGTACCTTGCAGTGGGTAACAAACAAACTGACTAGTTTTGTTTTTGTTTCCTTGCTAACTTTCACTGATTTTTTTTTTGAATAAATCTTGTTATTTTCCCGCTCTCACTCTAATCCAGTCTGGTAACTGTTTTATTGTTGGAGTGCATTATGTTGTTCACATGTATAGTTCAATTATAGAGTGTTTATTTTGTTTAGAAGTTGAACTGGATGATGCTTGAACTCTATGCCATGATGTCTAATACTTTTGTACTTGTGATGTGCTTTATAGTAGAGTTATTTATTTTTATCTTTTGTATCTTTTATCTCCGGTACCCAGACCACGTTGATGCATATATGAGGTTAGCTGCCATTGCAAAAGCTCGGAACAACATTCTGTTAAGCATTGAACTGGTTATCGGCCCAAGAAGCAAGGAGATTTCAATATATTGCATCAATGGGCATATATGTGTTTAATTTAGATGTTCTTCTCAAACTTCTCAGGTAATTAAAGTTTCTTTGTAAACGTAGTGTATTCCCATTTGTCACCAAAATCATCGCTCAGAACCAGAATCATCGCTCTCTCGCGAACCTCACTCTTGCTCAGAACCAGAATCATCGCTCTCAGGTTCTCTCTCGCTCTCAGGTTCTCACTCTCGCTCTCTCAGAATCTCACTCTCGCTCTCTTCAATCGATCTCAGGTTTTCACTCTCGCTCTCTCATGGCTTCCTCTTTGTGAAGGTGAACCCTAGTTTCATTTTCGTGTTCTTTAATTTTCGTTTGTTTTGCTGAGAAGAACAGATTGGGAACCCTAATTTATCTCCCTCTTCTCTTTCTTCTTTAATTTCAGATTCAGAAGTTGATTTGAAGGTCCAGTTCCTGAGGTTAGTACACTGCTCTGTCGATTAGGTTTGCTCTGTTTTATTCTATTTATAAACTGTTGTATGTTAGACTCTGTGTAGTAAGATTTACAACAAATTAACAAACAAATCATTCTAAGTAATCTGGTTTAGACTCTAACATGTATCATTTATGATATGGTAGACAATCTATGGTTACTATAGTAGATATAATCTATTGTACCCAGTGTTAATGTGAGCTTATTCAACCCTCAGTAATCTATCCTAAAGAGGGAAGAAATTAAGAAGATCAAGATTGTTGAGGTTGTTGTTTATTTTTGACTTAGATATTCAAATTTGTGTACCCAGTTTGTATGTTGTAACTTGTATACACAGCTTCCATAAAAAGTATGTCAATGTACATCTAGTATCAAGAAAAAGTAAAATTCATGGTTCATGTCAAGTGCACCTTCTATTCATTGCTTAGCAAAAAGAATAAGTTTTGATTAGTTTGTCTATGTTTGTTAACAGTTTTGTCTTTCTTTGGATCCTGTATGCATGATGAATAAACTGAGTTGTGCATAATTAACAATGTAGGAAGGATAGGTTGGCTTAACTTTCCACAACATATATAATTAATAATTCTACATATGACTCATGAAGAAGACATTGCCAGTGTGTGTTTTGAAGCTTAAAAGTCAAAGCTTAAAAGTTAGGAAAAAATAATGAAAATGCTGTAAAATATTAGAATCAATATATAGATGCAAAGCTTGTGTGCTATATGGGACTTCTGCACAGTACTAGGCAAGGCTGTTAAATCTTGTGTGCTATAATACGTATATACGATCTTTCCTTTTAACATTCACAGTACTAGGCAAAGCGTAAAAGTTAAAACCATGAAAAGGCTGTAAAATATTAGAATCAATATACAGATGCACATGTGAGTGTTAGGTAATTGATTTATTAAGCAACTTTAAGGATCCATAGTCAAGTTTCTGATTTTGTCTTTCTAGGTATCTACACCTGCTCCGGCCCCGACAGCAGCAACCGATTTGACTACTGATTCCAATTAAGTGACCTGGGGCCCCGACAGCAGCAACCGACAGCAGCAAACAACATATTTTGAACATTATTATTGAGCTTTTGTGGAATGTGAAACATCCTAGGGTCCCTATAACTTTTGTTCGTACTGTTTTAGGTGAAATTTAGCCAAAGTTTTAATGTATGCCTCCCTGGCTTTGTGGAATGTGATGATGGACACATATAGCTTTTTTTTGAAAGATTCAGATTTACATACAACTTTGCTTATTATGTATGTCTCCCTGGCTTTGTTGAGTACATATGGCCTAGCCAAATTTATATCTATCAATTTTACTTTAAAGCTCAAGGGTACTTTTACTTTTCTTGTTTTTCAGATGCAATTTTACTTTTCTTGTTTTTCAATTTCTTTAATAAATAAAAAATTTATTCAGCAAAAATAAGCCACTTTTATTTCAAAAAAAAAAAATCAAAAAAATCACTTTTAGTGACGGTCAGAACCGTAGGTAGAAGTTAGAATTAGATATACTGGTGGAGGATATAGTGACAGTCAGAAACCGTAGGTAAATGTATTTGGGCGTAGGAAAAACCTTTACCCACAGACGAAAAACCGTGGTTAGATGTCTTACGTTCTCTACGGGAAAAGTGGTCGTGGGGAGAGGTTAAAGTGACTTTTACCCACGGACGTTTGACATTTAGTGACGGTTTTTGTCCGTGGGTAAAGGTCAAATATCTTGTAGTGTGTCCATACTTAAATAACTATCTCTTCCCATAATAAATTGATTGACCATACTTAACTACTTACCAAGTTATAAAATAAATATATAATTAATTTTGAAAACAAGTTTTATACCTTATTTTATGATGTGCTCTTACTTTATTTATTGAGATTGATATTTTATTTAATATTCAACAATTTTTAATTTACAAAAAAGTTGCTTTAAAATTAACAATTAATAATAAGCAACTTCTTAGAGTTACACTCTTTAAAAAGAGTAATTTATATTCTAGAAAGAAAAACTAACACATCTCATCCTTAAGCTAAAAAGTGGTTGATATCATAATAATATATGATGCGTTATAAATGTGCACACTATTATCAATACTTTATTTTCCCATCAATATATACTTGGTACCCATTACGAATCTTGGTCTAAAGTAAGTACACTTTATACTAGATAAACATTTAAATTTAATGTAAAAGATGATATCATCCTTAACTATTTTTTGACATCAATTAATGTAAAAGATGATATCTCAATAGTGATGTAGGTGATTTTATCAAGTAAAATGTTTATAAAGTAGTCAATATAGCGATGCAAAATGGTTTTCTATGGATAAATATCGTAAATAAATTTAAAGGGAAAAGACATAAAAGGATTGCTTTAAAGTTTTACTTTCTGGATAATATTCAAGTCTCGATAAGGATTTTAAATAGCAAGACAGTCAACTCTCTTTTGTAGTATAACAACAATACAAAAAAGTAGTTTTTTTTTTTTGGGTACATTTGCAAAAGTAGTTTTATCCGGGATAAAGTGAAAAACAACAAAGAAAGATAACTTATAATATGTCACACACAATAAAGTAGACAAGCAAAAAAAAATGACTTAGACGATGTCACAAAATGACCTATATGATGTAACACTTCACTGGTATGGAAGGAAGAAAAATCTAGAGAAAACAAATGAGAAGAAAGAATATAAAAAAATGAAAATAAAACTCAGTTTCTTTTGTTTTTGGTTAAAACTTAGTTTGCCTTTATAATAATACAGGACTTACACCCAAGAAGAAGAAAAATACTCACTTTTGTTTATTTGAACCTTAATTCCATTAAGAAGTAATTATCAGCTTAGAGAATGACTCACGAATTAATTTCATCATGTCTATCGGTATGGAAAATAAAATTTGTGTAAACAAGCAAATTATCATGCATATGATGAAGGGAGTAAGAATTATATAAACCTGATAATATTTTCAAGGTAATTTGAAGCAGTGTCATGCCATGTTGCCATCAACTACAACAATGTTTAACCACCTCTTACCCGCCTTTGATGGGTATATGTGAGTTGAACTGAAACAATCTAAATAGACAAAACAATACAAAAAAGTTGAAGATCATCCCTAATTTCGCAAAAAAGACATGAGATGTAAGATAGGAGCGGGATTAAGAAGAGGAAAATGATTCTTACTTGTATGTAAGTCGCTCCTTTGAGAGCTTCAAGAACAAAATGCTGGAGTAAGAACAAAATGCTTACTTGTATGTAAGTCGCTTCTTTTGCAACCACTCTATCGCGTCCTCGCCTGGAGTAAGAACAAAATGCTGACCAACATAAAAGACGCAACCGTTTGAGGCTTCGGCACAAAAGTAAATCCTCTTTTAAGTGCATAATGAAATTTCACAAGAGGAGGCTCAAAAAGAGTTGAACATAATTTGTCCACTTATAAGAGAAAGTTAATATAAATTTTTGTTGTCAATTAAACTTTTGGAATGTATATGTGAGTTAATCGACTCAACCGTTAAATTAATGGTTCTTTTTAAATAGATCAACTCTACAAAATTTGATAAAATTAAAAAATGTTTGAAACCAATGAAAAAAGTTATTTTTGAAACTTAATTGAAACACTTTTTTTAACTCTCCCTCTCTCCCTAATTCTTACATATATCTTTTCTCTTCTGGTAGTAAAATGATTGACCATACTTAATTACTTACCAAGTTATAAAATAAATAGGTAATTTTGAAAACAATTTTATACTTTATTTTATGATTTGTTTTTATTTTATTATATATTGAGTTTGATATTTTATTTAATATAAAACATTTTTTTAATATACAAAAATAACTTTAAAATTAACAATTAATAAACTTCTTAGAATTTTACTCTTTAAAGTGAGTTTTTTTTTAAGCCACAATTAAATGTATTTATTAATAAAATAAAGAGAAGACATGAAAACACAAGGGGAGACTAGACCAAAACCCTTGGCAATGAGAACAATAATAGAAAGCCCAACAGAGGCCCCTAAAATAAACAACCAAAGAGCTCTAATAAAAGATATCCTAAGGCGACTAGGACAACCCAATAAAAGGAAGCAGGACAACACCTGAATAGCCCCCACAACCTCCACCCACTGCCTACTGCACACACACTCCAAACCACCACAGCCAGAATCACCTCACTATCCTCACATTAAGCACACTCCCAAAGATCGAGGTTAGAGGTGGAGGCCAAGAGGCGATTGGGAAGGGCTCAGAAGCTGAAGGCAAAGGTAGGAGCCCAGCGAAGAGAACTGCTAACTGTAATCTAGGGAACCAAACTCCGAAGCAGGGCAGCACCTGCAAGCCCCCACACACCACCACCCACCGCCAATTGAGTGCCACACCACAACACCGAGCATCACCTCACTATCCTCACATTAAGCACCCTTCAACTGATCGAGGTTAGAGGTGGAGGACAGGAGAGGGAAAGGGCTCAGGAGCTGAAGGCAGAGGGGAGGAGCCCGTCAGAGAGAACTGCAAACAGCAGCCAGGCAAACACCCACCGAATCAGCACACCCCCTGTCTTCCGGCGTCGAAACACCAGCCACCACCGCGAAGCCGTGTCACCGGCCAACACCGCGACACAACCGAGCTAGACCAAGGTCGTCGATCACCAGCCACCACCGCGGTGTTGTGCCACCGGCCAACACCGTGACACAACCAAGCATGACGCTACTCAACGACATTCAGCTAGTACTGACGGCAACGAAAGACGAAAAAGCGGCCTCGGAGGCGGATGTTGTCGTGATCGCGGACCTAAGAGCGATCCACCAGTCACCATCCTGCTCAAATCAGCTAACCACCGTGAAACAGAAGCACACCACGTACCTCCTAAAACGCGCAGATCCACCAAAAAGGCATATCCAAACCAGCAACGCCACGGGGCAGAGACCATGAACGGCACAGAGGAAGCGATCACTATGCGACCCACGGTTAGAACAACAACAAACGTTGAGACCCATATCAACAAACGCAGAACCAATCGCCCAAAACCCAGATTCCGAAATCAAAACGCTCGAATCGCAGTCAAAACTAATCGCAGAACCAATCGCAGTCAAAACGCACGAATCATATCAACAACAATCGCTGAACTCGAAGCCAGATCCACAGAGAAAAACACCCAGATCCACCAACAAGGCAGAACCCAAATCGAAATCGAAGCCAACAACGCAGGATCCAACAACGCAGGAGCGGAGAACGAGCGCGGAGCAGAATCCAAATCGAAGCCGCGGGACAGCAGCGCAGAGGAAGGCGGCGCCGCAGGACAGTCTCAACCCACGCGATCAGAGGAGAAGAGGTTGCGACAGCAGAGGCAGAGGAGCACTGGGAGGAGAAGGGAAGAAACCACCGGGGAGGGAGCCCCCCCCCCCTCCCAGCGGCGGCGGCGCTTTCTTGGTCCTCTTTTCGTACGCGAGGAAGCTCTCTTTCAGATGCGTCTTTCTTTTGTTCTCAAAGAAATAGTTCACTCTTTAAAGTGAGTAATTTACTCTTTAAATTACTTTAAAATTAACAATTAATAATTTACTTCTTTTCTACTAATCTGAACTGGGCTCTTCTTCTGAAAGCTAGAGTCTTTAAGAATAATAAGCCAATGAATTATCATATTTCTTCTTCTATCTAGCTTGGCTTTAAATCTCACCTCTCAGATATAATTGAGCATTCGACTTGGAAACTTAGGAATGGTCTTAACATCAATTTTTGGACCGATACTTGGATTCTAGGCCTATTGTGGATATTATTGGGATTCCCCCTCATTTTCATAAGTATTTTAAAGCGACTTTAAGGGATTTTATAGTCAACGGTAAATCGTCCATGCCTGCGGACCTCATTTCTCACTTTCCCCAACTTCTCTTGGAAATTCAAGAGATAGTTATTCCTTTGGTGTGGACTGAGGATCAGTTGATGTAGAATCAATCTGTTTCTGGTGAATTGACGTTTAAGGATTCTTTTCTCTTTCGTAACCCTCCAGGTCAGGTGGTTCCTTGGTCCAAGAAAATCTAGAAGCCTTTTATACCACCTTCTAAGTCCTTTATCTTTGGAGGATTCTTCATAATAAGATGTCAACCGACGATCAACTTTGGCATAGAGGATGCACTGTTTTTTCTATTTGTAGCTTATGGACATGATTATGAAAGTTCTCATCATCTCTTCCTGCTTACCCTATCGCCCATCATATTTGGGGTTGGCTTGGAGGTATCCTGAGTTTCCATATTGATACCGCTTCTTTTCAAGACTTGTTAGCCTTGACTTCTCATGGCTGGAGCCATCAACTGCAAGATATTGTCTGATCTGCTGCTATTGTTAATATTGTATGGGTCATTTGGTATTGCAGGAACCAGGTTAGATTTAATAATCATGTTATCCACTTACACTCGGCCATCAATTTAATCCTTTCAAATGTTGCTTTAGCTGGGAATGCTTCTAAATCATCTATGTCTTCCTCTGTTGCTGAGTTCATGATTATCAAGACCTTTAATATCATTGGTAATTATAGAAGTACGGGAAATATCAAAAAGGTTAATTGGATCCCCCCTGCGTCCTACATGGTTAAGTGTAACACTGATGGCGTTGCTAAGGGTTGTTTGGGTCCTGCCGCTTGTGGTGGTATTTTCAGAGATAGAAGCGCTGCTATTCTTGGTTGCTTTTCTTCCTTCACTAGCAAAAGTTACGCCAAATTGTAACATCCCCAAACTTTTAGAAGTTTCGTCGATCGATATTAGAATAATGGTTACGGATTAAGTAGTTATATAATCGATATTAGTAAGAGGCCGAGTTATTAATTAACATAATCGAATATATTATGCTTAGGATGTGAATTATTAATTTAATTACTTGTTAGTACTTGTGTGCTGATTGTTAGGCTAAGTTATTAGATTAGGCCATGTCATAGTGTTAGGAAGGGAATAAGTAGCTGAAGGGTATTTTAGTCTTTGCACCCTTAAGTTAGTGGCCAGCCGAACCCCAACCCAGCAACACACTTTCATTTTCCAGAAATTACAGAAGAGAATAGGAGAGCTGAAAGGGAGAGGAGTTACGAGAAAGAGAGAGAGCTTGGGAGGGGAGAACCACCATGAAATCTTGATGCATGCTTGATCCAAGACCAGCATTGCCTTCCATTTTCCTTCCCCTTCCCATTGATACTCATTTTAACCACTGAATCATCCTCTTCTTCCAGCTATCATTTTCGATCCACAAGCTCAAATAGAGCAAAGATGGAGTTTTGATGCTTCCAATGACTTGCATGTTGCATTAGGACCAGAATAGAACCTTGGGGGAGTTCACATTGCTGATTGGGATAATTTGGGAAGGAGGTCAGCAGCTCAAAGTGTTGAAGTTCGAGTTTGGCTGCTGTCCAAGCGCTTTCGGGTAGCTGAGTCAGTTTTTGGAGCGATTCCAGGAGAGTTCGTGCGTTACGGTTCGTCGAGTTCGTATAAGTCTCGGCACTTTGCGATTTTCATAGCAATCGGTGAGTTCTATATATACTCGCTTAGGGAAGTTTGATGTCACTGAATCTACGTGTTTCGAAACCTATGTTTTACTGTTTTCGTTTTAAGCGAATCGAGTCAAAAACCGTAATTTCAAACTATCGTGTTTTGGTCATGTTTGCTTATTGATGTTCATGATGGATGATTGATTGATGTTTTGTTGATTGTGTTGAACCAAGGACAAACACTCTTTGTTTTGAATGATAACAAATTACATCTTGTCTACTAATGGTTCAAGATGAATGAAGTATAGGACGGAAATCAAAAAGCAGGAAATATTAAAGTGGAGCAGCTTGGAGAAGAAGCCGCCGTAGAAGAATCAAGACCTATTTGTTTATCCGCTTTCTTTAGGACACAATGTAAGGTCCTATCACTTAAGGTCTATGACATTTTAGTAGCTGAGAGATGACTTTTGAAAACATGCATGATGCATCAAAATTAGGGTTTTGAAATATATTTTTGCATGCATGCATAAGGTGGCACCTAAACCTAAAACCAATTTTGTGGAAATCAAAAATCAATTTCTATTTTGTTCCAATGACTATGAAATCGATTTATACAATTTATATAGGCTATGAAATCGATTTTAGGCTCACCTATAGGCCAAGAATCGATTTCCTTGCCCTATGTTTGAAGTATGTAATCGATTCATGCATATACATAAGCCAAAGGTAAGAATCGATTTCCTTCTATTTCAAAAGACTATGAAATCGATTTTCAAGCAATCCTATAGGCTATGAATCGATTCCTTCTCATTTTAAACAAAGTAAGAATCGATTCCTACCCTATTCAGGATGTCCTGAAAATCGATTCCCACCTATTTCCAAAGAAACAAACAATCGATTCCTATGTTCTCCATATGTAAAGAATCGATTCCTCTTTTTTAACTAGCCATAAAATCGATTCTTATGTCCTCTAAAATGATAAGAATCGATTCATCAACACTTTAACTTCATCAAACAATCGATTCATCATTTCTTTAAATGTTTTCTAAAAGCAAAGAATCGATTATACTATGATTTGCCTTCTCACATAAATCGATTCTTATGCATCATAAATCATTTCTACGTTTTCCTAAACCTATAAATAGGGAGGTGCTTCACACTTTTCATTACACACCTCACACCACAATTCACAACTCCTCTCTGCTTCTCACATACATTTTCTAGATCTGAGAAAGAGAGAAAATAGAGCTTCAACTTTCATATCATTTTCTATTTTCCATATCACTCATCTCTTAGTTACTATACTATCATTATATCTGAGGTGATTTGATCATAGATCTCTATTTGTATTCGTTACTCTATTTGTGGGGGTCACTTTGAAATCCTGGGATTTGTTCTTGGGTCTCTCAATCAGGAGATTGAGTTGGTTTGAAATCCTGGGAAGTTTTCTTGGGTCTCTCAATCAGGAGATTGAGTTGGTTTGAAATCCTGGGAGGTGATCTTGGGTCGTTCAATCAGGGAAGATTGAAGCGGTATTGAAATCCTGGGAGGTGCTCTTGGGTCGTTCAATCAGGAGATTGAAGCGGTGTTGAAATCCTTAGCTAGGTGCTCGGGTTCTCAGTTCGGGGGAATTGAGATTTGCTATTTTGAAGTTGCCTGTTTGTAAACAATTCTTCAATATAGTGGTTGTTATCAAGTCCAAAGGTTGCAAAGCCGGAGGCCGAGGACGTAGGGCTTTTATCCCGAACCTCGCTAAATTCCTGGTGTATCTCTATCCCTACTCTCTTTACTTTATTGTCTATATTTGTTATTGTTATATAGCTGTGATATTCATTGTTTTGTTTATATCTGTTTTGAATATCACTACTCAGATCTGTCTATTGTTATATTATTGTGCTGATCTGTTATTATCCATATCACTGATGTAGATCTGTCTGTTGCTATATTCAATATCACTAAGCTGCCTATAAATAATCTAGTTATTCTAATATCATACTGTGCTTGATCAGCCTGCTTGTATACATCATATAAGTTTAAATCTCAGTTTCCGCATTTGATTTAAACAAAGCATTTCATAAGTTTTTGAAAACCGAAAAGAATTCATATTTTGCACATAACCTTATTCACCCCCCCTCTAAGGTTATACTATAGTCTAACAAGTGGTATCAGAGCTAGAAATTGCATATAGAGCTTTACATCTCGCAATTTAAATTTTATTTATCTATCTGAGATCATGGGTTCTTTTATGAAAGAGGGGATGTCCTTCAATAGGCCACCCCTGTTTGATGGGACTAACTATGACTACTGGAGTAGTCGAATGAAATGTCATGTGCAGGCTATAGATTTCACCTTATGGAGGATCATTGCAGATGGACCACTGATCCCAATGAAAATCAAAAGTAAAGCTAACGGCAAAGAAGAAGAAGTGCCAGTTGAGGATATCTACACCATTGACCTGCAAGAGCTGAGAAAGTCAGAGTTGGACAAAATTTCTCAAAACGCCAGAGCAATGAACGTTCTTCACGTATCTCTATGTGAAGAAGAATATGGAAAAGTAAAAGGTTGTCAGACAGCAAAAGAGATTTGGGAGTACTTGGAAGCCACACACGGTACAAGCCAAATGGAGGCTAAATGGGACAATTCTGACACTGATAGTGAATCTGAGGAGGTTGCAAATGATATCTGTTTTATGGCAAATGACACTTCCGAGGTAAGCCTTAATAACCCTAGTCTTTCTGATTCAATTATACATGATGATTTTGATGATGTGTATAGTAGTCACGACTTGAGTGAGGCTTTTGAAGCTCTTTATTTTGAACATGAAACTCTTTTGTTAAAATCTAAGAAATTAACAAAGAGTAACAAAAGCATGCTCACTCAAATCGAGACACTTGAAAATGAGGTAGTTAAGTTGAAGAATGAGCTACATGAAATAAAACCATTCAACCTTGAGTTTCTTGAGCTTAAACAAAATTTTGAAAAAGCCAAGGTTGAAAATGAATTTTTGAAAGAATCTTTGAAAAAGTTTGAGGTTGGTGAAAAGACCTTGACCAAGCTACTTCACTCCCAACATGAATATGTTGATAGGAGAGGTATTGGGTACAAAAGTAATTCCACCTCCTCTGTTTTGAACAAGAAAATAACTTTTGTAGCTGCTACTTCAAGTTATACACCTATTGTTTTCTCATGCACCTACTGTCAAAAAGGGAACCATAGCTCTCTTAGATGTCCTATTCGTAAATTATGTGAGCTAGGTACCCTTATACCTGCTTGTGAGAAACCAAGGTGGATTGTGAAAACAAACCCCTTGATGACTAACCCCAAAGGACCCAAAGAGAATTGGGTACCAAAATTTTCTACTTGATCTTAGTGCAGGTGTGCTACAAGGTATGGGGGTCAGATCGATACCTTGATAGCAGAGAGTCAAAGTTCATGACTAGAGACACAAAAAGATTCGTAATACTCAGAAACAGCAGTCATGTGACTCGTGATAACAACAATAGAGGAAGAATCACTGGTGAAGGTTAGATTGGTAAAGTTTTATTCACCTCTGTTGAAAATGTGTTATAAAGTAGAAATTAAATATAACTCAACAAGTATTAGACAAATATTTGAAAGTAATTGTTTGAATGCATCAAAGCTTTTTCTCAAGTACTATTATGCTGGATCTTTGATGCAACATACTTTTGATGTTAAAAATGATACCTATATTGTTGAACCAAGGATGATTATCTTGGGTATCATATTTTTTAAACCATGATGATCCACCCTCTTTTGGCTAAGCTTTGCATTCTAAAATTAATCCGGGGGATCACCAAGTAAGGGGGAGCATAGCATGAACTACTGTTTTTTGATATATCATATGCTATGCAATGCTGCTTATTTATTATGCAAGTTTATAAAGTGCTTATGTTGTATGTATTCACCCCACCTCCTTTTTGATGAAAACAAAGGGGGAGAGAATATTATGCATGTTATATGTGGGAGAGAATATATGCATGGTATATGTGAGGGGAGAAAATAATTGCTGCTATCCTGCTGATGTACTGTTTATTTTATTATGCATATGCTTAAGGGGAGCTTTTTGAAAAAGTTCCATTACTATCAAACCCCCTATGCATAATGTAATTTGTTATCATCAAAAAGGGGGAGTTTGTTGAACCAAGGACAAACACTCTTTGTTTTGAATGATAACAAATTACATCTTGTCTACTAATGGTTCAAGTTGAATGAAGTATAGGACGGAAATCAAAAAGCAGGAAATATTAAAGTGGAGCAGCTTGGAGAAGAAGCCGCCGTAGAAGAATCAAGACCTATTTGTTTATCCGCTTTCTTTAGGACACAATGTAAGGTCCTATCACTTAAGGTCTATGACATTTTAGTAGCTGAGAGATGACTTTTGAAAACATGCATGATGCATCAAAATTAGGGTTTTGAAATATATTTTTGCATGCATGCATAAGGTGGCACCTAAACCTAAAACCAATTTTGTGGAAATCAAAAATCAATTTCTATTTTGTTCCAATGACTATGAAATCGATTTATACAATTTATATAGGCTATGAAATCGATTTTAGGCTCACCTATAGGCCAAGAATCGATTTCCTTGCCCTATGTTTGAAGTATGTAATCGATTCATGCATATACATAAGCCAAAGGTAAGAATCGATTTCCTTCTATTTCAAAAGACTATGAAATCGATTTTCAAGCAATCCTATAGGCTATGAATCGATTCCTTCTCATTTTAAACAAAGTAAGAATCGATTCCTACCCTATTCAGGATGTCCTGAAAATCGATTCCCACCTATTTCCAAAGAAACAAACAATCGATTCCTATGGTCTCCATATGTAAAGAATCGATTCCTCTTTTTTAACTAGCCATAAAATCGATTCTTATGTCCTCTAAAATGATAAGAATCGATTCATCAACATTTTAACTTCATCAAACAATCGATTCATCATTTCTTTAAATGTTTTCTAAAAGCAAAGAATCGATTATACTATGATTTGCCTTCTCACATAAATCGATTCTTATGCATCATAAATCATTTCTACGTTTTCCTAAACCTATAAATAGGGAGGTGCTTCACACTTTTCATTACACACCTCACACCACAATTCACAACTCCTCTCTGCTTCTCACATACATTTTCTAGATCTGAGAAAGAGAGAAAATAGAGCTTCAACTTTCATATCATTTTCTATTTTCCATATCACTCATCTCTTAGTTACTATACTGTCATTATATCTGAGGTGATTGGATCATAGATCTCTATTTGTATTCGTTACTCTATTTGTGGGGGTCACTTTGAAATCCTGGGATTTGTTCTTGGGTCTCTCAATCAGGAGATTGAGTTGGTTTGAAATCCTGGGAAGTTTTCTTGGGTCTCTCAATCAGGAGATTGAGTTGGTTTGAAATCCTGGGAGGTGATCTTGGGTCATTCAATCAGGGAAGATTGAAGCGGTATTGAAATCCTGGGAGGTGCTCTTGGGTCGTTCAATCAGGAGATTGAAGCGGTGTTGAAATCCTTAGCTAGGTGCTCGGGTTCTCAGTTCGGGGGAATTGAGATTTGCTATTTTGAAGTTGCCTGTTTGTAAACAATTCTTCAATATAGTGGTTGTTATCAAGTCCAAAGGTTGCAAAGCCGGAGGCCGAGGACGTAGGGCTTTTATCCCGAACCTCGCTAAATTCCTGGTGTATCTCTATCCCTACTCTCTTTACTTTATTGTCTATATTTGTTATTGTTATATAGCTGTGATATTCATTGTTTTGTTTATATCTGTTTTGAATATCACTACTCAGATCTGTCTATTGTTATATTATTGTGCTGATCTGTTATTATCCATATCACTGCTGTAGATCTGTCTGTTGCTATATTCAATATCACTAAGCTGCCTATAAATAATCTAGTTATTCTAATATCATACTGTGCTTGATCAGCCTGCTTGTATACATCATATAAGTTTAAATCTCAGTTTCCGCATTTGATTTAAACAAAGCATTTCATAAGTTTTTGAAAACCGAAAAGAATTCATATTTTGCACATAACCTTATTCACCCCCCCTCTAAGGTTATACTATAGTCTAACAAGTGGTATCAGAGCTAGAAATTGCATATAGAGCTTTACATCTCGCAATTTAAATTTTATTTATCTATCTGTGATCATGGGTTCTTTTATGAAAGAGGGGATGTCCTTCAATAGGCCACCCCTGTTTGATGGGACTAACTATGACTACTGGAGTAGTCGAATGAAATGTCATGTGCAGGCTATAGATTTCACCTTATGGAGGATCATTGCAGATGGACCACTGATCCCAATGAAAATCAAAAGTAAAGCTAACGGCAAAGAAGAAGAAGTGCCAGTTGAGGATATCTACACCATTGACCTGCAAGAGCTGAGAAAGTCAGAGTTGGACAAAATTTCTCAAAACGCCAGAGCAATGAACGTTCTTCACGTATCTCTATGTGAAGAAGAATATGGAAAAGTAAAAGGTTGTCAGACAGCAAAAGAGATTTGGGAGTACTTGGAAGCCACACACGGTACAAGCCAAATGGAGGCTAAATGGGACAATTCTGACACTGATAGTGAATCTGAGGAGGTTGCAAATGATATCTGTTTTATGGCAAATGACACTTCCGAGGTAAGCCTTAATAACCCTAGTCTTTCTGATTCAATTATACATGATGATTTTGATGATGTGTATAGTAGTCACGACTTGAGTGAGGCTTTTGAAGCTCTTTATTTTGAACATGAAACTCTTTTGTTAAAATCTAAGAAATTAACAAAGAGTAACAAAAGCATGCTCACTCAAATCGAGACACTTGAAAATCAGGTAGTTAAGTTGAAGAATGAGCTACATGAAATAAAACCATTCAACCTTGAGTTTCTTGAGCTTAAACAAAATTTTGAAAAAGCCAAGGTTGAAAATGAATTTTTGAAAGAATCTTTGAAAAAGTTTGAGGTTGGTGAAAAGACCTTGACCAAGCTACTTCACTCCCAACATGAATATGTTGATAGGAGAGGTATTGGGAACAAAAGTAATTCCACCTCCTCTGTTTTGAACAAGAAAATAACTTTTGTAGCTGCTACTTCAAGTTATACACCTATTGTTTTCTCATGCACCTACTGTCAAAAAGGGAACCATAGCTCTCTTAGATGTCCTATTCGTAAATTATGTGAGCTAGGTACCCTTATACCTGCTTGTGAGAAACCAAGGTGGATTGTGAAAACAAACCCCTTGATGACTAACCCCAAAGGACCCAAAGAGAATTGGGTACCAAAATTTTCTACTTGATCTTAATGCAGGTGTGCTACAAGGTATGGGGGTCAGATCGATACCTTGATAGCAGAGACTCAAAGTTCATGACTAGAGACACAAAAAGATTCGTAATACTCAGAAACAACAGTCATGTGACTCGTGATAACAACAATAGAGGAAGAATCACTGGTGAAGGTTAGATTGGTAAAGTTTTATTCACCTCTGTTGAAAATGTGTTATAAAGTAGAAATTAAATATAACTCAACAAGTATTAGACACATATTTGAAAGTAATTGTTTGTATGCATCAAAGCTTTTTCTCAAGTACTATTATGCTGGATCTTTGATGCAACATACTTTTGATGTTAAAAATAATACCTATATTGTTGAACCAATGATGATTATCTTGGGTATCATATTTTTTAAACCATGATGATCCACCCTCTTTTGGCTAAGCTTTGAATTCTAAAATTAATCAGGGGGATCACCAAGTAAGGGGGAGCATAGCATGAACTACTGTTTTTTGATATATCATATGCTATGCAATGCTGCTTATTTATTATGCAAGTTTATAAAGTGCTTATGTTGTATGTATTCACCCCACCTCCTTTTTGATGAAAACAAAGGGGGAGAGAATATTATGCATGTTATATGTGGGAGAGAATATATGCATGGTATATGTGAGGGGAGAAAATAATTGCTGCTATCCTGCTGATGTACTGTTTATTTTATTATGCATATGCTTAGGGGGAGCTTTTTGAAAAAGTTCCATTACTATCAAACCCCCTATGCATGATGTAATTTGTTATCATCAAAAAGGGGGAGTTTGTTGAACCAAGGACAAACACTCTTTGTTTTGAATGATAACAAATTACATCTTGTCTACTAATGGTTCAAGTTGAATGAAGTACAGGACGGAAATCAAAAAGCAGGAAATATTAAAGTGGAGCAGCTTGGAGAAGAAGCCGCCGTAAAAGAATCAAGACCTATTTGTTTATCCGCTTTCTTTAGGACACAATGTAAGGTCCTATCACTTAAGGTCTATGACATTTTAGTAGCTGAGAGATGACTTTTGAAAACATGCATGATGCATCAAAATTAGGGTTTTGAAATATATTTTTGCATGCATGCATAAGGTGGCACCTAAACCTAAAACCAATTTTGTGGAAATCAAAAATAATTTCTATTTTGATCCAGTGACTATGAAATCAATTTATACAATTTATATAGGCTATGAAATCGATTTTAGGCTCACCTATAGGCCAAGAATCGATTTCCTTGCCCTATGTTTGAAGTATGTAATCGATTCATGCATATACATAAGCCAAAGGTAAGAATCGATTTCCTTCTATTTCAAAAGACTATGAAATCGATTTTCAAGCAATCCTATAGGCTATGAATCGATTCCTTCTCATTTTAAACAAAGTAAGAATCGATTCCTACCCTATTCAGGATGTCCTGAAAATCGATTCCCACCTATTTCCAAAGAAACAAACAATCGATTCCTATGTTCTCCATATGTAAAGAATCGATTCCTCTTTTTTAACTAGCCATAAAATCGATTCTTATGTCCTCTAAAATGATAAGAATCGATTCATCAACACTTTAACTTCATCAAACAATCGATTCATCATTTCTTTAAATGTTTTCTAAAAGCAAAGAATCGATTATACTATGATTTGCCTTCTCACATAAATCGATTCTTATGCATCATAAATCATTTCTACGTTTTCCTAAACCTATAAATAGGGAGGTGCTTCACACTTTTCATTACACACCTCACACCACAATTCACAACTCCTCTCTGCTTCTCACATACATTTTCTAGATCTGAGAAAGAGAGAAAATAGAGCTTCAACTTTCATATCATTTTCTATTTTCCATATCACTCATCTCTTAGTTACTGTACTGTCATTATATCTGAGGTGATTTGATCATAGATCTCTATTTGTATTCGTTACTCTATTTGTGGGGGTCACTTTGAAATCCTGGGATTTGTTCTTGGGTCTCTCAATCAGGAGATTGAGTTGGTTTGAAATCCTGGGAAGTTTTCTTGGGTCTCTCAATCAGGAGATTGAGTTGGTTTGAAATCCTGGGAGGTGATCTTGGGTCGTTCAATCAGGGAAGATTGAAGCGGTATTGAAATCCTGGGAGGTGCTCTTGGGTCGTTCAATCAGGAGATTGAAGCGGTGTTGAAATCCTTAGCTAGGTGCTCGGGTTCTCAGTTCGGGGGAATTGAGATTTGCTATTTTGAAGTTGCCTGTTTGTAAACAATTCTTCAATATAGTGGTTGTTATCAAGTCCAAAGGTTGCAAAGCCGGAGGCCGAGGACGTAGGGCTTTTATCCCGAACCTCGCTAAATTCCTGGTGTATCTCTATCCCTACTCTCTTTACTTTATTGTCTATATTTGTTATTGTTATATAGCTGTGATATTCATTATTTTGTTTATATCTGTTTTGAATATCACTACTCAGATCTGTCTATTGTTATATTATTGTGCTGATCTGTTATTATCCATATCACTGCTGTAGATCTGTCTGTTGCTATATTCAATATCACTAAGCTGCCTATAAATAATCTAGTTATTCTAATATCATACTGTGCTTGATCAGCCTGCTTGTATACATCATATAAGTTTAAATCTCAGTTTCCGCATTTGATTTAAACAAAGCATTTCATAAGTTTTTGAAAACCGAAAAGAATTCATATTTTGCACATAACCTTATTCACCCCCCTCTAAGGTTATACTATAGTCTAACAAGTTGTATCAAAGCTAGAAATTGCATATAGAGCTTTACATCTCGCAATTTAAATTTTATTTATCTATCTGTGATCATGGGTTCTTTTATGAAAGAGGGGATGTCCTTCAATAGGCCACCCCTGTTTGATGGGACTAACTATGACTACTGGAGTAGTCGAATGAAATGTCATGTGCAGGCTATAGATTTCACCTTATGGAGGATCATTGCAGATGGACCACTGATCCCAATGAAAATCAAAAGTAAAGCTAACGGCAAAGAAGAAGAAGTGCCAGTTGAGGATATCTACACCATTGACCTGCAAGAGCTGAGAAAGTCAGAGTTGGACAAAATTTCTCAAAACGCCAGAGCAATGAACGTTCTTCACGTATCTCTATGTGAAGAAGAATATGGAAAAGTAAAAGGTTGTCAGACAGCAAAAGAGATTTGGGAGTACTTGGAAGCCACAAACGGTACAAGCCAAATGGAGGCTAAATGGGACAATTCTGACACTGATAGTGAATCTGAGGAGGTTGCAAATGATATCTGTTTTATGGCAAATGACACTTCCGAGGTAAGCCTTAATAACCCTAGTCTTTCTGATTCAATTATACATGATGATTTTGATGATGTGTATAGTAGTCACGACTTGAGTGAGGCTTTTGAAGCTCTTTATTTTGAACATGAAACTCTTTTGTTAAAATCTAAGAAATTAACAAAGAGTAACAAAAGCATGCTCACTCAAATCGAGACACATGAAAATGAGGTAGTTAAGTTGAAAAATGAGCTACATGAAATAAAACCATTCAACCTTGAGTTTCTTAAGCTTAAACAAAATTTTGAAAAAGCCAAGGTTGAAAATGAATTTTTGAAAGAATCTTTGAAAAAGTTTGAGGTTGGTGAAAAGACCTTGACCAAGCTACTTCACTCCCAACATGAATATGTTGATAGGAGAGGTATTGGGAACAAAAGTAATTCCACCTCCTCTGTTTTGAACAAGAAAATAACTTTTGTAGCTGCTACTTCAAGTTATACACCTATTGTTTTCTCATGCACCTACTGTCAAAAAGGGAACCATAGCTCTCTTAGATGTCCTATTCGTAAATTATGTGAGCTAGGTACCCTTATACCTGCTTGTGAGAAACCAAGGTGGATTGTGAAAACAAACCCCTTGATGACTAACCCCAAAGGACCCAAAGAGAATTGGGTACCAAAATTTTCTACTTGATCTTAATGCAGGTGTGCTACAAGGTATGGGGGTCAGATCGATACCTTGATAGCAGAGACTCAAAGTTCATGACTAGAGACACAAAAAGATTCGTAATACTCAGAAACAACAGTCATGTGACTCGTGATAACAACAATAGAGGAAGAATCACTGGTGAAGGTTAGATTGGTAAAGTTTTATTCACCTCTGTTGAAAATGTGTTATAAAGTAGAAATTAAATATAACTCAACAAGTATTAGACACATATTTGAAAGTAATTGTTTGTATGCATCAAAGCTTTTTCTCAAGTACTATTATGCTGGATCTTTGATGCAACATACTTTTGATGTTAAAAATAATACCTATATTGTTGAACCAATGATGATTATCTTGGGTATCATATTTTTTAAACCATGATGATCCACCCTCTTTTGGCTAAGCTTTGAATTCTAAAATTAATCAGGGGGATCACCAAGTAAGGGGGAGCATAGCATGAACTACTGTTTTTTGATATATCATATGCTATGCAATGCTGCTTATTTATTATGCAAGTTTATAAAGTGCTTATGTTGTATGTATTCACCCCACCTCCTTTTTGATGAAAACAAAGGGGGAGAGAATATTATGCATGTTATATGTGGGAGAGAATATATGCATGGTATATGTGAGGGGAGAAAATAATTGCTGCTATCCTGCTGATGTACTGTTTATTTTATTATGCATATGCTTAGGGGGAGCTTTTTGAAAAAGTTCCATTACTATCAAACCCCCTATGCATAATGTAATTTGTTATCATCAAAAAGGGGGAGTTTGTTGAACCAAGGACAAACACTCTTTGTTTTGAATGATAACAAATTACATCTTGTCTACTAATGGTTCAAGTTGAATGAAGTACAGGACGGAAATCAAAAAGCAGGAAATATTAAAGTGGAGCAGCTTGGAGAAGAAGCCGCCGTAAAAGAATCAAGACCTATTTGTTTATCCGCTTTCTTTAGGACACAATGTAAGGTCCTATCACTTAAGGTCTATGACATTTTAGTAGCTGAGAGATGACTTTTGAAAACATGCATGATGCATCAAAATTAGGGTTTTGAAATATATTTTTGCATGCATGCATAAGGTGGCACCTAAACCTAAAACCAATTTTGTGGAAATCAAAAATAATTTCTATTTTGTTCCAATGACTATGAAATCGATTTATACAATTTATATAGGCTATGAAATCGATTTTAGGCTCACCTATAGGCCAAGAATCGATTTCCTTGCCCTATGTTTGAAGTATGTAATCGATTCATGCATATACATAAGCCAAAGGTAAGAATCGATTTCCTTCTATTTCAAAAGACTATGAAATCGATTTTCAAGCAATCCTATAGGCTATGAATCGATTCCTTCTCATTTTAAACAAAGTAAGAATCGATTCCTACCCTATTCAGGATGTCCTGAAAATCGATTCCCACCTATTTCCAAATAAACAAACAATCGATTCCTATGTTCTCCATATGTAAAGAATCGATTCCTCTTTTTTAACTAGCCATAAAATCGATTCTTATGTCCTCTAAAATGATAAGAATCGATTCATCAACACTTTAACTTCATCAAACAATCGATTCATCATTTCTTTAAATGTTTTCTAAAAGCAAAGAATCGATTATACTATGATTTGCCTTCTCACATAAATCGATTCTTATGCATCATAAATCATTTCTACGTTTTCCTAAACCTATAAATAGGGAGGTGCTTCACACTTTTCATTACACACCTCACACCACAATTCACAACTCCTCTCTGCTTCTCACATACATTTTCTAGATCTGAGAAAGAGAGAAAATAGAGCTTCAACTTTCATATCATTTTCTATTTTCCATATCACTCATCTCTTAGTTACTATACTGTCATTATATCTGAGGTGATTGGATCATAGATCTCTATTTGTATTCGTTACTCTATTTGTGGGGGTCACTTTGAAATCCTGGGATTTGTTCTTGGGTCTCTCAATCAGGAGATTGAGTTGGTTTGAAATCCTGGGAAGTTTTCTTGGGTCTCTCAATCAGGAGATTGAGTTGGTTTGAAATCCTGGGAGGTGATCTTGGGTCGTTCAATCAGGGAAGATTGAAGCGGTATTGAAATCCTGGGAGGTGCTCTTGGGTCGTTCAATCAGGAGATTGAAGCGGTGTTGAAATCCTTAGCTAGGTGCTCGGGTTCTCAGTTCGGGGGAATTGAGATTTGCTATTTTGAAGTTGCCTGTTTGTAAACAATTCTTCAATATAGTGGTTGTTATCAAGTCCAAAGGTTGCAAAGCCGGAGGCCGAGGACGTAGGGCTTTTATCCCGAACCTCGCTAAATTCCTGGTGTATCTCTATCCCTACTCTCTTTACTTTATTGTCTATATTTGTTATTGTTATATAGCTGTGATATTCATTATTTTGTTTATATCTGTTTTGAATATCACTACTCAGATCTGTCTATTGTTATATTATTGTGCTGATCTGTTATTATCCATATCACTGCTGTAGATCTGTCTGTTGCTATATTCAATATCACTAAGCTGCCTATAAATAATCTAGTTATTCTAATATCATACTGTGCTTGATCAGCCTGCTTGTATACATCATATAAGTTTAAATCTCAGTTTCCGCATTTGATTTAAACAAAGCATTTCATAAGTTTTTGAAAACCGAAAAGAATTCATATTTTGCACATAACCTTATTCACCCCCCTCTAAGGTTATACTATAGTCTAACAAGTTGTATCAAAGCTAGAAATTGCATATAGAGCTTTACATCTCGCAATTTAAATTTTATTTATCTATCTGTGATCATGGGTTCTTTTATGAAAGAGGGGATGTCCTTCAATAGGCCACCCCTGTTTGATGGGACTAACTATGACTACTGGAGTAGTCGAATGAAATGTCATGTGCAGGCTATAGATTTCACCTTATGGAGGATCATTGCAGATGGACCACTGATCCCAATGAAAATCAAAAGTAAAGCTAACGGCAAAGAAGAAGAAGTGCCAGTTGAGGATATCTACACCATTGACCTGCAAGAGCTGAGAAAGTCAGAGTTGGACAAAATTTCTCAAAACGCCAGAGCAATGAACGTTCTTCACGTATCTCTATGTGAAGAAGAATATGGAAAAGTAAAAGGTTGTCAGACAGCAAAAGAGATTTGGGAGTACTTGGAAGCCACAAACGGTACAAGCCAAATGGAGGCTAAATGGGACAATTCTGACACTGATAGTGAATCTGAGGAGGTTGCAAATGATATCTGTTTTATGGCAAATGACACTTCCGAGGTAAGCCTTAATAACCCTAGTCTTTCTGATTCAATTATACATGATGATTTTGATGATGTGTATAGTAGTCACGACTTGAGTGAGGCTTTTGAAGCTCTTTATTTTGAACATGAAACTCTTTTGTTAAAATCTAAGAAATTAACAAAGAGTAACAAAAGCATGCTCACTCAAATCGAGACACATGAAAATGAGGTAGTTAAGTTGAAAAATGAGCTACATGAAATAAAACCATTCAACCTTGAGTTTCTTAAGCTTAAACAAAATTTTGAAAAAGCCAAGGTTGAAAATGAATTTTTGAAAGAATCTTTGAAAAAGTTTGAGGTTGGTGAAAAGACCTTGACCAAGCTACTTCACTCCCAACATGAATATGTTGATAGGAGAGGTATTGGGAACAAAAGTAATTCCACCTCCTCTGTTTTGAACAAGAAAATAACTTTTGTAGCTGCTACTTCAAGTTATACACCTATTGTTTTCTCATGCACCTACTGTCAAAAAGGGAACCATAGCTCTCTTAGATGTCCTATTCGTAAATTATGTGAGCTAGGTACCCTTATACCTGCTTGTGAGAAACCAAGGTGGATTGTGAAAACAAACCCCTTGATGACTAACCCCAAAGGACCCAAAGAGAATTGGGTACCAAAATTTTCTACTTGATCTTAATGCAGGTGTGCTACAAGGTATGGGGGTCAGATCGATACCTTGATAGCAGAGACTCAAAGTTCATGACTAGAGACACAAAAAGATTCGTAATACTCAGAAACAACAGTCATGTGACTCGTGATAACAACAATAGAGGAAGAATCACTGGTGAAGGTTAGATTGGTAAAGTTTTATTCACCTCTGTTGAAAATGTGTTATAAAGTAGAAATTAAATATAACTCAACAAGTATTAGACACATATTTGAAAGTAATTGTTTGTATGCATCAAAGCTTTTTCTCAAGTACTATTATGCTGGATCTTTGATGCAACATACTTTTGATGTTAAAAATAATACCTATATTGTTGAACCAATGATGATTATCTTGGGTATCATATTTTTTAAACCACGATGATCCACCCTCTTTTGGCTAAGCTTTGAATTCTAAAATTAACCACGGGGATCACCAAGTAAGGGGGAGCATAGCATGAAATACTGTTTTTTGATATATCATATGCTATGCAATGCTGCTTATTTATTATGCAAGTTTATAAAGTGCTTATGTTGTATGTATTCACCCCACCTCCTTTTTGATGAAAACAAAGGGGGAGAGAATATTATGCATGTTATATGTGGGAGAGAATATATGCATGGTATATGTGAGGGGAGAAAATAATTGCTGCTATCCTGCTGATGTACTATTTATTTTATTATGCATATGCTTAAGGGGAGCTTTTTGAAAAAGTTCCATTACTATCAAACCCCCTATGCATAATGTAATTTGTTATCATCAAAAAGGGGGAGTTTGTTGAACCAAGGACAAACACTCTTTGTTTTGAATGATAACAAATTACATCTTGTCTACTAATGGTTCAAGTTGAATGAAGTATAGGACGGAAATCAAAAAGCAGGAAATATTAAAGTGGAGCAGCTTGGAGAAGAAGCCGCCGTAGAAGAATCAAGACCTATTTGTTTATCCGCTTTCTTTAGGACACAATGTAAGGTCCTATCACTTAAGGTCTATGACATTTTAGTAGCTGAGAGATGACTTTTGAAAACATGCATGATGCATCAAAATTAGGGTTTTGAAATATATTTTTGCATGCATGCATAAGGTGGCACCTAAACCTAAAACCGATTTTGTGGAAATCAAAAATCAATTTCTATTTTGTTCCAATGACTATGAAATCGATTTATACAATTTATATAGGCTATGAAATCGATTTTAGGCTCACCTATAGGCCAAGAATCGATTTCCTTGCCCTATGTTTGAAGTATGTAATCGATTCATGCATATACATAAGCCAAAGGTAAGAATCGATTTCCTTCTATTTCAAAAGACTATGAAATCGATTTTCAAGCAATCCTATAGGCTATGAATCGATTCCTTCTCATTTTAAACAAAGTAAGAATCGATTCCTACCCTATTCAGGATGTCCTGAAAATCGATTCCCACCTATTTCCAAAGAAACAAACAATCGATTCCTATGGTCTCCATATGTAAAGAATCGATTCCTCTTTTTTAACTAGCCATAAAATCGATTCTTATGTCCTCTAAAATGATAAGAATCGATTCATCAACATTTTAACTTCATCAAACAATCGATTCATCATTTCTTTAAATGTTTTCTAAAAGCAAAGAATCGATTATACTATGATTTGCCTTCTCACATAAATCGATTCTTATGCATCATAAATCATTTCTACGTTTTCCTAAACCTATAAATAGGGAGGTGCTTCACACTTTTCATTACACACCTCACACCACAATTCACAACTCTTCTCTGCTTCTCACATACATTTTCTAGATCTGAGAAAGAGAGAAAATAGAGCTTCAACTTTCATATCATTTTCTATTTTCCATATCACTCATCTCTTAGTTACTATACTGTCATTATATCTGAGGTGATTTGATCATAGATCTCTATTTGTATTCGTTACTCTATTTGTGGGGGTCACTTTGAAATCCTGGGATTTGTTCTTGGGTCTCTCAATCAGGAGATTGAGTTGGTTTGAAATCCTGGGAAGTTTTCTTGGGTCTCTCAATCAGGAGATTGAGTTGGTTTGAAATCCTGGGAGGTGATCTTGGGTCATTCAATCAGGGAAGATTGAAGCGGTATTGAAATCCTGGGAGGTGCTCTTGGGTCGTTCAATCAGGAGATTGAAGCGGTGTTGAAATCCTTAGCTAGGTGCTCGGGTTCTCAGTTCGGGGGAATTGAGATTTGCTATTTTGAAGTTGCCTGTTTGTAAACAATTCTTCAATATAGTGGTTGTTATCAAGTCCAAAGGTTGCAAAGCCGGAGGCCGAGGACGTAGGGCTTTTATCCCGAACCTCGCTAAATTCCTGGTGTATCTCTATCCCTACTCTCTTTACTTTATTGTCTATATTTGTTATTGTTATATAGCTGTGATATTCATTGTTTTGTTTATATCTGTTTTGAATATCACTACTCAGATCTGTCTATTGTTATATTATTGTGCTGATCTGTTATTATCCATATCACTGCTGTAGATCTGTCTGTTGCTATATTCAATATCACTAAGCTGCCTATAAATAATCTAGTTATTCTAATATCATACTGTGCTTGATCAGCCTGCTTGTATACATCATATAAGTTTAAATCTCAGTTTCCGCATTTGATTTAAACAAAGCATTTCATAAGTTTTTGAAAACCGAAAAGAATTCATATTTTGCACATAACCTTATTCACCCCCCTCTAAGGTTATACTATAGTCTAACAAGTTGTATCAAAGCTAGAAATTGCATATAGAGCTTTACATCTCGCAATTTAAATTTTATTTATCTATCTGTGATCATGGGTTCTTTTATGAAAGAGGGGATGTCCTTCAATAGGCCACCCCTGTTTGATGGGACTAACTATGACTACTGGAGTAGTCGAATGAAATGTCATGTGTAGGCTATAGATTTCACCTTATGGAGGATCATTGCAGATGGACCACTGATCCCAATGAAAATCAAAAGTAAAGCTAACGGCAAAGAAGAAGAAGTGCCAGTTGAGGATATCTACACCATTGACCTGCAAGAGCTGAGAAAGTCAGAGTTGGACAAAATTTCTCAAAACGCCAGAGCAATGAACGTTCTTCACGTATCTCTATGTGAAGAAGAATATGGAAAAGTAAAAGGTTGTCAGACAGCAAAAGAGATTTGGGAGTACTTGGAAGCCACACACGGTACAAGCCAAATGGAGGCTAAATGGGACAATTCTGACACTGATAGTGAATCTGAGGAGGTTGCAAAAGATATCTGTTTTATGGCAAATGACACTTCCGAGGTAAGCCTTAATAACCCTAGTCTTTCTGATTCAATTATACATGATGATTTTGATGATGTGTATAGTAGTCACGACTTGAGTGAGGCTTTTGAAGCTCTTTATTTTGAACATGAAACTCTTTTGTTAAAATCTAAGAAATTAACAAAGAGTAACAAAAGCATGCTCACTCAAATCGAGACACTTGAAAATGAGGTAGTTAAGTTGAAGAATGAGCTACATGAAATAAAACCATTCAACCTTGAGTTTCTTGAGCTTAAACAAAATTTTGAAAAAGCCAAGGTTGAAAATGAATTTTTGAAAGAATCTTTGAAAAAGTTTGAGGTTGGTGAAAAGACCTTGACCAAGCTACTTCACTCCCAACATGAATATGTTGATAGGAGAGGTATTGGGTACAAAAGTAATTCCACCTCCTCTGTTTTGAACAAGAAAATAACTTTTGTAGCTGCTACTTCAAGTTATACACCTATTGTTTTCTCATGCACCTACTGTCAAAAAGGGAACCATAGCTCTCTTAGATGTCCTATTCGTAAATTATGTGAGCTAGGTACCCTTATACCTGCTTGTGAGAAACCAAGGTGGATTGTGAAAACAAACCCCTTGATGACTAACCCCAAAGGACCCAAAGAGAATTGGGTACCAAAATTTTCTACTTGATCTTAGTGCAGGTGTGCTACAAGGTATGGGGGTCAGATCGATACCTTGATAGCAGAGACTCAAAGTTCATGACTAGAGACACAAAAAGATTCGTAATACTCAGAAACAGCAGTCATGTGACTCGTGATAACAACAATAGAGGAAGAATCACTGGTGAATGTTAGATTGGTAAAGTTTTATTCACCTCTGTTGAAAATGTGTTATAAAGTAGAAATTAAATATAACTCAACAAGTATTAGACACATATTTGAAAGTAATTGTTTGAATGCATCAAAGCTTTTTCTCAAGTACTATTATGCTGGATCTTTGATGCAACATACTTTTGATGTTAAAAATGATACCTATATTGTTGAACCAAGGATGATTATCTTGGGTATCATATTTTTTAAACCATGATGATCCACCCTCTTTTGGCTAAGCTTTGCATTCTAAAATTAATCCGGGGGATCACCAAGTAAGGGGGAGCATAGCATGAACTACTGTTTTTTGATATATCATATGCTATGCAATGCTGCTTATTTATTATGCAAGTTTATAAAGTGCTTATGTTGTATGTATTCACCCCACCTCCTTTTTGATGAAAACAAAGGGGGAGAGAATATTATGCATGTTATATGTGGGAGAGAATATATGCTTGGTATATGTGAGGGGAGAAAATAATTGCTGCTATCCTGCTGATGTACTGTTTATTTTATTATGCATATGCTTAGGGGGAGCTTTTTGAAAAAGTTCCATTACTATCAAACCCCCTATGCATAATGTAATTTGTTATCATAAAAAAGGGGGAGTTTGTTGAACCAAGGACAAACACTCTTTGTTTTGAATGATAACAAATTACATCTTGTCTACTAATGGTTCAAGTTGAATGAAGTATAGGACGGAAATCAAAAAGCAGGAAATATTAAAGTGGAGCAGCTTGGAGAAGAAGCCGCCGTAGAAGAATCAAGACCTATTTGTTTATCCGCTTTCTTTAGGACACAATGTAAGGTCCTATCACTTAAGGTCTATGACATTTTAGTAGCTGAGAGATGACTTTTGAAAACATGCATGATGCATCAAAATTAGGGTTTTGAAATATATTTTTGCATGCATGCATAAGGTGGCACCTAAACCTAAAACCGATTTTGTGGAAATCAAAAATCAATTTCTATTTTGTTCCAATGACTATGAAATCGATTTATACAATTTATATAGGCTATGAAATCGATTTTAGGCTCACCTATAGGCCAAGAATCGATTTCCTTGCCCTATGTTTGAAGTATGTAATCGATTCATGCATATACATAAGCCAAAGGTAAGAATCGATTTCCTTCTATTTCAAAAGACTATGAAATCGATTTTCAAGCAATCCTATAGGCTATGAATCGATTCCTTCTCATTTTAAACAAAGTAAGAATCGATTCCTACCCTATTCAGGATGTCCTGAAAATCGATTCCCACCTATTTCCAAAGAAACAAACAATCGATTCCTATGTTCTCCATATGTAAAGAATCGATTCCTCTTTTTTAACTAGCCATAAAATCGATTCTTATGTCCTCTAAAATGATAAGAATCGATTCATCAACATTTTAACTTCATCAAACAATCGATTCATCATTTCTTTAAATGTTTTCTAAAAGCAAAGAATCGATTATACTATGATTTGCCTTCTCACATAAATCGATTCTTATGCATCATAAATCATTTCTACGTTTTCCTAAACCTATAAATAGGGAGGTGCTTCACACTTTTCATTACACACCTCACACCACAATTCACAACTCCTCTCTGCTTCTCACATACATTTTCTAGATCTGAGAAAGAGAGAAAATAGAGCTTCAACTTTCATATCATTTTTTATTTTCCATATCACTCATCTCTTAGTTACTATACTGTCATTATATCTGAGGTGATTGGATCATAGATCTCTATTTGTATTCGTTACTCTATTTGTGGGGGTCACTTTGAAATCCTGGGATTTGTTCTTGGGTCTCTCAATCAGGAGATTGAGTTGGTTTGAAATCCTGGGAAGTTTTCTTGGGTCTCTCAATCAGGAGATTGAGTTGGTTTGAAATCCTGGGAGGTGATCTTGGGTCGTTCAATCAGGTGATCTTGGGTCGTTCAATCAGGGAAGATTAAGTTATGTAAGCGTGTTTGATGATTATTTCATCGAAGTTTTAGTTTGTGTTCAATATCTGAGATAGGAAGCTACTCTGATGTAGGCCAAGTGGTGCATTTCGGTATTTCTACAAGTTAGAAATTATCGGGTTGTTACACCCTTCATGCTGGAATTGTTGGGGTTATGATGGCCATTGTGATTGATTTTAATAAAGGATGGAAGTGTTTGTGGTTGGAGTGTGATTCTCAGTTAGTGGTTTCCGCCTTCAATAATTGCAAAATAGTTCCTTGGAAGCTTAGAACTAGTGCAAAAATCGAAAAAGAATTAGACATTTAAAGTCAGGCTCTCAGACGCGTGACTACATAAGTAGACACGGTGGCAAACTTGTAAATAAGAGGCAAAACTTTATATGGCGCGCGAGTTTTAAAGTCAAGAGAATACACGCCTGACTTGTAAAGTAAAAAAATAGGAAAAAAAATTAGACTTTTAAAGTCATGCTCTCAGACGCGTGACTACATAAGTAGAAACGGTGACAAACTTGTAATTAAGAGGTAAAGTTTTAAAGTCAAGTGTATTTAGCCTGACTTCTAAAGAACTAAAATATCCGTACTATTGGGTTCCTCAGTCCCTCACTCATCACGCTCATTCCCTCACCCATCACGCTCACGTCGCGTTTCTCCTCCCCCACCCCACCATCGCGTTTCTCCTCCCCCTCACCGTCGCGTTTCTCCTCCGTTTCCTCTCCCTCACCATCGTGTTTCTCCTCTGTTTCCTCTCCCTCACCATCACCCTTTCCTCTCCCTCACCATCACCCTTTCCTCTCCCTCACGAAAAAGAACCTTCAGAGGCTCCACGCCAAACAAACCCTAAACCCAGATCTCAGATCTCATATCCGTCGTCACCGTCAGAACCTTCAGATGCTCCTCGTCACCGTCGTCGTCAGATCTCAGATCTGTCGTCTTCCGATCAAACAAACCCTAAACCCATCATCTTTATCATCTCTGAGTGACAACAAAATTTTTCAACACACCAGGTATGGCGCTTCATTGATCTTCCTCTGTTCTATTATTCTTCTGATTGGGAATCTTATTTTATTTGGAGTGGTGATCAGAATCCTGTGTTTCGCAAAATTGTGAGACGTATTATGAGGAATAATCATGGTAGGGTTATACCTAAATCAAAGGTTAAATCTTTTAAGACTAAAGGGGAAATTGATGATTAGCTTTTTGCCAACCCTATGTATTGTCCTGGTGCGCTTCATTTTGTTCAGAAGAATGATAGTGTTATTAGTTATGGGATTCAGACCAATTCAACTAGTGTTGAGAAAAGAGGGAGATATGAAGATCCTACTTTTGCTTTTCAACTTCCTCTTCAGCTTGCTGCTGAACGTGAGATTGCAAGATACCTACTGAGAGGTATAATCAAAATTCATTACAATTTTAAATTTGTACATTGGTATCTGGTATCTGTCAATTTGGTCTCTAAAATTAATGGAATTGAATGATAGGTCTTGAAATTGGAATTTTTTTGATGACATTAGTGTTTTTTTGAGTTGGTGAATCGGTATCTGTCAATTTGGTCTCTGAAAATAGCGAAATTCAATGATGGGTCTTGAAATTGAAATTTTTTGATGACATTAGTGTTTTTTTGAGTGGGTGAAGAGCTATCTCAATTTGGTATCTGAGAAATTCAATGATGGGTCTTGAAATTTGAAAATTTTAATGACATTAGTGTTTTTGTGGTTGGAAAATAGGTATTTGTCAATTTGGTTTCAAATATGAGCTGTCATATCATTGTTGCATGGTTGGAAAATTTTAAATCATGTTGCATGGCAATCCTTGCTATTGCATAACATTGCTGTATGAGCTGCCATATCGGTCGTAAAAACATCAAAAACCTTGATATCCCCTGCAGCAATTGCAGTGGCAGACCATTTTATGAAACCTTGAATATGGCCAAAGTTTAATGTTTATGTTTAGATCCTTGTTATTCCACTCATATCAGTTCATGCTTTATACGTCTATTCTTGAGCATGAGGAGGTGTTTTGAAGTCCCAAAGTAGTCCTTATAAGGTTTGTGGGGATGAGTTAAGCCCTCAGCCTGAATTTAAGATGGTATCAGAGGCTAGTAAGGATTTTGAAATCTCTAGAACTAAGTTTGTCCCCTGTTAAATTTCACAGTGACAAATTCAATGACTTATTTTTTTTTCTTTTTTCAGTGGTGATTATTGTTGACATGAAGTTTTTGTTTTGGATAGGCAATGACAGTGATGGGGCTTTACGACTCTGCCTACCGGCTATCGTGGCTCACCTGGGAAACAGTTGTGACACTCCTATCATCCCTTCTCATAGTTCTTCCTGAATGATGTTTCAGTTTCCTTTTTTCTTGAAAAACAGTTTCTCAGTTCTGTTCTTTTTGTTCTTCCTATTTGAACTCAATCTGGTGAGAATCTTCTACCATTATCGTTGGGGTTTGGGTTATGGGAATTTTGAGATTTTTCTGATGTGTGGCAATTTCTCTTTTTGTTTTATACTGGCTTGGCCTTCATGTTATCTGCTTTCATCAGTAAATCCTCTTCGGCAACAGGAGTGGGCTTTTCCATATTTATTGAGTGCACAAAGAAGGGATGCTCATGTTCTTTTTGTCTGTTATTTTGTTCTCATTGCCGCTCGTAACAGTAACAGCAGAATTTCCTTACACACGTGGCACCAAGACTATTATCCGAAATATCTGGCCATTCTTCCCGCCTAACCCTTTTTCTAGAGCCCTGGATGTGCTTTCAAAGGCAGTTGCAACCCCTGAAGGTAAAGGGGTTAGCTGGAGTAAACGGGGATCATGCGGTGCCAACGATTTATATATTGGTATCAACCCCATAAGGTCCTATTTGTATGCTAACACTAGGAACAAAAGACTTTTTATATATTGCTATCTCTTATTAATGCTTTGAATTTGATATGTTAGGATGTTGTTTTCAATCCATATGCTTTGGGTTGTGGTCATATTTTTTGTAAGTCACGTGCTTCCTCTGCTGCATCTTCTAGTGTTCTATTGCAGTTTCATTCTTCAATATGTTGCAAATACCTTATAGCTATTAAATTTATGATGTGCATGCATTTTCTAGTGTTCTATTGCAGTTTCATTCTTCAATATGTTGTTTTTGAATATGTCTGTGGCAGCTTTCTGTCTTTGTCTTCGTCTAGATTTGTTGGTCTCATGCGTGGTTAATGCCTAAGACTTGAATCTGACTCCATGGCCCAATGGATAAGGCCAGCTGGTCTATGGAACCAGAGATTCTGGGTTCGATCCCCAGTGGAATCGTTTTTAATGACATTGAGAAACATGCAGTACTTTTAAGAAATTTGTATAACTTTCAAGTTTAATGTGTTTTGCTGGTTTTGCTGGTATATGCAGGGAGAATAGACCAAAATGCGTATATCCAAGGTGTATATGTAGGGAGATTAAACCAAAATTTGAAAAAAAAAACTTTTAAAGTCAGGCGTATTTAAGCCTGACTTAAAATAAGCACATTTAAAGTCAGGCGCAATAATGCCTGACTTAAGTATAGATTTAAAGTCAGGCTCAGGCTCGACTTTAAAACAGACTTACGAAGTCAGACCATAAATGCTTGACTTTAAAACAGACTTACGAAGTCAGACAATAAATGCTTGACTTTAAAACAAACTTACGAAGTCAGACAATAAATGCTTGACTTTAAAACAAACTTACGAAGCCAGGCTATCGCTTGACTTTAAAACGCCTGACATACGAAGTCGACTTAATAGAAGTCAAGCCGGCGCCTGACTTTAAATCCCTTTTTCGCCTGACTTTAAATCCCTTTTTTGTACTAGTGGAAATAGATGGAACAATTACTTATATTTGACGAGACAGGTGATCATCGTCTGTACTCATATTTATAGAGAAGGTAACACTTGTGCTGATTAGCTTGCCGGGCATGGTACTAACACAAAGGGTTTTGTTTGGTGGGACCTTCCTCCTAACTTCATTGTTGAGGATTTCTCTAGAAATAGGTTAGGTTTGCCTAGTTATAGGTTCTGCTGATTTCCTGTTTGATGGTTTCAGTCTCCTTCTGGATTTTTGTTTTGGTGTGCTGCAAATGATTGTTAGTGACTTTGGTGCCAACCTAGTTGGGATGAAAGTCATTATAGTGATGATTTTGCATGCCAATTTATCTCTCTTTGGTCTAGTCTCCTTTTAACAGGAGTGTTATTTTCACCTTTTGGTTGTAATGTGATTTTACTCATGGGTATTGGTCTAGTAACCTCATGTCTTTTTTCTTTTCTGTTTTTTATTAATAAATTGTAGGGGGAGTACTCTTTCCTTCTTTATGTTTTTTTTCCTAAGGAATCAGAAGGTTTTAACGAGACTCCATAATCCTTTATTTTGTTTAAAAAAAAAAGATGGTTGGGGTTGGGAAAGTAGAGGGTTGCAAGTATTATATGAACCCACGATTTAATATATTTGCAGCACATTATCATTCGATTGCCTTTTTTGAAACGATTACATTAAAAATGAATAAGTTAAAACGAGATGTTCAAATAATATGTTAATATTGTAATTGGATTAATTAGTATGCCTCTAACTCTAAGTGATACCTTCCTCGAGCTTAGTGTAAGTTGTGATCTTACAAAATTAGGAACTCATGATATGAAGCTATGAAGATGAGATGTTATGGCTGGGGTTACGATTGTTTATGATAAGGTGGAGAGATGTTGTTTTGAATTTTATTCTTGACTGAGGAGGAGGTGTTGTATTGATATTGATGTTTTGGATGAGTGCCCGTGGTGCAAGAATCACCCAAAATGTCACGTGCATATTTTTCTCACTTGTTCTATAGAAAAAGCATTTTGGAGTCTTCTCGGTTTGTGCACTGATATTGAATCTCAGCTCCATCTTTCCACCTCGCTTCGTGACAAAATACACTATCATTTCTTTGGTCCTCTACCAGGGAAAACAGTGGCATTCAACGATGTTCAGCATTACTAAATGATAGGGAAGCTTATGAAAGAATTAGAAGAAGAGTTCAAGAAGCAGAGGAATATGGTGTAACTGCATCTTTGAAGTGTTCTACCATCAGCAAGAAAGATAAAGGAATGTTCTCCGAGCCTCTTGAAGATGCTTTCCAACTTTTGGAAACAGATGAAGTTGATATGAAGGTGATGAGAGGACTCTGTACAAATGGAATTCCTTTCAATGTTTTGAGAAATCCACAATTTGTGGAAATGGTTGTGGCTATTAACAATGAATGGTCCTAAAGGCTACAAACCTCCTTCTTCTGAAAAGGCAAGAACAGTTTTGTTAGATGAGTGTAAAAGACGTGTTGACAAAGATTTAATTCCAATCAAAGATACTTGGTTTCATCAAGGAGTCTCTATTGTATCAGATGGGTGGAGTAATGTAAAACATATGCCAATGCCACTAATAAATGTACTTGCTGTGAATAGTAGAGCTGTTGTGTTTATGTATGCGATTGCAGATGACTTTTCTGGAGTTGCAAAAACAGGAGTTGCTATTGCTGAGTACTTGATCAAAGCCATTGAAGAAATAGGACCATCTAATGTTCTACAAGTGGTGACCGATAATGCTGCAAACTGTAAAGCTGCTGGGGTGGAAATACAAAAGGTATACAAGCATATTTTTTGGTCACCTTGTGTTGTCCATACCTTAAATCTGATTTTTAAAGACTTTGCTGTTTCATTTCAATGGTTAAGAAACACATATAAGCAAGGAAAGGCAATAATGAAGTACATTATTAATCATAGTCAAGCATTAGCCATTTATAGATCAAATTCAAAATTGGAATTATTGAAAGTTGCAAAGACTAGGTTTGCCTTAAGAGGCTTTTAGAGTGTCGAGAAGCTCTTGCAACTACTGTTGTCTTGAATAGTTGGAAAGAATGGGTTAAGCAAGGGGATGAAAACACAAGAAAAATGGGGGCTTTAGTTGCTGAAACAATTGGCAGTGATGATTTTTGGGAAGAAGTTGAAAATGTGATTAGGATAACAAAACCAATTTATCTTTTGCTAAGTTTGCTGATGTTGAAGGCCCAAAAATGGAAGAATTTTATGAGAAGATGGATATGATGCTGAGAAAAATACAAGAAATTATGAAAACAAATAAGTATGCAGATTGTTACTCTGAAATGGAAAGGATTATTACCGTAAGATGGACCAAAATGAATTATATTATTTATTGTCTTGGTTTTGCACTAACCCCTCCGTTTTATGATACTCGTTATCTTGGAGTACTTATTCTTATATTCATAATGTAAAGAGGAATCGGCTTAATTGTGCGAGAGCGGACAAATTGGTGTATATTCACTCAAATATCCGCCTACAGTCACGATTTTATTTTCTGATAGCTACAAGAATGGCCCTTTCAAAAAATGGGATTTAGATCATGAAGACACTTATTTGGAAGAATCTTCTAGACTACAAGATATGGCTTCAGAATAAGACAATGAAAATGATGGAGATGTGGATGATGATGATCAGAGAAATACAATGAGGAGGGGAGTTGTTGCCAAGAGAGGAAGAAGAAAAAAGAATTGAGCTTTTATTTCTGTTGTTATGAAATTATGTATGTCAAGGTTCAGTTTTATTTATGAGATTATGTTTGCAAGTTAAGTTTTATCAATGATATTAATATCAATGATACATATATATATATATATATATAAGCATAGTTACATCTTCCTTTTGTCATTTAAGTCAATATATTTATACAGATATACCTAAACCTCAATAATGGAACCAGAAATAGATCACCTAATTACAATTCAATTTTGATAAACAAGAATTAAGCTTTAAGTGGATCTTTCTGCACAATAGTCTCCAAGTTTAATTCAACAAGAGGATACCCATAATTCTTTTTTATTTTTGCTGAACCAGTCATCACATTTTCAACTCTCACACAAAAAACATAAGATTAGCCAACTCCACTAGAAACTTGCACAGAGGGGAGAGCTTTTAATTAGTGTCAATATTTTGGCACCTAATCATCACGTTTGATCTCATAGGCAACAACTCCAAACCATTGAAAAACTTACTGCATAAGTGGAATCTACAATATATATGCACGATTTCTTTGTGCAAAAGTATCTAAAGGTCCTATACTCCCAATTAAAGCAAGAGCATGCAGAAAGAATGAATAATCAGAGGAGGAATCAATAATTTAGTCATGATAACTCATTGTCATTGACTTGAACAAAACAAGTAAATACTTGCTGCAAAATGCAAGTCAGTAAAATTCCATAATTGAGTCGAAAAAATAAAATCGAAAACTAAAATACATCAAATCAACTTTACTATCATTTTATTCATTCATATTTTGATTATAATTCAACACAAGAGTACAAAGAGCTCTTTTGATTACAATTCAAAATTGAGTGAACTAGAAGCTGCATACAGATAGCATTTGGCATGGATAAGGCGATGCTCTGCTGCTATCATTTGACGAAGACTTATCTTTTCTCTCTTTTGGCATTTTAAATTTTTAACAGTGAAGTTTCTCCACCACGCCGGGGAAGAATTGAGTGAACTAGAAGCTGCATACAGATAGCATCAACATCAATGAGTTGAGCAAAACAGAGCCTGACATCAAAGAAAGTTTTATTAAAACTGAAGTCAAACACAAAACATCAGTGCAAAAATTGTTGGAACAATTCTTGTTCTGCTGCAATGCTTCACTTGCAGTTGCAGAGAAAAGGGATGAAGACTGAGGGAGTGAAAAGAGCATGCACAGAGAAACAGAAACAGTATAAAGAAAAGGAAGAAAATACGCAGAGAGAGTTGCTGAGAGAGGGAGAGAAAAATAATAGAATTTAGGGAAAATGATTAGTTGTTAACCAAGGTGGTTAACACACTTATTTATTAAACAATTGAGTAGCCACGTGTCACACTACAATTGGTCTACAATTTACATAGGTAAAAAAACAACAAAAGTAATATCTACAACTTACTATTTACTGGACAGTAAATTCCTAAACTGATTTACATTCAATACAACTCCTAAATCAATTTAGTAACACTTTTCAAACCAATTTTCCTCCTTAATTCTTCAAATCTGCTGATCTTCAATGGCTTGGTCAACAAGTCAGCAATGTTGTCTTCTGTTTTGTAGTACTCCAACTTCAGTTTCTGCTTTGCTACTTGATCACGAAGGAAATGGAATTTTGTCTCTATGTGTTTACTCCTTCCATGAGCAATTGGATGTTTAGCCAAATCTATAGCAGATTTGTTATCCACAAACAGTTTCATAGCATCATCAAGTTTCAGTTTCAGCTCACACAGCAGCATGTTGAGCCATTGTGCTTGGCATGCTGACATAGCAGCAGCTATGTACTCAGACTCACGAGATGATAGAGCCACTACACTTTCCTTCTTTGAGCTCAATGAGATTGGAGCTTCACCATACATGAATACATAAGCTGCTGTGCTCTTCCTATCACCCTTGTCTCCACACCAATCTGCATCAGAATTTCCAAACACTTCCTTGTTGTTTCTGTCACTTCCAGTATGGTAGAACATGCCCATATCAGCTGTTCCTTTGATCTATCTCAGTATGCGTTTTGCAACCACCAAGTGTGAGGCCTTTGGATGCTCCATAAACCTGCTTATGAGCCCAACACCATATGAGATATCAGGCCTTGTATGACAAAGGTATCTGAGTGATCCCACCAGTTGCTTGTACAGGGCTGCATCCACTGTTTTGCCTTCACAGTCAGCTATCAACTTCACTGCAGTATCTGTGGGAGTGGCAGCAGGGTTGCAATCTTTCATGTTGAATCTTCTTAAGACATCAGCAGCATACTTCCTTTGATCCAGCAGTAATCCACCTTGTGTAACAGTGAATTCAATGCCCAGAAAATAGGTGAGAATTCTCATATCTGACATTTCAAATTCACTCATCATGCACTTCTTGAATTTCAGCATATCTTTCTCACTAGTTCATGTTAACAGCATATCATCCACATATAAACAAACAACCAGCCAATCTTCTATACTAGATCCCTTCACATAGATGCCATGTTCATTCACACACTTCACAAAGTTCAATTGCAATAGGAATGAATCTATCCTCTTATTCCAAGCTCGTGGAGCTTGCTTCAAGCCATAGAGAGCTTTTCTCAACTTGTACACCTTTTCTTCCTTGCCATTCAGTACAAAGCCTGGTGGTTGGTTGACATATACCTCTTCCTCTAAGTAGCCATTGAGGAAGGCAGCCTTCACATCTAACTGATACATAGACCAGTTTTTAAAGCTGGCTATTGCAACAATTAGTCTTATTGTCTCCATCCTTGCCACAGGTGCTTAGACATCATTGTAATCATGTCCAGGCCTTTGTAGGAACCCCTTAGCCACCAACCTTACTTTATACTTCCCAATTTCACCATTGGGTTTGATTTTGGTCTTGAAGACCCACTTAACATCTATAAGCCTTTTCTGTTTAGGCAAATCAACTAGCACCCAAGTATCATTTCTTTCAATTGAGTTTAGCTCTTCAACCATTGCTTGCTTCCACTTAGACTCCTTGCGAGCCTCTTCTACTGTTATTGGATCACAATCAGCAAGTAATGCCTCTTGTAACAGTTCTCCATCAGTTCCTATGGCACTGTCAGGGAACAGTTGGAAATCATTCAATCTCTGTGGCTGCTGTCTGTTCCTTCTTGGTCTCTCATGTCCACCCTCTGGTTCATTCAGTACCTCATTCACTGCATCTTGGTGCTCATTCAGTGTTACTGCTTCTGGTGTGTCCTGCACAGACTCCAGTAACACAGCAGTAGCAGTATTACTCTGTGCAGGATTGCTCCACTCCCATCCCTTTGATTCCTCAAAGACTGCATCCTTGCTTATGACCACCTTTTGTCTATTAGGATCATACAACTTGTAGGCACCAGTTGAAAGATAGCCTAATAGAACCATTGGCTGAGCCTTGTCATCTAATTTCTTCCTCAGTTGGTCTGGAACATGTCTCTAACACAGTGCCCCAAACACCTTCAAATGTTTTACACTTGGCTTCTCACCACACCAAGCCTGTTCAGGAGTCATTCTGTTCAGTCTCTTAGTTGGGCTTCTGTTCATGATATACACTGCTGTAGTTACTGCTTCTCCCCAGAAGTAGCTAGGCATCTTTCTACTCTTCAACATACTTCTAAAAATATTCAGTACAGTCCTATTCTTTCTCTCTGCTGTACCATTATGTTGGGGAGTATATGGTGATGTGACTTCATGCCTTATCCCTTCATCTTTGCAAAATTTCTCAAATTCAATGGAGGTGTACTCCCCACCTCCATCAATTCTAAGTCTACTGATGCAACAGCATGACTCCTTCTCAATCATTATTTTTAAATCTCTTGAAGACATCAAGCACTTCACTTTTCTTACTAACTAGATAAATCCACATTTTCCTAGTGAATTCATCAATGAATGAAACAAAATAACTATTACCTCCAAGTGTCTTCACTTCAAATGGGCCACATACATCTGAGTGAATTGCTTCAATTGATGCTTGAATCTTCATTTCAGTGTTGTAGGAGCTTCTAGCTTGCTTGGATTCACAGCATTCCTTGCATACTTCATCAGGCAGTTTCAGTGTAGGAAAGACATGCACCATGCCTTGAGTAGTTAAATTCTTCAAGTCTCTAAAGTTCAAATGTCCATATCTTTCATGCCATCTCCACACTTCATCACTGGTGACAGCCTTCAAGCAGTCATCATTGACTACACTCATGCCAACCTTGAATGTTCTCCTCTTGTTCAATGTTGCCTTCAGCAGTAGCCTTCCTTTAGGATCATACAGTTTCAATTCCAGATTCTCCATTTGGACTGAACACACCTTCTCTAGTAGCTGCCCTAAGCTTATCAAGTTGCTTCTCATTGATGGAACAAATAGCACATTTGTGATGAGGTATGTTTTGCCATCATTCCTCTTAATTCTCACGGTGCCACATCCTTCTGCATTGATCACTCTATCATCACCAAACCTTATAGACTTGTTCACTGATTCATCAAGATCAATGAACCAATTTCTGTTTCCAGTCATGTGGCTTGAACACCCTGTGTCCAAGTACCACAAGTCTTCACTGTTTCGACTTGATTCTGCCATCAGTACCAGTTCATCACACTACAAGAATTATTGGTTTTTCCGGCCAGGAGTTTCCGGCGGATATGGATCCGCCGCAAAGTTACCGGCGGAATCTACGCATTTCCGGCGGATTTTATCCGCCTCAAAGTTACCGGCGGAATAATTGACCGTTGCGGCGGATTAAAATTCGTCTTGGCTTTTGCGGCGGATTTAACGGTTCTTGCGGCGGATTTGGGTTCACAAATTTTTTTTTTACGAGATTTTAATTAACCGCCGCAAATGCACCTCCGTCCGCCGCAAATCCCTTAAGTCCGGCGCAAATCCCTTAAATCCGCCGGTAACTGCCGTTTCCGGCGGATCTTGCCTTTTGACCGTTTGACTTCGTTTCTCCTATATAAACCCCTTCTCCCCTTCTTCTTTTTTCACACCTCTACCAATACTCTCATTCTCTTGATACGGCACTCGATCTCTTAATACGGCACTCTCTTGAGCATTGTCGGCAGCGGGGTTCCAATAGAGTGGCGTATGTCTCCATTTTTTGGTAAAAAAATTTCCACATTGTCATGAAGACCCCTTCATCTTTTTCGTTAAAAGTAACCCCTTTATCAGCATAAAGTTCATCCTCATTATTTTCACCACAAGAGACATATACGCTCATCAAACGCTCGGTATCATCCTCCAACTTAACAACCCGTCCTTGCAGTTCCTCAAACTTTCTATTTAGAGATTCAATCATCTTTTCAAAAGATGGTTTCTTGTGAAACTTTCTATTTTGAAAATATGGTTGAATCTCTAAATAGAAAGTTTGAGGAACTGCAAGGACGGGCTGTTAAGTTGAAGGATGATACCGAGCGTTTGATTAACGTATATGTCACTTGTGGTGAAATAATGAGGAGGAGCTTTTTGCTGATAAATGGGTTACTTTTAACGAAAAAGATGAAGGGGTGTTCACGACAATGTGGAAATTTCTTTACAAAGAAATGGAGACATACGCCACTGTAATAGAGCTGCTGCCGACAATGTCAAGAGAGTGTCATATCAAGATAATGGCGTAGGTCTCCGTTTAGGGGTAGCAGACATTAAATATATATTTTACTGTTTTTCCCAATTTTTATTGCTTTAGATTATTTTATTTTTTTGTATGGATATTTTATTAATTGTATGGATATTTTTTTGGTGATAATATTTTACTGCTTTTCCCAATTTTTATTTTTTTAAATTAAAAATTAATTAGTTATTGGATTTTATTTTTTTATCAATAATTAAAAAAATTAATAAAATAATATATATTTTTAATTAAAACGATTTTTTTAAAAAAATAAAATTTATTTTTTAAAAATAATAATAATTTTTTTTAAAAAATAATAATTTTTTTTAAAAAAAAAAATGGTACTTTGCGGCGGATTTGTGTCATTTGCGGCGGATGTTGAGTATTTGCGGCGGATCTTTGCGGCGGATTGTAGCTTTTGCGGCGGATTGTTTGGTGTTTTTAAAAAAAAAGGCGCGGTATTTTAATTTGAATATCCACCGCAAAGTACCACGAATCCGCCGCAAAGCTCCGTAAATAAAAAACTCGCGGATTTTAAATTTCAAAATCCGCCGCAAACCTCCATAATCCGCCGCAAAGCTCCGAAAAAAAAAACCCGCGGATATTGAATTTCAAAATCCGCCGCAAACCTCCAGAATCCGCCGCAAATCCCTTTTGACCGTTGGGCTGCGTTTTTCTATATATATCCATTCCCCACTTCTCATTCTTCACACTTCTAACAATCCTCCCATTCTCTTCTTAAAATTTCTCATTTACTCTCTCCCAAATTCTCTCCTTCTCTACTAAATCTGTTTTTGAAGTGTAGCGCTTCCTCCCTACGAATTGTCTTCTGCTCTTATTGGGAAATTTCTTCAAGGTATGTTTTTTATATGAGTTAATAGTTTTTGTTTTTAATTTTTTTTTTAATATTCGTTTTTAAATTATTTTATAATAATATGAATTTGTTACTAATTGTGTTGTTTTTTGTTTAGGTATTGTTTGGGTTCCTCCTTTTTCCTCTCTGCTTGAGTTCAGGATAAGCTTCAAGCCAGAGCCTTCTCTTCACTACGGTTAGTTGTTAAAGTAATTAATAAAATATTACTTACTTCACTATTTTTATTAAAATTTTGTTACAAATTTTGTTTGCAATAATAATACAAATTAATTTATATTGAAAAAACTTATTTATTAAGTTCACTTATAAATTTTATTAACATATATTGTCTTATAAAAATTGAAATTTAAAATTAAATTTGGAATTATTATTTATAATGTTTAAATTATTAGTATATAACATTATTAAAAAATTAATTCTGTTGCTTGTAATTAATTGATAGTTTATTGAAATATAAAAATAAAAGGCTAAAGTGCTCCCGGGGTCCCTTATCTTTATTTAAAGTAATGATTTGGTCATTTATCTTTTTTTTGTCCCAAATCAGTCCTTTATGTTTTAAATTTTTGACACATAAATCCTTTTCTGTCCCAAATCAATCCTTTATGTTTCAAATTTTTAACACATAAATCCTATTTTTTGACACATAAATCAGCACTGTTAACAGAAAAGGATTTATGTGTCAAAAATTTGAAAGATAAAGGACTTATTTGAGACAAAAAAAACATAAAAGACTAATTCGTTACTTTAAATAAAGATAAGGGACCCCGAGAGCACTTTAGCCAAAATAAAATGAGTAATATATAAATATATATATCAAAATATGAAGTAATTGATAGTTTATTTTATTTATATTGTAGTGTAGTATACGTATAGTTTTTGAAAATGGATCGTAGTTGGATGTATGATCGATTGTATCCTGGAAGAACTGGTGTAAAACGACGTTTTGTAGAAGGAGTAGAAGAGTTTATTTTTTGTGCTAAGTACATTGATCATGAAGAAATTGGGCGACAAGGCGGTATTAGATGTCCGTGCTTGAAATGTTCATTTCGAGCTATAAAAAATGAACATGAAGTTAGACTTCATTTGTACAATAATGGGTTTAGGCCAAATTATTGGACATGGAGTCGTCACGGGGAAGGAGCGCCAGGGGTAGCTGCAGTTCCTGCGGTTAATGTTCCGGTTGAAGTAGTAGATCACACATCAAGTAGTTATCCAGTGACTACGACATCTGAAGGATGGGGAATACAACCGTTAGATGTTTATTAGGGAATGATATCTGACGCTGTTGGAGTAAATTTGGATTTTGAAGAACCAGATGCTGACGAAGTTCCAAATGAGGAAGCTCAAAGGTTTTACATGTATTTGAGTGAGACAAATAAACCCATATTTGAAGGATCTACAGACTCAAAATTATCAATGTGTGTTCGGTTGTTGGGTCTTAAGTCTCAATTTAATGTTGCTAAGTTGTGCATGGGATATATGACCAAAATGATGTTGGATGCAACCCCCATTAGAGGGAGTTTACCGCAAAGTTATTATGAAGCTAAAAGAGTGGTATCGAAGCTTGGCTTAAAATCTAAAAGGATTGATTGTTGTGTGTCTGGTTGCATGCTCTATTATAACAATGAGTTTGGCATAAATGATGGAGAGTTGTCGGAATGCAAGTTGTGTGGACAACCACGCTATCGTGTCAGTAGATCAGGGATGAGCAGAGGCAAACCGGTTCCACGAAAATCAATGTTCTATCTGCCTCTTATTCCAAGGCTACAGAGGATGTTTACTTCAATGGAGACCGCAGGTAAAATGACATGGCACCATCAAAATAGAAATAATTCTGGTGAATTACGTCACCCATCTGATGGTGAAGCTTGGAAGCATTTTGATCGTGTTCATCCAGATTTTGCCAGTGATCCACGCAATGTTCGGCTTGGTTTGTGCTCTGATGGTTTCACACCATATATTCAAGCCTCGGCAACACCGTATTCATGTTGGCCAGTTATTGTTACCCCATACAACATTCCTCCAGAAATGTGTATGTCCAAACCATACATGTTTTTAAATTCTATTATTCCAGGGACAAGTAATCCAACAGCTGGTATTGACATCTATTTGCAACCTTTGATTGATGACCTAAAAAGGTTGTGGAATGGTGTTTTAACTTATGATGTGGCACGCAAACAAAATTTTGTGATGAGGGCGGCTTTGATGTGGACCATAAATGACATGCATATAGAGAAGAATTTTTTTGACAACATATTTAACACTGTCATGAACGTGAAAGGCAAAACGAAAGACAATGAGAAAGCTAGGAAGGATATAGATCATTTCTGTAGAGGAAAGGATTTGTTGTTGGTTGAGCAAGGTACTAGGATTTTGAAACCCAAAGCCAATTATACTTTATCTACCGAACAAGCGAAAGCAGTTTATCAGTGGATAAAAGAGTTGAAAATGCCAGACGGTTATTCTTCCAATTTATCTAGATGTGCGGATGTGGATAATGGGAGGTTGCATGGGATGAAGAGTCATGATTGTCACGTATTCATGGAGTGCTTACTTCCTATTGCTTTTAGTTCGTTGCCAACACACGTTTTGAATCCGCTCATTGAAATAAGTAAATACTTTAAGAATTTGTGTTCTGTAACGCTAAAAGCTGATGATCTTTCAAAAATGGAACAAGACATCCCACTTATCTTATGCAAGTTGGAGAGAGTATTTCCACCTGGTTTCTTTGATTCTATGGAGCATCTACCGGTGCATCTCGCATATGAAGCTAAACTTGGCGGACCTGTCCAATACAGATGGATGTATCCGTTTGAAAGGTCAGCTAATTTTTAATTATAATATAAGAAACAAGTTTAAATTAAAATATATGACTATTATATTAATATCATATTCTCTAGGTTCATGGGTGATTCAAAAAGATCGGTGAAAAACAAAGCTAGAGTTGAAGGATCGATATGTTCTTCTTACCTACACCGTGAAACAACACATTTTTGTTCCCATTATTTCAAGAATCAGTTTGCTCCTGGAAGCAGTCGAAATGAAGTGGATACTGAATGGCGACATCCTTTGGCTTTGTCTGTCTTTTGTCTACCCGGTCGTCCATCTGGGAAGGAGTCAACTCACTGGCTAACAGATGAAGAGTTAAGTTCAGCACATGTTCATGTGTTGATAAACTGTACTGAGGTGCAACCATTTATTGAGTATGTTCCTCAACATTAACAATCGATCTTAATTAGTTAATATAGTAGACAAGTGTAACAATTAAATTATTTCTTTTTAGGGAGTTCTTGTCATCAGAGGCAGTACGTGAAGACCAATCTTCTGCTCATATTCATGCGCATTTTCCAATGTGGTTTAGTCAATATGTGTATTCCCTCCCGCCAAATCCTACCAACCAACACTTGAGGAACATATCAGACGGTCCTCGAAGATGTGTTAAAGAATGGCACACATACTTTGTCAATGGATACAAATTTCACACCAATGAATGGACACAGGGCAGAGAGACAGTCAATAGTGGAGTGTGCATGAAGGGGGTCACTGGAGGAGGTGAAGATGATTTTTATGGTGTGGTTCAACACATATATGAACTTCAGTACCCCCATCTAGATTTTAGTCCAAAGGTAGTGGTTTTTTATTATAATTGGTTTGATCCGTCTGCTCGAGGAACAAAGGTGAATCCAAAGTCAAATACAGTGGACATTAAAATGAATGGTAGATATCGACCGTATGATCCGTTCGTCATTGCACAAAATGTGAGACAAGTCTATTATGTCCCTTATCCATCAATGCGGACTGATAGGCGTGGTTGGTGTGTCGCAATTAAAACAAAACCAAGAGGTCGCATTGATCAGACAAATGATGACACGGTGGAAGATATGCCATATCAAATGGAAGAGATGTCTAATGTAAATGAAGTGATTCAAGTTGAACCCATTGTTCGTTTATGTGATGAGCCAAACACCGGCGATGAAGTTGTTGATGACGAAGATGCTGATGGTGATGATGCAACAGACCACATTGGTGTATCAAGAATTCACTCCTCCGATGATGATGATTTTGAGAATGAATGGGATTCAAATTAGAATGAATGTAATTTATGTTTCAACAATTCTATTTTTAATGAAGATGTTATTTTTAATGAAGGATGTTATTTGTTTGAGAATGAATGGGATTCAAATTATTTATTTTAATGCATGAGTTTTGTATATGTTTATGTTAACCTTGTTTAGTATATGTTTGTTTTGTTTAAATGTATATGTTTAGCAAGATCTATACAGATATGGCATCTCATGATGACTCGGGATCCGATCATGACGGCGCATATGTTCCTCCTCCACCTCCCGATGCCGCCAGCACTAGCAGGCGGAAGACATCTACTCGCCTAGGGCGCCGTGTTCAGCCTATGCGTGTTGTTGTTACTACTGGCGGATATTTGCCACCACCTGTGTCTGAGGATGGTGCTAGTACTAGTACTGCAGGGGGCCCATCGATTCCTGTTGGTACTGAGGGCTTATCCCCGACACATGTTGATGCGGATGGGGTACGCACATTCATTGATGGGACTGATGTGATTAGGGTTACACCTGATGGGCGTATCATATTGCAGATTGTTGGCGATTCGTAAGTCTATATATATATATTATTTATTAATTTTTTTTGTTGCCCTTTATATAACTTAATTATATTTGGTGTAACAAAATTCATCTTTTTTTAATGCAGTTTTATTCCTTCGAAGGCTTCAGCTACCGCCATCACAAAAACAATCAAGGAGAATTTTACCAAGAGCTGGAAGAACTGGACGGAAGTTAGAAAAGATAAGGATGCAAATAAGAAGATGTTAAGATCATTTTTGGTAAGTTATTCGATTCTACGAAATAATTAATTTGGTGTATTATCTTATTGACTTGATTAATTAATTATTGCCTTATAATTAACAACATTATTGTAAATTTCTTAAATAGGAAAAATGTACATGGTATCCAGGGGAGCAAGCCGCAATTGAGAGAGTGTTCCATAAGAGATGTTCTCATCGCTATTCTGAATTGATGCGGAGGGCGCGTAATACGCGTACGAAGCCATCTTATATGGGAGACTCCACTTGGGTTGAGTTTAATGAGTATTGGCAGACAGATGAAGGATTTAAGAATTATTGTGAGAAAGCCAAGAAGAACCATGCTTCTGAAAAAGGTGGCTGCACACACACGGGGGGGAGTGTTAATACTGCAACGCATTACATGCGTTTGGTAAATTTATTACTTAATTTATTACTTGATTAATATTAACTAGTCATTTTCAATATGTGTATTTAATTAATATGTGTATTTAATTAATAATATATATATTTATGTACATATATATAGGTGGAGAGGGAACAACGGCCAATCACTTTGCCTGAGTTGCATTGCCACATGCATATGGTGGAGGAGACTGGTGAGTACGTTACAGATCGGGCGAGGCGTATTCAGGTAAAACTACTTTTACAATTATATATTAATTAATGTTTATTAATTATTTATATATATTAATTAATAATTAGTTATTTATTTGTTGGGTTATTTTCTTCAGGAGAGCTTCGAGGGTGGGATGGCTGAGTACCATCAGTCACAACAGAGCAGTGGGGCAGCTGTCTATCCAGTGGAGGAGGCTAGAGTAGCTCGTGATGTTTGGGAGAGAGCAGTTGGTCCCCAAAAGACTAATCGTCTGGTAGGATCAGGTGGTATTGGACCGGCTGCTTTTCGAACAAGCATTATTCCGAGTCTATCAGATTCACATTCTGGATCCTCGACTGGTCGCAATTATGTTCCCAATGCTGGTGAGTTGAATGATGTTAGGCAATTGACGCAGCAACTGAGCGAGGCTCACCGTCAGATTGTCGAGCGGCAGCAGCAAAGCGATCGGGAAATTCAGGCAATTCGGGATCGAAGTGATCGGGAAATTCAGGCGATTCGGGAGCAGGCTAGGGTAGCTGAGGAGCGCATGGAGGAGCGCTTTAAGTTATTGCAGGATCAGATGGTGTCTCAGCACTCGAGGCCATCCTCATCAGCATACCCACCACCGCCACAGCAACATTACTACCAGCAGCAGTATGCACCCCAGTATCCCCCGCCGTATGCAACCGGCCAATATCCCCCGCAGTATACACCGCAGCCCCAACATCAGTCACCCCTGATCCAGCCATACCAGCAGCAGCATCAGTCACCCCGCCAGCCATACCAGCAGCCCCAACATCAGTCACCCCTGATCCAGCCAAACCAGCAATACCCCCAGCAGCGGTCACCCCCGCTGGACATTGATCTTAATGTCCAAATGTCATCGCTCAGTGCTTTACTTCAAGATGATACATATTATAATAATGTTGATGACATTGACCGGCAAGCACCCCAGTAGCTTTAGATTATTTTATTTTTTTGTCTGGATATTTTATTAATTGTCTGGATATTTTATTAATTGTATGGATATTTTTACTGCTTTTCCCAATTTTTATTTTTTTAAATTAAAAATTAATTAGTTATTGGATTTTATTTTTTTATCAATAATTAAAAAAATTAATAAAATAATATATATTTTTAATTAAAACGATTTTTTTTAAAAAAAATTATTTTTTAAAAATAATAATAATTTTTTTTTTAAAAAAATGGTACTTTGCGGCGGATTTGTGTCGTTTGCGGCGGAATTTTAAATAAAACGTTTTTTTAAAAAAATTATATTCATTTTTTTTAAATAAAATGGGTGTTTTGCGGCGGATAACAGGTACTTTGCGGCGGATAATTTGCGGCGGATATTGGGTACTTTCCGGCGGATATATTGCGTCAAAAATTTGTCCCCTTTTCCGGCGGATTATCCGCCGCAAATTTGCGGTGGATTTTGCGGCGCCACTAAATCCGCTGCAAACTTGCGGCGGATAATCCGCCGCAACGCGTTTGCTTCGAGCTGGCTACCGGCGAAAAAATTCCGCCGCAAAGTCCAAATATCCGCCGCAAATTTGGCTTTTGCGGCGGATTTTGCCCGCCGCAAAGTCCAGCTTTTCTTGTAGTGTCATCACCTACTCGTTTTGCCACTTGTTGCTGCATATTTGTTTCATTTTCAGTGTTACTCTCACTGATTTCTGCCATCAGAACCACTTCATCATCAGAGTCAGAATCACCTCTAGCCAATTGTGCCTCTTCTTGAGTGTTCTTTGACTTACACTCATCTGCATAATGGTCAAATTTCTCACAGTTATAGCATTGCACCTCCTTCTTGCTATATTTCTTGTTCTCTCCTTTGTTCTTCTTCCATGCTTCTTTTCTCTTTTGGAAGTCATTTTTCTGATCATTGTTCTTATTTGACCCTTCACCACATTTGTTCCACTTTCCTTTCCCTTTCTTGTTCTTTCCCCAGTTGCCTTTCCTGTTCTGAGACTGAGCCAGCAGCACTTGTTCACCTGCTTTCTCAATAGAATTATCACCAATTCTTGCACGAATTCTTGTTTCATTTGCTTCAAGAATTCCTTGCAACTCAGCTACCTTCAATGTATCCAAATCCTTGGATTGTTCAATTGCAGTCACCACGTAATCATATTGTGGAACTAGGGTTCTTAACACTATTTGTATTTCTCTATTCAGTGTTTCTCTGTTCTGTGTTAATGTTTATTTGCATTCACAGTTTGTTTGTATTTCTCTGTTCTGTGTTTTCCTGCAATGTAATGGTATTGTTATTGTTATAGATTGAATCCTTTTAAGTATAATCAAGGTTCTAAATAGCAGTTGTGGTTACGGCTGTGGTCGCGTTAAGGCTGTCGCGGTTTCGGCTATTGCGGCTGTTGCGACGTGGATTGCGGTCGTCGCCGTGTGAATTAATCACAACATTGCACAAATTTCATTAAAATTAACTACATTATCATACAATGTATAATAACCTAAATTTGTGTTTTGTAATTATTTTAAGATGTCTAAAGTTCTTGTCAAAAAAAAAAGATGTCTAAAGTTAATAGTCTAACTTAATTAATTACTTTGCAAAAGAATAGGGAAAGTAAATAATTAATACATTAAAGGAGCATTAGAGGTCAAATTTTAATCCATACCTAACCCAAATTCACAAATAAGTTAGAGGATATGAATTAATTGCAAAATTGCTATGGCTCAAAAAATCAAATCTGCACATTAATTTTTATATGGTATGGCCAAACGGGTATAAGGCCCAACCCAGATCCACAATTAGACTTCACTTTTTTACAAACAGAGCTGAAAACCTAGCAAAATAAACAGAGCAGCTCAATCTAATTCCTTACTCCTCCGTTCTCTCTTCACGGCGGCTTCCTCACAATTCCAAATTTCAACCCCCTCACTAGTTGCCTTTTGAAAAGAGTACTTCTAGATTGGTGTTTCCTTTTGAAATGAGTTCTACAGTCTCTTGTTTCCAGTTCCTCTTATCTTTGGTCAACATTCAATTTGTCCTATTTTTTATTTATTAGTAATAGTATGTTCACTCAAGTAGCAACATTGTCCTGTTTACTAGATTGCACAGTTTTAGCTTCCCATCCATTTTAGAAATGTAAGTATTGTTTTAAAATTACCGTCTCTATTTATACGCAAGGAAAGAGGTGTAACACCCCGATAAATTCTAACATGTAGAATTACCGAAATGCACTTCATGGCATACATCAGAGTAACTTCCTGTTAATGAATATTGAACACAACTAAAAATTTCGATAATACATATCAAATGGTTCTCTGAGCCTCATTAACTTCCTGAAAATGCTTAAGTTCCACAACTTAAGACTTATACAATCCTGGTGTTCAATACTCAAAACATAAAGTAGCGGAAACGATTTTACAACTTATACAGTGATAGTCATACAATCGATAACATAACTAGAAAGCACAAGGGCCTAAACAGGAAATCAAGTCTCCAATGACTCGGTGAGTCGCACCGGCTAACCGTGCTTTGTCGCCTTTGCTTTTCCCTGCTTCTCCGTAAAAACCACAACATATAAAGGGTGAGATAAACATTATCTCAGTGAGTCCTATCGAGACCCCTTACTAACTCTAGCGGTTCATTATTCTTAACTTGTGAACTCATGGCCCTAATAAGCAACCATGTGGACATGTATTTTACCTCTTGTAATTTGTAGCCCTAATAAGCGACTACGCATTACATTTCTTTAACTTTCATCATTCTAGCATAACACCTCAAGCCTACCTATTCTAAGGAACTTCTTCGGCTTTCGGTGAACCCATCCCGCTATCACTAGTGGGCAAAACATGTGAGCCTAGGATTTGGGGCTCATGACTTCCCCTCCCCTAGTATGCTAATCCTCTAAGGGTCGTCACCCTTGACCTCAATTTATATAATTTATATAAATGCACCCGCATTGGGCCGTCTCTTAATTTCATTCATGTACCATCTTCCCTTCCTCAAGGGAAGGTATCTTGTCTTGAGTTAAACATTATTTGTCTTGACTTGTATAAATTAACATGTGTACACTCGCGTTTTACTAATGTACGGTTTTTCCTTAACAGTCTTGTCTACCAAAACAGAACATTATACATATTTGATCACATATATGATTATCCCTGTTAATAAGGTTTCCAACGCACCAAAGAACACCTCAATCGGACTCCCGGATCAAAAGTTATCGCGAAAACAAAATCGGTAGGGTTTGCTGAAAATTACACTGCGTCGCGACGCGGACAGGGTTTATCGCGACGCGAAAAGAAAGAGATTGTTTTCCGTTGTAAAAATTATGAAGCATCGCGACGCGAAGGGCATGGGTCGCAACGCGATGGATGACTGATGTGCAGAAAACCAGTTTTCACAATTTCGATTTTGTTCCGTTTCGTTTCGATCCGACGCCGAGACATTTTATAACTTCCGTGACATCAAAATAGATATAACCAACAACCTATACAGTCCAGAACAATCAAACAAACATATCATCATATTATCAATCAACAATTCAATCAATTCAAACAATAGTTCAATCAATAATATCGGTTGTAAAATAACGGTTTTTCGATAAAACGGTTTTTACACTATTTTCACAACACGAACTTCAGTATTTATTGGTTCAGAAAAAATGTCATGACTCATTTTCAAAACAATCCCTAAGCGAGTTATAGAACTCACCGTTTTGACGATCTAGAGAGAAATCACGTCCTCACACGAAACGACCGAACCGTAACCTCTCGAACGATCCCCGTAATCACGTACTCGCACCGAACTCGTCCGATACTCGAAACTGAACTTCGGAACAGAAACCAAACACAAATACCAGCTACTGAGTTCCCTTCCTGTCTACGGAATTTACGTCTCTCGAACTTTGACGACTCGGACCGAAACTTGACGAACCGACATTCCCAGCTCCACACCCGTTTTCCAGCATTAGTGTACAGATTTTCAACACGTGTATCTAGGTCAATTCGTAGCCAAAATCCCTCAAACCAGTGCCCATTGTGTAGATAATTTTTTCTAGTTTCATATGGTTCAAGTTTCAAACGAATTCACCCAGTATCGAGAGAGTTATCCTGAAAACAAGGGGATTGGGTTAAAACTGACAATAATTCAAAACTGAAACTTGTAATTCATTTTTCTCCCACCATACTCAATGAAATCCGTTAATTCTTGTGCCTAATTCGAAGAATTTCTTGTGTAGTTTCTGAATCATCAAGAATCACGTTCATCTGAGCCGTGTATAGAGAGATATAAGGTGAACACCGAAGGTGGCGCAAACGGGTTTCCCACTGGATTTGTTTCTTTTTGGTGAACTTGCTGTATCTTCAACTCCAACTTCGAATTTCATCTCCAACAACTACCCAAACAAACTATATTCTGGTTCCAGTAGCTACATCCTCTTAAATGTGTTTCAATCTATAATGTTGTTGTCCTAACACTTGAACATTACTCTAGACTCAACATGCAAGAGTTACAACCCACAACTCTTCCAAGACTCCACTTTTCTTCAATTTGAGCATGGATTTTCAGAAATGGTGAAATGGAGAAAAGGATGAATGAGCTTATGAAATTGGTATCATTGGATAGAGAAGGAAAAATGGAGAAGATTGATATATGGGATGCTTACATGCAATGAGCTTAGGTTAGGGTTCTAAAGATATGGAAATGACCAAAATACCCTTGGTCCCCTAATCCTCACATAATTCTATTTCTACCTCAAAACGATCACGTAATTCATACTATTAGCAACTAAATGTTGTTTTCACGCTTTTAACATGTCCATGACTTGAATTATTATTTTATCGAATAACAATTCGCTAGTTAATTTCATAAAACGGTATTAACCGAAATTAGGGATGTTACAAGAGGTGTTAAATTGCATTCACATTTCTTATGTCTTTGCATACACTGATATTGAAACTCTTGTGCTATGCAGCAGGGATCTGGCAGGTAACAACTTGAGCGGTCAACTTCCTTCCTCAATGGGGAGTTTATCATCTTTAACCACATTGTGCGTATTTTTTTTGCTAAAGCAAGATTCTATTTTCCTATCTGTGTGATGTGAATGTGTTATTATTTATTTGTTTATTTTGGATTTGCAGGCAATTGCAGAATAATCAGCTTTCAGGGACCCTTAATGTTTTGCAAGACCTTCCACTTCAGAATCTGTACGATTCTTACAATCCAAATACTTCTTTTACATACACTGATACACATAAATAAGTATAAGTATTATCTACTACATCCTGCAAAAATGCATAAGAGGTTGAAATATACTTTATGGTTAAACTTGTTAATTTTTTATTATATGTCCATCTTTCCTTTCTTCAATTACTATAGATAAATGTTGTGTTGTTTTCATAATTGGTTTCAAAGGATAATGTTTAATTTACTGTTCCCTGATTATAATTTATATTTTTGTTGACAGACAACTAGCAAACATGAATTTGGGTGGAGAACTGGGCAATAATTTGGATTTCCCTTCCATTTTAGAAATGTAAGTATTTTTTTCCAAGATAATGGCATTAGTTGCTGTGTTTTCCTATGCAACATCGACATTTCTGGTCGAAGACTTGTCCGACACAGACACTTCAATTACTTGTATTTTTCAAATTAAAACCTGTGTCCGTGTTTGTTTTGTGTCGTGTCCGATGTCTGTGTCGGTGCTTCATAAGTGTTTTTTGATTACACATTTGCACACTTCTTGTTTTGAGAGTCACTAAGTTTACCAATATTTATGTCCGCCGTATTTGATACGTGTGTTAATCTGCCATATTGCATTTGCTTCCTTACTTAGTAAAAATTGAAATACTGAAAGTATGTAAATAAGCTTCTATTTGTCCAAAGTGACCGGTGTTATTCCATAAATTGAGAAAACTCAGTACTTGACCAGACACCAGTGAATGTGTAATAATAAAAAATATAGTAAGAATATGAGCATCGCCCCCTTCAGCAATATACAAATAGCTTTTCCCAAGAAAATCATATTGGGGAAGGCACACTTGGGCCTGTTTATACTTTATAGAGCTCGGCTCCCTGATGGAAAGGTAATGTCATTTTCCTGCTTTTCTATTGGTTTTTGGATGCTTCACAATTCACATGCTCATATTTTTTGAACGATATCTGTAGCTATTGGCAGTGAAGAAACTCGATGGTACTACTTTCGTGGGTCAGAATGATGACCAATTTCTTCAATGTAGCTATTGGCAGTGAAGAAACTCGATGGTACTACTTTCGTGGGTCAGAATGATGACCAATTTCTTCAATTGGTATCCAGCATCTAAAAAATTCAGCATGCCAATATTGCAAAAATTGTGGGCTACTGTGCTGAGTATAACCAACGGTTACTTGTATACGAGTATTACAGTAATGGGACCCTTTGTGATGCACTGCATGGTGATGACGAACCTCGTACTAAACTTCAATGGAATGCACGCATTAAGGTGGCACTTGGTACCTTTAATTTGGCTTCATAATGAAACATCTACTTTTATTTTTGTTACATTTTTTGACTAAGATTGCATCTAGTTCAGCTATCAGGACGCCTCCTTACAGCTCACGGTTACAGCGCTCCATAATTCGAGTCTGGAAGTTACACACAGCAAAGTGATGTCTTCAGTTTCGGTGTCGTAATGCTAGAACTCCTCACTGGAAGAAAATCCTATGACAGGTGATCAATCATATTTGTAATTATTATGTTCATTATCTTTTACTTTTAAAGTAATGATACCATCCAAACCGGTACTTGATTTTTCTAAGGCGTGCCATACCTGTTTTTAGGTCACGTCCTAGAGGAGAGCAATTTTTGGTGAGATGGGCAAATCCCTCAACTCTATGACATAGATGCATTGTCAAAAATGGTTGACCCTTGCTTAAATGGAACTTGTCCTATGAAGTCCTTGTCACGTTTTGCAGATATTGTTTCTTCGTGTATACAGGTAATCTAAGTTGCATTGATATTCATATGGGCAATCTCACATTTTCAAGACTCAAAATACATATAATCCCCTTATGAAAATTTCCACTCATTTGCACTTACTTGAAAATTTCAATTGATTTCCCAACAGTTCTTCTTTCATTTATTTATTATTAATTTTCTTGCAGCGTGAACCCGAATTCCGGCCAGATATGTCTGAAATTGTTCAGGATCTATTGCTACCAATGTAAACGAAAATGAGTTTGTCTACTGGAGCTAAAGAATGGCTTTGGTCCCCTGAATTTTCAGGACTTGACATATCTTACTCTTCCTTATTTAGATGTGGGGTCTTGATTTTTTTTGGGTCATTCATGTGAAGATTCTGCTTACTAATGTAAGCATGATTTATAGAATGGGTTTGTAATGTAGCTGAATGATTTATAGTTTATGTGATTTTTAGTTACATTGGTTTCGAAATATAAGTTTGTATATGTGATTGTTAGTTATATTGGTTTGGAATTATAGGCTAGTTGGAATTATTTGGTTTGAATTGAATTTCTATTGAATTAATTATAGGCTAGTTACATTCATTGAGTCTGAATTAAATTGGCAGGAAAGTCATATTGCATATAGAGTGGGGTTTGTATGTAACTGAATGATTTTCCAAAATTATTTATCAATGCGTACCGACGGAATTTCCATGGGGCTCTAACGAATTTGCGAGGGATTTGCGATGGAAATTGCGATGGATTTGTGACGGGTATTTGCGACGGAGTTTGTGAGGGATTTGCGACGGAAGCGTTTGCAAGGGAAAATTCCGTCGAAAATCGTTTGCGAGGAGCGTTTTTCCGACGGAATTTGTCCGTCGGAAATTCCATCGAAAATGCGTATTAGCGACGAATTTTCCTGCTTTTGCGAGGGATTTTTCCCTCGGAAATCACTCAAATTCTTGTAGTGCCATGATAGCCCAGGCGGAACACATCATTTATGGTTCTAGCATTGAAATTAACGGTTTCGCCCCTAACCATAGAATAGGTTTGGGGCTTGCCATTCTTGGGCTCTTGGATACCTGCGTAAAACTCCTTGACCAAGGACACCACGTACTGCTTGCGATGCTTGACAAAATGCTCCCAACCCAGCGCTTCCACAGTTGCTGTGAAAGCGTCAGATGCTTTGTCAATCTTGAATCCTCTCTCAGCAATGAACTCAATTCTCCATAATTTCTTGGGATCAGCACTAGCCATTGCAGATTTTGATGATTCCTCCTCTGCGTTTGCTCTCTTTCCAGATTTCTTGAAGGCGACTTGTTTCCTTGACATTTTCTGGTTTTGAAAACGTGTTTACAAACGATGAAGGTTGCAGAAATTTTTGCGTTTTTTCGTTGGGAAAGAAGGAGAAGAAGGTTGCGTATGGAGGGTTAAACGGTGAAGAGATAAGAGATAAAACGTGCGTGCGTGGGGAGTTGAGATTGGTAACGTAATTGATTTGACCGTTGCAAACGTGATGATGGAGAGAGAAAAGAGAAAGTGGTTGACGTGACTGAACTGTGCACAGAGCAGTTGGGATAAGATTTGAAAGTGCCACGTCATGCTTGTAATTTTTATTGTTTGACTTTTTCCACTTATACCAAACAACACCCGCTATAGCATTGTAGACACGGCACACGCTATAGCGGCTATTGCTACCACCCAACTTCAAACTGTATCTTTCCAACTCCGCAGATTTACCCCTACACAAAAGTGAAATCATAACACAAGATGGGTTAATTCTAAAACCTTGGGTTGCCTCCCAAGAGCGCTTGCTTTATCAGTCTTCAGCCAGACTTCCTCTTTTGTTAGAGATCATTAAGTTCAATAGTGGTCTTGTCCCTAACCACATGTTCACCATGGTACTGCTTTACCCTTTGGCCATTCACCTTGAAGGTGGTGTTGGTTGTTTTATCAAATAAGTCCACTGCATCATGTGGGTATAGTTTTACTAACCTGAATGGGCCTGACCATCTGGACTTGAGTTTCCCTGGAAACAATTTCAGTCTTGAATTAAATAGCAGCACTTGTCCTCCTTCAATTAGCTCTCTCTTTTGTATTTTATGATCATGCCAAGCATTTGTCTTTTCTTTGTAAATGGCTGAATTTTCGTAGGCAAAGTGCCTAATCTCTTCATGTTCATTCAACTGCAGCATCCTAGCTTCTCCTGCCCTATTATGATCAAAATTGAGCCTTTTGATAGCCCAGTGAGCCTTATATTGCAATTCAATAGGCAGGTGACAAGCTTTGCCATACACAAGCCTGTAAGGTGACATTCCCAATGGCGTTTTAAAAGCTGTCTTGTAGGCCCATAGAGCATCATCTAAATGTAATGACCATTCTTTCCTTGTAGGACCTACCATCTTTTCAAGCATCCTCTTGATTTCTCTATTAGACAATTCTACTTGACCACTTGTTAGAGGGTGGTAAGCAGTAGCAACCTTATGCTTGACTCCATATTTAGCCAGAAGGGTCTCAATCAGTTTGTTGCAAAAATGAGAACCATCATCACTGATGATAGCTCTAGGAGTTCCAAACCTGGTGAAAATGTTCTTTTGTAAGAATTTGCTCACTGACTTAGCATCATTGTTGGGTAAAACAATAGCCTCAACCCACTTTGATACATAGTCAACTGCCACTAGGATATACAGATTGCCATAAGATGAAGGGAAGGGTCCCATGAAATCCATTCCCCAAACATCAAAGAGTTCTATCTCTAGAATGTTGGTTAAAGGCATCTCATGTTTGTTAGAAATATTCCCTGTCCTCTGGCACCTATCACACCTTTTTACCATATCCTGAGCATCCTTGAACAATGTAGGCCAATAGTACCCTGACTGTAGTACCTTTGCAGCTGTCCTGGTTCCACCAAAATGCCCACCACTAGGGACAGCATGGCAATGCTGTAGCACTTGGTATTGTTCCTCCTCTGCAAGGCACCTCTTCATTAATTGATCCCGACATTTCTTATAAAGAAAAGGCTCATCCCAGTAATATTGCTTTACTGTATGGAAGAACCTCTTTTTCTGCTGATAATTCATGTCTGCAGGCACCACCTTGCTAACCAGAAAATTCACAATGTCAGCAAACCAAGGTGTTGAAGGTTCAGGCGCTATAGCTCCTAGCGTGTTAGCGCTAACCGCTACAGCGTTTGATGCTTTAGCAGTTATTGCTAATAATTTCTCATCTGGGAAATATTCTTTGATTTCTCCTCCTGTTGTACCTGTATTTTCTCCTTCAATTCTAGACAAATGATCAGCAACTTGGTTCTCCACCCCTTTTTTATCACGAATTTCCAAATCAAATTCTTGGAGGAGGAGAACCCATCTGATTAGCCTTGGCTTTGCATATATTTTTGGGATCAAGTACTTGATGGCTGAGTGATCTGTAAAAACAATAACTTTTGTGCCCACCAAGTATGATCTAAATTTGTCAAATGCAAAGACAACAGCTAGTATTTCTTTTTCAGTGACTGTGTAATTCAATTGAGCTTCTATAAGTGTTTTGTTGGCATAATAAATTGAATCAAATTTTTTATCATACCTTTGCCCCAATACAGCTCCAATGGCAAAGTCACTGGCATCACACATGAGCTCAAAAGGTTTACTCCAGTCAGGTGCTACAATGACTGGTGCAGTTACTAAAGCTGTTTTCAGTTTTTGGAAAGCTTCCAAGAAGGCTTCATCAAAGATAAAAGTGGTGTCATGCTGCAGTAGTTGACACAGTGGTTTGGAGATTTTCGAAAAGTCCTTGATGAACCTCCTATAAAATCCAGCATGCCCCAGAAAAACTTCTGATGCCCTTGACATTTGTGGGAGGGGGTAGCTTTTCAATGACTTCAATCTTTGCTCTATCCACTTCCAATCCTTTCTTGGAGATTCTATGCCCCAAAACAATACCCTCTTGCACCATGAAGTGACATTTTTCCTAATTAAGCACTAGGTTTGCTTCTTCGCATCTAATCAAAATTTCCTCCAAATTGGGCAAACATAGATGGAATGTCTCCCTAAATACAGAGAAGTCATCCATGAAGACTTCCATGGATCTTTCAATGAAATCTGAGAAGATTGCCATCATACATCTCTGGAAGGTAGCAGGGGCATTGCACAGTCCAAATAGCATTCGTCTAAATGCAAATGTGCCATAGGGACATGTGAATGTTGTCTTTTGTTGATCTTCAGGGACTATTGCAATTTGATTATAGCCAGAATAACCATCTAAAAAGCAATAGAACTCCTTCCCTACTAACCTATCCAGCATCTAGTCAATGAAAGGTCAGGGGAAGTGATCCTTCTTTGTAGCTTTATTGAGTCTCCTGTAATCCATACAAATCCTCCAACCTGTGACTGTTCTTGTTGGCAACATTTCATTCATTTCATTGGTTATCACTGTTACACCTCATTTCTTTGAAACACACTGCACAGGACTAACCCATGCACTATCTGAGATAGGGTAAACAATGTCTGCATTCAGCCACTTGATAATTTCTTTTTTCACCACCTCTTTCATGATAGGATTAAGTTTCCTCTGCCCTTCAATGCAATTCTTGGAGTTCTCTTCCAGCACAATTCTATGCATGCAGATGGTTGGACTAATCCCTTGAATGTCTGACATTTGCCAACCAATTACCCTCTTATGCCTTTTTAGAGTGCTAATAAGATCTTGTTTCTGCTCCCCTGAGAGGTCAGAAGCTATGATGACAGGTAAAGTCTTGTCTTCCCCCAAATAGGCATATTTAAGGTGGTTAGGTAACTCTTTCAATTCTAGGGTAGGTGGTTGCTCGATGGAAGGAACATTTTTCCTTAAGTTTGAGTTTTCTTGTTCAAGTGACTCATATCTTCTAGCCCAAACTTCCTTCACAGTCAATTCTGCTTCTTCTGCTCCTTCTGCATCAGGTTCATGTTCCTCATTGTTGTTCAGGATCTTCCCCAAGTGATCATTGTTCTTTTGGAATTTTTTTTGAATTACTTGGTCAAAAGAGACTACAAATGAGCATTCTTCTGTGTTGGCATCAAAAAACTTCAAAGCATTAAGAACATTAAACTTGACTTCTTGGTCATTGACCCTCATGGTCAATTCTCCTTTTTGCACATCTATTAATGTTTTCCCCGTATCTAGAAATGGTCTTCCCAAGATGATAGGCACTTCTTTATCTGCCTCAAAATCAAGTATTACAAAGTCCACAGGGAAAAACAAATTTATCAACCTTGATTAACACATCTTCCAGTATTCCTTCTGGATAGGCAAGAGTCCTGTCAGCAATGGAAGAGTAACAGAAGTGGGCCTGGCTGTTCCTACTCCTAGCTGTGTGTATATGGACTTGGGCATTAGATTTATACTAGCCCCTGAATCACATAAAGCACGGCCAGAGTAGAAATTTCAAATGGAACATGGTATTATGAAACTGCCAGGGTCCTTTGATTTCATTGGGAGTTTGTTTTGCATGATCATGCTACACTCCCCAGTCATGACTACTGTTTCAAACTCCCCTAGCCTTCTCCTTTTTGTGAGCACATCCTTCATAAACTTAGCATAGTTTGGCATTTGTTGAGGAGCTTCCACCAATGGAACATTGATGTGCAATTGTTTAAGCACTTCCAGAAATTTATTGAATTGTTTATCTTCCTGTGCTTTCCTTAGCCTTTGAGGATATGGAGGATCAGGATATTATGGAACAATACTTTTTGATGGAGAAGGTTCAGAGTCAGATGCTACAGCGTCAGATGCTGTAGCGCCTAAAAGATTTTTTTGTTTTTCAGAATTTTTTATTTTCTCATTTTCTGAGATAGTTGATGACCCTTGCAAATCTTTCCCACTTCTCAGAGATATAGCCTTGACACGCTACTTTCCTAGAGTATGAGAAATTGTTGCTTCAGTAGTGGAAGGTAGTGCTCCATTAGTCCTTTGAGTAAGAACATTAGCTATCTGCCCCATTTGGATCTTCAGGTTCTTGATAGAGGCTTCATGAGTTTTCAAAGTTGTCTTAAAATCACTCATGAAGCTTTTCAATAGATTTTCTATAGAACTATCCATGAATGGGGCATTTTGTCTCTGATAATTCTGAGTAGGGAATCCTTGTGGGATAACAGGAGCATTGAAATTTGGTGTTGTAGCATTGTTAGCTCCCCATCTGAAATTGGGGTGATTCTTCCAACCAGGATTGTAAGTATTTGAATAGGGATTATTATTCTTGTTGAATCCCACATAATTTACTGACACATGATTACCTGGACATTCTTCATATAGATGCTCTCCTCCACAATAAACACAGCTAGTTGAACCTGGAGGAGCTTGTTCAATGGCAGCTGTAACGCCCAAATAATTTAATTATTTATTTAATTAAATTATTTAGGTATTTTATTAGTATAATTATATTAAATTAATAAAATGATGTTTTATTTAAATTAGGGAGTGGTGTTTAGTGATTAAGTTGAGTAGTAGACGGGGGCCCGTGATCCAAGAGCCCAAGGGACTAGGAGCATGAATGAGAGTATTGGCTAGGGTTTAGTCATTTAGCGCATTTGGAGAAAAGAAAGAAAGAAAATTTGCGAAGAGAGGAGAGAAGAGAGGGGCGAGGCGAACCAAGGAGAAGAGGGGAGGAGCTTTGTTGCTGTGGTTCTTTGGAGTCTTCGTGCAAGAGGATCTCGTGTTCGGCAAATCTAAGGTAAGGGTGGGTTCTATCCTTATAATAGGGTGTATGATGGGGGTTATGTGGGAGATAGACTCTATGTTGTTCTTTGATCTTGTTTGATGTTGATTTGGTGATGTTTGAATGTAATCATAATGTTTGTAATTGGTGATTGGTGATTGATCATAGTGAAAATCAAAATTTGGATCCCTAGGCGCCATGGGCGCCATTGTTGTTGTTGCACATATGGTTGTTGTTTTAGTTGCTGGAAAAGGCGCCCTGTTGCTGGGCGCCATGTCTAATTATGTTGCTGTCCTTGTGGCTGGATGTGGCGCCCTAGGCGCCCAGTCATGGTTCTGTTTTTGTTTGTTGCAGGAAGTGGCGCCCTAGGCTCCCAATGTGTTTTCTGGGTTGCTGAAAGTGGCGCCTTAGGCGCCCAGTGTGGTGTTGCGTGGTCCTGTGTTGCTGAGAAGGGCGCCCTAGGCGCCCAGTGTTGCTCCTGCCATGTCTGAGTCTTGCTTTGTTGCCGCTGAAGGCGCCCTGCTCCTGGGCGCCGAGCCAGTGTTGTTCCTGTTGCTGAATGTGGCGCCCTAGGCGCCCAGTAGTGGTTCTGTGTTGTTGCTGAAAATGGCGCCCTAGGCGCCCAGTCCCTGTGTGACTGCTGAAACTGGCGCCCTAGGCGCCCTGTGCTGGTGTTATGCCGTTGCTGTCTTGGTTGTTGTCCTAGGCGCCCTGCCCATGGGCGCCAAGTCTGTTGTTGTTCCTGTTGTGCCAGGCGCTCTGTTGCTGGGCACCAAGGCTGTTGTTGCCACTGTTGTGCCAGGCGCCCTGTTGTTGGGCGCCAAGTCTGTTTCTGTTGCTGTGGTGCTAGGCGCCCTGTTGCTGGGCGCCAAGTCTGTTGTGGTTGCTGGTGTGCTAGGCGCCCTGCTCCTGGGCGCTATGTCTGTCTGTGTTGCTGTTGTGCTAGGCGCCCTGCCCCTGGGCGCCAAGTCTGTTGTTGCTGCCGTTGGCCTAGGCGCCCTGTTGCTGGGCGCCAGTTTCTGTTTTGCTGCTTCTGCTGTTGGCGCCCTGTTGCTGGGCGCCAGTTTCTGTGTTGATGTTGCCTGTTGTGGCGCCCTATTGCTGGGCGCCAATTTCTGCAATGTTGTTGCCTGCTGTGGCGCCCTGTTGCTGGGCGCCAGTTTCTGTGCTGCTGTTGGCGCCCTGTTGCTGGGCGCCAGTTTCTGTTGTTGCTGTTTCTGTTGTTGGCGCCCTGTTGCTGGGCGCCAGTTCCTGCTGGACGATGTTGCCTGTTGGCGCCCTGTTGCCGGGTGCCAGTTCCTGTCATGTTGCTGTTGTGTAAATTGGTGTCTTTGGTGTCGGTGGATGTTGTTGTTACGGTCAATTGTTAGACTGCCTTATAGATGTTGGTGTCATTGGTGATGATTGGTGATTATTGGTGATGATATAACAGGTGATGTGCCTATTTTATGGGCTAAGGTGACAGGTGATGGGTCTATGACCATTTATTAATATTGGTGTTGTTGTGTGTCACATAGATGACCATTGTTGTGGATTGTTTTGGTGTATTGTTCATGGTGTCGCATACATTCCATATGCATTATTTTGGTGATGACGGCTTCGGCCTTGGAGCTATAGGTGATGATGGTGATGCTCATATAGGTGATGATGCCCTTAGTGGCTACTTTATTGGTGATGATTGGTACCACATGCATATACTCGTTGGTGTGGGTTGCATCTCATATATTTACTCATGATGTTGGTGATGATGTTTGGTGATTTGTAATTTGATGTTGTTGTGAAGCGGTAGATATAGTTGTCGTAACTCTAGCATATTGCCTATCATATATGCTATTATAATGTTAGATATCTCACCCCTTCTGTTTGAATGTTACCCATATGTTGGTAACATGCAGGTGATTGCGAGTGAAGGCAAGTCTTCCTTCGCTAGTCGAGTCGGTGTCGTCGCTCTGATACGTAGCACTCGGGGGGATGAACGCTAGTTTTATTAATTATCATTATTATTTGATTGTTAAGGTTTTATGGTGATGTTATAAGTATTCGTTTGAATTTTATTTTTATTCCGCTGCATGGTGATGGAGTTATTGTTATGTATCGTGCTAATTTAACGGTGAATCCTATTTATCGACGTGTGATGTTTTAACGGTGAAAATGTGGCATCCCTTGTGGGTGTAGCGAAAAACGTTTTTGAAACTCTGATTTTTGTCAAAAATTTTCCGGGTAGAAAAGGGGTGTTACAGCAGCTACAGTTGGTTCAGATGACGCTGTAGCGGTAGCTGCTGTAGCCTTAAAGCTACTCATGCTTTTTATCATATTGGTGAGAGAAGCGACCTGTGCTGACAGAGCTAAAACTTCACTGATTTCGTGGACACCAGCTACCTTTTTCTGTAGAGCCAGCCTTTCTGTTGGCCATTGGTAGCTATTGGTGGCAATGTTGTCTATCAATTCACATGCATCATTGTAGGAGTCTTCAATAGTACACCCCCAGAAGAAGCATCCAGCATTAGTCTGGTATTCGGATTCAATCCATTATAGAAGGTTTCCATCTGAATGATCACTGGTATGCCATGATGAGGACATCTCCTCGACATTTCTTTCCATCTCTCCCAGGCTTCAAACTGTGTTTCAGATTCTTTTTGTTTGAATGCAGTAACTTCATTCCTCATTCTTGCATTTTTACTAGGTGGAAAATATTTTGCTAAGAATTTCTCAGCCATTTCATTCCAAGTGTGGATAGAGTTAGGCTCTAGAGAAGTTAACCAGGCCTTAGCTCTATCCTTTAAGGAATGCGGAAAGAGTTTTAGCCTAAATGCATCATCACTGACTCCTGGAATGATAAACTTACTACAGGCTTCCAAAAATTGTTTTAAATGCAGGTATGGGTCCTCTTGGGGAGAACCACCAAACTGACCTATTGTTTGTAGCATCTGGAACATCATGGGTTTGAATTCAAAATGGGCTGTTTGAAGAGCAAGCATTGCTATGCTTGTCTCCATGGTTTGGGGATCAAACACAGCATAGTCCCTCATAGGTCTGTCCCTATCATTTACCATGTCAGCAGGGCCTTGATTAATGAATTGTTGCCTATACCAGTCTTCTTGATCATGCAATGTAGGAGTGGGTGGTCCTCTACCTCTACCACCTGGGTCAGATCTGCCTCTTCTACCAGAATTGGTTCTACCACCCTGTGTGGTACCTCTGCCTGAGTTTGTGCTGCCACTATGTTCAGACATTGTGGGTCTAAGTTGTCTCAGTCTCTGAAGTTGTCTCAGTCTCCTAAATCTCCTTTCTAGTTCTGGATCCAACTCGAATTCTGGTGGTGGAGACCTGGGCATGCGCTACAGCGCCTACTACTGTAACACCAAGAAACAACACACCAGCGTAAAATCTTCACTAATATTGTTAAAAACTTAAACAATAAAAATTAAATGCAATCCCCGGCAACAACGCCAAAAAACTTGTGAGAAAAGTAGTTGTGCAAGTGTACACAATCGCAACAAGTAATATAATGATAAATAAGGATCGTACCCACAAGGATTGATGTTAATTTAAGAGTTTAAGTAGTTAACAACTTAGTGAAATGGAAAAAGTAACTATAACAAGTTTTTGAACATGAGCATAATAAATACGTTGTTAAATCAGTAAGAAATTCAAGAAGTTTTAAAATGAGTTGGATTGCTCTTCGTTATATAAATTCCCAAAAGTAAGGCGCTATAACATTAGACGGCTAAATATATATTTTGGCCCTTTATCTTTGGGGTTGTGGTCACTTTGACCCTTTATCTTTTTTTTTTCTCATTTTAGACCCTCATGTTTTTTGTGTGTGTCATTTTGGCCCCTGCCGTTATCATTTTGGCCCCTTATGTTTTTAATTGATTTCATTTTAGTCCCTTATGTTTTTAATTGATTTCATTTTGGGCCCTTTTGTTTTTAATTGATTTCATTTTCGTCCTTAAAAATTTGCCTAAAAAAACATAAACATAACGGCAGGGGCCAAAATGACACACACAAAAAACATGAGGGTCTAAAATGAGAAAAAAAAAGATAAAGGGCCAAAGTGACCACAACGCCAAAGATAAAGGGCCAAAATATATATTTAGCCAACATTAGACGATATAGCGTTAAGTGCTGTAGCGTATAGATATGTGCTTTTCAGTCACTATCGCCAGGGTTTGTTACAAGACTCTTATTTCTAAGTTCTAAATAAGTTCACCCCTGTATAATAGAGAACCCATAGTTTTCACCCTATGAACTATTGCTCCCCTATGTCTAGGGTTAAGCAAAAGTTGCTTAAATGTCTTTAAGCAACCTTTCATTCATATCAACCCTTGAGTTGGAATCATGGGCCATGTCTGTACCCACAAATCTACCTGTTTTAGGTGGCCACCCCAAAACAAGTTGAAAGCATTATAATATAAGGATTGAAATGCAAACATCATAATATTATATTAACACTACTCAAGGTTCATTACAAACTAGGAACAATCCAACTACTAAGTGTTTAGCTCATGACAAGCATCATAAACACAATACAAAACATAGAGCTTATATTACCGTGAGTAAACAAGAAATGAACGGTTACAAAAGATGCACTCTATGGATTCCAAGTCATGCACGGCTGGATGATGCTATGGCGTGGCTAAACCGTAGATAAAGATGAGAAAATAAAACTAAAAATAAAAGCTTCACAAAAATGGAGGATTAATGGAGGAAAAATATGTGTCAAGTAGTTTTTTTCTCCAAAAACTCTCTTCTCTCGAATAGTATGATTGGGTGGTGAAGATAGATAGATATTATCCCCATCTCATAAAGTAGCTTTACAAAATGGTGACTATGACACTTATCACCAACTAAAAGCTATCCTTCAATAAAAATACGCCAAGTGTCCTAATCAATCCACTTGAAAGCTTCCGTGTCAGCCTTCACAGCAGGGGATTAGTATGATGACTCATCAGATAGCAATAGGCTCCAAAGTTGTCCATCTGGCCCACCGCCATATAGCGCTATAGCGCTTACCGCTGCAACACTTAACAAAACATTAATATATTCACCAGGGCACCTATTGTGCCAAATGTTAGGAAATTAGCTCTCAGCCCTCTCCTGTACTTCCAATCACATATTTACATAATAAAGTACGAATATTACTTGAGAACTTGCTTTGATTTAAGTGGTAAGAGCATAAATAATCCATATAAATATGAGTTATCACTCATCCTTACACAGCTGTGGATGTGGCTCAATTATTCACGGATAACATATTCAAATTACACATTATGCCTGACAATATCACTAGTGACAGGGACCCAATCTTTCTGAGTACTTTTTGGAATGAATTCTTCAAATTGCAGGGTGTTGATCTCAACAAATCCACGGCTTTTCATCCACAATCAAATGGACAAACTGAAATCGTTAACATGGCTTTGGAGACATACCTCAGATGTATGTGTTCTTCTAAACCATCTTCATGGTGTCAATGGTTAAGCCTAGCAGAATGGTGGTATAACACCAACTTCCATTCCTCTATTCAAACTACACCATATGAAGTTGTGTATGGGCAAGCTCCTCCTATTTACCTTCCCTATCTACCTGGGGAATCAAATTCTGCTATTGTGGATAGGTCGCTCTCTGCTAGGGAGGAGACAATCAAACTGCTCAAGTTCCATTTGCTAAGGGCACGGAATAGAATGAGCCAACATGCCAACAAGAAAAGGAGTGATAGAGCTTTTGCTATTGGAGACTTTGTCTATCTAAAACTCCAACCTTACAAGAAAGCTTCCTTGAAACATCATGCCTATCATAAGCTTCTACCTAAATACTTTGGTCCCTACAAAATTGTTGACAAAATTGGAGCTATTGCTTATAAATTGGAACTACCTGCTAATGCTGCATTACACAATGTTTTCCATGTTTCACGGCTTAAACTATGCCCTGACCCCACTGTTGTGAATCGCCAACCCATTGTTGCTGCTGCTGTCTTACAAAATGGAGTTCCAGAATCCATTTTGGAGAGGAAAATAGTGAAAAGAGGACGTATTGCTTCTACTAAGGTTCTAGTAAAGTGGAAGGATCTCCCTATTGAGCAAGCTACTTGGGAATTCTACTATGATCTTCTCCAACAGTTTCCAAAATTCCACCCTTGAGGACAAGGGTGTTCATCAGGCCAGGGTATTGTGACAGAGGCCGAACCACTCACTACAAAAAAATGCAGGTTAAGCGACGGATATAAGCGAGGGATTTCAAATCCGTCGCTACGTTCTATTTAGCGACAGCCAAATCCGTCGCTACAAGGCGCGCTTATTTTGTTTTTAAAAAAATTCCAATTCGTCACTAACTATGACGTGACCGTTGGAAGATCTTGGAATTCGTAAAGTTCCCAAATCTGTCGCTAAGCTTTCAATCCGTCGCTACATATCCGTCGCAAAAACTTGGAATGCGTGAAAATTCAAATTCCGTCGCTACGTATATTATCTGTCGCTACAGATCCGCCGCAACTACCTAGAAATGCGTGAAAATTCATATTCCGTTGCTACGTATATTATCCGTCGCTACAGATCCGTCGCAACTACCTGGAAATGCATGAAAATTTAAATTCCGTCACTAATGTTACTGGCCGTCGCTATATATCTGTCGCTAATGTTATTTATGTTTTTCCCTTCTGCGTAACTTACTCTTTTCTCACCATTCACTCTCACCATTCACTCTCATAGAAAGCATACCCACCACTCTTATCTCCACCACCACCACGAAACCATACGCCACCACCACCCATCCCTTTCCTTCTGTCGCAGCAAGTAATGAAACCATTCTCTCTTCTCTCACCATTCACTCTTAAAGGTACGTTTTTGTTGATTTTGTTTTCGTTGATTTCGTTGATTTGATTTTCATTTTCTATGATTTCGTTTTCGTTTGTTTTTCGTTTTCATTTTCTATGATTTCGTTTTCGTTATCCTTTTATTTGTAATTTATTTTTGTTGAACCAAAATCTTTTTGCTGGATTTTTGGATTGCTGGATTCACTCAAGCATTGGAGTTAGGAGTATTGGAGCTTGGCATTTCGAATTGGGGTAATAGGAGCTTGTTTGGTTCTTGTGGGTACACACATATTGTGAAAAATTCAGAAATTAGTCCCAACAAGTGAGTTTCTCTCACTCATGTTTGTTTGATGATTGAATATCATGTTTGTAATACCATGTTTCAGCTACTTTTATATAGGGAAATGTGAATAAATTTGGTGAAAAATGATTTGGTTTTTAGCATGTTATAGTTTATCTATATGGCCTGTTATAATTGTTGCACAGCTCAGCTGTGTATTGTTGTTTTGATGTTTGATCAACCCTAGGTTAGACGACTATATTGGAAGTTGTTATTGTGTGCTGTTGATGGAAAGGGTGAGGTGTTGTCCCTCACCCCCATATTTTACTCGAAATCATCTCCATTAAGATAATTGCGAGACTATACTAACAATTTTAAGGTTGGGAGTTAGAAATAACTTCTTTCACTACTTATATGGAAAAGGGTTTTGTTTGTTCTGTCCTTAACCCCCATATTCGGCTCAAAATTACCTCCACCGAGATCATATTGATGCCACTAACTTGATAGGTTATATTTTGGGTTTAGTTATGTGATTCTTACGCTTTTTTTAAATGCGTGTAGATGAATTGGAATCAATTGAATCGTAGTTGGGTGTATGATCGGTTATATCCGGGAAGAGCTTTTTTGAAGGAAACTTTTGTAAATGGGGTTAAAGAGTTTATTAGGGTAGCGTGGCGACATGATAAGGCTAAAAAGGAAGGGGGGATTAGATGTCCATGCCTTAAATGCGACTGTATACCTATTACACCTGATGATGAAATTAAGGTGCACTTGTATCGTATCGGGTTTAGGCCTAATTATTGGATTTGGGTGGACCATGGAGAACGACTTCCAAATTTTGATTTAGGGGCTTCTTTAAGCAGTTCTAGTTTTCATGTTCCATCTAATGAACAATTTGAGTCGAGGGAAGGCATGATTTGTGATGGTATCGGAGTGAATGTGCCATTTGATGAGCCTCAATATGACGATCATGATGAACTTTCAAATGAAGAAGCACAAAGATTTTATTGTTTGTTAAAAGAGTCAAATACACCGTTGTTTGAAGGCTCGCCAGAGTCAAAATTATCTATGTGTATGAAGCTTTTATCTCTCAAGTCCATGAACAATATTTCTAAGTTGGGTTTATATTTTGTGACTCAAATGATGTTAGACGGGACACCTAATAAGGATAGTTTGCCAAAAAGTTATTATGAAGCAAAAATGTTAGTTTCGAAACTGGGATTGGAATGTAAGAAGATTGATTGTTGTGAGGATGGACACATGTTGTTTTACGACAACGAATTTGGTGAAATCGATGGTGTGCTGCAGGCTTGTAGATGTTGTGGAAAGTTGAGGTATAAAGTTCGTAAAGGGGAAAAACGTAATTATAAACTCATTCCTGTAAAGTCGATGTTCTATTTGCCTATAGTTCCAAGGTTGCAGAGAATGTTTTCATCGCCTGAAATTGCAAAGAAAATGACGTGGTATTATGAGAATAGGAATACCTCGGACATTTTACGCCACCCATCTGATGGTGAGGCGTGGAAACACTTTGATCGAGTGCATTCAGATTTTTCCTCTGACGACCCACGGAATGTTCGACTTGGTTTGTGCTCTGATGGATTTACTCTATATATCCAAGTATCAGCGTCGCCCTATTCTTGTTGGCCATTCATTGTTACCCTTTACAATCTTCCTCCTGAGATGTGCATGACTAAACCGTATATGTTTTTGACTTGCCTGATACCTGGTCCATCCAATCCAAAAGCTAACATTGATATCTTTTTGGAACCTCTAATTGATGATCTCAAGAGATTGTGGCAGGGTGTTGGGACATATGATGCAGCACGAAAGAAGAATTTTATGATGAGAGCGGCATTGATGTGGACAATTAATGACTTCCCGGCTTATGGTATGTTGTCAGGTTGGGGGACTCATGGTAAATTAGCATGCCCCCACTACATGGAACACACAAAAGCGTTTACGTTGAAATACGAGGGAAAGAGTTCTTGGTTAGACTCGCATCGTAGATTCTTACCGCCAGATCATGTATTTAGAAAGAACAAAAGGGCATTCAAGAAAGGGGTAGTTGAAACAGATGTCCCACCACCTTTGTTGAAATCGGGTGAAATTTGGAGTAGAGTTATGAATTTGCCACAAGCCACGAGGGTATGTGTGCTCTCCCGATTGGATGGTTATGGACGAGTGCATAACTGGACCAAAAGAAGCATATTTTGGAATCTCCCATATTGGAAAGATAATCTATTGAGACACAATCTCGATGTTATGCACATTGAGAAGAATTTCTTTGACAACATATGGTTCACTGTGATGAATGTGAAAGATAGAACCAAAGACAATAATACGGCTAGAATGGATTCTGCTCTTTACTGTATCAAAAGTCGTTCCAATTTGAATTTGGTGCCAATGGCTAATGGCAAGATGTCAAAACCCAAAGCCAAATATTGTCTTACACCCTGATGAAGCAAAAGATGTTTGTCGATGGTTGAAAGGATTGAGGATGCCAGATGGCTATTCTTCTAATCTTGCAAGATGTGCAGATGTGAACACCGGGAAGATGTATGGGATGTAAAGTCATGATTGTCAAGTATTCATGGAGTGTTTGCTTCAAATTTATTTTAGTTCATTGACAAAGTGTGTTTTGGAACCACTTACTGAAGTGAGTCAATTTTTTAAAAACATGTGCTCTTCAACATTGAGAAAAGATGATCTTATTAAGATTAAGTAGAATATTCCTTTCATTATCTATAAGTTGGAGAGAATACTTCTTCCTGGTTTCTTTGATTCCATGGAGCATCTTCTGGTTCACCTTGCATATGAAGCAAGGCTTGGTGGACCAGTTCATTATAGGTGGATGTATCAATTTGAGAGGTAATTATCAATTTAAACATTTTAATTAAAGTGCATATTTACTATGACTATTTATGTAATCAACTCCCCTTCCTCCATATATTTAGATTGATGGGTGATTATATACGATCAGTGAAGAATAAAGCTAAAGTCGAAGGATCGATCTGCGCAGCTTACTTACATCGTGAAACAAGTTATTTCCCTCACTAAATTCCGTCGCAAATTAGCGACAGAATTTCCCTCGCTAATTAGCGACGGAAATTTCGTCGCTAAATATTAGCGAGGCCCTTTTTAGCGACAGAAAAATTCCATCGCTACTATCCTCGCTAAACTACTTTAGCGACAGATTTTTGAGGTTTAGCGACGGATTTTCCGCCACTTATCCTGCTTTTTTTTGTAGTGACTGGCCAACATCACAACAAAGGCCTGCATCAAGTTCTTTAAGAAGAACATCATGGTCAGGTTCAGCATCCCCGAGGTCGTCGTAACCGATAATGGGACTCAATTTGCCAACAAAGGCTTCATAAAACTCATGGCCGACTGTCATACCCCAATTTTGTCCGGCTTAGGTCAAAATCCTAATTTTCCACAAAAATAAATAAATTGAAGAGTGAAGAGCATTATGCATTGCATTTTGGGTCCTAAAAGTCATTCCACAGCTTTTAAAATCATTTTTAGGGTCGAAATGCATTTTGGAGCAAAATTAGGGTTTTTAGAGCAAAAATGGTATTTTGGTCATTTCCAAAATTAAGCAATTTCTCACCAAAAATCATTATTCAATATCAGAAGAATGCATTTGGATCAAAATGAGTTGGGTCATATTTTTTATGCGCATGCATTGATAAATTTTTGCATAAAAAGTCAAACTTCAAAGAAAATGGCAAAATGGGAATTTCCTTCAATGTGAGGTATCAAATCAATTTTGGGAATGGTGATATCATGGAATTTTGGGCCCAATGATTGATTCCTAGGATATGGCCCAAAGTGGCATGAATAATGTGGAATTATCATGAAAAGAATAATCAAAAATGGTAAAATAAGGAAGTGTCCTCATATAAGACAAAATGTACTATCTTTTGGCAAGTTTGCACAAACTTGGGCACCAATGCCTCATTTGCTCCGAATTTTCCAGCTATTTTTCACCTTATTTTGTGTTTCTTCATGCCCTTGATCCATGTGATTTGTATTCCTAGCCATTGATTAAAATTTTAGATCAAATCCTAGGCTATAACTTTGTGTACAAAACCCTATTTGCCCTTAACAATTTTTGTGCAACAAAAAGCTCCTAATTTTTGTGTATGACCCCATTCCCTCTCCATTTTGTGTTTTCTCTCCACCCTCAATCCATGTGATAAGTGATCTCAACCCTCCATTCAAAATCAAAGTTCAATCCTAAAGCACTTAGTAAGGCCAATGACCCAATTGCCCCTAAACCTAAAATAGCTCTATAAATACTCCCTCATTCCCACACCTAAGGATCTTTTGGCCTCTCATTAAAACCCTAGCACACCAAAAACACCCCATCTTCCTCTCTTCCACGAAATCTCTCTCACTCCCTCACTTCATTCTTTTCATCTTTCACCATCAAATCTTCCATTTCTTGCTAGATCATCATCATTCCTTCCATTCTCTTCAAGGTTGCATCATCAAATTGCTAAGAGCTAGCAATCTTTGTGTTCATATCATCTCCTTCTTCATTTCTTTGTGATTTTGAGGTAAGCTTTGAAACTTTGCATCTCATATTTAGTTCTTCTTGCATAATCTCTCTTCTACTCCCAACTCCTTCTTGATTGCTTGTTGTTGTTTACTTTGAGGATCCATTTCAAACATTTTGACAAAGACTTAGGGAGCTTTGGGTGTTTGAGATGGGTCCTTGGCCTTGAAGGAGTTACTCTTCTACTTGAATAATTTCACTTGCATCTTTACATATTTTGCACTAGATTTCATAAATAAAATTGTTGTTTATGGGCTTTAGCATTTCGCATATCATAAAAGTTAGGGTTGATATGATTTTGTTGCACTTTTTTGCTTAATCATATGAATCCTTGCAAAAAAAATAGATCTATGTTGCTTTGTGTTAATTTTGGTTTTTTTTATTAAATAAAATGTGGATCTATGTTTTCTTTGGTTCGTATGCTTATAGATCTAAAAATATTTCCAAGTTGATTTTGTTGTTGTTCTTTGTTTACTGATGTTTGATCTTGTTGTTAATATTTTATTTTAGTGTTAGATGTTATTTTTGTTGTTGGTTGATGATCTAGCAATATGATTCCCACTAGTGCCTAGTGCACCTTGACCTAAGTGGTGAAGATTGCTAGAAATGACTCAATTTAGTTTGTGTGTCCACTTATTCTTGTGTCTTAGTTTGCTTATTGTAAATTGTTGATGATAGGCAAGTTGATTCTCACTAGTGCCTAGTGCACTTTTCTCAAAGTGAGAGGATTGCTCTATGTGATTCAACTTGGTTTTAGTGTTTATTTATTTTTTACCATTTTACTTTACCATTCACTAACTTTTTACCAAAACATAAAAATATTTTACTACTTTGGTTTTTACCACTTCATTAATTTTTTACTAAAACATAAAAAGATTTTACCACTTCCCATTTACCTCATGCATTTTTACTTTGCCATCTCATTAAATAATTATCATTTACTTCATGCATTTTTACTTTACTTTTCAGTAACTTCTTACTTAAAGTTTTACAACTTATCAACTTGCAAAAATACCCAAAACATTTTCACACTCATGCATCTTCATTCATACTTAGTTTATGTGACACTCTCATGCATCCTCATATGCTTATATCTCTTGCATCCTCTTATGCATCCTTGTATGCCATCCATTCATAAATAAAGTGCTATGCATTCATTCCTTGTACACTCATGCACTTACATGCTTACCTAATCATGCATCCTTGCTTACATATTCAATCATTTAACTTAGAATACTCTATGTTTACAATCAATTGTATTCACTTGTTCTTGATGCGATGTAAATGTCTTGACTTGATTGTGTGCCCTGCTCTCCACTTGTATGACCTCCTAATGGAGACGTAAGTCTGCATGCATGTTGTAGCATAGAGCCATTAGGGTAAATACAATCCTTCTTGCACACACATAATTACTTTGGGAACTTTGTTTTGCATCTTTAATAATTGAATCCTTTGATTGTATGGGCATGTTTAATCTTGGTTGATGAATGATATGTTCATGTTTGCTTGAGTATTATTCATTCATTTGCATTTGGTTATGGATTTAGAATTGACTTGAAACGTTCTACTTCTTTTCTAAAACTCATTTCCTAAAATCATTTCAAAATAAAAAGAAACTTTTACTTTCAAAACAAAAATAAATCAATCGTCATTAAACACCAATCGCGCCGTTGCCGTTTAGGTTGTTAATGATGATTTTGTTTTCAAAAGAGTTAGTAGCGAGACCATTCTAACCGTTGTTGTTCGGTCTTCGCAAAAGTTCTATCCCATTTTCGAAAACTTATTCATTTCTCAAAAATAAACCAATTGTCATTAAACACCAATCGTGCCGTTGCCGATTAGGTCATTAATGATAATTTCATTTTCAAAAGAGCTAGTAGTGAGGCCATTCTAACCGTTGTTGTTCGGTCTTCACAAACGCTCACCCAATTGCGAAAAGCCCCTCAATCCTTTTCTCCAAAACCAAAAGACGAGAACTACGTAGCTTTGATCCCTCTTCCAGTGAGGGTACGTAGGAGCAGGGTCCTGTCCTGTCAAGCACACTTTTAAAAAAACTTTGTTTTGTTCCCGAGAACTACGTAGCTTTGAATTCTCCATCGCACCGGGAGATACGTAGGAGCGGGGTCCTGTCCCGTCAAGCACACTCTTAAAAAAATCTTTGTTTTGTCCTGATTTTCAAAGATAACCAAAAATATTCTTCTTCCCTCCTGTTTTCAATAAAACAAACCTTAAAGAAAAGAAAAGAAAAGAAGTAGAATAAATTGCTTTCAACTCGAACTTTTGTCTAAACCACACATCAAGTTAATGGTTCCCTTTCGGTAGAAAGGAGGTGCGGGGTGCTAATACCTTCCTCGTATCTAACCGACCCCCGAACCTACATCTCTAGTTTTCAAAAGACCATCCGCCTTGTTTAAAAGACATTTTTTTCAATGTTTTGGTCTTAAAATAAAAATATTGGTGGCGGCTCCAAACTTTTTCCACGTTGTCAAACGAAAAGTCCCAAACCGGATTTTTCGGGCGCAACACCGACCTCAAAATCAAACACCACTTCACCTCGGTAGAGAACCCACAGACAAACGGGCAGGCTGAGGCTGCCAAAAGAGTCATCTTGCGTGGATTGAAGAAGAGGTTAGACGAGTCCAAGGGCTCCTGGGTCGAAGAGCTCCTCTACGTGCTTTGGGCATATCAGACCACACCACACTCAACTACAGGGGAAACACCTTTCCGACTGACATATGGGACCAAGGCCATCATCCCTGTCGAGATCAGCGAGTTAACTTGGAGGACTCTACATCCTCTGAACAAAGAAGACAACAATCAAGCAATTCGGCAGGAGCTCGATCTCGCCCAAGAAGTTTGTGATCAGGCTGCTCTCGCCGAGGCCGTGGTTAAACGAAGAATTGCCAAGCGCTGCAATCTGAAGGTTGTTCCTCGTAACTTCAAAGTCGGAGACCTTGTCCTGCGACGAGCCGACGTCAGGGGGTAACTTCCAAGACTGCAAATGGTGCTTACTACCTGGAGACCCTTGAAAAGGAGAATTTTCCACAAACATCATGGAATGCAACGAAGCTCAGACACTACTACAGCTAAAGTGTAACAACAATATCTGCTGAATTGTAACGAACATTGGACTTTTAAGTCCCCAACAATAAAATGATTTTCTTTTCAGAACTGCTCAACTACTCTTCAAAGAACGCAAGTCGAGGTCAAGGTCAAACCCTTGCACCCAACCTCGTCTGAGCATCCTCACTCCACATTCACTCCAAGTCCAGCACTTGATGAACTGGACCGAACGAAGTCTCACCCGTTCATACGGCCTCAAACTGACTTCCTTCTTCCGAAGGGTCTCTCTCACAAGGTCATGCCTAGCATGGTCCATTGATCTCTCTTACGAGGTCGAGCCTAGCGTGGCTCGCTGGCCTCTCTCATGAGTACGGGCCCAACGTGGCCGACTAGCCACTCCACGAGGTCGAGCCTAGCGTGGCTCACCAACCTCTCGCACGAGGTCAGGCTCGACTCGGCCTCCAAATCCCTCTCACGGTTTTGGGTCCAACTTGACCTTTAAAAATTCAAGAGAAGGAACATCCTACTCTTATGGTCGACTAGCTCAGCGCTCCGCACAAAGCAAAGTTAAATCATACAAGAAATAAGGTTGTAAACATAATAAGCATTCAAGTGCATTAACATTAAAAAAAGACCGAAAACGGACGGCGCCTCGAGTTTTAATTACAACCGGAAGGTGACCCCGGAAGTAACCGAGGTCGCCACAAACAATACAAAAAACAACAAATAACAAATTAAAGGGCAAGGCAGAAGACGACTTTGGGTTCCCCAGGCTCCGCACCAGCTTTGCGGGACTTGACGATCTTTCCCTCACTCACCTCATGCAGAGGATGCACTAGGGATAGGTCAAGACCGGGATGCAGCACATTCACCTGGCTCACCGCATTCTTGAAAGGAAAAATGGCCATGACCGTTGACTCTTTGGCAGACTGTTGCTTGAACACGATGGCTTCATTCCGAGCCTCCTCACTCTTCTTCAACCTCTCCTCAGCCGACGTAAACTTCTCCTTAAATCTTGTGACCTGGTTCTTCAGCCCCAGGTTCCTGGTGCCAAGCTCTTCAATCTGCCTCTTCAGCTTAGGAACCTCTTCTTCGACATTGGCCTTCTCAATGGCCTCGATAAAGCATTCCTCGTATTCTCCAAGTCTACCTCAGCAGTAGCCAGACTATCCAACCAATCCTGGAGGATATCCCTCTCTAGCTTGAATTGATCTCGCTCCTCCCGAGTCTCTGTAGTAACCTCGTAGCAAGCAGTTAGTTTGAGATTTATCCAATAATTCACCATCAAGCCACGAATTTTCAGCAGTTAGTTTGACACTCTTATCCTTACTCTCCGCAGATCAGATGATGTTTTGTTCACTTTAGGAACACAGTCAAATGATTCCAAGCAGCTCCTTAGATTATAATGATGGAATGCACACTTAAGTGATCTTCATGACTTAACGGGAGATTCACTAGAGCTGACAGCAGGAGTATCTTTACTTGATTGATTAGTAGAGCTTGTCTTCAAAATTTATGGTGATGTAAGCTCACGCCATGCATTAAACCTTTCACAGAATTCCTTAGTACGCGGAACATGCGGATATTCTCAATTGGGGTGGGCATCCGGACCTGCAATCCAAGATATCTATAGTATACACACATAAAGCCATATACAAAACCTTTGCTATTTAGTTTAAGCAAAGAAACTTTCCCACGTTTTCTTATAAAAACAATTAAGAAAGTTTTGATTAATAGTTTAAAGAAAGCAGAGAAGGGTAACACATTACACATGTTATTCCCTCCTTAACCCCTCAATTTAAGGAAACAAAACTTGGGGCTGACTGGCAAGGAGTCCCTTCCTTTCCCTTGCCATTCCACACTCCAAAGTCAACACACTTTTTGTAAATTTGACCATTCCTTTCCTCGGCCTACCTCTTGTGCCATCTCTCCAAAAATAGCCCAAGACCAACTCTAGCTTTTCAAAACAAAAAGCTCAACTGACATTGAGATCATTCAAAGTTTGGACCTTTTAAAATTTAAGAATTTATTCCAAAGTGCATCGTCTTAACTGACTAACCTGTATATTAAACGAGAATAGAAATGTAACATAATGTCCCAAAGGTTGTGTTTGGTAGAAGTGAAACAGGGAAGAGAGAAAGAGAGAAGAGAGTGACTTTCTATTGTTTGGCACTCTCTCTTCTCTCTTTCTCTCTTCCATTCCTCTCTCTTTCCCCTTTCTCTTCTACCAACACACACATACACAACAGAACATAGAACACATATTTAAGATTTAAAAGAAAAATAGAAAGAAAGAGATAAAAATACCGAAAAAGAGGCTCCAGTGATCGAGTTCTTCTCGAGCCTTTTGAATGGGGTCCTCATAATTAAGTTCACACTTAATTGATTCCCAATCACCCGCTTCCTGACAAACCTTAAGTTTACGAATAATGGAGCTCTCGGCAAACATTCGAAGCTTATTGTTTTCTGGAACCTTCTTTACGACATTCAATGCTTCATAGTATAACTGTATCAGCAAATCCCTCCCAGTCGAATTCGCATAACGACCTATGAACCTTGTTGATTGCCTAAGATGCGGAGGAAGAGGAAGAGGTTTTCTGAGGCAGGATTGCCAATCTGCAACCAAACCTATATATAGTATACATAAAGTCAAAAACACAATTTTTGCTATGCACAAAACTTTCCCAAAGATGCAATTAGAAATTGAGTTTCATATATAAGTTGTATCAAAAATACGAAGAATTCCTCGTGTTCAATGAAGTCGTCAACAATATTTAATTATGAGGGAAAACAATGAAAAATCTCTTTAAAACAGATTTTGAGTTCGAGACGTGAATGCATAACCGACCCCTGAATCGAATTTAGTTTACGCAAAATTTTCTAAGTAGGTTTTGTCAACTTTTCTTATTTAATAAATTGAATGGCAATTCTGAAATTACACAGTTTCAATATCTGAGCCTCAACAAGATCCTGGCCACGACAATTACCAATGTAAATTTTCCACTTTCCAGACAGCAATATCCTTCAAACAGAAATGCTATATGTCCCGAGAGAAATTGTGCTGAATTTGTCCCGAAGTTCTATACCACAGTCTTTTGCACCATTCTGTATTAAGCATTAGAAAATTAAATCCAAGATTCTACACTGCTTATTTGCATTAGTTCAAGGTAAATGTCAAAGTGAAATCATTAACAAAATGCAACTGGCAACTGGGAAGTGTTGTGTGGTGTCAGGCATGTTGATTAGGTGATGAAATTCTATTAATAGAGTGCAATATTATAGTAGTATTGTGCAAAAAAAGTCGGCATAAGAATCAGCATGCTGATAAAAAAACGCATCAGCATAAAATTGATCTGTTATTTATAGCTTCGGGAAATTTCGGGAAAACTATATATTCGAGTCATTTAGCACAGCTCTTCTACAAAATGTATATATCGACTATGCTTAAATCATAGCAGAGCATAAAAAACGGTGGAAACTAGAACAAAAAAATATAAAATACCAGAAATATAAAAATACCCACAGATATTTCAAAATTGAAAGAAAAAAAATATAAAAATACCAGAAATTTCGCTGAGGTCACGACGAACTTCTTCAATGAGTGCCTCAGCCTGACAAGGAAAAACAGAAAGTCGACTCGGAATAGATTCCACGTCTTCTTCTTGCCGACAAACCTTAAGCGAAAAATTCATATGTTTCTCAACATTTTCGCGATAAGTAAGGTGTTCTGGAAGCTTCTCGATCTCATTCAATATCTGGCTGTATAACCTTATAAGCACTTCCCTCAAATTCGGTGCCGCTTCTTCTGGAACCTTCTTAATCCCTGCTGTTTGCTTCACCTTCGCCATCAATGGACGCGCTACCATCCCTAGAAACATATTCGATTGAGCGATTGATTAATATCCCTCTTTCTCTTCTCGTCGTAGTCTTCTTTCTCAATGATAATCGAGGTAATACTGCTAACGAATAGAGGTTTTTAGGGTGGGTTTTTTTTTACCCCGCAACACTTCTCATCTACTCCCGTCAAATTGCTAAAACCCGAAAATACCCCTGCCCAACTTGCAATTCGCTCGAATTTACTTTCATCTAAAGTAAATCTGTTTTGTTATTTTTAAAGTCGGATTTACTTCAGATGGGGGTAACCAAAAGGTAAATCCGATTTCAAAAATAACAAAGCGGATTTACCTTAGCTGAAGGTAAATCCGCTTTGTTATTTTGGAAATCGGATTTACCTAGTGGGTACATAAATCTGATTTCCCTAAAAAAAGAGAAAATCGGATTTATCCCACCTAAGGTAAATCCGATTTCCCTAAAAAAAGAAAATCGGATTTATCCCACCTAAGGTAAATCCGATTTTGTTATTAAAAAATTGTTTTTTATTTAATTTTTTAAAAAAGGTTATAAAATGCAACTAAAAATCCGTTAAACAGCCAAAACTAATCCAAAAATTATAAAAACACCACTAAAAATCTAATAAAACCAAAATAAGGTTATGCAAATTTTTTTCAGATTTTTTGGAGATTATGATAAATTAAAAAAATTAATAAAAAATAGTAAACGGTGGAATTTGGGATTTTGAGGTCCCCTGCCCTGAAAGAAGTCACTTCTTTCAAAGAATGTGGTTTCATTACAATTTGAGTAGGTTGCCCGAAAACTGATTTTTTAGCCTAAATTATTCTCCCGACGTACAATATCGTCACGTGTTAACGAACTACACACTAAACAGAACCAAAAGACGGTCGAAATTTGTATCTAAAATTTTAACTGATTTATTTATTTATTAATTAGGTTAACAAAGCGGATTTACCCCCACATAAGGTAAATCCGCTTTGGTTATTTTTAAAAGCGGATTTACCTTATATGGGGGTAGATCCGCTTTTAAAAATAACAAATCGGATTTACCCCCACTTAAGGTAAATCCGATTTGTTATTTTTAAAAGCGGATCTACCCCATCTTAAATAAATCCGATTTTAATTTTTTAAATTTTTTAGTGGAAATCGGATTTACCTAAATCCGATTTAAATTTTTTAAAATTTTTAGTGGATATCGGATTTACCTAAATCCGATTTCCAAAAAAAAAATTGAAATCAGGATACGTTCGGGATTTTTAAATTTTGTGAAGGGCAATTGCGTCTTTTCGCAGGGTCGATGGGGGTAGATAGGGATGTGATGGAGGTACAAAAAAAAACCCTTTTAGGGTTGACGATGAGAATGGATCTAAGTTCTCAACTGGGCCATTATAAAGGAGTTACTATTAACACCTCTTTTATTTGCTTGTATAACCCTAATTAGGATGAAGTATGTACACATACAACATACTTATTGATGGATGTTGCACCCGAAAAATTCCGGAGGATCTCTCGCGTTCAATGAAGTCGCCACCAATATTTAATTATTAGTGAAAACAATGAAAAACCCCTTAAAAACGAAAATGGCACCGAAAACAGATTTTGGGTTCGGGAGTCGATTACACGTGGGGAAGGTATTAGCACCCCACAGCATCCTTTCGAAAAAGGTTACCTCTGATTAATTGTGCAAAACTATATTAACTTTAGAGATACCTATTTCCCTTTTATCGAAACAATGAATGAAAAGACTTAATGAAATTTATTTATTATTGCATTTTAGAAAAGACTAAAAAAAGATTTTTTTTATTATTGCACTTGACAGTTGTGGGCCCCCATCTGCTCCTACGTATCTCCGGGTAAAGAATCAAAGGCTACGTAGTTCTTGGGTAGAAAATATTTCTGTGTTGGTGTTTTTTATTATTAAGTGCCTTTGAAATTTGGATGTGTGTTCATAATGAACAAACAAGTAGACTAAGAGTGGTCGCAACTAATAACCCGTTTGAAAACTATAGTTGTTACTAACGATCTAACAAGTTAAACATAGAGTGATCATTAGTAACAACCTATTTTTGGGGTTTGGTTATTTGAAAAAAATAAAATTGTATGGAAGTATGATTTATAATTGTGAAGTGATAAAACCACTCATTTTTTGAAGACAACGTTTAAATAAAAAGGAAATGTACTTTGTATTTTGGGCTTTTAATAGAAACGAAATGGGGTTGCATGTAAGCAAACAGGGGGTGTGCCTAGCAATAAAGGGCTGTATCAATAAAATTGGGGGTGTGTTTAGCAGCAACACAGTTTCGTTTTGTGGGCTCTGGAGGTGCTGATCTGCAAAGTGGGTTAATGGAAGGTGGGGTGTATTGTTTGAAACGAAGGGGTGTAATTAGTAATCAGAAATTAAAATTAAAAAAGAAATAAAAAGACAGCAGACACTATATAAAGCAAGCAATGAATTTTAACCTAATTTCCTTGCCCTCTACCATTTGCGCCGCTGCCACAGAGAAAAGAGGAGGAGAGGGAGAGGTTTCGAACATTACGACCGGGAGAGAGAAAATGATAGTGAGAGAGGAGAGAGAGAGTGAGAGAGAGAGAGAGAGAGCATGGAAGAGAGAAAGAGAAAGAAGAAGGGATGCGACAGAGAGGGAAGGTTCCGGTGAGAGCAAATAAAGGAAAGCTTCGCATGGAGTGAGGTTACGCCGTAGGGGTGACGTGGTGGCGGCGCCGGCGATGGCAACGGTGAGGGAGAGAAGGAAAGGATACGACAGGGAGGGAGAGGAGAGAGTGACGGTGGTGAGAGGACGAAAAAGAGGGGAAGAAGGAGAAAGAAAGAAAACGAGAGGGAGGGAAATAAAGGGAGCGACGGTGGTGGTATGGTTTCGGTGGTGGTTCGTGGCGAGGAGAGAGAAGTGAAGTTGTAATTTTGTAGTAATCATGTTTCAGTTTATCTTCTCATTCTTTTTTTCATTAATTTTTTGAGTTTTTCGAATTAATTTTGGTTAAATATTTTTTGCGCACCCGTTGCTTATTTGCGACACTGTTGCGACACACTGGTAATTTCCACTACGAAAACGCTCGCCTCCAACAGCGAACTTATTGAGAGTTGTGTTCGTAAACTTCCGCAACTCTCTATGGCACCCACCGATAATGATGCTCTAAGGAATTACTTATTAAGAATTACTAAATTTTTCGGCGAAAATTATACAACAATCTAATAATTAGTACATACTAAACACAATTTAGTGTTGGTGTGGTCACTAAATTTTTTCATTGATGAAGAAATGACTATTATGCTTATTTAGTAACAATTACTAAACTACTGTTTAGTATTCTAAATCATACTCTTGATTTTAGTTCCAGTAAACTTATTTAATTTTAAAACAGCCCTTACAATATATACAAGTATTCAATTAAGCCTCTGAGATAATTTTAAAATTGATGTGTCACATTTTAATCATGTTAGCATTTGGTGACATGGCTAGCGTGCCTAAGTGGATTGCTTATATGGATGTTAGAAATTTAAATACCTAATTTCATTTCCCAAATCGAATTCTCTCACTCTAAGAGTTATTTACAACAACTAATTGATACAAACACATTTAATCTACTAGTCCCAAAAAAAATGACAAGCTCACAAACCCATTTTTTTCCCGATAAGCAATGTTTCATTGATTAGAGCATTAAGGATGCTCAAAACCACAAATACAAGATGAATTCAAAAGTTGTTGATACAGTTAAGTGTGTTGTTCCACCACAACGGCGGTGACAAACTAGAGTTTCTACCCACCCCGAATACAAACCAACACCAAGATAAATACTTTATATGAGCTACAATCGATTCAATCTTGACAACTTCCTATCTAAAGCAAACGTCATTCCGAGCTAACTAGAGGCACCAACAAGTCGCCAACCAGAGTAAGTATTTTACCATCTTTGCCTTTTTGTCAATGCAAAATTCGCCAAACAATAGGAAGTGCTGAGAAATATCATGAGATACCGGTAACTGGATGTCTAGCCATCAACCTAACTCACTCCAAACCCTCTGAGAGATGCTGCACTCCAAGAATAAGTGTTGCGCCTCCTCCCTATAAGTATTAGAGAAAGCACACATAGACCCATTTCTATATATGGATGTGATACAAACCCATTTAATCTGCGTAGGATTAAATTCGAAGGTTGAGTATGAGAGTTTATTGGATCCTTCTCAAGTTCAAGCTTCTCAAAACCCTTGTGTGTGTTAGCTTCTGAAGTTAAATTTCTGGGATACATTTGTTGAGTGTGTGTTAGCTTGATAGACATTATTGTATACACTTTATTTAGATTATCTTCAAGCTCATAATCATCCTAAAAATCCAAAACCCTTATTGTAAATACTATCTTGTAACATTCCATCAAACTACTTAGAGAGAGTGAGTGTTGATGTTGACCTTACTTGATAGAGAAGCTTTTAGGAAACTACGAGAGAGTGCTCTAAAAGGTGAAACAGTTGTGAAAGTCTTTTGTGTGTGATCAAAAGCAAGTGTAATAACTATTTAAGAAATAGTGTAAACACTCACAAGGAAGTGGGGAGAGGAAGTAGCCAAGATTTTGGTGAACCTCTATAACTCGTATGTTATTTACTAGCTTTTCATATTACTTCCTTATTTGCTATAACTTGCTTTGTGATTTCAAACTAAGAGAAGGTTCGTTTCTGCAACCTTCTCAAACCTGTTCTTATCAAACAATCTTATAAACACGCTTAAAACAATTAAAGACTACATACTTACAACAAGCTTGTTTTGTTCTTCATCATTCTTATTCTCTGTTCTTCATTATTTATTTGAATAATTTCAACGTCGAATATATCTATTGAATCTACCATTTTCATTTTCAAGATTATCTTGAGAATATTATTTGAAGAAGGTTTCAGGGATTAAAGTTTAAAAGGACACATAATTCAAACCCCCCTTCTTGTTTAACTTAGTCACTTCAGAATGCAATTCACGGTGCTAAGGGGATGCAGTTCCAGCCCTTAATGGTAATGAGTTGTAGAGTGAGAGAGAATACGATTTGGAAGATGAAATTAGGGATTTGAATGTCTCTCATCCACATAAGCACTCCACCTAGGCACACAGGCTATGTTACCAAATGTCAGCATGTTTAAAATGCGACACATCAGCTCTAAAATAATCTCGTGGACTAAATTGAATACTTTTATAAATTGCAAGGGTTGTTTTAAAAAAATAAAATTGCATGGACTAAAATGGATATTCATTGTATTTGTAGGGAACAAAATGATATTTGAGCCTAAATTTAATTGTAGGACACACCATCACTATTATTTCTTTCTCTCTCCAAATAGAACCCTCCATTTCTTATGGAGAGGATCCTAACACAAAAAATGTATAAAGAAAGGGTATTGGTAGACCTTGCACAAAATCTTACAACATCAACTTTTTATTTGCAAATTTATCCATATAATCAGAAATATTTATTTGTCTTCTTTTTTTGATAAAGTGGAATATTCATTTGTCCCGATATTTTCACTTGATACAATGATTTTTATTTTATTTTAAATAGTGATGTTTGTATTATATATAGGCGATGGTCAAGAGGTTCAACACTTTAAGTGCTTTAAGGTGGTCAAATGCTTAAAATCACTTCAAACTCCACTGGTGCCACTTATAAGTAGAAGGTCATGTTTTGCATTGTCCTTAATAGTGATTTGATTCATGTCTATTCAGGTAAAAACAACAAAAAAATAAATATGGGGGCCTAAACTTTGACTTAGTTGGTTTTTCAATGTTTTTCGTCACACCAATACCAATCAAGTCATTAAAGGAACATGATCTTATACTTATAGGTGGCGGTGTCACCGGTGGAATTTGGGGTGATTTTCTAACGTTTGACTATCATAAATCACTTGAAGTGTTGGACCACTCTAATCATCGTCTTATATACAAAGTTGTTTTCTACTATCGTAAAACCTCTTCTCATTTTCAACATAGAGTGAGAGCAATTAATTAGTCACTACTAACAATATGCACATGTGTTGGCCGTTGAGTGCATGCATATATTTTTTTGACAAAAACAAACTTATCTCATTTCATTAAGGATAGAAATCACAGTACAAGTAGGAATATGATTAAAAACATAAGAGCTAGCATAATATCGAGATGCTCTAGCCAAATTGTGAGCAACTTGGTTTGCTTGCCTTCTAACAAAACTCAACCCATATAGTTTGAGTTAGTACAAAAGAACTAAGAACTCCTTACATCTAGCTAGAATTGACCCAAATTCTGTATTTGGAAAATATACAGCTTCAACACCATCAAAAACTTGTTTATAGTCCATTTCATACGTGTATTTCCCATCTCATCCAATTAATGCCTTTTTTCTAGAAGAACATCACCAAAAAGAATTGATCATTTTCTCCATTTCCTCCCCCATGGAAGAAGGAATGAGAAAAGTACTCGTGCAATAAGTTGGAATTGCTTGTACCACTGATTTGTTAAATAGTTCATTGTCTGCTTTTGAGAGATGTTTTCCCGACCAACTTTAAATTCTCTTCCAAAGCTCCAAAGCCTATCCCTCAGATAACTAAAAATGACCTTTTTCTGCCTTCTAATCATTGATGACATTCCCAAATATTTTCCCGACACCATACTTTGTGTCACTCCCAACAGATGTGTCAACTGATCTCTAGCTTCACAAAATGTATTCTTGCTGGAAATTTTTTTGAGACTTGTGCATATTAGCAGCTTGTCCAGATGCTTGTTCATGTGTGAAGAATTTGTTACACACTTTTGTGCCATGAATATCTCCCCTCGCCTCCGATCTTCTTATTAAAGTGGTAAGGCCCTCGACACAAATCAAAAAAAGATAACGAGATGGTGAATCTCCTTGTTTGAGTCCCCGACCCAGAAAAGTTGGCTCCACACTATGTCACTATCACCATTGACAATGCTAGAATATTTAACTGATTCGAGGCACATCATTATCCAAGAAACTCATCTTTCACAAAAACCCAATTTCAACATCATAGCATGTAAATACGTCCAATCCATCCTGTCATAGGCTTTGATGACTTCTATTTTTAGAGCTACCTCTCCTATTCTTCAACTTGTTTTGCATTTCATGTGATGAATGGTTTCAATTGCCACCAAGACACTTGGTCTCTATAAAAGCTGTCTGCTCTTAAGAAATACAAGGTAACACAAATTTTATTCTATTCGCCAACACTTTAGCCACTATTTTATAGATAACATTACATAGAGAAGTTGGGCGTAGGTCTTTCATAGAAGTTGGATTGTCAACTTTATGTTGTTTTTTTGTTGATATAATTATGTTACTTATCTTTGTTCTCTCCATGAAGACATACTTATATAATGTTTGTGTATTAATTACGTTTCTTTTTACCAAATAAAAAATTGGGGCATATTTTAATTGGCCAAAAAAAGGGCCATACTACACAAACACCCCAAAAAATGCCTAAGTTGTCTGGAGGCAACAAAAGCGCTGCTTGCACCCTCCCGTCCACCAATCCATCACCTCATATATCTTCATCAATCTCACTCTCTTTTTCTTCTTTGGATCTATTCTCTTTCTTTGTTAAAATTGTATTTAACTGGGCAATTGTCCTACCATACGTGTTAGTTGCTTATTACACTCACTTCTATTTGTAATGAATGATAAAAACGCGTCACCAATTGTGTGGTTATCTTGGCTGTAATGGAGATATAGCTTAAACTTTGAAACCATGGGGCCTGGTCTTGATTATCCTTGGGACATCCCTTTTTTTTGGTCAACTTGATATAGCTTTCATTTAAGAAATGGGCTAAGCCCAACCATTACAAACAGGAAGAAAAAAAAGAGCCACACACAAAGGCCCAACAAACATGACAAAAACCAAACAGCCAAACACCGGCCCAAAACGAAACATAATCACTAATACACACAAACCAGATAAACATAACTGGATAGAACCATTTCGAGAGAAAGAAACAAACTAAACGAAGCAAGGCGAAAAACCCTAGACGACACAACTTACAATAATCCAGAATTTCTGCTCAACCAAACCTTGAATCACAGCAATCCAACTTCAATATAGATCGAAGCTTATCAGGAGGCGAAGTAATCCAATTGTAAGGTGGCAAATTTGTTGACGCAAGACGTGCTACGCAATCGGCAGCTTGATTCCCAATTCTGTTGATCCACCGAAAATCACAAGAGGAAAAGCAATTTTTGATTTGTAAAATGTCTCTAACGAAAACATTGATCTCACCCCTTTGATTTTGTTCATTGCATGCCTGAATCACTGAGAAAGAGTCGGACTCGAAGACTACATCTTGGATATTGAGGCTAGAAGCAAGGATGATCGCTTCTCTAAATGCAAAAGCTTCAGCAGCAAGAGGAGATAAAGCATAGATTCTTGAGGTACTCCCTGCAACTATAATTCCACATCTGTTCCTGGCCACAATGGCAGAGAATCCTTTCCCAGCTACTACATCAAATTGAGCATCCGTGTTGAATTTGATTATGTTGTTTAGAGGAGGACTCCAATTAGCCATAGTCCTCCTTTGACCACACATTGCATTCATTTGATGATTAGTAATAGAAGTAGGAATTATCATTGTAGAAAAACTAGCTTTGATAGTATACAGAATATCATTTGGTCTAGGGATTTTATCCTCAAAACACATTAGATTCCTAGCTTTCCATATGTTCCATACTGCGATCATAACATAACAAATCAATAGCTGCTTATCATTCCCTTGACACCAATTAGCCTCTAAAATAGAGTCAAACCAATCCCCAAAGTGAGAAATGTTGAAATAATTAGGAACAGAGCAAATTTGTAAACCAAACCAGACTGGGGTAGTCCAAGGACATAAGAATAGCAAGTGTTCAATAGATTCATCAGCCTCTTTACAAACAGGACACTTAGGAGAAGAAGCAATCCTCTTTTTCATAAGATTTAAATTAGAGCTGATAGCATTATGCTTGAGCTTCCAAAAGAAACGCTTAATCCTCCCAGGAACCTTAGCTTCCCAAATTTGATTCCAAGATGCCTCTGAATGCAAATAAGAAGATTCTGGTTTAACAACTTTAGCTTCATTATCAATCCTCAGCACCTTATAACCAGATTTAACAGAAAAAATACCATCCTTAGAGAGAGGCCAGTATAGTTTGTCAACAGAATCAAAACAACTAATAGGAGTTTTTAAAGCCCCAATAGCACTATCTGGAGAAAGATTTAACCTTAAAGCACTGAGATTCCACTTTTTTGATGAGCAATCAATAAGCTCATGAACCTTATTAATATTACATCCCTGACTAGTAGTAGCTAGACCCCCAGTAGCAAGCCAATTATCCTCCTTGATACTCACTACTGTCCCATCTCCAATATTCCACCTCCCTTGTTTCTTTAGCAAGTCTCTACCATGAAGGATGCTCCTCCAAACCCATGAAATGCCAGCTTTAGGTTTCACATTCCAAAAATCCTCCTTTGAACAATAAATTCCTCTCAACATTGTAGCCCAGTAATCATTTTGACCATGTAAGCATCTTCAAGCCTGTTTTGAGAGGAGTGAGGTATTCTGAGTAGCAAAATCCTTAAAACCCATTCCACCTTTATTCTTACTACCACACATGAAGTCCCAAGACTTCCAATGAATTCCCCTAGATCTAACTTTTGAACTCCACCAAAAATTAGCCACTGCAAAGCATAAAGACTGACAGAAATTTTTTGGCAGCCTTACAATAGACATCACATAAGAAGGAATGGCCTGTATAACAGCTTTTATAAGAACCTCCTTCCTAGCTTGAGATAGAAACTGTTCTTTCCAACCCTCAATCTTAGAGAACACCCTCTCCTTGATCCAAGCAAGAGCTTGTGTTCTAGATGTACCCCACTCAGCAGGAACACCTAAATATTTCCCAGGAGATTCCCACAAAGGAATATGAAGTGAATCAGACAGAGCATATTTCGTATGATTAGGAACAGCAACACCACAAATCAATCCAGATTTTTGAAGATTAATCTTCTGGCCAGAAATCCTTGTAAAATCATTAAGAATAGCCACAATTTGATAAATTTCCTCCTTAGTTGCCTTTCCAAAAATTAAAGCATCATCTGCAAAAAAACAAATGAGTTAGAGTAGGGGCTTTAGGAGCCAACTTTAGACCTAGAGTAAGACCTGAATAATTTGCATTAGACAACATCCTTGATAGAACATCAAACACAAGGACAAAAAGGTAAGGAGACAGAGGATCTCCTTGCCAGAGACCACTCCTAGGCACCACAATACTACTCCTAGCACCATTAACCTGATATACATAACTGACAGAAGAAACCAGAGACAAAACTATAGAAACCCAGTCTAGACAGAAACCAAAAGCAAGCAAGACATCTTTTAGAAAGGACCAATCAACTCTATCATAAGCTTTATTCATGTCCAACTTAATAGCAAAGCCATTACTAGCAACAGAATTTCTCTTTTTTAGAAAGTGAAAAGCCTCTTGAGCCACAACTAGATTGTCTTGAATCAATCTACCCCCAACAAAAGCACTTTGTTGTCGAGAAACAAGAGAATTAAGGATAGGTTTAAGCCTAGAGACCAACACTTTTGAGATGATTTTGTAGATAAAATTACAACAGCTAATTGGCCTTAGCTGGCCAATTTCTTCAGGATGAGACACTTTAGGAATAAGAGCAACCAGAGTTTCATTAATTGATTCTCCAAGCACCTCAGAATCAAAGAATTCAGAAATAGCTCTCAAGATATCATCCTTGATGATATCCCAATTTTTTTGATAAAATAACCCATTAAGACCATCAGGACCAGGAGATTTAAGAGCACCAAGAGAAAACACAGCACTTTGAACTTCAGACATCAAAACAGGAGACATTAAAGACTCATTATTCTCCAAAGAAACCAATTTAGGAACAACTCTTAAACACTGAGAGAAAACAGGATTAGCAGGGACATAAAGATCCTTAAAATATTCCACAATAGATTTAGAAATATCTATTTGCCCCTCAACCCAACACCCATCTTTATCCTTGATTCTATAGAGCTTATTTTTATCCCTTCTCTGAACTGTAGTAGCATGAAAAAACTTTGAATTCTTGTCTCCATAGGTTAACCATTTTAGTCTAGACCTTTGTCCCCAATAAAGCTCTTCTTGTTTCCACAGCTTGTCTATCTCAAATTTGATCCACTTAATCTCCTCTAAACTAGAGATATTATTCCCAGCATTAGTCAGATTCTGAAGTCTAAACTTCAATTTAGAGATTTCAACTGAAGCATTAGAAAATGTAACTTTACTCCAACCTTGAAGAGTTCTTTTACAATTAGAAGCTTTGATCTTGAAATTCTTCCAGCCTCCTTCATCAGAAAACTTAGAATTCCAACCATCTCTAACTACAATTCCACAATCTTCATGCTCATCCCAAAAACTTTCATATTTAAAAAACTTAGGACATCTCAAAGGAGGGTAAGGAAGTAGAACAATAGGAGAGTGATCAGAATTAAAGATAGGTAAAGCAATACCTGCAATATGAGGATATAAGAATCTCCACCCCCAATTAACTAGCACCCTATCAATTCTTTGATATGTTACAATTCCATCTCTAGGATTACTTGCAAAAGTATATTTGCTCCCCTTCAATTCTAAGTCCATCAAACTACCAGAATTTAGGAAATCTCTAAATAGAGTTATCCTAATAGGAGCAACACTTCTAAGGCCATCCTTCTCAGTAATAGATGTCATCTCATTAAAGTCACCTAAGCAGCACCAAGGTTCATTACAACATGGCATCAACCTCAAAATCTTACCCCATAAATACCTTCTCCTGTCAAAAGTTGAATTACCATAGATAAAAGTCATCAATAGCAGATTCCCAGACTTTTTCTCCTTCAAAGCAGTATGAATATAGTTGATTGTAGAATTTAGGATCTGAACTTCATAATCATTATTCCAAAAAAGACCCAACCCACCAGATGTACCTACAGCAGGAACACAGAACACCTTATTAAACTTTAGCTTCCTCCTAACCCTTTCAACTCTTTGTACTTGAGCCCTAGTTTCCATTAAAAACAAAATAGACGGCCTATGATTCTTGATAAGCTCCTGAATCTCTCTACTAGTCGTAGATGCCGCCAATCCACGACAATTCCAGCTTATTGTAGTCATTTGAAATTTGGGGGCATGGAAAGACCCGCCTCCTCAATCATAGTATCAGTTGCTGCATAAATAAAACCATCAATCACAGTAATAATTCTAGCCTTTTTGTTGCCACTGTTATTACTGCTTTCCCCTTCATCATTTGTGATGCACAATTGTTGATTATCTCTATCTCTTTTCAGGTTCAAATCATTAGCAAAAGTATTACTCAAAGCCTCCTCAACTCTCTTAGGAATAACTCTATCAGAGCATACAGATGGAGAAACAACTTCATGAGGAAATTCAACATAGTATGGAGGGTTACCATCAAACTCAGGTAATACATAGTCTTTGCAATCAAGTTTATGAATTTGCATCTGGTTAGCTGGAACAGAGGTAGTAGATGGCTCACTATCAGCCATATTATTCATATTCATATCCCCCTCTCCCCCAACTGGGTTAGTATTACGACTAGCACCAGTTTCATAATTTGTATTACTCTGCTCATTCTCATCTCTCTTTCCATGCTCATAAGAATTGTTAGCAGCATCATGAAACACCTTAGGTTTAAAAGTTGAAAGAAAAGGGCCAAACTTAGGTAAGGATTTATTATAGGCAGCCATAACTTGTGGTTTTCTACATTGTCTGTACTCATGACCAAATTCTCCACATTTATAACACAGCCCTTGTAATCTTTCATATTTGAAATGAACCCATATCTTATTGCCATCTTCTTTCTGAATCCAACACCCTGGCCATATAGGTTTACTGCTATTTATTGCCACTCTCGCCCTTATAAAATGAGTAGCTATACCACCTCCTAGCTTGAAAGGATCATCAATCTCAACAACCCTCCCAACTCTGTTCAACAGAATTCTAGCATTTTCAGGGTTTACATCCTGCCAAGGCAGACCATGAATTTGAACCCAGAAAAAAACATGATCAAAATTAATATTATCAAAGGCCTGACCTTCCTCCCACCTCTGTAAACTTAGCAGATGGTTCATAGCAAACCAAGGAGCTCTATGAATCACCTCCTCTGCATTTTGAACTGAAGGAAAAGTAAAGAGATACTTATTATCCCCCATATCCGTAATGTATAGGCCTTTATATTGACCCCATCTTTTGAACATAATGTTTCTAATAGCTTTCTTATTCTGGATCTTATTTGATATCAGCTTTCCCACCACAGTTCTTAAAGCGTACTCTATGTTGTTTTTTGTTGCAGGAATCAGTTTCTCCACTACAACCTCTCTTTCATCCGCAGGAGTGACACCAATATACGATCTATCATTCATTGTAAAGCAGGAAACTCAAAGGCCCTGACACTCTCCAACAATGAAGATAACAAAGACTACTGAAACTGAAACTGAAAACACAGAAAAAAGAACCTTCTGTAACTGATAAAACTCAAATACAGAGGAGACCTTAAACCAACAGAACTAGTTTACAATAATGCTCTTTAGCTCTTTTTTATTTTGCTCTTTAGCTCTTTTTGCTCTTTTGCTCTTTTTGCTCTTTTGTTCTTTCTATTGTAAACTAAACAGACTAAATAAAAGGTAACTAAGAAGATGAGACTGATAAAATAATCTGATAAGTAAAAAACCACTGCAATAACTGAGACAGGTCTAAATGATAGTTGTAGATGATGAAGATTAACAAATCAACCTTAGAATCACCATAAATACTTTCATCAACATCAGCTGAACTACTTCTTTCATAAATATCTTCATATAATAAACACTAGACAATATCAATATCCATAAGATAAACTTAAGAGATATTTAGAGCTATCCCATAAAAACTAGACAGCACAACAAAACAGTACACACCCGAGAGAGCCCAAAAAATAAAGAGAAACACTAGCAACCCAATGGGTAAAGACTAGACCAAAAACCTTTATGGTACCAAACCCTAGCAGAGGTTTCAACACTTTCTGTTACTCTTTTATCTCCTCTTGCATACATGTACTATCAATGTGGTGCCCTTAGGACATCTTATATTCTATTATTCGTCTCATGTTGAGCATTCTTTTTTTTGGGACAAACTGAAATTGTTTCATTGCAACTTGAGCTAAGCCCAAAACCAAATACATCCAAGACTCTAAGCTTGTATTGTCGACGCAACTACTCAACCTCGATAGATCTTGACATCTCTTTTCTTTTCTTTTCAAGTAAATCTAAATCCTTTTTTTTGGTACAAGTAGAGAAAAAGGAACAAAAGAAAAGGAAACAAAAGAAGACTATCTAGAAAAAGAAACTCCACTAGCATCAGCTAGAAGAAAATTATGGAGCCCAAAAGGAGGATCCGCGACCAAGTTGGGCAGTTCTTGATAGCCAACGCCAACTTTGGCCAAGAAATCAGCACAAGAATTTCCTTCCCTCAAGGTGTGGGCTAGGCGAACCCTCCAATCTCTAGATAAGAGATCCATAATATTGCGGAGAACAGGTGCATAATGATACCATTCATTAATTGGTTCAGCAATTAGCTTAAGGGCTAACATAGAGTCAGAGTAGCACACCATATCCTTGAAACCATAGTGTTCTGGAGTGGGCCGATGTCCCAATCCTCGAAGAAGGCCCAGCCCAATCCGATGGTCACGGACTGTTCCGGGTCCAACTTTGGCTAGATAATGGGCCTAGGAGCCCAATTGCAAGCTGGCCCAATTGCGACACTATATAAACCTCTATGCGCTCCGAATAAAGAAGTTTTCTCCACTCCTCTCATATGCTCCGTTTCGATTATGGACTGACTTGGGCGTCGGAGTTCTTGCAGGTGGCGGCCCCCCCGCGCTTCACATCGGATCTCAGCCATTAGCATCACCATCGTGAGGTACGATTTACTCTCAGTGAGTTCCGTTCGGAACATTGGCGACCATAGTGGGAGCTCTCTTGGCTCTCTCTCTTTCCTTCACGGTGGTAATATTCAAGAAATCGGTTTCAGCGCATCTGGATCTGACGAATCATTTTCTGGTTGAGATTCAAAAGACTATAGTTCTGGATCTGGGAGATCTTGGCTTCAGACACTATTTGCCTTCAGGAGATTCATCTGCTTTGTTTCAACCTAACGCCAACAAATAATTCGCGTTCAACTTCCTCACGCGCCGTCAGAAGACCAACCGATTTTCTCAAGAGTCGGCAACCCATTTTCTGGTTTGGCAACACTGTACACCATCGCTGCTCAAGTCACTAGTTGTATTCGGTTTCCACCATTTGGAACCGACCTGCTGCTTCAGCGGATTCCCTGTTGTTCTCCTTGGGCCATCTGTGAATAAACACGACTCATGCTACTTAGGAAAACTAAAAACTACCATCAGTGTGAATACAACGAGTTCGAAGTCGTCGACGGCAACTCGGGGACCGAGAACAACACACAAAGAGTACGACCACCAAATCGGTTCGTGCGTAGAATTCAACATCGAGGCGTTGAGATTAAAGGGCTGAACAATTGCAAGATCTCGGCGTTTCTGCCGAGCTGAGTGATGAACAACAACCTTCGAAGTTGGAATCAATAATAAAAATCAGCTCCCGCTCCTTCAAAGACCGAAGCTTCCATTGCAAGGAGGAGCCGACCTCGCCTCATCTTTCTCCGAACTAAGCAACGCCGAACGGAGCCTTCGTCAATTATGCCCAATGCGAGTTCAATTCTTAATCGCAAGGGATTGTTTTGAGACGAGGTTCCGTGGGTCAAATGTCTAGTAACATCTGAGCATAATTATTGGATTCAAGATTGGGGTTGGTTGATATAGAGTCTGAGTACTTCAGCCTTGACTTACCGATTTAAGAGAGCCGATCTGTTTGATGTTGTGGTCTCCGATTTGAGTTCCTAATGCGAAGTGCAGCAACTCACATGGGGAATTAAGGTCAAACTATCTATTAACCCTTCTAACCTTTATCTTTCATATCTACATGCTGACAGGGGATGGACTTGACCCCCTAAAATTATTTGATAAGAGTAGCTACAGTTCAAAGAAATTATGACCCACATTCAACGCAATTTAAATATATTATCAAAGAATTAGTACGTTTGGAGTTTGGCAAAGCAGCAAAAATCCTATTGATTGGGTCGCTAATTTAGTTTCTTTTGGTGAGTTTGTGAGCCAAGGTACCGACATCGAGTTCTGGTTCAATTCGTCACACCAACGACGTCATGGAGGTTTCAGACATAGAGGCGATGTGCTAACCAAGTTGTTGATCGACATCAAATCCTATTCCAGCCTTGGGACGTCATTCTATATCCAGGTTCAATTTTCCATTTGATAACACCAGGGTAGTAGACATTTAATTAATCATTCGCTGAGATTTTACTTGACCGAATTGATTGCAAATTCTTATTGCATGGCACACCACTACACTAATGCATGATAAACGGTTGCTTAGTGTGCTCGTAGACGGGCATGATAGAAATTGTCGACAAATGTTATTTATCTCTTATCACGTGGTCGAAGCAAGAATTCCTTAATACAGTTTCGTTTTCTCACCACTAAACAATGTTTATGCTGCTCATCCCCATGTGACGTGTATAAATGGTTGGCAAGCTAGGCTTACACTTTCTTTGATCATGAGCTAGAAGAACTTTACACATGTCATAAATCACTCTTAGCAAATCATTCGTCAAAGTTAGATGCATACATCATCCTGAGGTCGTTAGATGGATTTTGGTAGAAATGTTGATTTAATAATCACTTTTGATAATCATGGTTATTACATTTGCTTTTACATCCTCTTTGCCCAAGCCTAAAGGATAAGCATGCACATTCACCGTATGACATTGCAATCACTAGAATCATGCTTAGGTCCTCATAGTTTTGAACGGCCGATATGATGCACCGAGATTTGCTCTATTTCTTTATCGCATCCTGTTATCTATATTTGATAAAACGAGTTCGGTACACTTGCGTTATTATTGCTTTCTCGGCTAACTTGACATTGGTCACTCTAATAAAAGTGTGTTTCTTTGGAGTTGTTGTCTGGTCTTTTATGACAGGAATTAACGAAGAGTGGGGGCTACTAGAGAGCCTGGACACGACGTTACATATGTACGAAACTACCACTCCGAACTGCTGTCGTACCCGACAATCCTAGACACACTAGCCACATGGCCTAAATCAATGTCTTGTACATCTATACGGCAAGAAGGTCGACTCTAGCAAAAGAGTGCAATCTAACCATAAGCACTGTGGATACTACTTTATGAATGTGTTATATATTGACATGCCTACTTGAAGTTGTAAGAGAAGTCTCTTCCGATGAAGATGATGGGAACCGAGATGCTATATTATATTAGATCGGCACAACGCACCTGCGCACAGGGTCCCGCACCTTAGTAGATACAGAGTGTTTGAAACACTTGTATTTTCCATTTTATTTCAGATTTATATCTCACCTGCAAATATATTATAGCCACAAGATAAACCCAGGGCGATCCATGCACAAAGAGCGGGCTGCGATTGAGCCCCGCACGAGCCTATGGGGCGAGGTGAGCCTGAGTCGCGGCTCAGCAGACCACCTAGGGTGATCCACCCAGAAAGAGCGGGCTACGATTGAGCGTATCAGCCTATGGGGCGAGGTGAGCCTGAGCCGCGACTCAGCAGACCACCCAGGGCGATCCACCCACAAAGAGCGGGCTGCGATTGAGCCCCGCACGAGCCTATGGAGCGAGGTGATCCTGAGTCGCGGCTCAGCAAACCACCCAGGGCGATCCACCCAGAAATAGCGGGCTACGATTGAGTGCATGAGCCTATGAGGCGAGGTGAGCCTGAGCCGCGACTCAGCAAACCACCCAGGGCGATCCATGCACAAAGAGCGGGCTGCGATTGAGCCCCGCATGAGCCTATGGGGCGAGGTGAGGCTGAGCCGCATCTCAGCAGACCACCCAGGGCGATCCAAGCACAAAGAGCGGGCTACGATTAAGCCCCGCATGAGAAAGAACCAGCGTCAATACGCGTATATCGCATCAAAAGGTCTCATTGAACGGGCGTACGCCGAAGTCGCCTCAGTGCAGGCGATCAAAGAGAGGCAGCTCGCCCCACCAAAAGAAAGGTAATAACTCTCAGGCCTGAACCCTTTCCTGCTCAACAGGGTTAACATACGTGAACGAACGAATTCACAAACGAAGCGACCAACCGAGTCGCACCCCCTTTGGGCGAGTTCGATTCAGACCGAGATCCGATAAACTGCCCAGGGACGAACGCATTCGCAAACTAAACGACCAACCGAGTCGCACCCCCTTTGGGCGAGTTCAATTCGGACCGAGATCCGATAAACTGCCCAGGGACGAACGTATTCGCAAACGAAGCGACCAACCTAGTCGCACCCCCTTGGAGCGAGTTCAATTCGGACCGAGATTCGATAGACTACTCGCATAACGAACACAGAAATTCAAAGTAAGATACCTAAGAGCAAACCCAAGTAAAAAGCATACCAAAATAAAAGGGTACGATTAGAGAAATACCAATGTATCTTACAAACGAAAAGGGTGACATCGAAGGTCGCCCCAAAATAACGCATACAAGCCCTCGCAGAGGTAGTCGTACAAACCCTCGCGGGGGCGATCGAGGTCATCCTGGACCGAAGATCCAGTGATACCACCCAGGGCGGCCCTTCCAAGAAGATAGGGCCACGGTTGAGCCCGTGCAAGCCTCTGGGGCGAGGTCATCCTGGACCTGAAATCTTGTGAGACCACCCATGCTTCCCCTTCGAGCGAGTTCAACCTGAACCAAGATCATGTGGACTGTTCGTAGCGGACAAACAAAAATGATAAGACCGCAAAATGGTCGCACTCAAAATCACACTCGAACATTTAAGATAAGGACCTAGAAAAGGTCGGGCAACGCCAAAACACGCGCGCACAGAACAAGAGTCCGCCCTCGAATAGGGTGGGCGACTAACTAACACGGTCGAGCCGCGAGATATCCTAGACCGGGGGGCATCAAGCCTGAACCCGTCCTCCAGACGACTTCGGCTTGGGGGGCAACTGTTCTGGAGTGGGCAGATGTCCCAATCCTCGAAGAAGGCCCAGCCCAATCCGATGGTCACTGACTGTTCCGGATCCAACTTTGGCTAGATAATGGGCCTAGGAGCCCAATTGCAAGCTGGCCCAATTGCGACACTATATAAACCACTATGCGCTCCAAATAAAGAAGTTTTCTCCACTCCTCTCATATGCTCCGTTTCGATTATGGACTGACTTGGGCGTCGGAGTTCTTGCAGGTGGCGCCCCCCCCCCCCCCCCCCCCCCCCGCGCTTCACATCGGATCTCAGCCATCAGCATCACCATCGTGAGGTACGATTTACTCTCAGTGAGTTCCGTTCGGAACACATAGTCCTAGCCCAATCTTAAACCATGATAAATTGCTAGTAACTCAGCATGGAGAATATTAGAGAAACCGATGTTACCCACATAACCATGAATCCAAGCACCAGTAGAATTTCTAAACTGACCCCCAAAGCCGGATATGCCAGGGTTCCCACGGCTACTCCCATCAACATTCAGAATTATTTCCCCTCCTCTATTAGCATTCCAAGTGACAACAGAGGGAGATGAGGGAGTTGTAGACTTAGAGAAGCAAGAGGAGAGCAGATTAGCATAGTTCATGGCATTCATAATAAGAGAATGAAGAGTGAAAGATTCATTTGTAAAGCACAACTTGTTTCTTGTTCTCCATAACCACCAAATAGCAGAAATAAATATAAAGATATTCTCACCATCAATGCTTCTTCTCACCCAATCATGAAGATTGATTTCTTGAAAAAACATAGAATCAATACACTACAAAAAATATTGGGATTAGCGACGGACTTGTTGTCCCTCGCAAAAACTGAGATTAATGACGGCATTAGCAAGGGAATAGGGCTGTCATATTTTTGAGAATTAGTGACGAAATTTTAGACATTAGCGACGGAAATTCCCTCGCTAATGGCTTGGGCGGGAAAATTAGCGAGGGAATTTCAGTCACTCGCTAATTCCCTCGCTAATTTTTGACAGTTTTCAGATGATGGGACTCAGTGCAGGGGTTGGTAAATGTGCAGCAATTAGCGACGGACAGTTCTGTCGCTAATTCCCTCGCAATTTTTTTTACTTTTTTTTCTTAAATCCGTTTACACCCTCACTCTTCTCTCTCACTCACAACACCCTCACTCTTCTTCTCTCCTCTTCACCCTTCCTCTTCCCTTCCTCTTCCTCTACTCTCCACCACCACACAACCACCACCACCACCATCACCACCACCTCCTCTCACACTCTTCTTCTCTCTTCACTCTTCCACCACTACCACCACCACATACCTCCTACCACCCTCACTCACTCTCTCTTTCTCTCTTACTCTTCACCACCATGATAAACTCTAATTTAGTTCATATTTAGAGATATGTTTTGAGCTATTTTTAGAGCAATTATTTTGATCCAAATAAATAAATGACCTATTTTCCTCTATATTTTGCAGCAAGGCAACCTGTGCCTTACTCTATGTAAACAATATTAAAAGGAAGGAACAATAAAAGGGGGGAGGAGCGCATGATATAGGTAGCCGCACAAAGAGTTAATTTTGATAATTAAAAGAATTCAAAGGAAACAGTGGCCACGGAAGACAATTGAATTCAAAGAACGGCAACAGTAGCGCCGGCAAATAGAGGATAGAGTTTTGGGTACCCATTCTTGACACCGTGAGAGAGCTCTGGAGCAGAAAAAGGAGACGAAATTTGCAGGATCAGAAATTTCTCTATTCCGGGTTATTTTTATCTCTGTAATTTATGACTCCTAATTTTATTTTATTGTTCTCAAACACTATGGGTAGCTAAATTCTCTTCTAGGGTCTTAGGTGGATCTTACATGTTTAGAGACCTTTTTATGTTCTAATTTCTGGTTTGAATTTCTGGTTTTTATTTCAATTAATATTATCCTATTGTTTTTATCACATAATTAGGATTGACAACCCTTTGCATGTTCATAATCAATTAGTTGATCAGCGACCGTACTGCAATTAGTTGGTGGACCTATAGGATAATTGAGACTAAGATTAATGCATGACCAAACGTTAATTTAGTCTTCCAATCATTCAACCTTTTTGTTCTTTATGCTTTTCTTGGATTTAAATTCTTGCATGACCAAACAAGGGTTAATTTAGGAAAAAGAATATTAATCGCGAATGACCAAACGGATTAATAGTTTTAGTAAAGGGATTGGTAATTGAATAAAACAAGGAATTCGGGTAGAATTAGACATAGAGGAATCGAAACTTGCAAGTGAAACCGTGACCCTAGACCTCTCCCCATTTATTAAATCTAGTATTTTAATTATTGTTACTTATTTCTTTTTTATTTGTTCCATTACAATTCAAATATTGGTTCGTCTAAATAATAAATAATCTCGATTAGTTTGGTACTTGCTAATTAATCTCTGTGGACACGATAATCGTTTATACTACTTCTGCGGTAGAGTACACTTGCTCTAAGTGTGTTTTTAACGCAACAAGTTTTTGGCGCCGTTGCCGGGGATTAATTTAGCAATATTAAACGAAAAAATTTTTTTATTGCTTTAGACTTTTTTTATGCACTAGTTTTAATTTTTTTATTTATCTTATTGAAAAAAAATACAAAAAAAGAGCTACTAATACTTTCCCAAGAGACCGCTGCAGTTCACTTTTTTTGCAGATAAAAGTTTAAATCATGGTTAAGACAATTGGAGATTATAATAGAGAGGCAGAGGCACAAAGAAATTTAGAGAAGTCATATTGGTATATGTCTCAATGTCAGATGCAAATTTCTCCTTCTCCTTATGAACCTTATTCAGACTATTGGGATGACTATGAGCCACCTCCTTATTTCTCCCACTGGGATAATTATGAGTCACTACAAGTGCAAAGGCAAGAGGAGGAAAAGTCGGATGTCAATGAGGTCTTGGCCAAATTTATGCAGCAGACAAATGAAAAATTTGAAAGCTTGAAGGGAGCCATGAACAACAAATTTGAAAGCTTGGAGGGTTAAATCTCAACTCTCATTGCTTTGTTATCTCAAGAGGCCCAAGAAACTCCTTCACAAACTAAGTCTACCCAAAATGAAGAAGCTGAGCATTACAAAGAAAGTATTCCTTCGAGAGATGAATGTGTCTCTACGGAATATAATCTGGAGGAAGAAGCTCTCAAGAAAGATGAGAAGACTACTACTAAAGGGAGTCAAATCAAAATAGTAGCTCCTACTGAAGGGAGCATTTATGAGGACAGTGAGAAAGATCTCATGGTTCTGGATTTGGAGAAAGAGGAGAAAGCGCCCATTTTTAGGCAAATTGTTTTAACCCTTGGTGATGCTGTGATTGAGGTTCACCGGGGAAAGGTAAATTTAAGGAGTGGTAAAGAAGATGATGTTATTAAAGCTTTAAGTTACAATGAAATTTTCTCTTCTTTAACTTCTCCTTATTTTGATGATGTGGTTGAAACTAACATATTTAGTGAATTAAAGATGCAGGACCTTTTGGAAAAAAGTCTTATTTTGCAGGATCCTAGCATAATGGTGGATGGAGATAAAATAAAAATTTCACCATCCTTTGAAGTTCATCCACCACGTGGAAAAAGGAAGAACAATGTCAACCACATTGTTAGAAAACGAAGAAGGTGCACAGCGTTAGATGTAAAATTTGCTCTTGGAGAGCCCCCTGATTGAGCACCAACTATCGTCAGGCTCATGACGTTAAACAAGCGCTTCGCAGGAGGCAACCTGTGTTTTATTTTCAGTTATTTTTACTTTTAATTTGTTTCATTTTGTTTTTAGGAATAAGCTCAGACTGCAAGCTCTCTCAGGGAAGTCACTCTTACTCTCTCTCATTTATTTATTTTTGCTCATATTTGAATATTTTGCATTGAGGACCATGCTTCATGCTAGTGTGGAGGAGGATATTATATATTGTCATTTGATCTCTATTAATGCACATACCCACTACATGTGTTGATAGCATTTTTTATGTGTTGAAAAAAAAATAGAGATTTTGCCTTTAGGGGATCCCATAATTAATTTACTTGACAGACTTGTGCTTAATTGTAACTGTGAGGATGTCCTTAGGAAGCTGATAATTAGCATTTGTCCATCTTGAGTACTTTTTGTGAACTAGCTTCTAAATGTGAGCTTTGAGCTTTCATAAGGGGATTGATACTAAATCATAAATTTTTACCCATTTTCTTTCTATGAGTGTGTTTCCCAATTTGCTACATTCTAGAATTTGTCTTTTGACCATTTCAAGGCGAAAATTGATTTGCATCATGTAAAAAGATTTGGGGAATTTAGGTATTTTTCTGGCCTCAGAGTTTGTTGAATTTATCCATTAGTTGCCCCATTTGAGCCTATTTGTTATATTTTTTCTTTGGTACCCAGATATAATTTTTTCTTTTTGTTTGTGGTAACCATTTGGAATTAAATGTGGAGCAACTATTGAAAATTACAATTTCGTCCTATATGTTAGTTGTCTATCTTGTCAGGACTGGAAAAAAAAAATAAGTGTGACTTATGTACTTACATTTTTCTCCTAAGAAAAGAAAAAAAATTGAAAAAAATAATAAGCAAGAAGGAGGAAAAGGCAAATCAAAAAGTGTCTACTCAAAAAATGCACATCAAAAGAATGAAAGAGCCAAAGGGCAAATCCAAAAAAAAAAGAGAGTCTACTCAAGAGCAAAAAGCAAATCAAAAGGAGTCGACTCAATAGAAAAAATTGAAGAATGGAAGTGACATTAATGTGGAGTTTGGACAAAAATTGTAAAATAGATAGGAGCTCCATATTTGGTTTCAAATATTACTATTTGTTTCTTGTTTTTTTAGCCCTTTGATTATCCCTTCCTTCTTATTTCCTACCCTGCATGAATTCACCCTGACCCCGTTACAACCCATGAAACCCCATCTTTTGCATGCATGTGAACTATTTAGTGGAGATTTGGTCAAATTACAAGCTTATGGTGGTAATGTGCATTTTGTGGAAACTTGAGTGTATATTTCCCTAGTCCCTAAACACTTAGAGAGATTGTGTGCGAGTGTCCTTGTTCACAGAAATGTATTCCTCAGGGACGTGAGCCTCTAATTGGGCAACCTTTTGACACCTCATATGTGTTATATTGTCTACTGTCTGTCATTGTTGCTGTTAATTTTGGGAGCCTCATTTGGCTGTCTCTATTATTTATTTGAAAATTTTGTTCAGCTGGAAATTTGCTTGAGGACAAACAAAAGTTAAGTGTGGGGGAGTTGATAGACTCTAATTTAGTTCATATTTAGAGATATGTTTTGAGCTATTTTTAGAGCAATTATTTTGATCCAAATAAATAAATGACTTATTTTCCTCTATATTTTGCAGCAAGGCTAGAAAAAGATAAAAAGAAGCATAAGCCCAATTTAGTTAGACACTCACACAAGGTGAAAGAGCCCAACCCAATTTAAGATGGAAGCCTGCTTCTTGGTCAGGAAACAACTTGTGTCTTACCCTATGTAAACAATATTAAAAGGAAGGAACAATAAGATGGAAGCCTGCTTCTAGGGTCTTAGGTGGATCTTACATGTTTAGAGACATTTTTATGTTCTAATTTCTGGTTTGAATTCCTGGTTTTTATTTCAATTAATATTATCCTATTGTTTTTATCACATAATTAGGATTGACAACCCTTTGCATGTTCATAATCAATTAGTTGATCAGCGACCGTACTGCAATTAGTTGGTGGACCTATAGGATAATTGAGACTAAGATTAATGCATGACCAAACGTTAATTTAGTCTTCCAATCATTCAACCTTTTTGTTCTTTATGCTTTTCTTGGATTTAAATTCTTGCATGGCCAAACAAGGGTTAATTTAGGAAAAAGAATATTAATCGCGAATAACCAAACGGATTAATAGTTTTAGTAAAAGGGATTGGTAATTGAATAAAACAAGGAATTCGGGTAGAATTAGACATAGAGGAATCGAAACTTGCAAGTGAAACTGTGACCCTAGACCTCTCCCCATTTATTAAATCTAGTATTTTAATTATTGTTACTTATTTCTTTTTTATTTGTTCCATTACAATTCAAATATTGGTTCGTCTAAATAATAAATAATCTCGATTAGTTTGGTACTTGCTAATTAATCTCTGTGGACACAATAATCTTTTATACTACTTCTGCGGTAGAGTACAGTTGCTCTAAGTGTGTTTTTAACGCAACACACCACCACCCCACCACCACCACTCTCACTCTTCTATCTCTCTCTCTCTCTCTCTCCCTCCCTCCCTTACTCTTCTCCTTCTCTCTCTCCCTCTCTCTCTCTCTCTCTCTCTCTCTCTCTCTCTCTCTCTCCCGTACTCTTCTCCTTCTCTCTCTACCATCCACACACACATCACCACCATGCCACCTTCACCACCACCACCACCACCCCACTACCACCATGCCACCTTCACCACCGTGATAATAATAATAATAATAATAATAATAATAATAATAATAATAATAATAATAATAATAATAATAATAATAATAATTAAAATAATATAATAATAAATATAAAAAAAAACAGATTTAAAAAAAACAGGAACAGCCAGACTTAGCGAGGGAAGTTGAATCCCTCGCTATAGCGACGGCATATTCCCTCGCTAATTAGCGAGGGATCCAAATTCCCTCGCTAATCCCATTAGCGAGGAGGGAATTAGCGAGGGAACCAGTCCCTTGCTAATTCCCTCGCAAATAACCATTAGCGACGGAATCAGGTCATTGTACCAAGGACTTTTCTGTCGGTAATGACCAATTTTTTTGTAGTGATAAACCCCATGGCTCTCCAAAATCGGGTAGCAAAGACACAATCTCTTAGGCAATGCCAGAGCTTTCAGCAGCAAAGTTACATCTAAATCCTTTCTTTCCTCCTTTCATGACCCGCTCTGCTTCCTTGCGAATAACTCGAATTCTCTTTCCTTTCAACTCTTATATATTCAAACACTTCACTTAGTTAAAAATATACTAGAAATAAATAACAATATTGGATCAGACTTGCTCAATATGTTTGATATTATAACAAAGTGATAATAACATATTTTGAAAGCATGCTTAGCTTTCACGTTTCTAGTTAGGGGGTACCAAAGAGAATATGTATATTGTTGGTAACATCGATAAGCTCTTTTAAGCCTTCCTCAATTGCATGGTTTCATCCTCAATCGATCTTAAGATTCATCTCATTCCAGTGTGATTTCTATTCATTCATGTGTACTTTTGCCTAAAAACCAATCAGGAGTCGTTGCTTGTGCAACTTCATCTTTTTGCACCGATAATGCCTCTCGTTTATCAACCCCAAGTGTCACATGCCAACTAGCTTTGATGTGGTTTGACCTCTATCAAGAGAATTCTGCTTCAATACCATTTGTAACGTCATAAACTACTCTTGAAATGGACGACTATTCTCATAAACCAACAGGGATCTTCTCAACTGCCTTGTCATCATTCACACACCTCTTATGAAAAATTTTCAACAAATCATCCATCCCAAGCATGCTTAACTTTAGGTTCTTAAGTAACCGACTACCAAAAAGATAATTTATTTTACGCTTAAATATCACTTACCCCCCTGCAAATATCACCATAATCCATTTACCCCCCTCCAAAAAAAAACTCTCCAAACAAACCCTGCAAAATGTAACTGTTTCCAGTTACCCCCCTGCTGAGTGATGGTGACACGTGGCACTGACGTGCCACGTCAGCTCCTATGTCAACAGTGCCACGTCAGCAACCAATGGATGGCTGCCACGTGGCACTGTTGTACACTCAAAAATTAAAGATTTTTGTTGCCAATGAGTGTTGAACCCGTGACCAATTACTTACACACACCTCCTAACCACTGAACAACTTGAGTATTTGTGATTATTAACTCACCTACCAAAATATAATACATAATTGCCACTTAAATTAAAAAAAAAAACAATCTGCATTTCTTCTCTTCTCCATCTGCGTTCATCAACATCCAGCATTCATCAAAACTGGAAATCGTGATTCTTCTTCTCCACCGAACAATCTGGATTTCAAATCGAAAACGCACAAATCGTAAGGATCTTTTTAAAAAAATGAGCAAGGCGACGAAATCTGTAAAAACGTTATCCAGATCTTCGTTTTTAATCAAGATCTACGTTTTCGTTTTTAATTTCCAGATCTTCTGTTTAGTTTCCAGATCGAGCGTTTTCGTTTTCAATCCTTCGTTTTCGTTTTTCCAGATCTTCTGTTTTATTTCCAGATCCATTCGATTTCAATCAATCCTTGCAATTCTGAGTTTTGCGATTTGTTGATTCTTGTTTCTAGATATATTTTCGTTTTCGTTTTTAAGATGTTGATGATGATGATGATGATCCCTGTTTTCGTTTTTAAGATGATGATGATGATGATGATCCCAGTTTTCGTTTTCGTTTTTAAGATGTTGATGATGATGATGATCCTAGTTTTCGTTTTTAAGATGATGATGATGATGATCCCAGTTTTCGTTTTCGTTTTCCATGATGATGATGATGATGATCCCAGTTTTTTTTTAATTTTCGTTTTCAATGTTGTAATATATATTTGTAGGTGAGTTAATAATCACAAATAATAATTTGGCTCAGTGGTTAGGAGGCGTGGGAGTGAGTAGGGGGTCACGAGTTCAACACCCACTTCAACCATTTTGAAGATTTATTTTGATTTAACAACAGTGCCACGTGGCAGCCATCCATTGGTTGCTGACGTGGCACTGTTGACATAGGAGCTGACGTGGCACTGACGTGCCACGTGTCACAGAGGCCCAATAATATGGTGACACGTGGCACTGACGTCAGTGCTGACGCCATCACTGTTAAATTTTAACAGAAAATTTAACAGCGGGGGGGTAACTGAAAACAGTTACATTTTGCAGGGTTTGTTTGGAGAATTTTTTTTTGCAGGGGGGTAAATGGATTATGGTGATATTTGCAGGGGGTAAGTGATATTTAAGCGTTTATTTTAATGGTATAGGTATTACCAATAAATTCTTTCATGTCTTCTTTATTGCACAACACCATATTTGCACGAGCCTTTCAATAGTCGTTCCTTGTCTCTGTCTCATCTTTTGCATAGGCAATCACTCCTCAAATCTAGTTAGCCGTAAGTATCACACAATGTCTCATCTTTTGCATAGGCAATCACTCCTCAAATCTAGTTAGCCGTAAGTATCACACAATATTTGTATTATGTATAACAGAAAATGAAGTTGCTAAAAGCTCAACATATACTTAATCAATGTTTATAGTTCTCCCCTCGTTTAAAAGGAGTCAAGTTTAATTGATGGCATAATAATATCATTAAAATGATTGTATCTATCATTAAGCAATATCATGCACCAAATTGAAAATAGTCAAGTTTTTAAGTATAACCAGAGACCAATTTTTTTGATCAATATAACCAATGACCAATGAAATAAGACAAATGATGTTAAATGGCTGCATACAGGCTGCATACAGACAAACTAATATTTTCAATGTCCCAACTGTTTCTATCACTGTTTCTGTCACAATGTAGGGAAATAGTGGTAAAAAGAATAAGAAACACGTCTTATAGAACCTTATATAATAGGTGTAGATAATCTCCGGAAATATGTCTAGAAATATTTTCCTAACGTACACAAATATTGTTTAGAGATAGTGAATATATATTTTTAAATGAGTTTAATTGATTAGCAGCCACCAATCATTTAAAAACTTCTAGTAAAACAAAATATCTTCGAAAAATATCAATACACAATCTACTGAGTTGCCTCTACTTGAGATTGTTGGTGTCACTTCTACTGAGTTGACATTTTCTGTTGCATTTGCTTACTTGTCTCACGAGAGATATGATGACTACGCATGAGTTTTGCAGAAACTAAGAGATTTGATGGTATTAGATATCCCACTTCGTCAAGTTATCCTCACTGACTGTGAGGAGGGATTGATGAATGCGATCAAGGTTGTGTTTCCTGAAGTAGTTAATTTACTTTGTCGGTATCACATTAACAACAATGTGAATGCTAAAATTAAGAAGGCTGTCAAGGGAGATAGGGTGAAGTCAGTGATGAGTCTCTGGCATGCAATAGTTGACTCTATATTTGAGGATGAATTTTATGAGAATTTCATGATTTTGAACAATCATGTGCTGATATACCCCAACTTATCAAATATGTGAACAAGTATTGGATGTATCATCACAGGGAAAGATTTTGTGGACCGTGGACGGATAAAGTGAAGCACTATGGAAACACCACGACTAATAGGTACGTTAATATTTTGCTTATGTGTTTAAAATTTAATTTTACGTATAATATTTTTTTGTCGGTTTGAGTCATTATAATAATTTCCTTATGTGTTTAACATATAGGGTTGAGTCAACCCATTGGGCATTGAAGAGATCACTAGGTTCAAGTGGATGTGACTTATGCAGAAGTTGGGAATCAATACATGGGATGATCAATGCACAAATTGATAAAATTGTCGGTTCTTTTCAAAAGAGCATCAACCGTGTAGATGCCCGCCACGACACTCCGTTCTACAACAATCTACACGGTTTGATGTTGATTATATTTCTAATATATGATTGTATTATATTATATTGAATTTTATTCCACAAATTTATATTATATTAAATTTTATTCCACCATAGAATCCAAACTCAAGTTCTTCCAATGGTCGTCTACGATAAAAATACTAAACACGTGTCAAAAAAATTTAAACTAAGATAAAAATACTAAACACGTGTCAAAAAAATTTAAACTACAATAAAAATACTAATCACGTGTCAAAAAAATTTAAACTAAGATAAAAATACTAAACACGTGTCAAAAAAATTTAAACTACAATAAAAATACTAATCACGTGTCAAAAAAATTTAAACTAAGATAAAAATACTAAACACGTGTCAACGGTCTAGATTTTATTTAACGGTTTAGATTTTGCCGACACTTTAAACGGTCTAGATTTTGCCGACCACTTTTCATCCAACGGTGGAAATTCACTTTAGGGTTTCAGATTTTCCCTATAAATAGACCCATTGGGTTTCACTTCTTTCATCACTTCTTTCATACAAAATGATATTGGCTATGGCCAACGAAGACTATTCTCTCACTATCATTTTTACTAATCAGGGCTTCACTAATCATCAGGGCATCATCATCAACGAACATGATGATGTCTGTTTCGAGGGGCGAGACACGTTCCAGTGTAGGTTAAAACACAACATAACATTCGCTGCTCTGAAAAAGAGACTATTGCGTAAGTTGCAACCGGAGGGCGACGAGCATGAAATAATTAGTATAATTTATCGAAAACCAGCTTGGGTTAATGGTCATGTGCACTGGTCTGCAATGGATGTCAACAACGACGATGACGTCCAAGCCATGATGGCCATTCGTGTTATGTTTAGATGGAAGGGGGATTATCTGCATTTATACGTCGAAACCAGAAGGACCGTCGCTGAGATCCTTCGTCGTTTGACTCCACCACCACCTCAGTAGTTTCTATTATGTTTTCATTTTGTTTGTTGTTGCAATCTATTAGTTTCTATTATGTTTTCATTTTGTTTGTTGTTACAATCTGTTATTTTAAATCAATGTAGAAGGCCTTTTTAATTAATCAAATAAATGTTTGAGTTTTTATTTTTCACTCCGAAAACACTATATTATATGATAAATTCGGAAGGCAAATTTGAGGTATTTCAAGAAATACCTCAAATTTAGATAAATTCGGAAGACAATTTTTTTGATTTCCGAAAATACCTCAAATTGAGGGGGGTAGGCATGGCAACATAACCCGAACCCGCCCCGAATTTGACGAGGAAAACCCACTTTGACTTGGGACAGGGTTGGGTTCGGGGATGTCGATACCCACCCCGTCCCCGCCCCGAACCCGCTCGACAAAACATAAATTAATTATTTTATTTTATTATATGCATATTTACTCATTCATTTTGTTTCATAAATTTTGTTTATTTTTAATTTTGATCAATTTTCTATAGAAATATCTATTTTAATACTTTTAACTTTATTTTATCATTGTATAATTATTATAAATATATTTTTTGTATTTTTTCTATAAATTGTGGCGAAAACGGGTACCCGCGGAGAACTCGTCCCCGTTTGGGACAGGGTTGGGGGATGCAAAACCCGACCCCGATAGAGTTAGGGGCGGGGACAGGGAATGCCAAACCCGCCCCCGCCTCGCCCCGTTGCCATGCCTAGAGGGGGTATATGGTATTTTCGAAAATATCTCATTTTACGGTATTTTTGTCCGTTTAGTCATTTTGGGGGTACGGGGTATAGGGGGGGAAGGTTTAACAAAAAACCACCCGGGAAATACAAGGGTTTCATCTTAACCAAAAAGGGAACCTAAAATCTTGGTTCAGAAACAAAGTTTAGAAAAATATAAAATACAGTTGAAACAATCAGGCAACAATTACATACAAATAGTCATTTAATCTCATTTTGGACATGTTTCCTTGTACGAAATTAAGTTGTAAGTGCTAAAAACATCCCCGGACTCCATGCCAAGAAATATTTAAATTGCTTATTATAAAAATACGGCAGCCATTTATTAAAAGATTATTACCTTATACTATATAGCATTATATGTTATAAAACAAGGTGCCATCTTCTTAGCACATGATGCTCAATAGTTATCTAAAAAAGTTTCACTTCCGAACATTCCAATAAGCAAGTTCGTTATGAAAGTCAGGAACTCACATAAATCTAGGAACTCACAAATTCAATGGTAAGCTTATACAGTTACACTATACCTGAATGAGCAAAGATTTGACCAATTGGGGCAAACAAAGCTAGTAGCTATCTTTACCTATAAACATCTATCTTATATTAACAGAAGAAAAACTACCTACCATACCATCTAAACCATTGGATTTTTAGCACAAAAATAGGTTGAGAGGGGGTATATATCAATGTTTGGAAGTTGACACTGGCTTAATTGTGGACTTCAAGGAACAGTAGCAGTTGAAAAAAATATAAGATAAGGAGAAGGGGCTTTTTCTACTTAACATTCGAGGAAAAAGAGAATGACTAAGACCGGATTTGTTGGTAGTTTTATTCTTGCTCATGCTTTGAGATTTGGGGATGGAGTCGCATATTGATCGCCTAAAGATGTGTGAAAGAATTATGTTATTTGCAAATGAATGATTTTCCATGACAGATGACAGGTAGATACAATGCAAAGTTTTTCATGAGAGATACATTCATCATATTAACTAAGACGAACATACTACCAGAATGAGTCCAGTTAACTTGCAAAGCTGAAGAAAAATAATGCATGCATAGAAAGAATAAATAAGCAGAACAGGAGGAACATGGGAAACAAGTTGAAAGAACAGCAGAGGTCAAAGAAGTACAATCTAACTCAAATATAATAACTAGCAGACATCGAACAAATACAAATTAACAAATATAAGAAAAATGGACAAAGTACCCCATTTATAGAACAAGAAAACAGACAATATAAACATTTCCATGTTTATATTCACACTTTTTAAACATATAATTCAATGCCAAATCAGTAAACATATAATTCAATTAAAATAATAAGGGATTTCAAACATAAATAACTTCAATTAGAAACTCAAAAAGTGCATTATTAATATAGATTAATAATGAAGGATTAGTTTTGTTTAGTTATTTCAGCTTGTTCACCTGAATTAAAGCAGGAACAATGGCCTTCTAATTTGTTCTAGAAAACCAGCACAATCCCCAAGGGTAATGACATCTTCCGCAGAGGCAACACACATCCACTCATCAACACCAATTATGTACCATTTGACAACATTAAATTAAAATAAAATCACAGATTATAAAATGACCAAAAGAATGAAATATTTTGTTTTGGCTAAGTATACACATACCTTCTACCAATAGAGATGGTTCCTCCCATCTCCTCCCCACACCTCATGGACAAAAAAGCAGCAACAATATGCAAATGCAGGTAGACATGAAGTAAAAGCCACAATCCAAGAATGAATTTCAGATATAGTCCAATTAGAAACACAAAGGTAAAAAGAAAAATACTTGATAGGAAAAAAAAGGAAAGAAAACATACCAATCCAAATAGAGATGAGAGTTAATCATAGCAAAGTTAGGAGATTGAGGTGATAGAGAAGAGAGGGTCGCCGTCAAAGAAAGAAGGAAGCAAATGATGAGAACGCGAGCTTTTCCGTCTCTTGGTCTCAGCCCCATCTCACTCGATCACTCTCCTCCCTTATCCCTCAGCCTCCTCCACCATCTTCCCCCTCCCTCGATCTCTCACTCTCCCTTAACATCACCACTCTCACAACAACCCCTCACTGCCGGAACACCACCACATCCTCTTTTCTCCCTCTCCTCATTGTTCTGTGTGTGCCCTCGTCCTCTTCTCTCTCGTTGCAGACCCTCTCTCTCACAACCTATTTTATTATCCCTATTATAGTATTATTATGTGTTGGTGTTGGTGAGAAGAAAGTTGTAGGTAGAAAGCACGTCACATGGAAATAAAATAGAAAGGCAGAATACGTGGAGGGCATGCAAAGAGCCAAAGACATGAAAAGAAAGATGGAAGCAAGTGGAAGAAAAGTTGAGTAGCAAAGACATGCAAGGTATTAAAAGAAGACAACATGAAAACTTGATTGAAAACCACCAATGAATGAATAGAAGTGGCTCAGTTTGGGGTGAGGTGGCAAGTGATACCGAAGGTTTGGCGCCTTTACCAGCTGAAGGACTAGGCTCGAAGAAAAGAGAAGATGCAATTAGCAGCCACATATCATTTCAAAAACTTCTGTACACAGCTGGCATACCATGGTACGTCCTAAAATAGTCATATAATAGCAATATAACTTGTTTTTGAAAAAATATCGTCATTTAATTTACTTCCTCGAAAGGTATCTAATAAACAATATTTCAAACACCAAAACTTTCATATCACTTCAATGTCCAGTACTCAAAAAGTAATGCATAAGATTCAATAGGGATCCATATAAATAGCGTAAAAACGACAAATTAAAACAAAAAAAGAGAAGAAGATGCTACTGGTCCAAGGTGCACCTGATGTGGAATAAACCAGTATGTAGATGCCACAGCTGATCAATCTGAAATTGCTTGTTCCGGGACAGCAGAAAACATGCCACAATTGCAACACCAGCAAAGTGAAAGTAAGGATTGTATTTGTAATGGAAAGTCCATGGGCCTTAGAGGCCCCAGCTCAACTTTTTACAGTAACACACTTTTTTAATGTGAATTATTTTATGAAGGTAGCATGTCACAATTCTCCTGATCCCTCTTATCTACAGCATTCATCTTTCCAAGATATAACTTCAATAGCAGAGACGATTCCTTCTCTTCAAAACAGTTCACATACATTTGCAAGAAAAGTTTCTCCGACAAAAAAAATGGCGAAAGCAAGCTTCTTGTCTCTTTTATCAAACCTTTGGATAGAAGATAGTGGACAACAGAAGCCCTTGGAATGACCCTTTTCTCCAAAGAATATGAAAAAATCCCCGGAGCCTTGACACCTAACTCATTAACCCAAAATTGCATAACCCTATTGATTTTATCCGCGGATACTAACATACATTTTGGCTGCTTCCTAAAAATGTTTCTTCAGACCAACCCCACTTCTTAAAAGTATCAATTTTCTCATTCCACTTGAATTTACTTGTACATATTTTAGCAAGCATTGCTTCACAGAATTAAATTTTAGACGGATCAAATCCCATGTTTTTCAATTCCTGCACCAATCTTCTCAAAATCACTAGGATTATAACATATGACATTAGGTCTAGTACTAAGGATTCTAACAATGCTAGAATTTCTCACACCATCATCAACCAATAATTTAACATTAGAAGCCACATATTGACAAGAAAGCAGAGATGGACAACCAATTATCGAATTAAGGGCCTTATCATCAGATTTGAGGAATGAAGGAATAACGCGATCATTTAAACTTACTTTCATGAATCTAGGGTTACCTCCAACGATACGAACAATGTCAGAAGTAGAAGCACCAATGGAGAGTAAGAATTGAAACTTTGGCAAAACCCTTTTGTTGGGATCAATGGAGAGTTTAAGCACCAATGTCAGAAGTAAGAATTTAACCCTTTTGTTGAGTTTAAGCAATTTTAGTGAAGACTTTACTCTGATGTTTGTTCCTTGGTGCTACAGCATTAGGTGTTATAGCGGATGTCCAGGTCCCAACCACCAAAATTTGAGTTGGATCCCAAACCGGAAAGGAGATTTAGGAGACTGAGACGACTTCAAAGACCTACAACGACTTAGAAATGGCTGCATACACACAAACTAATATTTTCAATATCCCAACTGTTTCTGTCACAATGTAGAGAAATAGTGGTAAAAGGAATAAGAAACGCGCCTTATATATATAATAGGTGTAGATAATCTCTGAAAATATGTCTAGAAAAATTTTCCCAAAGTACTCAAATATTGTTTAGAGATAGTGAATATATATTTTAAAATAAGTTTCAGTGATTAGCAGCCACCAATCATTTAAAAACTTCTAGTAAAGCAAATATCTTCGAACAGATTCAATACACAATCTAGAAAGGTGAAAGGATTCAGTAATCTGTATTCCCAAGTCCCCCTTCTAAAATCCCTTAACAATGAAGGGCTAGTTGATTGGTTGCCATGATTCCCCTTAATTCCATTTGCCAATAAGGGAAATACAAGTGTTTCACCTAAAACAAAAAGGAAACTTTAGAAAAATATAAAACACATTTGAAACACACAGACCACAATTACATACAAATAGTCATTTAATCTCATTTTGGACATGTTCCCTTGTAAGAAATTAAGTTGTAAGTGCTAAAAACATCCCCAGACTTCATGCCAAGAAATATATAATTTGTTTATTATATAAGTACGGCAACCAATTTTTAAAAGATTATTACCTTATACTATATAGCATTATATGTTATAAAATAAGGCACCATCATTTTAGCACATGATGTTCAATAGTTATCTAAAAAAGTTTCACTTCCAAACATTCCAATAAGCAAGTTCGTTATGAAAGTCGGGAACTCACATAAATCTAGGAACTCACAAATTCAATGGTTAAGCTTATACAGTTACACTATACCTGAATGAGCAAAGATTTGACCAATTGGGGCAAACAAAGCTAGTAGCTATCTTTACCTATAAACATCTATCTTATATTTACAGCAGAAAACTACCTACCCACACCTTAATAACTAGGAAGTTGCAATACACACAAAGTGAAAGTAAGGATTATAATGGAAAGTGCATGGGCGTATATACCCCAGCTCTTTACAGTGGCACAGTTTTTTAATGTGTAAACATTTTATGAAGGAGACATGTCACAATTCTCCTGATCTTCCACATTCTTCTTTCCAAGATATAACTTTAATAGCTGTGAAGTTCCCTTCTCATCAAAACAGTTCACATACCTATCCAAGAACAGTTTCTCGGACGAAAAAAATGGCGAAAGCAAGCTTGTTGTCTCTTTTATCAAACCTTTGGATAGAAGATAGTGGACAACAGAAGCCCTTGGAATGACCCTTTTCTCCAAAGAATATGAAAAAATCACTGGAGCCTTGACAATGTGAGAAGAATCCCAACCTAACTCATTAACCCAAAATTGCATCACCCTATTGATTTTATCCGCAGATACTAACATACATTTTGAGTACTTCCTAATGGCTTCCATAATTGTTTCATCAGACCAACCCCACTGCTTAAAAGTATCAATTTTCTCATTCCACTTGGATTTACTTGTACATATTTTAGCAAGCATTGCATCACAGAAGTAAATTTTAGAAGGATCAAATCCCATGTTTTTCAATTCCAGCACCATCTTCTCAAAATCACTAGGATTATAACATATGACATTAGGTATAGTACTAAGGATTCTAAAAATGCTAGAATTTCTCACACCATCATCAACCAATGATTTAACATTAGAAGCCAGATATTGACAAGAAAGCAGAGATGGACAACCAATTACCGAATTAAGGGCCTTATCATCAGATTTGAGGAACTGACTAATCAGTTTATATGAAGGAATAACTCGATTATTCAAACTTACTTTCATGAATCTAGGATTGCCCTCAATGATACGAACAATGTCAGAAGCAGAAGCACCAATGGAGAGTAAGAATTGAAACTCTGGTAAGATTCTTTTGTTGGGATCAGATGAAAGAAGCCAAGGCTCCCTTTTGATGATGTTGAATATATCTGAGTCAGTGAAACCGTGGTGTCTGAAGAAGTTGAGAACTGAATTAGGGTTTTCTGAGGTCTTGAAACGAACCTTTTTGGAAGCTTTGAGAGCGACATCCGGTGAGAAACCTAATTCGTTGATGAAGTAAGATTCCGCAAATGAGTTTGAGTTTGAATCCGAAGTTGTAGTGGTAAGGAATTTGAGAGAAATTGGGAATGGAAAGTGCCATGAATGAGGGTGAAGTTTTGTAATGCCGAAACCATTGTGGCGGAGAAACGCTTTGAACATTTTTTGGTAACAGAAACGCTTTGAACATGGAAAATAGGGAGAGGGAGTATCAGTAAAGAAAACAGATTGAAAACTTCTCATACAAAAAATGGACCTCAAAGAAAGGGTATTATATATAGGTGGTGGTGAGAGGTCCGATGCTTCGAGTGGTTTAATAGTGATTTTTTTTTTACAAGAAAAATAATAAATAAATATGGGTGTCTAAACTTTGACTTGGTTTTTCTTCGTTTTCGCCAAAACCAACACTGATCAAGTCGCTAAAGGATTGTGGTGGCGGTCGCTAGTGGAATCTGAGGTTATTTTTAATTATTTGACTACCGTAAATCACTTAAAGTGTTAGACCACCCTAGTCATCGACTTATATACCAAACGCTTTGGATTCTCTCCTTCTACTTTCCCTACATCTCTCTCTCTCTCAATTTCACACTCTCATCATTATTCATAATTTTTTAATGATGAGAGAGTGAAATTAAGAGAGGTAGAAAGAATGGAGGGAGATCTACGAAGAAATGGGAATGAGAGAATCCAATTCCATATACCAAGTGGTTTTCTACTTTCATAAAAAGTCTTCTCATTTTCAACATAGGGTGAGAGCAAGTAATTAGTTACCACTAACAATTACACACCTGTTTTTTTATAAGCAAAGAGGTTAGTAATTAGTGTGTTAGTTGTTGGAGGGGAGGGGCGAACAGGGTTCAAACCCCATACGTCTACGTTTTTCCACCAACGATGTCCCTTTCACTCAACCATGTCAGCTACTCTTCTGGGACCTGTGTTGGCCGTTGAGTGCATACATATCTTATTATTATGTTGTTGTTGATAGAATTATGTTAATAGTTTTTTGTTCTCTCCATAAAGACATGCATGCATAATATCTGTGTGCTAATTAGGATTTTATTACCAAAAATTTGGGGCATATTTTAATTGGCCAAAAAAAAAAAATTGGGCTACGAGGGGTTGACTTAGTGCTTGATAACTCTTATTTATAAGAGTTATTTATGCTCTTATCAGTTAAATCAAGACAAGTTCTCAAGCAAAATCAATGTCTAGTATGTAAATAATACCTTAATTATGTCAAGAAGGGTTAAGGTCTGAAATGCTATGCTTTGGCACATTTGTGCCATTTTGAGAATTTTAATGTGTTTGTTTAGTGCTACAGCACCTAAGCGCTATAGCGTCGCAAGGCAGTGGGCCAGCTGGAGATTGAAGTAAAAAGTACACTTTTGGCGCCCCTCGCTTTATGTCAAGTCAGCGTACTTCACTTTATGCTTTGAAGCTAGTGCTATAGCATCTTCATCTTGTCTCATGAATAGGAATCTATTGAGGATATTTTTTATTTCAAATATATATAATTGGTACCTATTTTCCTAAAAGTCAAGTACGCTCATCCTCATGGCATTAGCTTGTAATATTAATATTATGTTTCAATAAACTTATTTAATATTAAGTTGTTAACTTATGAAATTTGTTCTAAATATGATATGAACTTTTAAAATTTATTTAATATATACCAAGCAAATAAAAATAAAATAGGCATGGTGTGTAATTTTAGCAAATTAAGTTTTACAAGTATGAAATATTAGGTCTTGAAAATTTGGGAATTTTTTATATTTTAGTAGATATAAAATAAACATAGTTATTAATTTTACAGAGACGAAATTTATATTATATACTATATAAGTATTGAAAATTCTCGAAATAGAGACCGGGTCCGAGTCATGCGGTCCCGGTTTTGGTCATGCGGTTCAACTGTCGACCCCTCAGTCCGACCCTTGACCCAGTACCTTCACTGAGTCGGTCACCAGTCCGAGTTTTAAAACATTGAATGAATGTAAAGAATGCTCCACCTGAAACATGAACCAGTATGCCGCGTGAACTTTAAGATGCTTCAAATAAGATTATTAATATAGATGGATTCTGTTCTGTACCGTATCTCTGGACCTGTATCCGATCTTAGACACAATGTCCGATCCGAGATAGTTGGTAAGGGTTGGTCTTGATCAACCGAGCTCCGCTTCCGATCCGGGGCAGGTGGTACCTGCGAGGACACTCCGACGCTCAAGTCAGCCAGAGAGTTAATTAGAGGTGAAGAGTAGGAAAGAGTGTGTACCTTTAAAGGAGCATTCAATGCTTATTTATAGAGTTTGGTGGTGATAGACCTGATGAATCAGGACCGTCCGATCTTGCGCTGCGATCTCAACCATTGGTTGATGGATCTACATTTGGTGTTGGGCCTCATTATTGTGGATTGGGCCGATCCATAACAGTTGCCCCCCAAGTCGGGTCGTCTTGGGGCGAGCTAGACTTGATGCCTTATATGGACTTCGTGAGGGTTTTTGAATTTGAGGTCGGACCTTCGTGGCGACCTTCTTCAAGGCCGGGCTCATAGCTACAAAGGGGTCTGCCCCCAGCCTCGCAGTGCCCGAGATACTGGTCTTGTCAAAGATCTTCGAGGCCGGGCTTATACCGGCGAGGGTGTCTGCCACCAGCCTCGGAGCGCCCGAGATACGGGTCTTGTCAACTATCTTCGAGACTGGGCTTATACCAGCGAGGGTGTCTGCCACCAGCCTCGGAGCGCCCGAGATACGGGTCTTGTCTAAGATCTGCGAGGCCGGGCTTATACCAGCGAGGGTGTCTGCCACCAGCCTCGGCAATGTTAAAAACGTGACCACCTGAGGGACTCAAGGTGTCAATTTAAAGTCGCCTTCAGGGCAGTTTACCAGGACTCGGTCCAGATCGAACTCGCCCTTCAGGGTAATGGCAAACTCGACCATTTAAGACGTGACCACCTGAGTGACTCGAGGTGTCAGTTTAAAGTCGCCTTCAGGGTAGTTTACCAGGACTCGGCCCAGATCGAACTCGCCCTTCAGGGTAATGGCAAACTCGGCCATTTAAGACGTGACCACCTGAGTGACTCGAGGTGTCAGTTTAAAGTCGCCTTCAGGGCAGTTTACCAGGACTCGGCCCAGATCGAACTCGCCCTTCAGGGTAATGGCAAACTCGGCCATTTAAGACGTGACCACCTGAGTGACTCGAGGTGTCAGTTTAAAGCCGGAGGATCTCCGAGAGCGAAGGCGCCGACGTTCCTGCCTCGGGGATTTTTCCCGGCTTATGGAACGTCGCCTCGGAGAAGAGGAAGCCAGAGACGAGGAGGGCCGAGGGGAACCCTCGGATCAGTTGGAATCATCAGGAGTTCTGATCCTAGGTGGAGTTCCGATCCTTTAGAGATGTTGAACTCGGTGTTTTGGGTTCCGGTTTTAGCGTGAAACTTTAAGGCGATCGCTCGACCGATCCCAAATCCTTCCCTCCAACCTCGGAACTCACTTTTACTAAGCAATTAGCGTGAGGAAAATCGTAGCCGATCCATATATATTAGATGGTTGAACATTTACAAAGTCGGATTACATCATGCCCGTAGGCTCATTCCGAGACCTAGGTGAAACGTGATCTTCCTGAGTTAATCCCTTCTTCATGATCGATGTACTTCTGAGATCGCTGGAGGAACTCGGCAAGCGACTCGACTTGGTTGACCCCGACGTCTATCTGAAATAGTCTTCCTTCACGAAGGCCAGCCTCCATGAAGTAAAGACGGAAGGAGTCGTCGAGGTTCCGGACTTGAGCAGCTTCTCTATTGAATCTTTCTATGTAGTCCCGGAGGGACTCATTTTCTCCTTGTCGAATTGCCTGCAATACCTTCCGAGATTTAGGCTTCATCTTCGAGTGGGCGAAGTGTACAGAAAAGAGCTTGGCCAACTGATCCCAAGAGGAGATTGTATTTGGCTTAAGAGCCCTGAACCAGTCTAGAGCCGCCTTCTCTAGAGTGAGGGGAAAGGTTCGGCACTTTATCTCCTCTGGAGCGTTACGGTATTGCATAACCGTGTCAAAGAAATCGAGATGGCGATCCGGATCGCCAGTCCCGTCGTGCATTTTCAGACCTTCAGGGGGCTTCTCGAGGTGCTTTGGCACCGAGAAGTAGTCGATTTTCGCTGTGAAAGGCCCTTTACGCTTTGCCGACCTCTCAAGAGGTGGAGGCCGTCGGTAGCCATACTTACCGGGGGATCCCCGCGAGCTAGGGCGCTGACGTTGCGGCCTCGGAGACCTTTTCCGACTTCTGGGACGCCGCCTCAGAGACGAGGAAAACAGAAACGAGCTAGGCCGAGGGGAACCCTCAGGACCACAGGAATCATCAGGGGTCCGACTTGGGGGAGTCTCCGGACTTCGCCCTCCTCTACAACGAGGTGGAGTGCGATGATGGTATCTCCTCCAAGCCGGAGATCGGTGGCGCCCGCGGCCATGAGTCGTTCCACTTGAAGAGTGGCGCAGAGGGGAACTCCGATCCGGGATGTTACGAGCCCGGATCTCAGCAATCTGAGCTTCTAACTGGGTGTAGCGTTGGCTTTCCTGCCGGTCGGCCTCGGCTTGCCGAGTTAGGAACAGGACGAGCTATTGAACAGCGTCGATCGGTACCTGGACGGTCGGAGGGGGTGGTGGAAGTCGGTTCCGGGCTGAGCTCCCAGGAACCATAGCCGTAGCCGAGCTTCGAGCATGCACCGGGCTAAGGGGTAAGGTGACCGCCACTCCTTCCGGAGTCACCTGTTGCAGGACCGGTCCTTCAACGGCATTCAGGATAGTCCTATGACGTAAGGTCGGAGCCATCGTCAATCAAGGAGATGGGAGAGGAACTAGAGTACAGATCCTCCCACTGTGGTCGCCAATGTTCTGTACCGTATCTCTGGACCTGTATCCGATCTTAGACACAATGTCCGATCCGAGATAGTTGGTAGGGGTTGGTCTTGATCAACCGAGCTTCGCTTCCGATCCGGGGCAGGTGGTACCTGCGAGGACACTCCGACGCTCAAGTCAGCCAGAGAGTTAATTAGAGGTGAAGAGTAGGAAAGAGTGTGTACCTTTAAAGGAGCATTCAATGCTTATTTATAGAGTTTGGTGGTGATAGACCTGATGAATCAGGACCGTCCGATCTTGCGCTGCGATCTCAACCATTGGTTGATGGATCTACATTTGGTGTTGGGCCTCATTATTGTGGATTGGGCCGATCCATAACAGATTCCATCCACTGAACAGTACAGATTGAGGTGGAAAGTTAGACATCGTCTAAGTTGCATTAAAAAACTTCAATAACACAATAATTTTACATTTCAATTTTCAATGTAAAGGCGTAAAAACCGCCTTCAAGAAAATAGGGAGAAAAGAGAAAAGGCTCAATCGAATGAGTAGATGATGACAATCAAACTAAGCAATCAATAGATTATGGGATACAAGCATCAGTAAAACCAAAACTTACAGTATCATATATAGAACAGGAATGTGATAACATACCTAATCACCATCAGACAAAGCACCAGGAACTAATATGTTTATCTCACTGGACTTTGCCGTAGATATGGATGCTTCTAAAGAGTCTTTGCTTAGATATAACTGGCAGCCAGGTGTGTTGTCCACTGAAATTGGAGGAGCTGGACCCTAATATTTGTTAAAGCAAGAAAAAGTATATGTAAATATTGGGTAAAATAATGTAATGATTGACATGCCAACAATAGAAGTTTTCCTGATGTGAAAACTGAAAAAGAAGAGGAAGAAGGAGCCAGTGGGTACTGGATACTGTCATTGAACCTCAGCCCCATTCCTGTTTACAATCTCACAAGCTGCAACAGCATCCTACATTTTGAAACTGAACAGACACAAGGGGAGTGGCCTCTAGTTTCTTAACAAGTTAGAATTTAGAATTTAACAGACAGCCAAATATAATGGAAGATGAGAAACTGTGCTAAAAAAGTTGTGTAACTGTTTGGGTAGTATGTAGTGTGTGTACTAAGCAGCATGCTTCAGTTATTTTAGGGGCTGTTTTCTATTAAGCACTCACACAGACACGGACAGCGGGCACCACACTGTCGTGTCGGATACCTAGACATCAAGCCTATATGCAAATGTTACTATTAAATAGGTAGAGCTATGTTCATCATCATCCTCAATCCTTTGCTTTCATGCATGCTAACTAAGACCTTAAAGCATGAACCTCAATCAAATAGAGCCACTTGGTTTCCCCTGCAATGCACATACCACTATGAAAGATTTCACATAGCGTCTCAATAACTGCAAGGAGAGCACTTGCAATTTGCAAAGGGGGATACCTTCTAGTTGGATAAGAAAAATCTCAAAGTGTGTATTCAAATTTCTAAGGAAAACTGAAACAACAGAGAAACAGAGGTGATGGATTCTTTTTAAGAAAGAACAAAAGAGCGTTAAAACTAGAGTCTTAGTTTTTTTGTTTTGTCATAGAAAATATTGCCAACTAACTCCATACCTAGCTGGTTTTTGTTGTTGGAGTTCTGAACCATCACTTGAGGTCCTTGCACTAGCTTTCACTCTACCAGAAGTCTCATTCACAGATTCTTGGTTGATCCACCCTATGGAATTCTTATGCTTTCACTACTTGGGAGCACTGAAGTGTCCCGAATTGCTGCCCGCAGGATAGAAATCAAATTAAATTTACATAAGAGAGATGCTCTATTAATTTCTAAAATATATATAAAGTTGAAGGTATGAATCACACTAACCTGTATTATCCGTATGCTGTAACAAAAGAAGGCTTCAATTAGAGACTACAACTCTACAAGTCTACAATAAATACAGCAGAGGGTAAGCGCCCTACCCCGCATATCATCCAATTTACCAAGGTTTTAGGTTCACTCGTTAATATGAAGGGTTACCCCATTGCTATATCCCTTTTTGACCGAATGGAATTAAATGGAATTAACCCTGATGTTGTTACTTTTAGCATTTTGATAAATTGTTATTGCCACTTAGGTCATATGCCTTTCGCCTGCTCAATATTCAGCAAGATTCTTAAGAGGGGTTTTCACCCTGATGCCGTAATTTGACGACACTCATAAAGGATTTCTGCCTCAACGGTGAGGTTCAGAAAGCAATTGAGTTTCATAACAAGGTCGTAGCATTGGGATTTCATTTGAATAACATTAGTTATGGCACCTTGATCGATGGCTTATGTAAGATAGGAGAAACTAAAGCCGCAATACAGTTGTTAAGGATGATTGATAAGAAGTTGGTTGAGGCTGACGTAATGATGTACACTACAATTATTGATAGCTTGTGCAAAGATATGCATGTTAATGATGCTTGTAGTCTGTATTCTGAAATGCTAGATAAGAGAATATCTCCCAATGACATCACTTACAATAGTCTAATATATGGTTTTTGCCTTCTGGGTCAATTGGAAAAAGCAATCGATTTGTTGAATAAAATGAAATTTGAAAACCTCAAGTCAAATGTTTATATATATACAACATTGGTCGATGCTTTTTTTAAAGAAGGAAAAGTGAAAGAAGCTGCCACTAAGGATTTTGTAGGAAGGGATTCTTCAATGAGGCATTTGCCTTGCTTTCAAAAATGAAAATGAATGGTTGCGCCCCGAATGCTGCCACTTATGAAATAATGGTTACATCTCTTTTTGAAAGAGATCAAAATGAAGAAGCGGAAATACTTCTCCGTGAAATGATTGCGAGAGGGCTTCTGTAAGGATGAAAGAGGTAGGGTGCTGATAGAGACCCGGATAAGGACGTATATGACTTGGAGAGCTTATGCTCTTTCTTATTTTGCTGGTTTCAATAAAGATTTTCTTTCTGAATTCTTTCTTGTACTTTCGGTCGCTTTATGTTAGCTCCTTTTCAAGTGGCTTAATTGTCATTATAACAGCTCCCATTTTCTGAAGTATGCTGCTATCAGTGTGTGTGGGGTGCAATTAAACTTTCCCATTTTTAGCTTCTTTCACTTTTCCTTCTTTAAAAAAAGCATCGACCAATGTTGTATATATATAAACATTTGACTTGAGGTTTTCAAATTTCATTTTATTCAACAAATCGATTGCTTTTTCCAATTGACCCAGAAGGCAAAAACCATATATTAGACTATTGTAAGTGATGCCATTGGGAGATATTCTCTTATCTAGCATTTCAGAATACAAACTACAAGCATCATTAACATGCATATCTTTGCACAAGCTATCAATAATTGTAGTGTACATCATTACGTCAGCCTCAACCAACTTCTTATCAATCATCCTTAACAACTGTATTGCGGCTTTAGTTTCTCCTATCTTACATAAGCCATTGATCAAGGTGCCATAACTAATGTTATTCAAATGAAACCCCAATGCTACGACCTTGTTATGAAACTCAATTGCTTTTTGAACCTCACCGTTGAGGCAGAAACCCTTTATGAGTGTCGTCAAAATTACGGCACCAAGGTGAAAACCCCTCTTAAGAATCTTGCCGAATATTGAGAAGGCGAAAGGCATATGACCTAAGTGGCAATAACAATTTATCAAAATGCTAAAAGTAACAACATCAGGGTTAATTCCATTTAATTCCATTCGGTCAAAAAGGGATATAGCAATGGGGTAACCCTTCATATTAACGAGTGAACCTAAAACCTTGGTAAATTGGATGATATGCGGGGTAGGGCGCTTTCGTAGCATGTGGTGGAATGAGGAAACAGCCTCATCAATATCACCATTATCATCACTGTGAATCAGACGAGAGGATGAAAGAAGGAAAGTGGAATGAGAGAAATACCTCCTAACCCTCAACATGCCGGTAGCAATTGAGACAACAAACAACGGAAGCCTCCGAAAAAAATCCATGGAAGAAGAAGAAGTAATCTCTGTGCTGCAGTGCAAGTTCACGGAATTAGAGTGTTGCTAACGCTGCTTGTATTTGACTAATTTTAGGGATTGGCACTCGAACTCAAAAAATTATCACTAACAACTAACAAGGAGAGAGAGCTCAGATGCGCGAAGACAGGAAGGTCGAGAGGAGTTGTAGTCAAGGTGGTTGGACGGTGGTTTCGGTGGTGGTGAAAAGGGAATAGAGAGGGGAGAGGGTGTGGCAGAATTCCACAGCTGTCACAGGGTACGAATTGAGAATATTGCTGCATAGAGAGGGGGAGAGGGTACGAATTGAGAATATTGCTGCATAGAGAGGGGGGAGAGGATACGAATTGAGAATATTCCACGGTCCTTATTTTCTCTCCTTTTGTATGGTTGCATTTACCTTTTTCTCAGCATTGTTTTTAGTATTTTGTCCTTTATATGAGTCAGAATATTCTTAGGATTTTGCAATGAGTGGCTAATGATCGTAGCCTCCATTTGCCTGTTTAAGGAACAATGAAAGAAGCATCGAGCTGAATTTAAACAAAACAATACTTTTTAAAACTTCTGATCCTCCCTTAACCAATAGTCGGGGGTTCGATTTCACCTTGGGTACGGAGCAGCGTTAAAACTTTGGGCCAGCTGCCTTGCCCCTCGAGGCACCTACAATGAGCGAGGGATTAGTCACTGCTGTCCATGCGGTGGATACCCGGGCTTACCCAAAAATCCTTTTCCCCTCGAACCCTATTCTTCTCATTAGGGATCCTGGCAAGGATTAGGTGTTACCGGTTGAATAAACCCTAACATCTTCACGGTAACAATTGGTATCATCCTCGTTCATTCCTATTTTCTTCAATGGCGCAACCTCCACCCGTTCCAACCACTGCTGAGATTTTACAGCGTATGGACGTCAGCAATGAGGCTATTAATGCTCACATTGATCATGTCAATGAGCGAATCAACTCAAGCATGGAAGAAATCAGAATTCTGTTGCGCACTCAGATTCCTCGCTTCACGCCTAAACAGCCACCAACACCGACGTATTTTTTCTGTGAGAGACCTTGGTACAGTCTAGTAAGATTGAAGCTATTCGCATTCAGTTAGGTTACGATTCATCTTTTGTTGTTAGTAGTTTGGGTAGGAGTGATGGTTTGGCGGTGTTTTGGAAGCAACCTCTGGACTGTCACATTATTAACTATTCTCAGAATTTTATCAATTTGCGAGTTTGTCAGCAAGATAAACCAGATTGGAGGCTCACTTGTTTCTATGGCTACTCGGAGAGTGGTGGGAGGAGGGACTCGTGGAATTTACTCTGAACCTTAGCCATGGACAACTCCCTTTCATGTTGTATCACTAGAGACTTTAATTATCTTCTTTCAAATGAAGATAAGAGAGGGACAGTTGAACACCCTCCTTGGAAAATTCGTGGCTTTAGAGAGGCTATGGTGGATAGTAATCTGTTGGATATCCCTATTGAGGGGTATCAGCTCACTTGGGGCAGGGGTAGAGGAACTGATGACTTTAAAGAAGAAATACTTGATAGAAAAATACTTTTCTGAATCATCGACTGTGTAACAGTGTGGTTGATCGTTCTGATCACACTCATATAGTGCTCCATCTTTATGAGAATGGACGGAGACGGCGGGGGAGATCCTTTAAGTTTGAGAGTGCTTGGCTTGAAGAGGAGAACCTTGAAGTCGTGGTGGAGAAAGGGTGGGCTCTTGGTGAGGGGCTGGATGTTTTGAATAGATTGAAGACCTGTACCGAGGAGATGAATGTTTGGGGTCGCTCTCTTCGCATGAGATACGGGGCGAATATTGATCGTCGTAAAAAGGAATTGGAAGGCTTACGTGAGGATACCTCTCATGATGCTTGCACTCGCTATACATAAGTGCAAGTAAAGCTTCGCCAGTTGTTGAGTCGGGAAGAACCTTTTTGGAAGCAAAGATCAAAGGCTACCCCTTTCTCTTCTACCAACACACACATACACAACAGAACATAGAACACATATTTAAGATTTAAAAGAAAAATAGAAAGAAAGAGATAAAAATACCGAAAAAGAGGCTCCAGTGATCGAGTTCTACTCAAGCCTTTTGAATGGGATCCTCATAATTAAGTTCACACTTAATTGATTCCCAATCACCCGCTTCCTGACAAACCTTAAGTTTACGAATAATGGAGCTCTCGGCAAACATTCGAAGCTTATTGTTTTCTGGAACCCTCTTTACGACATTCAATGCTTCATAGTATAACTGTATCAGCAAATCCCTCCCAGTCGAATTCGCATAACGACCTATGAACCCTGTTGATTGCCTAAGATGCGGAGGAAGAGGAAGAGGTTTTCTGAGGCAGGATTGCCAATCTGCAACCAAACCTATATATAGTATACATAAAGTCAAAAACACAATTTTTGCTATGCACAAAACTTTCCCAAAGATGCAATTAGAAATTGAGTTTCATATATAAGTTGTATCAAAAATACGAAGAATTCCTCGTGTTCAATGAAGTCGTCAACAATATTTAATTATGAGGGAAAACAATGAAAAATCTCTTTAAAACAGATTTTGAGTTCGAGACGTGAATGCATAACCGACCCCTGAATCGAATTTAGTTTATGCAAAATTTTCTAAGTAGATTTTGTCAACTTTTCTTATTTAATAAATTGAATGGCAATTCTGAAATTACACAATTTCAATATCTGAGCCTCAACAAGATCCTGGCCACGACAATTACCAATGTAAATTTTCCACCTTCCAGACAGCAATATCCTACAAACAGAAATGCTATATGTCCCAAGAGAAATTGTGCTGAATTTGTCCCGAAGTTCTATACCACAGTCTTTTGCACCATTCTGTATTAAGCATTAGAAAATTAAATCCATGATTCTACACTGCTTATTTGCATTAGTTCAAGGTAAATGTCAAAGTGAAATCATTAACAAAATGCAACTGGCAACTGGGAAGTGTTGTGTGGTGTCAGGCAGTTCTGTTGATTAGGTGATGATATTCTATTAATAGAGTGGAATATTATAGTAGTATTGTGCAAAAAAAGTCGGCATAAGAATCAACATGCTGATAAAAAAACGCATCAGCATAAAATTGATCTGTTATTTATAGATTCGGGAAATTTCGGGAAAACTATATATTCGAGTCATTTAGCACAGCTCTTCTACAAAATGTATATATCGACTATGCTTAAATCATAGCAGAGCATAAAAAACGGTGGAAACTAGAACAATTTCAATTTTTTATATCACACATACATCTGAAATTTCAATTTCAATAAACACCCACAGATATTTCAAAATTGAAAGAAAAAAAATATAAAAATACCAGAAATTTCGCTGAGGTCACGACGAACTTCTTCAATGAGTGCCTCAGGCTGACAAGGAAAAACAGAAAGTCGACTCGGAATAGATTCCACGTCTTCTTCTTGCCGACAAATCTTAAGCGAAAAATTCATATGTTTCTCAACATTTTTGCGATAAGTAAAGTGTTCTGGAAGCTTCTCGATCTCATTCAATATCTGGCTGTATAACCCTATAAGCACTTCCCTCAAATTCGGTGCCGCTTCTTCTGGAACCTTCTTAATCCCTGTTGTTTGCTTCACCTTCGCCATCAATGGACGCGCTACCATCCCTACAAACATATTCGATTGAGCGATTGATTAATATCCCTCTTTCTCTCTCATCGTAGTCTTCTTTCTCAATGATAATCGAGGTAATAATACTGCTAACGAATAGAGCTTTTTAGGGTTGACGATGAGAATGGATCTAAGTTCTCAACTGGGCCATTATAAAGGAGTTAATATTAACACCTCTTTTATTTGGTTGTACAACCCTAATTAGGATGAAATATGTACACATACAACATACTTATTGATGGATGTTGCACCTGAAAAATTTCGGAGGATCTCTCGCGTTCAATGAAGTCGCCACCAATATTTAATTATTAGTGAAAACATTAAAAAACCCCTTAAAAAACGAAAATCGCACCGAAAACCAGATTTTGGGTTCGGGAGTCGATTACGCGTGGGGAAGGTATTAACACCCCACAGCATCCTTTCGAAAAAGGTTACCTCTGATTAATTGTGCAAAACTATATTAACTTTAAAGATACTTGTTTCCCTTTTATCGAAACAATGAATGAAAAGACTTAATGAAATTTATTTATTATTGCATTTTAGAAAAGACTAAAAAAATATTTTTTTATTATTGCACTTGACAGATGTGGGCCCCCATCTGCTCCTACGTATCTCCGGGTAGAGAATCAAAGGCTACGTAGTTCTTGGGTAGAAAATATTTGTGTGTTGGTGTTTTTTATTATTAAGTGGCTTTGAAATTTGGATGTGTGTTCATAATGAACAAACAAGTAGACTAAGAGTGGTCACAACTAATAACCCGTTTGAAAACTATAGTTGTTACTAACGATCTAACAAGTTAAACATAGAGCGATCATTAGTAACAACCTATTTTTGGGGTTTGGTTATTTGAAAAAAATAAAATTGTATGGAAGTATGACTTATAATTGTGAAGTGATAAAACACTCATTTTTTGAAGACAGCGTTTAAATAAAAAGGAAATGTACTTTGTATTTTGGGCTTTTAATAGAAACGAAATGGGGTTGCATGTAAGCAAACAGGGGGTGTGCCTAGCAATAAACGGCTGTATCAATAAAATTGGGGGTGTGTTTAGCAGCAACACAGTTTCGTTTTGTGGGCTCTGGAGGTGCTGACCTGCAAATTGGGTTAATGGAAGGTGGGGTGTATTGTTTGAAACGGAGGGGTGTAATTAGTAATCATAAATTAAAATTAAAAAGAAATAAAAAGACAGCAGACACTATATAAAGCAAGCAATGAATTTTAACCTAATTTCCTTGCCCTCTACCATTTGCGCCGCTGCCACAGAGAAAAGAGGAGGAGAGAGAGAGGTTTCAAACATTACGGCCAGGAGAGAGAAAATGATAGTGAGAGAGGAGAGAGAGAGAGAGAGAGAGAGAGAGAGAGAGAGAGAATACGTGGAAGAAAGAAAGAGAAAGAAGAAGGGATGCGACAGAGAGGGAAGGTTCCGGTGAGAGCAAATAAAGGAAAGCTTCGCATGGAGTGAGGTTACGCCGGAGGGGTGCCGTGGTGGCGGCGCCGGCGATGGCAACGGTGAGGGAGAGAAGGAAAGGATACGACAGGGAGGGAGAGGAGAGAGTGACGGTGGTGAGAGGACGAAAAAGAGGGGAAGAAGGAGAAAGAAAGAAAACGAGAGGGAGGGAAATAAAGGGGGCGACGGTGGTGGTATGATTTCGGTGGTGGTTCGTGGCAATCATGTTTCAGTTGTAATTTTGTAGCGAAGTTGTAATTTTGTAGTAATCATGTTTCAGTTTATCTTCTCATTCTTTTTTCTTTAATTTTTTCCTAGTTTTTCGAATTAATTTTGGTTAAATATTTTTTGCGCACCCGTTGCTTATTTGCGACACTGTTGCGACACACTCGTAATTTCCGCTACGAAAACGCTCGCCTCCAACAGCGAACTTATTGAGAGTTGTGTTCGTAAACTTCCGCAACTCTATACGCACCCACCGATAATGATGCTCTAAGGAATTACTTATTAAGAATTACTAAATTTTTCAGTGACCATTATACAACAATCTAATAATTAGTACATACTAAAAACAATTTAGTGTTGGTGGTCACTAAATTTTTTCATTGATGAAGAAATGACTATTATGCTTATTTAGTAACAATTACTAAACTACTGTTTAGTATTCTAAATCATACTCTTGATTTTAGTTCCAGTAAACTTATTTAATTTTAAAACAGCCCTTACAATATATACAAGTATTCAATTAAGCCTCTGAGATAATTTTAAAATTGAAGTGTCACATTTTAATCATGTTAGCATTTGGTGACATGGCTAGCGTGCCTAAGTGGATTGCTTATATGGATGTTAGAAATTTAAATCCCTAATTTCATTTCCCAAATCGAATTCTCTCACTCTAAGAGTTATTTACAACAACTAATTTATACAAACACATTTAATCTACTAGTCCCAAAAAAAATGACAAGCTCACAAACCCATTTTTTTCCCGATAAGCAATGTTTCATTGATTAGAGCATTAAGGATGCTCAAAACCACAAATACAGGATGAATTCAAAAGTTGTTGATACAGTTAAGTGCGTTGTTCCACCACAGCGGCGGTGACAAACTAGAGTTTCTACCCACCCCGAATACAAACCAACACCAAGATAAATGCTTTATATGAGCTACAATCGATTCAATCTTGACAACTTCCTATCTAAAGCAAACGTCATTCCGAGCTAACTAGAGGCACCAACAAGTCGCCAACCAGAGTAAGTATTTTACCATCTTTGCCTTTTTGTCAATGCAAAATTCGCCAAACAATAGGAAGTGCTGAGAAATATCATGAGATACCGGTAACCGGATGTCTAGCCATCAACCTAACTTACTCCAAACCCTCTGAGAGATGTTGCACTCCAAGAATAAGTGTTGCGCCTCCTCCCTATAAGTATTAGAGAAAGCACACATAGACCCATTTCTATATATGGATGTGATACAAACCCATTTAATCTGCGTAGGATTAAATTCGAAGGTTGAGTATGAGAGTTTATTGGATCCTTCTCATGTTCAAGCTTCTCAAAACCCTTGTGTGTGTTAGCTTCTGAAGTTAAATTTCTGGGATACATTTGTTGAGTGTGTGTTAGCTTGATAGACATTATTGTATACACTTTATTTAGATTATCTTCAAGCTCATAATCATCCTAAAAATCCAAAACCCTTATTGTAAATACTATCTTGTAACATTCCATCAAACTACCTAGAGAGAGTGAGTGTTGGTGTTGACCTTACTTGATAGAGAAGCTTTTAGGAAACTACGAGAGAGTGCTCTAAAAGGTGAAACAGTTGTGAAAGTCTTTTGTGTGTGATCAAAAGCAAGTGTAATAACTATTTAAGAAATAGTGTAAACACTCGCAAGGAAGTGGGGAGAGGAAGTAGCCAAGATTTTGGTGAACCTCTATAACTCGTATGTTATTTACTAGCTTTTCATATTACTTCCTTATTTGCTATAACTTGCTTTGTGATTTCAAACTAAGAGAAGGTTCGTTTCTGCAACCTTCTCAAACCTGTTCTTATCAAACAATCTTATAAACACGCTTAAAATAATTAAAGACTACATACTTACAACAAGCTTGTTTTGTTCTTCATCATTCTTATTCTCTGTTCTTCATTATTTATTTGAATAATTTCAACGTCGAATATATCTATTGAATCTACCCTTTTCATTTTCAAGATTATCTTGAGAATATTATTTGAAGAAGGTTTCAGGGATTAAAGTTTAAAAGGACACATAATTCAAACCCCCCTTCTTGTTTAACTTAGTCACTTCAGAATGCAATTCACGGTGCTAAGGGGATGCAGTTCCAGCCCTTAATGGTAATGAGTTGTAGAGTGAGAGAGAATACTATTTGGAAGATGAAATTAGGGATTTGAATGTCTCTCATCCACATAAGTTCTCCACCTAGGCACACCGGCTATGTTACCAAATGTCAGCATGATTAAAATGTGACACATCAGCTCTAAAATAATCTCGTGGACTAAATTGAATACTTTTATAAATTGCAAGGGTTGTTTTAAAAAAATAAAATTGCATGGACTAAAATGGATATTCGTTGTATTTGTAGGGAACAAAATGATATTTGAGCCTAAATTTAATTGTAGGACACACCATCACTATTATTTCTTTCTCTCTCCAAATAGAACCCTCCATTTCTTATGGAGAGGATCCTAACACAAAAAATGTATAAAAAAAGGGTATTGGTAGACCTTGCACAAAATCTTACAACATCAACTTTTTATTTGCAAATTTATCCATATAATCAGAAATATTTATTTGTCTTCTTTTTTTGATAAAGTGGAATATTCATTTGTCCCGATATTTTCACTTGATAGAATGATTTTTATTTTATTTTAAATAGTGATGTCTGTATTATATATAGGCGATGGTCAAGAGGTTCAACACTTTAAGTGGTTTAAGGTGGTCAAATGCTTAAAATCACTTCAAACTCCACTGGTGCCACTTATAAGTAGAAGGTCCTGTTTTGCATTGTCCTTAATAGTGATTTGATTCATGTCTATTCAGGTAAAAACAACAAAAAAATAAATATGGGTGCCTAAACTTTGACTTAGTTGGTTTTTCAATGTTTTTTGTCACACCAATACCAATCAAGTCATTAAAGGAACATGATCTTATACATATAGGTGGCGGTGTCACCGGTGGAATTTGGGGTGATTTTCTAACGTTTGACTATCATAAATCACTTGAAGTGTTGGACAACTCTAATCATCGTCTTATATACAAAGTTGTTTTCTACTATCGTAAAACCTCTTCTCATTTTCAACATAGAGTGAGAGCAATTAATTAGTCACTACTAACAATATGCACATGTGTTGGCCGTTGAGTGCATGCATATATTTTTTTGACAAAAACAAACTTATCTCATTTCATTAAGGATAGAAATCACAGTACAAGTAGGAATATGATTAAAAACATAAGAGCTAGCATAAGATCGAGATGCTCTAGCCAAATTGTGAGCAACTTGGTTTGCTTGCCTTCTAACAAAACTCAACCCATATAGTTTGAGTTAGTACAAAAGAACTAAGAACTCCTTACATCTAGCTAGAATTGACCCAAATTCTGTATTTTGAAAATATACAGCTTCAACACCATCAAAAACTTGTTTATAGTCCATTTCATACGTGTATTTCCCATCTCATCCAATTAATGCCTTTTTTCTAGAAGAACATCACCAAAAGAATTGATCATTTTCTCCATTTCCTCCCCCATGGAAGAAGGAATGAGAAAAGTACTCGTGCAATAAGTTGGAATTGCTTGTACCACTGATTTGTAAGTAGTTCATTGTCTACTTTTGAGAGATGTTTTCCCGACCAACTTTAAATTCTCTTCCAAAGTTCCAAAGCCTATCCCTCAGATAACTAAAAATGACCTTTTTCTGCCTTCTAATCATTGATGACATTCCCAAATATTTTCCCAACACCATACTTTGTGTCACTCCCAACAGATGTGTCAACTGATCTCTAGCTTCACGAAATGTATTCTTGCTGGAAATTTTTTTGAGACTTGTGCATATTAGCAGCTTGTCCAGATGCTTGTTCATGTGTGAAGAATTTGTTACACACTTTTGTGCCATGAATATCTCCCCTCGCCTCTGATCTTCTTATTAAAGTGGTAAGGCCCTCGACACAAATCAAAAAAAGATAACGAGATGGTGAATCTCCTTGTTTGAGTCCCCGACCCAGAAAAGTTGGCCCCACACTATCACCATTGACAATGCTAGAATATTTAACTGATTCGAGGCACATCATTATCCAAGAAACTCATCTTTCACAAAAACCCAATTTCAACATCATAGCATGTAAATACGTCCAATCCATCCTGTCATAGGCTTTGATGACATCTATTTTTAGAGCTACCTCTCCTATTCTTCCACTTGTTTTGCATTTCATGCGATGAATGGTTTCAATTGCCACCAAGACACTTGGTCTCTATAAAAGCTGTCTGCTCTTAAGAAATATAAGGTAACACAAATTTTATTTTATTCGCCAACACCTTAGCCACTATTTTATAGATAACATTACATAGAGAAGTTGGGCGTAGGTCTTTCATAGAAGTTGGATTGTCAACTTTATGTTGTTTTTTTGTTGATATAATTATGTTACTTATCTTTGTTCTCTCCATGAAGACATACTTATATAATGTTTGTGTATTAATTACGATTCTTTTTACCAAATAAAAAATTGGGGCATATTTTAATTGGCCAAAAAAAGGGCCATACTACACAAACACCCAAAAAATGCCTAAGTTGTCTGGAGGCAACAAAAGCGCTGCTTGCACCCTCCCGTCCACCAATCCATCACCTCATATATCTTCATCAATTTCACTCTCTTTTTCTTCTTTGGATCTATTCTCTTTCTTTGTTAAAATTGTATTTAACTGGGCAATTGTCCTACCATACGTGTTAGTTGCTTATTACACTCACTTCTATTTGTAATGAATGATAAAAACGCGTCACCAATTGTGTGGTTATCTTGGCTGTACTGGAGATATAGCTTAAAGTTTGAAACCATGGGGCCTGGTCTTGATTATCCTTGGGACATCTTATATTCTATTATTCGTCTCATGTTGAGCATTCTTTTTTTTTGGGACAAACTGAAAGGTGATTGCTTTCCCCACACCCCCTCCTACTCAAAACACACCCATTCACCCTATACATTTACCAAACTAACCCCACTTAAAATTGATTTTCCCCCTCTACCCCTCTCCCTCTTCTTCTCCTTCAACACAACACACCCCTCTAAAATCCCAAACCTCCCCCCCCTCTCCACTCCAAACCCACCCATCCTCACCTTCATCATTCACTCCTATTCAACTACCCAACATTGGCAACTAGCTCAAGGTAATAACCCTACCAAACTTTTTTTATTTTGGTTCTGTTTTCAGTTTTTCACGCCATTTTTTTTTCTGTATTCGCGCTCCGTTCGAACAGGGTCGTTCGAACATGTTCGAATGATCGTGTTCGAACAAGTGTTTAATGGGGTGCGACTTTGCTTGGTTCGAACACCATCATTCGAACGTGTTCGCATAAGGCCGTTCGAACAGTGTTCGCATAAGGCCGTTCGAACAGTGTTCGCATAATCCCAACTGTAGCAGATGAGATGTCAACTGACGTCGTAGAATCCCAAGATTTTACTAGTTCGTTCAAAACGGATACGGTAATAATGAATTAGTTGTTTTAATTTTAGCGAACTATTCAATTTATTTAACTGACACTTAGTAATTGAATTTCAGTTATTCCCTAGTCGTGAGGAGCTGCTGACGTGGGTGCGTGCGGTTGGAAAATCTCTTGGGATGGTGATTGTTATAGGAAGATCTGACACCGGACGACGATCAGGTAAACAATACTGCATGTTGATTTGTGATAAAGCTGGATCTTACAAGACAAATGTTGAGGAAGGCACGAACACTAGAAAATGTTGTTGTCAGTTCAGACTGAAAGGGAAATTTATTAAGAAGCTTGGAGGATGGATTTTGAGGGTTATGAATGGAACTCATAACCATGGTATGGCTACTTATCATGAAGGACGTCCGTACATTGGTAGGTTATCTTCAGAAGAGAAGGATCTAGTGGCTAGAATGACTAGGAACCATACTCGGCCAAAATTGATACTGAATGAGCTGAAATTGATGAAGCCTGATGATAACTATACGGTTGTGATACTGAATGAGTTGAGTGTAGACATTGAACTTGAAGCTATCAAAAGAAGGTTTGAGGCCTCTGATCACGCCGGTAGAGTTATGATTAAAGCAAAAGCACGTGAATTGGCATTCTCAGACACGACTTCCATGTGTCCACCTCCGGATACGATCATTACAAAGGGAGCACCAAAAAAAGATAAGAAAGGGAAAGTTGATTACTCAACAAAGCGAGACAAGTCTTTTTGGGAGCATGTAGATGAAAAATTTGACTCCCCCGATGGTTCATCTAGTGGATGTTTTGCTCAGTCTCGTAAACGCCCTACTCCTCCCCAAAGTAGGAGTGGAACGCCTACAAACCCACACAGTTCGGGTTCCACTCCTACTTTGTCAACGTGTCCAGCACCTAATCCATCAGAAAGCAAAAAGAGAACTCAAGCTGACAGTGCTACTACAATCCCTACTCCTCCACTACATAAGAAACCAACACCCACACCTATTGTTACAGAAGCTGCTGCTACTACTGTTTCAACAGCTCTTATTTTGACACCAACACTTACTTTGACACCAGCTCCTCATCCAAAACCCACACCTATGGATGCTGCACACATTGATGTTTTTAATACTTACATAATAGGGATGCCAGAATACATGCGTTCCTATGTTCAAAAAATTGTTAATGTGGTAGGTGATGGAAATTGTGGCTTCCGATGTATTGCTGCATTTCTTGGTAGGGGTGAGGAGGCTTGGCAGTCAGTCAGAACTGATCTGATGGAGGAGCTTAACCAATACAATGACTTCTACACTAGACTGTATGGTGGTATTGGTAAGGTCACATTTTTGATGAAGGCATTGTTGAGGGCACATCATGGCAATAATGTTGAAGATAATTGGATGACTACACCAGATATGGGGTATCTAATCAGTAACAAGTACAAAGTCGTCCTGACTTGTTGGTCACCTAATTGTTGTTACACAATTTTTCCATTCAATGTTGCACCATTCAGAACTGCCCGACAGTTCAAAATCCTTTTGGTACCAGAACACAAACACTTTGTACAGGTAAACTGTCTTCTATTTAGATTCAATGTAGTAATTCCAAAACATTACATAACATTCTGTTTTTTGTTGTCTTTTTGAAGGTCTTTATGAAGCCTGGAAGTCCAATGCCCTTGCCGGATTTGATATGGAATACTAATAGGGCACCCATAGCAAAGGGTTGTGACTCGCTTTTTGTTGGCCGGATACAAAAGTGGAAGAATTTGCTCATACAATCACAACCCCCCCATCCCCTTCCTTGTGTAGATTTAAGTAAAGATAGTGATGGTAGTCAATGTTAAGTTAGGTTTATAATTTTGGTACACAATGTTGTATAATTTTGGTACACAATGTTGTATAATTTTGGTACATAATGTTAAAGTTAGGTTTATATTTTGAAATCACCAAAATTGTGTGCTGATTTATTTAGTTTCTCTTTCTGCATAACAGTGGTTCGCATGTGGCCATTCGAACGCCTGTTCGAACGCACCCATTCGAACACGTTCGAATAAAGCCATTAGAGGCAGCCAAAACACACCCTCACACCATCAGTTAACAATATTCCTTAACACGGATGACATTATTCGAACAGGTTCGAACGATGTCATGCGAACAATACAAATTCCTTAACACGCACAACGTCGTTCGAACTGGTTCGCATAACCTCGTTCGAACAGTCACTTAACCCGTGTTACACGAGCGTCTCACGCGAGGTCATTTTGGGGAAAAATAAGTTCGGGGGTGTGCGAAGAGTAGGAGGGGGTGTGGGGAAAGCAATCACCAACTGAAATTGTTTCATTGCAACTTGGGCTTAAGCCCAAAACCAAATACATCAAAGACTCTAAGCTTGTGTTGTCGACGCAACTACTCAACCTCGATAGATCTTGACATCTCTTTTCTTTTCTTTTCTTTTCTTTTCAAGCAAATCTAAATCCTTTTTTTGGTACAAGTAGAGAAAAAGGGACAAAAGAAAAGGAAACAAAAGAAGACTATCTAGAAAAAGAAACTCCACTAGCATCAGCTAGAAGAAAATTATGGAGCCCAAGAGGAAGATCCGCGACCAAGTTGGGCAGTTCTTGATAGCCAACGCCAACTTTGGCCAAGAAATCAGCACAAGAATTTCCTTCCCTCAAGGTGTGGCTAGGCAAACCCTCCAATCTCTAGATAAGAGATCCATAATATTGTGGAGAACAACTGCATAATGATACCATTCATTAATTGGTTCAGCAATTAGCTTAAGGGCTAACATAGAGTCAGAGTAGCACACCATATCCTTGAAACCATAGTCCCAGCCATATCTTAAACCATGATAAATTTCTAGTAACTCAGCATGGAGAATATTAGAGAAACTGATGTTACCCACATAACCATGAATCCAAGCACCAGTAGAATTTCTAAACAGACCACCAAAGTCGGATATGCCAGGGTTGCCACGGCTACTCCCATCAACATTCAGAATTATTTCCCTTCCTCTATTAGCATTCCAAGTGACAACAGAGGGAGAAGAGGGAGTTGTAGACTTAGAGAAGCAAGAGGAGAGCAGATTAGCATAGTTCATGGCATTCATAATAAGAGAATGAAGAGTGAAAGATTCATTTGTAAAGCACAACTTGTTTCTTGTTCTCCATAACCACCAAATAGCAGAAATAAATATAAAGATATCTCACCATCAATGCTTCTTCTCACCCAATCATGAAGATTGATTTCTTGAAAAAACATAGAATCAATACACTACAAAAAATATTGGGATTAGCGACGGTCATTAGCGACGGACTTGTTGTCCCTCGCAAAAACTGAGATTAGCGACGGCATTAGCGAGGGAATAGGGCTGGCATATTTTTGAGAATTAGCGACGGAATTTTAGACATTAGCGACGGAAATTCCCTCGCTAATGGCTTGGGCGGGAAAATTAGCGAGGGAATCAGCCCCTCGCTAATTCCCTCGCTAATTTTTAACAGTTTTCAGATGATGGGACTCGGTGCAAGGGTTGGTAAATGTGCATCAATTAGCGACAGACAGTTCCGTCGCTAATTCCCTCGCAAATTTTTTTACTTTTTTTTAAATCCGTTTACACCCTCACTCTTCTTTCTCACTCACAACACCCTCACTCTTCTTCTCTCCTCTTCACCCTTCCTCTTCCCTTCCTCTTCCTCTACTCTCCACCACCACACAACCACCACCACCATCACCACCACCCTCCTCTCACACTCTTCTTCTCTCTTCACTCTTCCACCACCACCACCACCACCACCACCACCACATACCTCCTACTACCCTCACTCACTCTCTCTTTCTCTCTTACTCTTCACCACCACCACTCTCACTCTTCTCTCTCTCTCTCGCTCTCTCTCTCTCTCACTCTCTCTTTCTCCCTTACTCTTCTCCTTCTCTCTCTACTCTAATCCACCCATCACCACGACCACCACCACCGCCACCACTCTCACTGCTCTCTCTCTCCCTCCCTCTCTCTCTCTCTCTCCCTTACTCTTCTCCTTCTCTCTCTACCATCCACACATCACCACCATGCCACCTTCACCACCACCACCACCACGCCACCACCACCATGCCACCTTCACCACCATGATAATAATAATAATAATAATAATAATAATAATAAAAAATAATAATAATAGTAATAGTATTAATTAAAATAATATAATAATAAATATAAAAAAAACAGATTTAAAAAAAATAGGAACAGTCAGACTTAGCGAGGGAAGTTGAATCCCTCGCTAATTAGCGAGGGAATTAGCGACGGCATATTCCCTCGCTAATTAGCGAGAGCGAGGAGGGAATTAGCGAGGGAACCAGTCCCTCGCTAATTCCCTCGCAAATGACCATTAGCGACGGAATCAGGTCATTTTGCGAAGGACTTTTCCGTCGCTAATGACCAATTTTTTTGTAGTGATTAACCCCATGACTCTCCAAAATCGGGTAGCGAAGACACAATCTCTTAGGCAATGCGAGAGCTTTCAGCAGCAAAGTTACATCTAAATCCTTTTTTTCCTCCTTTCATGACCCGCTCTGCTTCCTTGCGAATAACTCGAATTCTCTTTCCTTTCAACTCTTATATATTCAAACACTTCACTTAGTTAAAAATATACTAGAAATAAATAACAATATTGAATCAGACTTGCTCAATATGTTTGATATTATAACAAAGTGATAATAACATATTTTGAAAGCATGCTTAGCTTTCACGTTTCTAGTTAGGGGGGTACCAAAGAGAATATGTATATTGTTGGTAACATCGATAAGCTCTTTTAAGCCTTCCTCAATTGCATGGTTTCGTACTCAATTGATTTTAAGATTCATCTCATTCCAGTGTGATTTCTATTCATTCATGTGTACTTTTTCCTAAAAACCTATCAGGAGTCGTTGCTTGTGCAACTTCATCTTTTTGCACCGATAATGCCTCTCGTTTATCAACCCCAAGTGTCACATGCCAACTAGCTTTGATGTGGTTTGACCTCTATCAAGAGAATTCTGCTTCAATACCATTTGTAACGTCATAGACTACTCTTGAAATGAACGACTATTCTCATAAACCAAGAGGGATCTTCTCAACTGCCTTGTCATCATTCACACACCTCTTATGAAAAATTTTCAACAAATCATCCATCCCAAGCATGCTTAACTTTAGGTTCTTAAGTAACCGATTACCAATAAATTCTTTCATGTCTTCTTTATTGCACAACACCATATTTGCACGAGCCTTTCAATAGTCGTTCCTTGTCTCTGTCTCATCTTTTGCATAGGCAATCACTCCTCAAATCTAGTTAGCCGTAAGTATCACACAATATTAGTATTATGTATAACAGAAAATGAATTTGCTAAAAGCTCAACATATACTTAATCAATGTTTATAGTTCTCCCCTCGTTTAAAAGGAGTCAAGTTTAATTGATGGCATAATAATATCATTAAAATGATTGTATCTATCATTAAGCAATATCATGCACCAAATTGAAAATAGTCAAGTTTTTAAGTATAACCAGAGACCAATTTTTTTGATCAGTATAACCAATGACCAATGAAATAAGACAAATGATGTTAAATGGCTGCATACAGACAAACTAATATTTTCAATGTCCCAACTGTTTCCGTCACAATGTAGGGAAATAGTGGTAAAAAGAATAAGAAACACGTCTTATAGAACCTTATATAAGTAGATAATCTCTGGAAATATGGCTAGAAATATTTTCCTAAAGTATACAAATATTGTTTAGAGATAGTGAATATATATTTTTAAATGAGTTTAAGTGATTAGCAGCCACCAATCATTTAAAAACTTCTAGTAAAACAAAATATCTTCGAAAAATATCAATACACAATCTAGAAGGTTGAAAGGATTGAGTAATCTGTATTCCCAAGTCCCCCTTTTAAAATCCCTTAACAATGAAGGGCTAGTTGATTGGCTGCCATGATTCCCCTTAATTCCATTTTCCAATAAGGGAAATACGGGTGTTTTTTTGGGTACCCCCCCTTATACCCCATACCCCATATTTACTTTTAACCCAAAAATACTCATTCCATTTTTAGTAAAAATTGCTCAGACCCCACAAAAGTTAAAATTTTCAGGAAATATAAATAAAAAAGGTATTTCCGGGAATTTTATCAGTTCAAATTTCCGGAAATAGGGTATTTTCGGAATACAATTTTTGCTTCCGAAAATACCCACTGTTTAGGTCTTTCCGGAAATTCAAATTTTTAAACTTCCGGAAATACCTTTTTTTGACGTATATCCGGAAAGTTTAAATTTTTAAACTTCCGGAAATACCGTTGTTTAACGTATTTCCGGAAATACGAATTTTTATCCCTTTTACCAATATGGCTACGACAGATGACAGATGCCCCTTTATGGATTTATCGGATGCGTTTACCACATCACAGGTTTTTCCTACTCGGGATACGCTTACCCGTTGGGCTAGAGATATCGGGAAAGCCAACGGAGTAATTGTCATTAGTATTCGATCCGAGTCGAGTGACAATGGTAAAGGGAAGAAAAATAAGATTGTTTTTGGTTGTGATAGGCATGAGAGATATAGTGGAGTAGATGTTGGGTGTTCTAGTAGACACAAGACCTCAAAAATGTGTGATTGTCCATTTAGATTGAAAGCTAAACCACTCGATCCTCCTAGTCTTGATGGGAAGGTCAAAGTTATGTGTGGAATTCACAACCATGAGCCTCTTAAGACTATCCTTGGAGCAGCAATATTTGGTAGGTTCAACAAGGAGGAGCGGTTAGCAGTTGAGGAGCATATGTGGTTGGGAGTGAAAGCAGCAAAAAGTCTAGAGGCAATAAAGAGGAGATTTACCAACAATTTGAGTAACATTTCACAGTTGTATAGAACCTGCAATAGTCTCCGGAAGGGAAAGAGAGGAAGTAGGACTGAGATGCAAGAGCTTCTGACACTGATTTAGTCTCATCATTATATTTGTTGGACCAGACGGCTTGAAGGAGCCGATATTGTTGAAGAGATCATGTGGTCACACCCTAATAGTATCAAGTTATTGATGATATTTCCTACTGTCTTGATTATGGACCGTGTAACGCCCAAATCTTATCTTATCTTATCTTAATCTTAATCTTAATCTTAATCTTAATTATATACAAACACGAATCGTCCACCTAAGCATTCTAAGTCACTAATCAAAAAAGCCACGCATTAAACTTAAAAATAGGTGGCGTCCAAGTCATCCATCTGTCTAATCTGAACGGCCCAGTCTGAAAGTTACATATGCGTGGCGATCTGGACGACTATCATTTCACAAAATTGCGGCTCCCTTTTTTATGGGGAATAATAATTGCGTTTAAATTCATTTATTCATTTAACCTTAATTGTGAAACACAACATTAAGATTTCATCAATGCTGTCTTAATTGCATTCTTATAACATTTTAAAATTTGAAATATATAATTAAAACCTTAATAATCAAATTCCCGATTTTCATGTTATTTACAATTTTAATCTGCATATATATATATATATATATATATATATATATATGTGTGTGTGTGTGTGTGTGTGTGTGTGTGTGTGTGTAAATAATCCGGATGGTACTCGAAAATGAAATAGGAGAATAAACTTTGCATGGTTATGGCCTGGCAAATATGAAAACAGTCAAATTGCCACTATAAAATCATAAAATTAGAATTTGGAATATACAATACACAGACACTTTTATCATTTACAAACGGTTTTCTTTAGAAACACAATAACATTGAAACCTGATAACTACAATTAAGATTAAAATTGATTACTATATTTGTCTAATTATATGAGCTATCCATGATTGATATTGATCGTACCTGATCAATACGATGGGTTGTTGTTGATGATGTTGCTCGGTCGCTGGGATGAGGGACCGAGTTCTGAGCCGCACGCGGGTGGTACCTGCAAAGGCACTCCAACGCTCAAGTCAGAGGTGCTTCAACGGGCAGGGTCACAAGGTGAGTAAAACATACCCGATTATGGAGCTCTGCCATGTATTTATCGTGATAGGGGCGCCCTGGCCGTTGGCGCGTCTTGCGGAGCACGCCTTGCGTGGGCCGAGTTGGGCCGGCCTTGGTCGAATGGGCCGCTGGCCCATGTTGCACCTGGTTGCTGTGCGCAGCACCCCCTTGCTGTAGGTTGCGCTGGACTGTCTCGTTGGGCCTATTGGGCCACTCCAGAACAGTTGCCCCCCAAGCCTAGGTCGCTTAAGAGCGGGCTGAGGCTTGAATCGTTGCCCCCCTGCATTCGAGTTGTGGAAGGGTGACTGACGGTCGCTGCCGCCTATTAATCGTTGAGTTTGGCGTCGGTCGCTGCCGACCTCTGTTGTTTGAGATGATGTGACGTTTTGGACGATGGGAAGGTGGTCGCTGCCACCCGTGTGGTCGCACGGGACCGGCCGGTGTTCTGGGGTCGATGCCCCTCGTTAGGTCGCGCGGGACCGGTGTGGCAGAAGTCGCTCTGGATTCTGCTTTAGCGGGTGTGAAATCGGTCATGCAAGAGAAGGATAGGCTCGCTAGCAGGAAAAGCTTCTTGTCCAGGTCGGCTCGCTTAAGACCGACCTGGGGCTTGAATCGTTTTAACCGGTCGGGTCTCGGCCCTGTCCCTTGGGCAGTTTACCAAGTATCGACTCAGATCGAACTCGCCCTTGGGGGTGCGACTATTCTTAGGTCGCTTCGATTGCGCTTAAGTTTGCTTAAGCGTTTTGACTGGTCGCCTGGGGCTCTCGACCTGCAGGGAGCAGCCTAGCACGGCCTATTTGAGGAATGTGGTCGGTCGTTTATTGGCCATATTCGTTGGGGCCGTTTAACTCCTCGCATTATTGATCACACTCGGGCCATTCGATGGCTCTCGATTGGGCCGTTCGACGGCACTCTTTTGGGCCGCTCGGCGGCGCTCGTTTGGGCCATTCGATGGCACTCGATTAGGCCGTTCGACGGCACTCTTTTGGGCCGCTCGGCGGCGCTCGTTTGGGTCATTCGATGGCACTCGATTAGGCCGTTCGACGGCACTCTTTTGGGCCGCTCGGCGGCTCTCGTTTGGGCCATTCGATGGCACTCGATTAGGCCGTTCGACGGCACTCTTTTGGGCCGCTCGGCGGCTCTCGTTTGGGCCATTCGATGGCACTCGATTAGGCCGTTCGACGGCACTCTTTTGGGCCGCTCGGCGGCTCTCGTTTGGGCCATTCGATGGCACTCGATTAGGCCGTTCGACGGCACTCTTTTGGGCCGCTCGGCGGCCCTCGTTTGGGCCATTCGATGGCACTCGATTAGGCCGTTCGACGGCACTCTTTTGGGCCGCTCGGCGGCTCTCGTTTGGGCCATTCGATGGCACTCGATTAGGCCGTTCGACGGCACTCTTTTGGGCCGCTCGGCGGCTCTCGTTTGGGCCATTCGATGGCACTCGATTAGGCCGTTCGACGGCACTCTTTTGGGCCGCTCGGCGGCTCTCGTTTGGGCCATTCGATGGCACTCTTTGTTGACTCTTAACCTGGTCGCCGGAGAGTCTCACGGGATCGACCTGTAGGAAGCGACCAATCGCAGCCTATTCGAGGCTTGATTCGTTGCCCCCTGTGTAGCCTCGCGCGGACGACCTACAGGGGTGAAGCAGCGTAGCCTATTCGACCAATAGAAGGACCTGGGTCGTTGAGGACCTGGGTCGTAGAGGACCTGGCTGGAACCAGGGGTCTTGGCCGCACAGAAGGACCTGGCTCGGTCGCTTATGGAAGGACCTGTGAGGAAGGACTAGGCCTGGACGATGAGGACCTGGCTGGAACCAGGGAAGGACCTGGTCCGGTCGTTAAGGACCTGGCTGGAACCTGGGGTCTTGGCCGCACGCGGGTGGTCCCTGATTCTCGAGATTTGTGCTGGTTTTATAGTGGTACAGGCGCTCTGGCCATATCTTGTGGAGCACGCCAAGTTGGGCCGTGTTGGGCCTATTGGACTGTACTGGGCCTTGAGCCCACTCCGGAACAGTTTCCCCCCAAGCCTAGGTCGCCAGCGGGCGGGCTGAGGCTTGAGTCGTTGACCCCGAGTAATGCCGTAAGCGGCCGGGTTGCATTGCGCACTCGGTCTCCATCTCTTGAGGTGTGTGGTCGCCGCCACACCAAGTCACGGTCTGGCTTGAAGTCTAGGCACTGGGTCGCTCGGGACCAAAACCTATCCAGGGGTCGCTGCCCCCGTGGAGTCATGCACGGCCGACCTACCGGGAGCGACTTAGCGCAGCCTATTCGAGGCTTGACTCGTTGCCCCCTGTGTAGCCTCGCGCGGACGACCTACAGGGGTGAAGCAGCGTAGCCTATTCGAGGCTTGATGCATCTTACCGGCCTGCGAACGGTCGGTGTATTGGGTGCCCGGTTTCGACCGTGGTGAACCCGTTGTGTACTTTTGATTCGAAAGTTTAATTTTAGTTCCTGTTCGATCGCTCGCTACTTTACTGAGTGTTCGGGCATGCACTCATACATGTTAACTAAAACACACACTTTCAAAAGGTCGAACCTCGGTAAAAAGAGTGCTCGCCTGTCCTTTATTGATCGATCGAGTATCAATACCAGTTTGTAGGGTCGTTTGAATTCATTCTTCAGCTCGCGGGCTGAACTCATCATCTTCCTCTAGAACATACTCCCTCAGCTCTCCCCTTTGAATCAGGTCCTCGATATCATTGGCAGTACTTCTTGGTCGGTCGATGCCTTTCTTTGAGCACGAGGGGGTCGGGTCGCTTCATGTTCAGGAATTCTCTGTTCTGTCGCTCAGAATAGATTTGCGCAATGGGAGTATTCAACTTCGTGCGCTGTTCATATTTCTTAGGTCGGTATTCTCGGTGGCTTTCTTGCTCGCTACCTGGCCTGTTGTGCTCCTCTTTGGGTCGCGCTCGGGCGCCCTTCCTAGCGGCCAATTTTTCTTCGTAAGCCATATGATCGTTGGCCCTTCGAAGAAACATTCCGAGGTCGCTATAGTGGTTCAACGTGAACTCTACTGCAAACCTGTGGTCCTCTCTTATACCACGTTTTAGATATTTCAACTTGTCTCTATCTGACAGGTCGCGGACCGCGTCGGCTTCAGTGTTGAATCGGTCGATGTACTCCCTCACGGATTCATTCTCTCCTTGGACGATCGTGTCCAAGTGCTCTTCATATCTGTACTGGCAGCGGTTGGCTGTATAATTGGCTAGGAACATTGTCACGAGACCTTCCCAAGAAGAGATGGTGTTGGGACGTAGGGTTTCCCACCATTCTAACGCCCGACCTTCGAGCGACTGAGGAAAAAGTCTGCACTTCATTGTCCGACCTAGCTCTCTATAGCTGCAGTAGTTGTTGAAGTACATGAGATGTTTATCGGGATCCCCGCGGCCGTTAAATTTGTTCAGGTTCGGGGGCTTCCTGAGATCCCTTGGAATGCGATAGCGTCTGATTTCTCTGGTGAAGGGCCCTTGTCCGGTCGGAACGTAATTCTGCCCGTAGGGCATGGCGGCAGTTTGGTCGATGGGCAGACCGTAAAGGCCGACCGGTTGGCCAAGGAATCCGTCGGCAATTAGAGGGGGTCCATGGGGGCCATGGTATTGTGGAGCATGCGACGACGACCGTCTTCTGGGCCGCTCTGAATTGTTCCTTCTTGGTCGGCTGATGGCACGGGAGACATCTCTAATCTCCCCGTTACGGTAGTCGTCAAACTCCTCATACGAGTCCCACGACCTGCTTCTTGATCGCCGGGATCCTGAGGACTCGTTTGACGAGTATCTTGTTGGCGACCCTTCTGACTCCGGTCGGTAGCTTGAGTCAGCATAGTCGTAACCTTCCTCGGGGGAACGTCGGTGGCGACTTCTTCGATGAGGGGGCGACCTGTGAACGATCGCCCTTCTTGGAGGATTGCGTCGGGATACGCCTCGACGAGTAGGAGCTTCTCTTCGTGGTGGTGAACGATGGGGCCGGGATGGTTGGCCTCGGTGACCGCTGTCCGCACGCGGGCGGATTGAGATCGACCCTCTCTCATAGCGTTCGATCAGCTCGTCTCGATCAGCAATCACTTGATTCTTTTGCTCCAGAATTTGTATAAGTGCCTGGGTCACATGCTCTGGCAATGCTTCTGGGATTCCAGCTTCGGCCAGCTCGGCCGGTAGTTGCTGGACCGGTTGGATAACTGGCCCGCGGCCGCCCTGTACTAAGGGTTCTTGGCGAGGCTCGTCTTGTGATTCATGAACGGTCACAGGCACGCCCTCTGGGGCCCGTTGAGGTCGGTTCTGCCCAGAGGTGTTGAGCCTGGAAGAAGTGCGTTTCTGGCGTGGCGGCATGATTTGATGTGGAATAGCGCTCGGGCCTCCCACTGTGGTCGCCAATTGATCGTACCTGATCAATACGATGGGTTGTTGTTGATGATGTTGCTCGGTCGCTGGGATGAGGGACCGAGTTCTGAGCCGCACGCGGGTGGTACCTGCAAAGGCACTCCAACGCTCAAGTCAGAGGTGCTTCAACGGGCAGGGTCACAAGGTGAGTAAAACATACCTGATTATGGAGCTCTGCCATGTATTTATCGTGATAGGGGCGCCCTGGCCGTTGGCGCGTCTTGCGGAGCACGCCTTGCGTGGGCCGAGTTGGGCCGGCCTTGGTCGAATGGGCCGCTGGCCCATGTTGCACCTGGTTGCTGTGCGCAGCACCCCCTTGCTGTAGGTTGCGCTGGACTGTCTCGTTGGGCCTATTGGGCCACTCCAGAACAGATATAAATGTTTAGTTTCATACTCCATCTCAATTTCAGTGAAAAAAAATACAGAACTAAGAATATCAAGTTGAACTAATGAAAATCAAAATGTGCGATTATGATTCCATTAATGACTGATTTTAATACAGAAGATTACAGAATATTTGTAACAGCCCAGGTCCAACGCATTGGCCACCCCAGCACTATTACCTCACGGTCTTTTCTACCCCCCTTGTAGAATTTTTGCCTTCCGTGGGAATCGAACCTTGCACCTGAGGCATAAGTGCAAGTTAAACACACCTCCCACTACCAATTGAGCGCGCGCTCAATTGGTAGTGGGAGGTGTGTTTAACTTGCACTTATGCCTCAGGTGCAAGGTTCGATTCCCACGGAAGGCAAAAATTCTACAAGGGGGGTAGAAAAGACCGTGAGGTAATAGTGCTGGGGTGGCCAATGCGTTGGACCTGGGCTGTTACAAAAAAAGGCGCCTTGTGTTGTGTTGCGTATGTTGTTTGCTGCCTGGGCGCTGTTCTGGTTGCTGGGTGCGTGTGTGGTCTGTGCAGGGCGCCAATGTGGCTGCCCTGTGGCGCCTGGGGTGGCGCCAATGTGCTGCCTGTGTCTAGACAAGGCGCACAAAGGGTGTTTTTGGGTAAAACTCAGTTTTCTAAACATATTTCCCCGAGTCAAATTTTGTATTCACGTGACCAAATTTCATTTAAAACATTTTGGCTCGAGTGGTTTCAGTTTTTCACGCACCGTTTTGAAATTGTCCTAGAGGGCGTTGTTTTGACTATGTTTGGGGCGCCTAGGAGTGTGCTGTGAGTTCTAAGCACAATTTTCTGTGCCATTTTTGGTATTCACCTGCCCAAATTATATTTTAAACATTTTGGCTAAAGAATTTTCAATTTTGCACGCGTTATTTTGAAATGGTCCTTGTGGGCATGGTTTTAGCTATGTGAAAGGGGCCCTGGAGTGCAACTCTTTTTCTGAACATATTTTTCAGTGCCATCTTTTGCATTCACATGCCCAAATTGTATTTTAAGCACTGTGGCTAAGGTATTTTCAGTTTTGCACGCATTGTTTTGAAATGGTCCTATTGGGCATAGTTTTAGCTTGTGTAAAAGGGGGCTTTGAGTGCAAATCAATTTCTAAGCATATTTTCCCGTGCCCAATTTTGTATTCACGTGACCAAATTCCATTTTGAACATTTTGGCTAGAGCGGTTTTAATTTTTCGGGTGGCCTACTCTGTTGTGCGCGTGCGTGCTTGTGTTGGGCGCCAAGTGTGGCCGCCCAGGGCGCCCAGTGGTGCGCCCGTGCAGTGTGTGCGTGTGCTGGGCGCCTGGTGCTGCCTCGTGTCCAAGTGTGTGCTATTTTGGTTCCTAGGTGACAGATTGGTCCCTAAGTGCTAGTTTGGTCCTAAGTGGTGTTTTAGGTCCTTGTGAGAGGTTCTAGTCCTCTAGTTGAGTTTAGTCCTAGAGACGTGATTGAGATGAGATAATAAATGAGTTGATTGATGATGAGGCCATGGGGGCTACAACTAAGATTAATAAAGAGGTGATATATGATGTATGGACTGTGTCGTTAAGAATTGTGACTGTGATCTTTGCCATGGAGTTTCATGCATACATAAGGCTGCGGTCTGAGTTTACACTGTGATGGTAAGGCTGCGGTCTGAGTTCTATATTGTGATGATAAGGCTGCGGTCTGAGTTTGATATTATGATGATGAGGCTGCGGTCTGGGAAAATGGTACCACATGCATAACTGTATTGCATACATCCTCATGATAAGCATGTGAGTTGTTGGTTGTATGAACCATGCTACTGTGTGACTGTATGAGTGTGATACTATGATAAAATATACTTCTTATTATAGTCTTTATTATGTGGTTTGAGACTCACCCTTCTGTTGTCGTTTACCACAAGTAGCCCTGAGTGAAGGCTTACTCCCTTCATTCCCGAGTCGGCCTGCTCTGATACGTGACACCTAGGGGGTGGGCTTAGGATTCTAGTGTTATTCCTTTTGCTGTTGAACTATATATGTATTGATTTAATGATTTTGATGAGGCTGTTGTTCGGCACTTTTGAGATTATGGTATTTTCCGCTGCGTAACTTTCATTTTCTAGTGCGTGGATTTTATTGATGAATTCTTGAGTATTCCATCCCATTTAAGGGTGTTGCGTATTATAAAGATGGAATGAAAGCTTATGCTGATTTTGTCGTTGTTAGATTAAAGTTATGTGTAGCATTCCATTGAAATGAAATTTTGGAACTCTGATTTTTATGATAAATAGCCGGGTAGAATGGGGTGTTACAATATTTAACAATAAAAAAACAAAACAGTCAGCAGACATTCCTGACTAAGATAAGTTTGATATGAGATTAGAAAACCACTGGATAAAAATTTGACAGCTAAAACCTATACACTATTTGAGACATATTTGAAACAAAAATCTTTAATTGGAATTCAGCGTTTCATATCATCAACAGTTAATTATAGTCAAATCACTATAAATTATTTAGTATTCCTGGATTAAAATATGTTTATCTTTTAAATTTTGAATTTTTATAATTTGGAACCAACACAAACATTGACATAAGAATTGTCAAACAATTATCACTATTAATATTGGTTTTAAATTGAATCACACAATTTGTGGGATTTATTCACAAACATTTCTAATTGGAATAAAATGATGCATATCACAAACAATCAATTATAGTCAAATCACTATAATTTATGACCATATATGACCATTCAAATAAGTTTCATTTATTACCATAGTGAGCATATATGACTATCACATAACTTTTTATTTTTGACCATATATGACATAGTCAAATTTATTAAACCCTCACATGTATTCATCCATCTGTTTTTCTCTCTTTTTATCATACTTTCATTTGTTGTTATGTGTTATTTATTCATTCATGCATCATCATATGGTATGTAGGCTAACAAAATTTGAGATTTAATGGGGTTGCCATTGCTACCCTAAGGGTCTCCATGAAATTTAACTAAAACACGCACTCTAAAATACGTTATTGATTGAAAGTGAAAGTTTAAAAAGCTGGAACTATGAGGGTATGGAACATATGCGTTGTTTGGAACTTTCCGTAAATTTAAAATGCGTTGTTTATAAATTTATAAAGCTGGAACTATAAGTAAATTTAAAATACGTTGTTTGAAAGTGAAAGAAAAAGGTGAAGATCCCTATCTGGGGTTCCCTAACGGGGCAATATATGTAACATATTCAGGGCGGGAGACATGATCCCTGTTCACATATGCAAATAGACCATAGAGCGATTTTTCCATCGTCCCCATCTTCACGGGGAAAAATTCCCTACCTGGAGCCCATGAACAAGGGACTTACCTCAAATAGTTACTAATAAAAAAATTAATGTCAAACTTTAGTTACTAATAAAATTATTAAAAAGGTAATGTACACCAATGAACAAATGGACTTACCTCAATGTTATGCTCAACAAATGTCATGGTAAGATGAGAACTCACAGGTGACAGCATTTGGATACTCAAGTTGCATAATGCATATATATTCACAAAAATTTACGATATACATGCCAATATCTATTTACATATAAGATGTTAATAATAAAATACTATAAAATTAACTTAAGAAAAAAATACGATGTATACCCGTGCAGCGCACGGGTCATACATACTAGTAATTTAATTATTTATTTAATTAAATTATTTAGGTATTTTATTAGTATAGTCATATTAAAATAATAATATGATGTTTTATTCAAATCAGGGAGTGATGTTTAGTAATTAAGCTGAGTAGTAGACGAGGGCCCGTGATCCAAGAGCCCAATGGCACAGGCGCATAGGTGAAGGCATTGGCTAGGGTTTGGTCATTTGCGAATTTTGAGAAAAAGAAAGAGAGATTGCGAAGAGAGAAGAGAGGAGGGGACAGCGCACCAAGGAGGAAGAGGAGAGGAGCTCTGTTGCTGTGGTTCTTTGGAGTTGTCGTGCAAGGGGATCTCGTATTCGGCAAATCTAAGGTAAGGGTGGGTTCTACTTTATAATAGGGTGTATGATGGGGATTATGTGGGAGATAGACCCTATTGTTGTCTCTTTGATCTTATTTGGTGTTGATTTGATGATGTTAGAACATATTCGTAATGATTGTAATTGGTGTTTGGTGATTGATCATGGTGAAAAATCGAAAATTGGTCCCTAGGCGCCATTGATGTTGTCACATGTTGTTGTCTTGGTTGCTGGAAGTGGCGCCCTAGGCGCCCAGTGTTGTTTTGGTGTTGTTGAGAAAGGCGCCTTAGGTGCCCAGTGTTGCTGTCTTGGTTGCTGGAAGTGGCGCCCTAGGCACCCAGTCATGGTGTCCCGTCTCTGGTCGTTGCTGGAAGTGGCGCCCTAGGCGCCCGATGTGTTCCTGTGTTGCAGAAAGTGGCGCCCTAGGCGCCCAGTGGTGATTGGTGCGGTTCTGTGTTGCTGTGAAGGGCGCCCTAGGCGCCCAGTATTTTCTTGTGTTGCTGGGAGAGGCACCCTAGGCGCCCAGTGTTGTCCAGTAGCGTTTCTGTGTCGTTAGGGAAGGCGCCCTAGGCGCCCAGTGATGTTCCCATGTTCTGCTGTTGCTGTTTGCCTATTTTTGTTGCTGCTGTGTTAGGCGCCCTGCCCCTGGGCGCCAAGTCTGTTTCTGTTGCTGTGGTGCTAGGCGCCCTGCTCCTGGGCGCCAAGTCTGTTGTTCCCGCTGTTGTGTTAGGCGCCCTGCTCCTGGGCGCCAACTCTGTTGTTGCTGCTGGTGTGCTAGGCGCCCTGCCCCTGGGCGCCAGTTCTGTTGTCGCTGCTGTTGTGCTAGGCGCCCTGTTGCTGGGCACCATGTCTGTCTGTGTTGCTGTTGTGCTAGGCGCCCTGTTGCTGGGCGCCATGTCTGTCTGTGTTGCTGTTGTGCTAGGCGCCCTGTTGCTGGGCGCCAGTTTCTGTCTGTTGATGTTTCCTGTTGGCGCCCTGTTGCTGGGCGCCAGTTTCTGTCTGTTGATGTTGCTTGTTGGCGCCTTGTTGCTGGGCGCCAGTTCCTGTCTTGTTGCTGATGTTGTTGGCGCCTTGTTGCTGGGCGCCAATTCCTGTTTTGCTGCTGATGCTGTTGGCGCCTTGTTGCTGGGCGCCAGTTTCTGCCAAGTCTGTTGTGCTGCTGGGCGCCCTCCTGGGCGCCATTTTCTGTGTTGTTGGCTTGCTGGGCGCCATCAAGGGTGCCATTTTCTGGTGGTCTGGGGCGCCTGGGTGGCTGCCCCGGTGGTCGTTGGCATTGGTGTTGTAAAGTCGTTGTCGTTCCAGGTGATGTAAGTTGTCGTTGTTCACGGTGTTGTAAAATCGTTGTTGCCATTGATGTTGTAAATTTATTGGTGTCTTTGGTGTCGGTGGTTGTTGATCAAGTTGTTAGACTGTCCTATAGGTGTAGGTGTATTGGTGATGATTGGTGCTATTAGTGATGATATAACATGTGATGTGCCTATTGTATTGGCTAAGGTGATAGGTGATGGGTCTATGACCACTTGTTGATATTGGTGATATTGTGTCAATTAAATGTCTATTGTTGTTGATTGTCTCTGGTGCATTGTTCATGGTGTCGCATATATTTCATATGCATTATTTTGGTGATGAAGGCTTCGGCCTTGGAGCTATAGGTGATGATGGTGATGCTCATACAGGTGATGATGCCCTTATTGGCTATTTTATTGGTGATGATTGGTACCACATGCATATACTCGTTGGTGTGGGTTGCATCTCATATACTTACTCATGATGTTGGTGATGATTCTTGATGATTTGTAATTTGATGTTGTTGTGAAGCGGTAGATATAGTTGTCGTATCTCTAGCATATTACCTATCATATATGCTATTATGATGTTAGATATCTCACCCATTCTGTTTGAATGTTACCCCTATGCTGGTAACGTGCAGGTGATTGCGAGTGAAGGCATGTCTACATTCGCTAGTAGAGTCGGTGTCGTCGCTCTGATACGTAGCACTCGGGGGGATGAACGCTAGTTTTTATTAGATGTCTCTATTATTTAAATTTCTGAAGTTTATGGCGATGTTATGATTATTCGTTGAAACCTTTTATTTTATTCCGTTGCATGGTGATGGAGTTACGGTCATGTATCGTACTATTTTAATAGTGAATTTTATTATTGGCATGTAATGTTTTATTTGTGTAAATGTGGCATCCCTTGTGGGTGTAGCGAAAAATGCTTTGAAACTCTGATTTTTGTCAAAAATTTTCCGGGTAGAAAAGGGGTGTTACAGACTGCACCTTCAAGACCAACAAATATGCATTGCCTCTACTTGAGATTGTTGGTGTCACTTCTACTGAGTTGACATTTTCTGTTGCATTTGCTTACTTGTCTCACGAGAGATATGATGACTACACATGGGTTTTGCAGAGCCTAAGAGATTTGATGGTATTAGATATCCCACTTCCTCAGGTTATCCTCAGGTTTCCCGAAGCAGTTAATTTGCTTTGTCGGTATCACATTAACAACAATGTGAATGCTAAAATTAAGAAGGCTGTCAAGGGAGATAGGGTGAAGTCAGTGATGAGTCTCTGGCATGCAATAGTTGACTCTGTATTTGAGGATGAATTTTATGAGAATTTGCATGATTTTGAACAATCATGTGCTGATATACCCCAACTTATCAAATATGTGAACAAGTATTGGATGTATCCTCACAGGGAAAGATTTTGTGGACCGTGGACGGATAAAGTGAAACACTATGGAAACACCACGACTAATATGTACGTTAATATTTTGCTTGTGTTTAAAATTTAATTTTACGTATAATATTTTTTTGTCGGTTTGAGTCATTATAATAATTTCCTTATGTGTTTAACATATAGGGTTGAGTCAGCCCATTGGGCATTGAAGAGATCACTAGGTTCAAGTGGATGTGACTTATGCAGAAGTTGGGAATCAATGCATGGGATGATCAATACACAAATTGATAAAATTGTCGGTTCTTTTCAAAAGAGCATCAACCGTGTAGATGCCCGCCACAACACTCTGTTCTACAACAATCTACATGGTTTGATGTTGATTATATTTCCATTATATGATTGTATTATATTATATTGAATTTTATGTCACAAATTTATATTATATTAAATTTTATTCCACCATAGAATCCAAACTCAAGTTCTTCCAATGGTCGTCTATGATAAAAATACTAAACACGTGTCAAAAAACTTTAAACTACGATAAAAATACTAAACACGTGTCAAAAATCTAAGAACTCACATAAATCTAGGAACTCACAAATTCAATGGTTAAGCTTATACAGTTAAAGTATACCTGAATGAGCAAAGATTTGACCAATTGGGGCAAACAAAGCTAGTAGCTATCTTTACCTATAAACATCTATCTTATATTAACAGAAGAAAAACTACCTACCATACCATCTAAACCATTGGATTTTTAGCACAAAAATAGGTTGAGAGGGGGTATATATCAATGTTTGGAAGTTGACACTGGCTTTATTGTGGACTTCAAGGAACAGTAGCAGTTGAAAAAAATATAAGATAAGGAGAAGGGGCTTTTTCTACTTAACATTCGAGGAAAAAGAGAATGACTAAGACTGGATTTGTTGGTAGTTTTATTCTTGCTCATGCTTTGAGATTTGGGGATGGAGTCGCATATTGATCGCCTAAAGATGTGTGAAAGAATTATGTTATTTGCAAATGAATGATTTTCCATGACAGATGACAGGTAGATACAATGCAAAGTTTTTACACGAGAGATACATTCATCATATTAACTAAGACGAACATACTACCAGAATGAGTCCAGTTAACTTGCAAAGCTGAAGAAAAATAATGTATGCATAGAAAGAATAAATAAGCAGAACAGAAGGAACATGGGAAACAAGTTGAAAGAACAGCAGAGGTCAAAGAAGTACAATCTAACTCAAATATAATAACTAGCAGACATCGAGCAAATACAAATTAACAAATATAAAGAAAAATGGACAAAGTACCCCATTTATAGAACAAGAAAACAGACAATATTGTTGGGGAAAAACCCGTGAAAGGGACAAGAAAGTAAGTGGCGGCGCTAGAGGACAAGAGGAGTGAGTATGGCAATATAATAATAGGTAAAAGCTGCACTGAATTTCATAAAAGTAGGTTACAAATTACATGCTGCTGACGTCTATATTTATATACAATGAAACAGGCTCAGGCCCATAATTTCGACTAGCCCATTCGACTGGCCCATTTCGACTAGGTTACTATTCACACCTATAAATTACAAGTAATGGAATTACAAGACATATATCAATATTCCCTCCTAATTCACATTGCTGAGTGACATCATCCCAAGCATTGTTCTCAATTCTTCGAATCTTCCCTTTTGCAACGGCTTGGTCATTGCATCAGCTACTTGAAGTTCCGAACAGCAATATTCCAGATTCAGCTTCTCATTGTTTACTTTGATCACGCAGGAAGTGATATCTGGTCTCTATGTGCTTCGACCTACCATGTGCGACAGGGTTCCTTGCGAGATCTATCGCAGACTTGTTGTCGATCAACAACTTCATTGCTTCGACCCTGTGCACTCCAATTTCGACCAGTAGCATGCTCAGCCATGATGCTTGACATGCTGCAAAAGAAGCAGCTACATACTCTGCTTCACAGGATGACAACACAACTATACTTTGCTTCTTCGAGCACCAAGAGATGGATGTCGATCCATACATAAAGACATACCCACTTGTGCTTTTTCGATCACTCCTGTCTCCACTCCAGTCGGAGTCAGTGTAGCCAAACACGTCATTACCATTCTTCGACACACTCTTGCTAGGGAACAGAATACCATAACTTTGTGTTCCCTTTACATACCTTAGTACTCTTTTTGCAGTTACCATATGAGAGCTTTTTGGCTTCTCCATGAATCTGCTAATCATTCCGACACTAAACATAATGTCAGGTCGAGTGTTGCACAGGTACCTTAGGGAGCCCACGATCTGTTTGAACAAGGTGGCATCTACTTCAATCCCTTCGCCGTCTTTCGACAGCTTGCTGCTAGCGTCTGATGGTGTCGAAACTTCCTTGCAGTTGCTCATGTCGAATCTTTTCAGGATATCAGCTGCATACTTCGACTGGTGCAGGAGTATACCCTTACTTGTCTTGGTAAACTCCATCCCCAAGAAATATGATAGATGTCCCAGATCACTCATTTCAAATTCTGACATCATCACTTTCTTGAAGGCTTCGACTTCGACTTCATTGCTGCCAGTTACAAGTAGATCATCTACGTACAGGCACAACAACAACTGAGTCGAAGTTCCATTCTTCTTCACATATACTCCATGTTCATTAGTGCATCTAGTGAACTTCTGAGCCAAGAGAAATCCATCAATTCTCTTGTTCCACGCTCTTGGAGCTTGCTTGAGCCCATATAGGGCCTTCTCCAGCTTATAGACCTTGTCTTCTTTGCCCTTCGACTCACAACCAGGTGGTTGAGAAACATAGACTTCCTCCTCCAGAGGTCCATTAAGAAATGCTGACTTTACATCAAGTTGATGTAGGGGCCAGCCTCTATGACTTGCCAATGCTACTACCAATCTTATGGTTTCGATCCTGGCTACTGGGGCAAAGACTTCATTGAAATCCAAACCAGGTTTCTGCAGGAACCCTTTGGCTACTAGTCTGGCCTTGTACTTGGCCACTTCTCCATTTGGCTTGACTTTGGTCTTGAAGACCCACTTCACCCCTATGGCTTTCTTTTCTTTTGGAAGTTCGACTAGCTTCCAAGTATCATTCTTCTCGATTGATTTCAACTCGTCAATCATTGCTTCCTTCCACTGCTTGTGACTAAGGGCTTGCTCCAGGCTCACTGGTTCTGCTTCTGCCATTAGTGCAAAGTGTGTCAGGTCTCCCTCTGCTGTAATAGCAGAATCTGGGTAAGTGTCGAATCCTTCTAGTTTTACTGATCTCTGCCTTTCCCTTTGCGACCTTCTTAAAGGTTCGACAGCAATGGGTTCTTCTGGCTCTCCAGTTTAGACCTCTTCATTCTGATCATCTCGATCAGAGACTTCGTCGAAGTCCATCATTGTAGTTTTCTCACAGCCTTCTTCCCAGTTCCAATGTTTCGACTCATCTACTACGACATCTCTGCTTTTCACTATTTTCTTCTGCACAGGATCATACAGTTTGTATGCTCCTGTCGAATGATAGCCAACAAGGATCATTTGTTGTGCTCTATCATCCAGCTTGCTTCTTAGTTGCTCAGGGACATGTCTATAGCATACTGAGCCAATAATTCTGAGATGCTTGACACTTGGCTTTCTTCCTAGCCAAGCTTCTTCAGGTGTCTTCCCAGTCAATCTCTTTGTGGGGCATTTGTTCAGAATATACACTGCTGTGGCTACAAGTTCTCCCCATAAACTATGAGGTAGTTTCTTCTCCTTCAACATACTTCTTACCATGTTGAGGATGGTCCTGTTTTTCCTCTCAGCAGTACCATTATGCTGAGGCGTGTAAGGTGCAGTGACTTCATGCACAATTCCTTCTTTCTCACAGAATTCGACAAATCCATGAGAATTGTACTCACCACCTCCATCGCTTCTAAGGGTTTTGATTGCACATTCACTCTGCTTTTCAATCATTACCTTAAACTTCTTGAATGTTTCTAGTACTTCACTCTTCCTTTTGATCAAATACACCCAGGACATTCTAGTGTATTCGTCAATGAAGGTGACAAAGTACTTATTCCCTCCTAAGGAACATACTTCGAAAGGACCACAGACATCAGAAAATATCACCTCTAGCTTCTTCTCTGCTCTGCTAGGTACTTCTGATTTAAACGAGTTTCTTGGTTGCTTCGACTTGCAACAACTCTCGCAAACTTCGACAGGTACTTTTACTGCAGACAACCCATGAACCATCTTCTTTTCATGTAGTTGACTCAAGCTCTTGAAGTTGAGGTGGCAAATCTCCTGTGCCATCTCCAGTGCTCCTCTTCGACAGTGGTCTGGAGACAATGTTCTTCGACTACTTGCAGCTTGATCTTGAAGGTTCTGTTACTCTGCATCGACACCTTCAAAATCATCTTCTTGGTCGAATCGAACAAGCTGAGACTGTTATCACCCATTTCGACGGTGAAGTTTTTCTCAATCATCTGCCCAATACTTAGCAGATTGCTCCTCATATCTGGTACATAAAATACCCCTTGGATGTAGCACCACTTACCATCTTTCGACAGGAACTTTATGGTACCTACTCCTTCAGCAGTAACTCTACTGTTATCTGCAAACCTTATCTTTTTGCTTATCTGCTCCAGTTCGACAAACCACTCCTTGTGACAACACATGTGATTTGAACATCCTGTGTCGAGATACCATTCGACAGACTTCTCTTCAGTCGAATTTGTATCAGCCTTCAACAACAGTAATTCTGGGTCAGTAGCTGTCATGAATGACAATTCTTCATCATCGTTGCTGGCAATGTTGGAGGCATTACCAGTGTTTCCACTGCCCTGCCACACACACATTGCACAAGTATTTTGAGCATCGCAAGTGAATCCACTTATACAAGTGTTCCCACTATTTTGCTCGCTACTTTCAGCAATTCCTTCATCGAGTCGAATCTCATCTTCGACAGCCATCAGCATTAACTCCTCTGAGTCAGAGTCTGAGTCACCATCATTAGAAAACTTGGCTTCTGCATCTTTATCCCTAGGAACTTTCTTGTTTTTACACTTGTTCCTATAATGCCCAAATTGCTGACAGTTATAACACTGAACTTTCGACAGGTCTCCCTTCTTCTTGTCGAAAGATCCTTGTTCTTTCTTCTTACTGCTTGATTCCTTTTCTCTACCCTTATCCTTGTTGCCTGCCTTCCAATTTCTCTTAGAGGAGTGTGAAAACAAGGCTTGTTCAGTTTCTTTCGCTGAACTTCTCTGCCTTATTCTCAATTCATGCGCCTCTAAGGAACCCTGAAGTTCATCTAACTTCAATGTATCTAGGTCCTTGGATTCTTTGATAGCAGTAACAACGTAGTCGAATTCCAGGGTTAAGGATCTGAGCACCTTTTCGACTTTATTTACTTTAGTCACAGTTTCACCATTACCCTTCATTTGATTAGTTAATGCTACTAACCTCGTAATGAAATATCCAATCGATTCTCCGTCTGTCATCTTCAAGCCCTCGTACTGCTTCCTGAGCGACTGTAGACGTATCTTCTTCAGCCTATCTGCTCCTCCATACGAGTTCTTTAGGATGTCCCAAGCTGCCTTTGCTGAATCACAGTCGATGATCAGGTTCAGGATGTTGGAATCAACGCATTGGTGAATCAAAAACAGCCCTTTTCCATCTTTCTTCCTCAGCGAATGGTGGTTGTTCCTCACCGCTTCAGTGGCGTTTGCTGCCAAGGGTGGAACACCATCATTCACGACATCAAGGACATCTTGATATCGAAACAGCACATTCATCTGCGCACACCAACGTTCATAATCCTTTCCGTCAAAGATTGGGAGGTTCCCCGGAATACCTCCACCAGAGTTGTCTCGCGATGCCATGAATCTTGATAGATTTTGTGAGGATCTAACAAGCTCTTGATACCAGTTTGTTGGGGAAAAACCCGTGAAAGGGACAAGAAAGGAAGTGGCGGCGCTAAAGGACAAGAGGAGTGAGTAGGGCAATATAATAATAGGTAAAAGCTGCACTGAATTTCATAAAAGTAGGTTACAAATTACATGCTGCTGACGTCTATATTTATATACAATGAAACAGGTCTGGGCCCATAATTTCGACTAGCCCATTCGACTGGCCCATTTCGACTAGGTTACTATTCACACCTATAAATTACAAGCAATAGAATTACAAGACATATCTCAATAAATATAAACATTTCCATGTTTATATTCACACTTTTTAAACATATAATTCAATGCCAAATCAGTAAACATATAATTCAATTAAAATAATAAGGGATTTCAAACATAAGTAACTTCAATTAGAAACTCAAAAAGTGCATTATTAATATAGATTAATAATGAAGGATTAGTTTTGATTAGTTATTTTAGCTTGTTCACCTGAATTAAAACAGGAACAATGGCCTTCTAATTTGTTCTAGAAAACCAGCACAATCCCCAAGGGTAATGACATCTTCTCCCTTATCCCTCAGCCTCCTCCACCATCTTCCCCCTCCCCCTCCCTCGATCTCTCACTCTCCCTTAACATCACCACCCTCACTGCCGGAACACCACCACAAACCACCATCATGACCTCTCACCACCACATCCTCTTTTCTCCCTCTCCTCATTGTTCTGTGTGTGCCCTCGTCCTCTTCTCTCTCGTTGCAGGCCCTCTCTCTCACAACCTATTTTATTATCCCTATTATAGTATTATTATGTGTTGGTGTTGGTGAGAAGAAAGTTGTAGGTAGAAAGCACGTCACATGGAAATAAAATAGAAAGGCAGAATACGTGGAGGGCATGCAAAGACATGAGAAGAAAGATGGAAGCAAGTGGAAGAAAAGTAGCAAAGACATGCAAGGTATTAAAAGAAGACAACATGAAAACTTGATTGAAAACCACCAATGAATGAATAGAAGTGGCTCAGTTTGGGGTGAGGTGGCAAGTGATACCGAAGGTTTGACGCCTTTACCAGCTGAAGGACTAGGCTCGAAGAAAAGAGAAGATGCAATTAGCAGCCACATATCATTTCAAAAACTTCTGTACACAGCTGGCATACCATGGTACATCCTAAAATAGTCATATAATAGCAATATAATTTGTTTTTGAAAAAATATCGTCATTTAATTTACTTCCTCGAAAGGTATCTAATAAACAATATTTCAAACACCAAAACTTTCATATCACTTCAATGTCCAGTACTCAAAAAGTAATGCATAAGAATCAATAGGGATCCATATAAATAGCGTAAAAAAGACAAATTAAAACAAAAAAGAGAAGAAGATGCTACTGGTCCAAGGTGCACCTGATGTGGAATAAACCAGTATGTAGATGCCAAAGCTGATCAATCTGAAATTGCTTGTTCAGGGACAGCAGAAAACATGCCACAATTGGAACACCAGCAAAGTGAAAGTAAGGATTGTATTTGTAATGGAAAGTCCATGGGCCTTAGAGGCCCCAGCTCAACTCTTTACAGTAACACACTTTTTTAATGTGAATTATTTTATGAAGGTAGCATGCACTAGTGCAAAAAAGGGATTTAAAGTCAGGCGAAAAGGGGATTTAAAGTCAGGCGGGCGCTTGACTTTTATTAAGTCGACTTTGTATGTCTAGAGTTTTAAAGTCAAGCGATAGCCTGACTTTGTAAGTCTGATTTAAAGTCAAGCATTTATTGCGCCTGACTTCGTAAGTCTGTTTTAAAGTCAAGTATTTATTATTGCCTGACTTCGTAAGTATGATTTAAAGTCAAGCAAGAGTAAATGCTTGACTTTAAATCATACTTACGAAGTCAAGCATTAATTCTTGCCTGACTTCGTAAGTATGATTTAAGGTCAAGCTTTTATTATTGCTTGACTTCGTATGTATGATTTAAGGTCAAGCATTATTGCGCCTGACCTTAAAAGTTTTTTTTTTTTTTAAATTTTGGTTTAATCTATACACCCTGGTTATACAAATTTTTCGTTAAAAAGAAGCAACTCCACTGGGGATCGAACCCAGATCTCTGGTCCCGTGGACCAGCGCCTTATCCATTGGGCCATGGAGTCATATATCAATGCTAGTTTTTGCCAATCAAAGGATCTATCTATTCTTTATATTCTACTTTGACAATGATACTCACAATCCTCCCACCATGTAGAAATCATTGTACTTGGTTTCAATCCTCCTACAAATACAATTTCAATAATCTCAGTGATTTCATTCACTTAGTAGCATAATCAGATTTCAAATTTACATTGGAGAATAAATACTTTCATGATTTCATCCAATTCAATGTTCAGAAGTCGTGAGAATCTTGAATACGAGATTGTAAAATATTCCACTGAGACTCTATCACATCCACCTGCAAAGGAAAGCACAAAAGTTTGAATGTGAAACAAACATTTCATTTGTTATATAAAAAGATACAGTACTCACCAAAAAATTGTCATTATATATGCTACCATCAGTGCGCTTCTTTTTCCCAATTCAACACAAATCAATGTATTTATCTAATACTAAAAAAGTTAACATTTATAGATTACAAGCTGCACTGGCATGCATGTGCATACAAACAAACATCACTACTTAACAAGTGTGAAGATTACACAACTACTTCAAAGTTCAAACAATACTTATAGTAGTAATCCAATAAATTAAACATATATGATGGAAAGATATGAACAAGAACCTGAATATAAAATTGGAGATCCTGATCAAGAATGCCATATGTTCTCTAACACGCCACATTGGTCGAAACCGCTGACGCCTCTGCTGTGTCGTCGTGCTCTTGTCTTGATCACTATGGTTTTTGGCAAACACCATGTGATATTGATGCATTACAGATGCCCATAACTTCTCCAACTCCATTTGTGTTCTTTTGAGCCGCAGTAAGTATTGGAGAAATACTTGTCTTCTTCACTAGTAGTTTTTAGTGCAGCTTGCATTGCAGAGAAATTGCATTAGTCTTTTGTTTATGCATCTAAAACATGAACATGCTTATGTAACTGATGTGAATGACATTAACCTATAAAAGCATAAGTTAAATATACCAGCTGAAATGGGACCAAAAGATCAGCTTCAGCAGTTGACTGGCGAGGTGGCAATCGCATTAGCTGACAACTTTCCTCAAGGAAACACTTACACAGAAAATCATAAGTAAATGAAGGATGTCAGTATACCTTCATAGAAATTATAAGATAAACTCAAGTTTGAAATTCACTGAGTAATTGATGCATATTCAAGGCACAGAATATTGAGGAAGAACTACCCATTGTTGATTATGCATTTTAAGTTTAAACTAATTTGCAGAACCTCCTATCTTGCAAGTGAATCATTTACTGGTACAAAAATTCAAGCCGATTCGCCAATTCCAGAGAATATTCTTTACTAGTAAATCCAAGTAGATAAATCCAAAATAAAGAACAATGTAGAGGTTAGAGATTTAGGGATAATAGGGGAAACCCATACCTACCCATAACTCATTGCAAATTACACAAACTACCATGAAAAATATAAGTAAATCACATCAAGTTATACATAATACGTACTGATTGATTAAAAGTACTTGTCAGTACGGTATGACTTGTTATTTGTTAAAAGTCACATGCCATTTTCAAGGGTTAAAACAACTCGGAAAACAGATCTTTCAAATCACTATCTCATGCACAGTGCTCATAATTCAAAACTCCTACCCACCCAAAAAACCAAATGTTTGTTCTTCATCACTTCCATTCAAACAAGGGACAAACTTAGAATATGATAAAGTATTTTCTTTTAACACATAAAAGTTAAAACAAAAAGTGCAAATGTGGCAGTCATATGGTCACATGCCAGTCAAAACGTTAGTATAGATCATCTTTCATGCTTTACCTGGAAGAAATCTCCGTTTGCCAAAAGAAAATAGTCTTTCAAAGCCTTCAGGTGGCCATTCAAGTCGGCGCGTACAACCACAAGCTGCAGACAAGGAGGGAATAGAAATTGATGTGTCTGAACATAAATGCACCAAAATTAATGAACTTTGTTCATCTTAAGCACCTGCCAGAGATGACTGGCTGCAATAGCCTGAATAGAGTCCACAGCATATTCAAATGATCTTTTATGAAATTCAGATGATTCCTGCAGGAAGCTAACCATGAGTTTACGTTAACACTAATCAGAGTTATTAGTGGGAACGTAATCTGAATCCCAACACATGATTTATTAGCCAGTTACAAGTTAGAACTGGAGAAATAAACCAATAAAACTCCAACAGTCCACTACTTCAAAAAAAGGTTCCGGAAAATTAGCATCTAAATGATATACTGAAGTGGAGGGACACAAAAACCTTTAGGTCCAGAAGCATAGATTCAATCTTATCTGCCTCAGATTGTGGAAGTAAATCTTCTCCTCCAACTCCAGTATTGATTGCAGGCTCTCTTTCAAAATGAAAACCCCCTGCAAATCCATGTATTTTCTGAAAGCTTTTAGGCAGTTGAGGATACACAGCATCCCTAGACAGGAAGGAATGACTTGGATTCCGCAGAATCCTGACAGCTTTGCCAGCAAAAAGAACTGATTCTCCAACGCGCATAGGTATATATTCTGGCAGCATATCCTGCAAAAGTGAGCGTGTGGAGTTATATAATTTAGAGGAAAGGAAGGAACATATCGTAGGGAGGGAATGCAGCTGGTTGGAGCTGCATTATTTTGACCGATCCTGTAAATATATCCACTTGTATACTTAACTTAGGGGGAACCTTAATTTTCCTCCATTCATTCACCATATACTATATACTAAATATATAAAAAAATTAAAGGCTTTCATCGATAGGGCATTTATCTGGTGAGGCTTATACTGAACCTTTTTTGTCTGAACAAGAGAGAAACAACAACTAGTGTTGGTAATTGTAAATTATTCTCTACTTTTCACTTACATGTGCATGAACAAGGAATGGTAAGCTCTGGCCGGCACGATCCTGACTTTGATTCTATTCTCTGGGTCCCAGTTCAAGAATTGGTCATTCACAAACACCTGCAAATCAAATCACAGACACAAGTACAATTTTTAGAACACCAATGCTTTGTCAAGGAATGCATTACAACCTGGCAAAAGAAGTTATACCAGATTACCAGGTCAATTTGAACTGAATGAGTATGAAAAACATGAATTGGGTTGGAAAGTTTGGCTTATTTTACTTCAACCGAACCTCAAGTAAGTCAGGTGTTGGATTCAAGTTTTAACCAGATCAAATTCCAAGTAACTCAGTTATTACAGCTTGTTGTGTCTTAAAATTATTTTACTATTAAATAATATTATTTTAATTTTTTGAAAAACTCAATACAAGATGACATTGTTTTAGTGAAATTTGTTCACAAAAATAGAAAAAGCAACTTGATGACAAAAACTTATCCAATTGGATTGAATTAGTTCCAATCAATAAAAACAAAACAAATATCTCATCAACACAATAAATTGTAGTGTCTTGTTCGGGAAAATAGCATCACTGACACGAAGGAGCAGGCAGATTCTTTTCCAACGGATGTAATCAACTCATCAGTCATCACAAACATAAAAAGGACAGGCCATAAAACACCATATGGGAGAAAAAAATATATCAATCTAAATCTATACTAAAAACAAAGCACTGAAAACTGAAAAGTCAGTAGAAAATAGAAGATAGTGGCTTGTGACCTAAGGGATCAGCCAAATATTTCTCCCCCATCCCACTTGGACAAAATGACAACAAAAGCACTACCATCCCCCCATCACTATCTTAGGCAGCAACCATGAATGACATACATAAGCCCCTTTTAATTTTTTAATATTTAAAAAGTAAAAATATTAAAAAAAGTTATCACTTTTTAAATATATTTTATTATTTATTAAATTACCTTGTCCAAAGAGTTCAAGTAATCAACAGCCCTTTCTCTATTCACCATGAAAGTTTGCTCATCCATCTCGATATTAGGGGAACCCCTACAAAATGAGTACAAAGTTTGGGCATACTCAAATACAAATAAGGACAAAGAAATTAACTCAAAATAAAACAAGAGATATATAGAAACATGAAATCAAAAATTAGTAATTAAACTTAGTATACTCACTTTCCCCACCAAAGGTCATTCTCAGTAACCTCATCCTTAACGACGCGCTCGTCTCTCGGAGAACGACCCGTCTTAGCTCCAGAAAGCGTTGCCAATGCCTATGATGCTGTAGACACACAAGGATGATGGAGTGGCAGAGAAGTAGCACTCTGATGCTTTTTCACTTTCAGTACAATAGTAATTAAACCTATGTCTAAATGAATAACAATAATGTCATCAATAAAAACCTATACAAACTTCAATTCAGAAAATGAAAACTAAGGCCAAGGCCAAAGACAAGTGCAACACTTTCCAGGTTTCTTTGTTGCCTTTCCGGTATCCCTTTTTCCTGCACCAGCAGCTTCCTTATTAGGTTGATCTCTCTTCACTGAATGGTTAGATCGGACATGATCCTGGTCAAAGTAACGGAGTATAACTAACCAAAACTCACTGGGTAATTGAGCAAAAAAAACAGCAAAATTAAGATGTACCAAGCTATCTTCATCATCGTACATCCGGAAGCGGCCCTTTGCCTGTCTTGTGTTCTTAGAAGCAACAGATTCAGCAACATAAACTCCTTGCTCAGTGGAAAGCATTCCTTCAGGCGTATGAAAGATCTGAAACCAAGTGACCAGTAATACAAGCAGCAAACTGTTATCATATATGGCCATTGTTACAGGCTTACAGCATATACAAACAGAATCAGATAGTTGATTTTGTTGTTAGAGAGTTGTTACAACAGACTGAAAATTACCCTGAGACTCAGTTTCTAGATTGACTGTATAATTCATAAATATGAAAGCTCGATCGTGAGTTCATTTCATAACTAGAATTACACAGAATAAAGAAAAACTCCATGTTTCTCTTTTTACATTTACAAATATTTTCTATTATATTGCTTCACTTTCATGCTCTAAACACAAAAATATTACCTATTGAGTAAATGAAATTCAAAGTCGTATTCACAACACAAATATTGTCTAGGGTAAATGAAACTGAAAGTAACAAAAAGTATGGAAAAAAATCACAATGATAATGTCAATGGAGTGTACTGAGTGCATCATATGAATTACCTGTGTTTGTTGTTCGTTCAGTCAGTCTCTGGGTTTCAACCATCAGTGTTCACAGCAACCTCAAACAGCAAAGAAAACGCAGGTATTAGGGTTTCGTTAAAACAAGCAGCTAAAGAAAGCATTTAAAGAAACAGTTAAGTGATTTACCTTCCTGAGGGTGCCCGATTCAAAACCCTGGAAGCAGATCTTCATTCTCACCATTATTACGAACCTAGGGTTTCTGAGAAACCTTCAAATCGTACATCAACCTGAGGGGTTGTGAAAACAGAGTGAGAGATGAACGGCACTGAGAACCCCAGATCGAAACCGATCTACAGTCTAGAGGAAAACGGAGTGAGAGAGCGACCGAGAGAGAGCGACCGCGAGAGAGAGCAACTCACAGAGAGAGAGATGGAGTGGGTACTTACTTCCTGAGACGATGAAGAGGAAGGAGCAAGGTTGAGACGATGAAGATGAAGGAGCAAGGTTGAGACGATGAAGAGGACGCGAGAGGAGTGAGGCACGGCGGAGAATGAAGCTCTGAGAGAAATGTTGGTTCTTTTGAGAATGAAGGGTTTGAGAGTGGAGAGGATACGCGCGTGAGAGTGGAGAGGATACGCGTAAGAAAATTATTTTTTTCTATTTTTGGACTTTAGAGGTCAAGCGAGAATAGATGCCTGACGTCTAAAGTATTAGAACAGAAGAAAAAAAATTCACCCCTAATTACAAGTTTGCCACCGTGTCACTTATGTAGTCAGGCGCATACACGCCTGACTTCTAAAGTCTTATTTTTTTCTTATTTCTTCACTTTAGACGTCAGGCGTGTATCCGCTTGACCTTAATACTCGCGAGTTTTGCCACTTAATTACAAGTTTGCCACCGTGTCTACCTATGTAGTCAGGCATCTGAGCGCCTGACTTTAAATGTCTAATTCTAATCCCATTTTTGCATTAGTGATGTCACAATTCTCCTGATCCCTCTTATCTACGGCATTCATCTTTCCAAGATATAACTTCAATAGCTGAGACGATTCCTTCTCTTCAAAACAGTTCACATACATTTGCAAGAACAGTTTCTCCGACAAAAAAAATGGCGAAAGCAAGCTTCTTGTCTCTTTTATCAAACCTTTGGATAGAAGATAGTGGACAACAGAAGCCCTTGGAATGACCCTTTTCTCCAAAGAATATGAAAAAATCCCCGGAGCCTTGACACCTAACTCATTAACCCAAAATTGCATCACCCTGTTGATTTTATCCGCGGATACTAACATACATTTTGGCTGCTTCCTAATGGCTTCCAAAAATGTTTCTTCAGACCAACCCCACTTCTTAAAAGTATCAATTTTCTCATTCTACTTGAATTTACTTGTACATATTTTAGCAAGCATTGCATCACAGAAGTAAATTTTAGACGGATCAAATCCCATGTTTTTCAATTCCTGCACCATCTTCTCAAAATCACTAGGATTATAACAGATGACATTAGGTCTAGTACTAAGGATTCTAACAATGCTAGAATTTCTCACACCATCATCAACCAATAATTTAACATTAGAAGCCACATATTGACAAGAAAGCAGAGATGGACAACCAATTATCGAATTAAGGGCCTTATCATCAGATTTGAGGAATGAAGGAATAATGCGATCATTCAAACTAACTTTCATGAATCTAGGGTTACCTCCAACGATACGAACAATGTCAGAAGTAGAAGCACCAATGGAGAGTAAGAATTGAAATTTTGGCAAAACCCTTTTATTGGGATCAATGGAGAGTTTTAGCACCAATGTCAGAAGTAAGAGTTTAACCCTTGGTGCTACAGCATTAGGTGTTATAGCGCATGTCCAGGTCCCAACCACCAGAATTTGAGTTGGATCCCAAACCGGAAAGGAGATTTAGGAGACTGAGACGACTTCAAAGACCTACAACGACTTAGAAATGGCTGCATACACACAAACTAATATTTTCAATATCCCAACTGTTTCTGTCACAATGTAGAGAAATAGTGGTAAAAGGAATAAGAAACGCGCCTTATATATATAGTAGGTGTAGATAATCTCTGAAAATATGTCTAGAATATTTTCCCAAAGTACTCAAATATTGTTTAGAGATAGTGAATATATATTTTAAAATAAGTTTCAGTGATTAGCAGCCACCAATCATTTAAAAACTTCTAGTAAAGCAAATATCTTCGAACAGATTCAATACACAATCTAGAAAGGTGAAAGGATTCAGTAATCTGTATTCCCAAGTCCCCCTTCTAAAATCCCTTAACAATGAAGGGCTAGTTGATTGGTTGCCATGATTCCCCTTAATTCCATTTGCCAATAAGGGAAATACAAGTGTTTCATCTTAAACAAAAAGGGAACTAAAATCTTGGTTCAGAAACAAACTTTAGAAAAATATAAAACACAGTTGAAACACACAGACCACAATTACATACAAATAGTCATTTAATCTCATTTTGGACATGTTCCGTTGTAAGAAATTAAGTTATAAGTGCTAAAAATATCCCCGGACTTCATGCCAAGAAATATATAATTTGTTTATTATATAAGTACGGCAACCAATTTTTAAAAGATTATTACCTTATACTATATAGCATTATATGTTATAAAATAAGGCACCATCATTTTAGCACATGATGTTCAATAGTTATCTAAAAAAGTTTCACTTCCAAACATTCCAATAAGCAAGTTCGTTATGAAAGTCGGGAACTCACATAAATCTAGGAACTCACAAATTCAATGGTTAAGCTTATACAGTTACACTATACCAATTGGGGCAAACAAAGCTAGTAGCTATCTTTACCTATAAACATCTATCTTATATTTACAGCAGAAAACTACCTACCCACACCTTAATAACTAGGAAGTTGCAATACCAACAAAGTGAAAGTAAGGATTATAATGGAAAGTACATGGGCGTATATACTCCAGCTCTTTACAGTGGCACAGTTTTTTAATGTGTAAACATTTTATGAAGGAGACATGTCCCAATTCTCCTGATCTTCCACATTCTTCTTTCCAAGATATAACTTTAATAGCTGTGAAGTTCCCTTCTCATCAAAACAGTTCACATACCTATCCAAGAACAGTTTCTCGGACGAAAAAAATGGCGAAAGCAAGCTTCTTGTCTCTTTTATCAAACCTTTGGATTGAATATAGTGGACAACAGAAGCCCTTGGAATGACCCTTTTCTCCTAAGAATATGAAAAAATCACCGGAGCCTTGACAATGTGAGAAGAATCCCAACCTAACTCATTAACCCAAAATTGCATCACCCTATTGATTTTATCCGCGGATACTAACATACATTTTGGGTACTTCCTAATGGCTTCCATAATTGTTTCATCAGACCAACCCCACTGCTTAAAAGTATTAATTTTCTCATTCCACTTGGATTTACTTGTACATATTTTAGCAAGCATTGCATCACAGAAGTAAATTTTAGAAGGATCAAATCCCATGTTTTTCAATTCCAGCACCATCTTCTCAAAATCACTAGGATTATAACATATGACATTAGGTATAGTACTAATGATACGAACAATGATACGAGAGTAAGAACAATGTCAGAAGCAGAAGCACCAATGGAGAGGAAGAATTGAAACTTTGATAAGATTCTTTTGTTGGGATCAGATGAAAAAAGCCAAGGTTCCCTTTTGATGATGTTGAATATATCTGAGTCAATGAAACCGTGGTTTCTGAAGAAGTTGAGAACTGAATTAGGGTTTTCTGAGGTCTTGAAACGAACCTTTTTGGAAGCTTTGAGAGCGACATCCGGTGAGAAACCTAATTCGTTGATGAAGTAAGATTCCGCGAATGAGTTTGAGTTTGTATCCGAAGTTGTAGTGGTAAGGAATTTGAGAGAAATTGGGAATGGAAAGTGCCATGAATGAGGGTGAAGTTTTGTAATGCCGAAACCATCGTGGCGGAGAAACACTTTGAACATTTTTTGGTAACAGAAACGCTTTGAACATGGAAAATAGGGAGAGAGAGTATCAGTAAAGAAAACAGATTGAAAACTTCTCATACAAAACATGGACCTCAAAGAAAGGGTATTATATATAGGTGGTGGTGAGAGGTCCGATGCTTCGAGTGATTTAATAGTGATTTTTTTTTACAAGAAAAATAATAAATAAATATGGGTGTCTAAACTTTGACTTGGTTTTTCTTCGTTTTCGCCAAAACCAACACTGATCAAGTCGCTAAAGGATTGTGGTGGCGGTCGCGAGTGGAATCTGAGGTTATTTTTAATTATTTGACTACCGCAAATCACTTAAAGTGTTAGACTACCCTAGTCATCGACTTATATACCAAACGCTTTGGATTCTCTCTTTCCACTTTCCCTACATCTCTCTCTCTCTCTCTCTCTCTCTCTCTCTCAATTTCACACTCTCTCATCATTATTCATAATTTTTTAATGATGAGAGAGTGAAATTAAGAGAGAGGTAGAAAGGATGGAGGGAGATCTATGAAAAATGGGAATGAGAGAATCCAATTCCATATACCAAGTGGTTTTCTACTTTCATAAAAAGTCTTCTCATTTTCAACATAGGGTGAGAGCAAGTAATTAGTTACCACGAACAATTACAAACCTGTTTTTTTATAAATAATTATGGGGTGCATGTGTGTTATTGAGTAAGAGTTGAGTTAAATTGGGGTTTAAGTGAGTAATTGGTCATAAGGGCAAAATAGTCTTTTCCATGGTTTTAAGAGACCATCAGCTGAGAGCAATTAAGTTACTCCTCACTCACACAAAAACATCCACACTCCAACACACCAACAAGTTCAGAATTTAGAAAGTTAGGAAAAATGGAGGATTAGACAAAGGGGCCTTTTAGTCATTTCCACCCATTATAAACTCCCAGCTGAAAGACATGAAAACAAAAACACCACACCTCCCTTCATTTCAAAAAAATAGAAACATAGAAGTGAGAGGGAGGGAGGAACTCGAGAGAGTGAGAGGAGGAAGAAGGAAGAAGAACTCCCAAATCCTTCAATGCATGTGTGAGTTGTTTAGCCCATTCTGTCCCATTTTTCATCCTCTACTCATAGATACTAAAATCACAAGCTGATTCCCTCTATTTCCATCTACCATTTTCGAATCCAAGCTCCAAGCTTAGCCATTAATGGAGTTTTCACTAGTGCAAAAAAGGGATTTAAAGTCAGGCGAAAAGGGGATTTAAAGTCAGGCGGGCGCTTGACTTTTATTAAGTCGACTTTGTATGTCTGGAGTTTTAAAGTCAAGCGATAGCCTGACTTCGTAAGTCTGATTTAAAGTCAAGCATTTATTGCGCCTGACTTCGTAAGTCTGTTTTAAAGTCAAGCATTTATTCCGCCTGACTTCGTAAGTCTGTTTTAAAGTCAAGCATTTATTCTTGCCTGACTTCGTAAGTATGATTTAAAGTCAAGCATTTATTCTTGCCTGACTTCGTAAGTATGATTTAAAGTCAAGCAAGAATAAATGCTTGACTTTAAATCATACTTACGAAGTCAAGCATTAATTCTTGCTTGACTTCGTAAGTATGATTTAAAGTCAAGTATTATTGCGCCTGACCTTAAAAGTTTTTTTTTTTTTTTAAATTTTGGTTACACCCTGGTTATACGAAATTCATCACTCTAATCATCTGTAACTTGGAATATGGCCAATCCAAATTACAGACACCACTAATTGATTGATTGCCAACAAATCAACAAAACAAACATTTCAAAATTAGTAGAACAAAACAATTATACAGCCAGTCACATGATTCACTTAAGTACAAAACAAACATTCTACTATAATTGGTCAGTTTAGGTACAAAATACATCACTTAAGTACAAAATACATTCTACAGCCAAAAATACATTCTACAGCCAGTCACATGATTCATCAGTTTAAGTACAAAAAAATACATTCTACCAACACAGTCACTTACTTACATTCTACTATAATTCGATTCACAATAGCTCCTTATATATGCAAGAAGCTGTTTCACATGATTGTGCCAGGCAGCTACATTTTGCCCATCCACTGTTACCCAGTCAACAACCGTTGATGCAGGTTGCTCCCACCACATCAAAACATGAAACAGCCACCAAGAGTAATAGAAAATGCTTATTCAGCCATATGTAAATAGTAATTGCAGCAGTAATGATAATAAATTAATAATAGCAGTAATAACTCACCAACCCCCTGACATATTTGCAGTCTTCGAAGCTCTGCTGAGCATTCAAAACAGCAGTCTTGAGTTCAGGCAACCATTTTTCCGTGACAGTTTTTTCTTGTTCTGCTGTCAAATTTAAAGAAAAATTTGTCTTCCTGCATCATTATACCAAAGTTAAAATATGCAGACGAAAAAGCTTCTAACAAATTCTCAAGATATGAATCTGAAAAACATGGAAAGATATATTAACTACATCCTTTTCCTCAATAGACAGGCAAATATAAATATAAATATAAAAATGGCTTTAAGAGCCTGTGTGCAATCAAAATGACAGTCCTTCCCTGCATAGCTGTCCTCCTGATACTTGGACGCCCCTTTGTCCTACCTGGCATGTTAGGCAAGCATATGGTCCATTAATGTTATGAATGAAAAAACATATGCAGCCAGTTAAGTCAGTTAAGATTAGAATACTGCATAGAACCAACAGCCCTTAATTTTAAGACGACTAGATTAAGCAGCTTACCTCAGTTAGGTACTGATTAGGCAGCTGTGATATGAAAGTGTGTGCATTGGAAAAAACATTACATATATTTGCATTTACATATGCAGCCAGTTAAGTCAGTTATGAATGAAAAAACATATGCAGCCAGTTAAGTCAGTTAAAAATACATTCAGAAATCTTGCATTTACATATATTTGCTTGCATTTGTATATGACTGAAAACACACTATCAGTCCTTTAGAGTCTTTTTTTATATTACTAGTACTACCATTACCATCTAATCTTGCATTTACATATATTTGCTTGCATTTGTAAAGAATAAGAACATGAGCATTAACCAGTTGATAAAATAGAGAACAAAATGGCTAACGAAATACACATTTGAGGATTCTTTTGCATTTTTAATACTTTTAGGGACTAAAATAACAGCACAATACATTTCAGGGACTAAAGTGGCTATTTACACTTCAAAAAAATCACATATTGCATGAAAGATTATCTAAACCAGCTCTATGTATATCATGAGTTTACTATGTTCCCGTGCAACATGAAACCTGTTTTCTCTTAAAGATTTAGAAGAAAAATAAAAACCTGTATATCATGCTATTTTGAAATTCCAGTTAGTACTAATTCCACAAAGTGACCTGCAATTAAATATTAAACAGGAACTCACAAATTTTCTTATACTAATGCATCAACCACATATGCAATATTTCATCAAATTACACAAGGGAAGCACATACATGCTTTTCCAAAATGAATCTAAAAAATCTTCTTGGAATATTTCTGTTGATAGCAAAATTACATGAACACCCACTTATGAAAATCAGAGCAGTAGCAGGCAGGTATTATTCATGACGAAATCCCCTATCTCCTGAAGTTGTTGGGGAGCATAACAAACTAAGTGATGAACAAGAAAGCACCAGAGAAGTACTTAAATGGCCAGGAACAAGATAACATTTCACAACCAATTGTCAGTCAATGACTTCTAATACTAATAGTACAGTTAATCAGCCATTAATAGTAGAAATGAGATTCTCACCTTAGCAATAGACTTTTGGGCACCCAAGGAAGCAACAGTGTCTTTCACCTCTGCAATAAGAGCAGGGGTTGGAAGGAGTTAACAATCTAGATAGGTTCATATACATGCGCCAAACCACCAACTATAAACTTCATATATATCATTTATATGTAGATAAAACAAATATGGCTCCTCACATAAAACCAGCACCTCAGAAATGGTGTTTTATCTGGCTTAATAAATTCAGTTGTTCTGCATTTTATTAAAACTACAAAGATGAACTGGGCTTCTTGTATATGGCTACACCAACTCCATTAACTTATGCAACAACAACAACAACAAAAAAGCTAATGCAATGGAAGGCCAAGAGAACAAAATGAATGGAAATTAATTATAAACACTTCCTATAACAGGTTTTATTCAATGCCTAGTAAATACTGAAAGCAAGATTCACCTTTGCTCTTAATGTTTCCACATCAGCTTTCAATACTCTGTTGTCAACAGCTGCATCATTGTAATTATGAGTCACATCTGTTAAACGCTTTAACAATGTAGAATTTTCGCCTCGTAACTGAGAGACCTAAGACGAATAGTAGGTCAGAAAACATAGAATTTCTTGAAAGACTAAGATGAGAGGAGAGGGAACATGAAGTGGATGTATAAAACATACATACATGTGTTTCAATCTCAGATAAATGAGAATGAGCTTGCTTTCTTCTTCTGGAACGTCTCGCAGACTCCCTATTCGAGAGCATCCTGAAAAGGCGAAGTCATTAGTAGGCATATATTCATTATTGTGTATTTGAGAAACATTTGTAGTATCCAACACCACACAAACTCGTGCGGATGCACAGGTATACAACATTACAACTAGTAGGCATTAAATTGAACAAGGATAATTTGTTGCTTGAACAAAATTAAAGTGTTCCAATAAAGGGAAGTAAACAAGAAATCTTTTTATTAAAGACTAATGTGAATATAGAAGCAGTTTCAAGCACTTTGGTTCATTTAACAGGATATGATATTACAATTAACTCCTAAGACCATAAGTTATCTCCTGAGACTATTGTTACCTCCTTACTCGTTTTACATCAGCAGGGTTGGTGTTATCAGTCATATTAATCCCTCCTTCAGAGGACATTTAAGCTTCTACATCTTTCTAATTGGATAGCAAATACTTACAAGGTTCGTTGTTGACATTTTATCAGACATACAGTACACATCTTTTTATCTAAATATGCATTGGTTTAATTTATGATACCAGAAAACAATTAATGAAACAGATAAAGGTAAATTTTCAAATACAGAACTAGATAAACAACATACATCCTGGAATGCCTTTGAATGAATACCACAAGCATCCCCACCAAAAGTATTAGCAGTAGATGCAGGGGCAGCTGCAGCAGCCTCACTGGCAACTGTCTCATGTTGAATGGTACGAGGACCCATTACTGCATCCACAACCCTGTGTGCCAAAGCCATACCTGAAAGACGAGTAAATACTTAGAATATGAAGATCTTATTGATAGGGTTGCATATGGCAAATGCATAATTTTTTTCTCGGCATACCTTGAGCTACGGTTGAACCAATGCCACCAAGCATAGATCCTCCACCACTCTGATTGCAGAAAATAGCGGTCTGCTCAGTAGCACGCAATAGGCCGCTATTTAATAGTACTGATAGACATATTGTAGATCAAAGACTATAGCAGTTTGGTTTGCTCATATTCCGCTATGCAATCTGATCTTGTGTGGCACGCTGTTGAACCTTTACTTGCCATGTACAAAAGAAAACAAAAAAGTTAGATAAAAATGAAAAAATTATGACTTGTTGGGGTGTGATTCAACAACAGAGGTTCCTTGCAAATGTTTTCCAAAATTCAATTTTAAGATAAGTTTATGATGAATAAAATTTTCCTAAGTTGTTAATGGCATATATCTGAGTTGCTCATATTATTTTCAGCTAATTGTTTATATATTAGGATAGTTAAGGCATGGTAGTAGTGCGGCTAGTGCTTCTATGACCAAGTAGTCTAGATTCTCTAGAATTTGATCATTGGCTCATTGCTACCTCCATTCTTTTGATAAAAAGTCAAATTTCCACAAGGTAGGCAAGCCTATGCAGTGAGAACGTTGCAAGCTAACAGACATACACAAATTCTGATATAGCATAATTAACATGTGTTTTAGCTCTTTCAGCGAAGAAGGAAATTATCAAATCTCAAATAAGGAGCCTTTTTAAAACTGAAAGCTCTCTAGCTTTATTACTAGTAATTGAGAGGATAGCAAAAGCCATTGATCATAATAGTGGACATATATATTATAATGCCAAATCATCTCACCAAAAGTATTCATGGAGTGAAAATAAGCACATATAGTGGAAAGGACAAACATAAACCTAACATGATCCTAAAATAAGCAGACAAGATCCTAAAGCTAATGGAAAGCCAAGAAAAGACATGGGATTAAGATACAAACCTTTCTGGTTTCGGCATTGATGTCTGGGGACAATCGGAGCAACGCCGAATAGAGCAAGGATTCATAGACAGTAACATGAGGAGAGTGGATATCATTCTGCTCACAGTATCCAGAAATTCTTGCAAAGGTTTCTTGCTTCTTTGGATAGCCGAAAATTGTGATGTTCCCACCAATATATCCTCCAGTTTTTCTATCAGAAAGTACATCCATCAGAGTTGTTTTTCCAGCACCAGTGAGACCCATTAAAGCAGTGAGAACCAGGTCTGAAAGCTCCACTCACACCCTTCAAAAGAACCAACTTGTCCTCAAGAACACCTCGGTTCCTCATTTCCTGCAAGTTTAGTATAAGTACTTAGTATCTATTCCTTCACAATAATGCTATGAATGTTTAATATAATATGATCTTTTGTCAAATTATTTATTTGGTTTTTACATTACCTGTGGCATGTCAACAGAATATGTTACTTCATCAAATGTGATGGAATATGGTTCAAAATGAAGAACCATTCCTCTTTTCCTGTTATGATTTGTCTCTGCAGCTACTGTTGCTTGATTTCCACTTATACCTTCGCCATTTATCACTATGAAATAGCTCCAATGTTACCCATAAGGTGTTGTTATGTGAATTGAAAATCAACTATCAACTATTACTCATCTCTACATTGCTACATTTTCAGTTGTTATGTGATGAAGTACCTCTATTTGAGTGCTGAGAAAAGTTATGCTTCATGTGCATTAAAACATTAATTCCTTTTCTACTACCACCAATTTGCTCATTGCTTTGAGGTTCCTCTGGTGTAAGAGTCCGATGCTTTCCAATTGCTGCATGATCAGTTTTTTGATATTAGTACAAGGACATGCTTTGGCTGGTTTACTATACATGGCAGGTGAAAAAAAACACTTACGATTCAAGAAAGTGAGAGCAAGGATATAGCCAATGTTGAAAAGTAATGTGTATCCAACCAAAGCACCAACACCTATCCAATACCAATATGACTCAGTGAAGAACCCACGGGCTTTCAAAATCTCAACTCCTAGTGGCTCAGTTGAGTTAGGTAGAACCTTTCATAAGAAAATATATTCAGTAACAGATTATTTATATGATGAGGAAGGCATAAAATATAACCATATAGATTAGTAAAAAAATACTTACATGTCCCCATTGTTTCCCAAGGAACTCATTATTTACGATGGCATTTTGTCCATACATCATAGGTGATATCCAGAAGCCCCACAACCACCATTTTTTTAAATCGTCTGTGAACATAAAACAAAGGAAACAAAGGAGCATTGTTAGTATAGAACATAATGAGAGGAATATTGTGATTGCTTTCATGATACCTTTTGATAGAACAAAACCACTCATTGCAAAGAGGATGGCCATTGCAAAGAGGAATATTGTGTGAGGTTTCAACTCCTTGTTGAAGAAAAGAAAGAAGACTCAGCAATACAAAAGGAACATAGAGAAAAGAAGACTGAATGAAGACTCTGAGAAGGTAAAGAATGGTGTGGTTGTGATCCTGAGAGTGTTCATTCACAAAGAACCATTCAGTACACATGCAAAACAGAATCAGATTCACATCAAGATTCGTATAAAAGGAAGAAAACGAAGAATAAACACAAGGAGGTGATTATATACCTTCATTAGCCTTTGATTCAAACTTCGATTGGTTCTATTGCAACCTAGCAGCATCTGGGTGTGACTTCACAAGTGGTGAAGTCCTGTGCACTGTTCCAGAATCTGCATAAAGAAGAACCAAGTTAGGGTTCGTGTATACGCTGAAATTGATAAGATCAAATAGAGGGGTTTTGATTCTTACAGTTGCTGAAGCCTTCACGTTGCAGATTCAAAGAGAAATCGTGCTTCAACTTGGTGAAATCAGTGAACAAAAAGAAAAACAGATAATCAGTTTGTGTGCATATAAAATTTTACAAAAGGTGTAAAACAGCAAACAAATCACGAGTGGTGATTTGGAAATCTTCGATTCAGAACTTCAACAAACAAATCGCACATACAAACAACGAAATCAAGGGTGTTTTTCGTTAATACCTGTGTGTGGTGCCTTTCGAACCTCCATTGCTGTGATTCCAGGTTCAATCAGCAAGAAATCAACGAGGAGTGGCGGAACCCTAGCTAAGCTTCGTGGAGAAGACGGAGAACCGGAAGAAACTTCTAGAGGAGAGGATCATCGGCGTGTGAGAGGAGAGGATCATCGGCGTGTGAGACGAGAGGAGAGGAGAAGAGCGGCGTGTGAGAGGAGAGGAAAGGAGAAGAGCGGCGTGTGAGAGAGTGAGCGTGAGGAAGGTGACGGTGAGGGGGAGAGGGAGTGAGGGTGAAGAAGAAGGATTAGAGAGAAGAGGAGTGTTTAGGGTTCGCGTGAGAGTGAGAGTGAGAATGGAGAGGAGAGGAGTTCTGATTCTGATACTGAGAGTGAATTTTTTTTTTTATTTTAGTACTTTAGAGGTCAGGCGTGTATATGCCTGACTTCTAAATAACTTTAGAGGTCAGGCGTGTATATGCCTGACTTCTAAAGTACTAAAATAGAAAAAAAGAACTTCACCCTTAATTACAAGTTTGCCACCGTGTCGACTTATGTAGTCAGGCGAATACACGCCTGACTTCTAAGTCTAATTTTTTTCCTATTTCTTCACTTTAGAAGTCAGGCGTGTATTCGCTTGACTTTAAAACTCGCGAGTTTTGCCTCTTAATTACAAGTTTGCCACCGCCTCAACATATAAAGTCAGGCATTTGAGCGCCTGACTTTAAATGTCTAATTCTTTTCCTGATTTTGCACTAGTGTTTGAGCTCATAGGGACTTGGCATGTTCAAGTGAAAGCGCGCACTTATATGTTTTTCATAATGATAGTGAGGTTGATTCATATGTTGCAAAGCACTCATGGAGTGGACGTTTTTTGTCTATTGGGGGTAGAGTGACTCTCATTAACTCGGTCCTCAATAGTATGCCGCTTTACATGTTTTCCTTTTTTAAGGCCCCCAAGATAGTAATTCAAGAGTTAGTCAAGATTTAGAGAGATTTGTGTGTGTGTGTGGGGGGGGGGGGTACTAGAGAGGGGCGTCCCGTGTCTTGGGACAATGTTTGCAGACCTAAGAAAGATGGTGGTTTGGGGGTGAAGGATCTGGAAGCCTTCAATCTGGCTCTTTTGTGCAAGTGGAAGTGGAGATGCATCAACGACAATAGTGCAAGTTGGTGGCAGCTTCTTTCACACCGATATGGTGACTTGAGGCATATCTTCACAGGGGATCCTATGCCTAGAGCTAGTACTAAAGATTCTTTATGGTGGAGGACTTATTGATGTTTGAAGATGGAAATCCTTCGTGGCAGGGTACATTTGTTTCTGCTCTTAGACCTGTGTTGGGGAAAGGGAACTTGATTTCTTTTTGGAATCATAAGTGGGCTAGCAATGACACTTTCAAAGATTTATTTCCTAGCCTTTTTGAAGTGGCTAAGCTTAAACATGGCAGTATTTTGGAGCACGAGTACTGGTTGGATAACATTTGGTGTTGGAATCTTTCTTGGAGTCGCGACTTGTTTGCGGAGGAGAAGGTTGATCAGGATTTTCTTCTGGCCACTCTTCATCCTCTACATCCTGTCGTATCAGAGCAAGATCATTGGCAGTGGAGGCTTGAAAACCTTCATCTTTTTTCTGTTAAATCTAGTTATGTTATGTTGTTGAATCTGATGCAGCACGGTAGGTTGGATAGTAATATCCAGAGTGCTCTTGTTGATATGTGGCAACTATCTATTCCTACTAAGGTGCTCCGGGTTAGTTTGGCTTGCTATTCAGAAGTGGTTGGGCATGGCGATTTCAGCTACTCTAGTAGAGGTCGAGCATTTCCGGGCTCATGGTTTGCATTTGAAATCGAAAAGGGCGTGTAGATTGAACTATTTGATTTGGATCGAGCATTTCCGGGCTCATGGTTTGCATTTGAAATCGAAAAGGGCGTGTAGATTGAACTATTTGATTTGGATGACTGTCACTTAGTGCATATGGTTACATCGAAATCATATTTTTTTCAGAGGTCAAGTTTTTAGTTCGCAGGTGGTCGTTAATCATGTTAAGTCAATATCATGGTCTTGGTTCATAAACATAGAAGGTGGCAATTCCAATCATAAGATTTCTGACCGGTGGGGCAATCCTTTTGTTAGTATGAATTCAGTGTAACTGACTTTATGTCTCATCCTTCCTGAGGTACTCTTTTTCCTCTTTGGGTCTTTTTCCCATGAGGTTTTGGCCCGGGGAGGTTTTAATGAGGCATCTTGTAATGTAACGGTTGGGGTGCCCGTTTGCACACCCCTTTAATATAATTCTTTGCTTATCAAAAAAAAACTAAGTGAAACAAAAGGAGTAGGGAAATTATTCTCCTTTACAATTTGTTGGGCGATCAATCTTTGGAATATGTATATTTAGGAACGAGCCACATGAAAACATGTCTTTGCAAGAAGATTGAGTCATCATTTCTCTTTCCTCCATATTGGTCCTTAATAAGGGGTATGCCAAGTTTAACTTTTAATATAATTTGTGAAGAGGAGGCACCAGGCCATTGGTTGAGAATGTTCACAATTTTAATCAATTTTCTGTTTACTAATGAAGTAATCTGATTGACTGATTAGTACAATACTTTCTCCAACTTTATATACAAGTAGGTGGGAAACAATAAAGAGCAAACAAGATTGAACCAATATTTAACTCTCTGCACCTTTTCATAAACCAAGCATCTTTCTTCATCATCTCAAACTAAGAAAGAACAAAAACATGAAAAAAGTTTTTCGTGGAAACGAAGAGTTCGCCGAATCACGCAACACAATAAAAGCGATTATAGCATTGACATTGTGTTTTGGAGCAATTCATTTCAATGTTGCATTAATACTCATAGCTATCTTCTTCCTTCCTGTCTCCAAAACACTCTTGTATGTACCTTCTTTCCTTCAAACTTTTCCCTTTTCTCAGATAATTGAATAGATGTTTTGATTTTTGTTGATGTTGTTTTGGTTGGTAATTTGTAATGCATGTCAGTGTTGTTGGTTTGCTCATGCTGTCTGTGATGATTCCTGTTGATGACAAAAGCGTGTTTGGCAAAAACTTGTCCAGGTACCCACCCACTCTATATATTTTAGAAAGGACTAAAATGAAAAGATAATATACTTGTATATTTTTAGGTTAAAAAGATGAAACAGAGAATCTGAGAGTTTTCTTTTGTCTATATTTCAGATTCATATGCAAACAAGTTTGCAGTTATTTCCCTATCACGCTTCACGTAGAAGATGCAGATGCTTTTGATCTTAATCGAGCTTATGGTTTGTCTCAATCTATAAATACAATTTTCAATTATGTTTTTCATATTTTATAAACTCTTTTATCCTTGTTTATTATTTTTGTCGTTTTAGTGGCTAGAGACAGAAAAACTATTCATTTCTAAGAAAACAAAAGAGCTTGCTTACGTCTTCTCAGCTACAGTATCCTCAATGAATTTGAGTGTTTTAAAATGAAGGATACATTTAGAGAGCAAAGAGACAAGTTATAATCAATCTTAATAAAAAAAAACTCAATTGTCAAAAGATTATTATTATTATTATTATTATTATTATTATTATTATTATTATTATTATTATTATTATTATTATTATTATTATTATTATTATTATTATTATTATTATTATTATTATTATTACTACTACTACTACTATTATGTGTATGTATTTTACTATTTTATCATAGTTAAAATCACTGATCTTGGACAAAAAAAAATCGCTGATTTGTAAAGTCTAGGGCTGAGCATTGGGCGGGTTCGGGCGGGTTCGGGCCCAAATGGCCCCTACTATTCAAAACCGAATGGACACTATGTAGGCCCATTTTTGCCCGTTGCAACGTTCGGTTTACCGTGGGTTTGGTTTTGGGCGGGTTCGGTTACTGCGGGTGGGTCTGGACGGGTATGGACGAAATTGAAATAAAATGAAATTGTTCAATAATCAATCCCTTGCTTGATGATGATGAATGATGATGAAGGGAGCGAACAGAATAGTATCTCTGCCTCTGCAACATAAAACGAAATAAAAAAAAAATCAGAAGTTAATAGTTAAAAGGAATTCGAAAAAGGAAGGATTAGCGACAAAGGATTAGCGATTTGGGTTTTTGCCAAGAAGGAAATGACGAAACGAAATACCTTGTGAGAACTGAGAAGAACTCAACTGAGAGAGCAGAGACGAGAGAAAGGGAAGGGAAACAGACGAGAAAGTGAGAAACTGTGAGAGATGGGGTTTTGCAATTTGGATTTTGAGGGTTTTGCAAATTGCAATTTGGATTTTGAGGGAGACGAGAAATTGAGAGAGAAGAAAACTATTTGACGTTTTGATTCTTGAAGCCAGCTGCGCTACGTTTACGCTTTAATACCCAGGGTTTAGTAACATTTTGCGGGTGGGTTCGGGTAGTGCGGGTGGATTTGGAGTGCCACCGCACCCGCCCGTGTACAACCGTGTCAACCATTTTTGCGCTTTGCTTGTACCCGTGCACCCGACCGAACCCGACCCGTTCGCACCTTCTAGCTGCGATTTCAGTGGGTTTGGGCGGGTTCAGTTTTGATGATCAGCCATAGTAAAGTCTAACAACTAACAAAGTCAACATTCTGTAAACACCAAACAGAGACACCGAGTGGTAATGCAAGAAAAGTATAAGATTCTAACATTTAAAGTTTATTAAATACTACGGATACTATTTAGGCTAAATTATAGTTTTAGTCCCTCTGTTTTCAAAAATTCAGATATTTGGTCCTCCTATTTTAAAACTCAGACATTTAGTCCCCATATTTTAATAAACTCAGAACATTTAGTCCAAATGGGGTTTTTTTTTTGCTGAATTGGCCCTCCAACAAAAAAAAATTCTAATGTGGCTCTCATTAAATGACGTGGCAGCTGACTTAGCTTGCACACATCATTTAATGAAGCCACATCAGCAAGCCACATCAAATTTATTATTTATAATTATTAAATAATAAATGATGTGTGCAAGCTGAGTCAGCTGCCACGTCATTTAATGAGAGCCACATCAGCAATTTTTTTTGTTAATGGCCAATTCAGCAAAAAAAAAAAACCCCTTTGGATTAAATGTTCTGAGTTTATTAAAATAGGGGGACTAAATATCTGAGTTTTAAAATAAGGGAACCAAATATCTGAATTTTTAAAAACAAGGGGACTAAAACTATAATTTAGCCTACTCATTATTACTTAGTTACGTACCAAATTTAATTAAGTGGAAAAAAACGAGCAGGGAATTAATTCTCCTTTACAATTTGTTGAGCGATCAATCTTTGGAATATGTATTTTTAGGAACTGGAGCCACGTGAAAATAGGTCTGCAGAAAGATTGAGTCATGAGTCATCATTATTTCTCTTCCCGCCATATTGGGGACCATTGGTTGAGTTGAGAATGTTCAAAAATTTAATTTTAATCGATTTTCTATTTACATTCTCAGTGTAATATTTTTCATAAGCAATTTACTTTTATGGGTGGTTCTAAGGTGAGGGATTAAACTATGTCACTCACTCGTGAACCACTAAAATTGATGGTACCATATAGTATAAAATGCTACGGGTAGTTAAGATTGAATTAAACGGTATTAAATCTCAACAATTGATGAAATTTTATAGTATTGAATATGTTTTTCGTCCCTACAAGTTTAACTGTTTTTTAAATAAGTCCCTGCAATTTTTTTTTTTAAATAAGTCTCTGTAAAATAAGTTTTTTTAAAAAAAAACTTTCTGTTAGTGGTCTGTTAAAAAAAACTGATGTGTCAAATGAAATTCTGATGTGGCAAATTTCGTTTGGTTTGGTTCAGATGTAGCGGTAGTAACAGGTTTGGACCAGAGCATGCCGAGGTTAAGAAATGGGTTTGGTGATGATTTTTGAATTGAATCTAAGTAATTGGATAAACATGCTGTGTTGAACATGTGGGTGTGATTGTGTTGTTGTTGTGATGGTGGGGAAGGGCGTGGATTTAGATTATTATGGTTATTGGTGGTAATGAAGGGTCCAACACCAACTATTACTTGCAGTTGCATAACCACAACTAGATGATTGAATACTACCACTATTACTTGTAGTTGCAGGAATTCACCTCTGTAACACACAACTTACTTACTCTGCTTGGCATTTTTACTTGGAAACCATCTTTAATCAGTGCGCTAACTCGCCGTGAGAAGGAGGAAGATGATTTTGCTATTCACCGAAGATGTAGGGGAAGGTGAAGATGAAGGGATGGTTCAGTGTTGGTGAAGATGAAAAGGAGAGAGGAATAATGGTTCCTTTAAAATTAAATGAAAACAAAAAATAATGACGTGTCAAAGCCAAATGGCCTGAAATTTGACACATCAGGATTCTGTTTGACACATTAGCTTTTTTCTAACAGACCACTAACAGAAGGTATTTTTTAACAAAAAACTTATTTTGCAGGGACTTATTTAAAAAAAAATATTTTGCAGGGACTTATTTGACAAACAGCTATATTTGCAGGGACGAAAAACATATTTAAGCCAATTTTATATTATATACTACGATCAATTTTAATGGTTCACCGGTGACTCGGTGAGGGACTTAGTTTGATCTCTCGCACTAGAACCACCCTACTTTTATTTTTGTTTTTAAATTGTGATTAATAAAATGTAAATCCTTAAATAGGAATATTTTCAAGGAGAAAACTTGGGTGATGTTGGTTCTCTTCCCTAATCATATGTGGAGTCACTAATTAGAACAATTTAAATTACTATATGATTTACATTTCTCCTTTATGCAGTTTTTGGGTATGAACCACATTCAGTTTTTCCAATTGGAAGTTTTGCACTTTATGACAATGTAGGCTTCATGCCTCTTCGGAAAATAAGATTTCTTGTTAGCAGCGCAGTAAGAACTTTACTCCTTGAGACTCTTTGATGAAAGTTGTTAAGGATCCAATATTAATATTTTTTTGGTGACAATTAATGAATGAATATTGTATAGGTATTCTACATACCATTGTTGAGACACATATGGACATGGTTGGGTTTTACATCTGTGACCAAGACAAATTTCATTTCCTCATTGGCAGCTGGCCATAGTTGCATTTTAGTGCCTGGTGGAATGCGAGAAACACTTTTTATGGACCACGGTTCTGAGGTACATTCCTTTTAATAGTCTCTCATAGCCTTTATATTTCTTTGGTTCGAACGATAGCTGGTTATAACATTTTCAACGAAAGACTAATCCCTGTTCGTATTTAAGAGCAAATATCTGCTCATATCCTCTATACATCTACTCCTATATTTTTTGGTTGATAACTAATAAACAATGAAGATACATTCATTGGGTAGAGATCCTCCCAATGGCCGTGGAGAGAAGAGGGATTTAGATTAAATGTAGTTAGAGATGAGTGCAGTCGTTAGAACTGTCAAACTGGGTCACCCGGCTCAGCCTGGTCTACTAGGGCAAAACATAAAAGCGGGCTAGATTGGGTTAGCCCAATTGTCAATTGAGATGTGTTTTATGTAGCTCGACCCAACCCAAAACACTAGGCTAGCGAGCCGGCCCACGGCCCAGTCTAACTTTTACAAAGAAAGCCATAAAAATTGTTCAAAAAACATAAAAAAGCAGGCCCAGTTTGAGACATGGGATAGGCCAAAACGCCCGGTTCGTTTCTAGGCTTCTATTTAATGAGCTCGACCCAACCTAAAATGATGGGCCATTGGGTCTGTCTGTTGGGTTGGGCCGGAATTGACAGCTCTAGCAGTCGTGCAGTCGATAAGTTTTGGAGCCATTTGATTAAGATCGGAATGTTCAGATGTTAAGATCAGTTCCAAAGGAGGTGGTTTTAGGTCAGTTTTTGGCCTAGAATCACCCTCTATATCGTATTTCTGTCTTTTCATCTAAATAAGTGGTTATCATATATATCTAGTTTCTATTTCGTCGGTTGTCGGGTGCGGCGTTATTGTTGTTCGTCGTCTTCGTGCGACGTTTTTGATTTTCCGTCTTGTTGCGGTGTTCGTTTGGTTCAGATCGACAGATCAACTTCGACCTATTGCATATTCAACCAAAGACTAGGGCCTCAAAGTTACATATCTGAAGGCATGGATACTTCGGTGATTTTTATTTTGTCACATTTGTAGGCATTTTGCCGTTTTATGCTATTAATTTGGGTCATTAGGTGTTGTGACGTTGTTTGCAGGTTCATCCTTTGTGTTTTTAGCGATTATGAATTTATATTATCATCGATGTAATCTATCAATTTGAATGAATGAATATCCATTTTAGAAAGGAATAATGAATCGTGTTTATTCATGAGAAAGATAAATAAAAAAAATCAATTTGAAATTACTTTTGTTTAAGAAAGTAATTCACACCCTTCGTCTTTCTCCTAACAACATTTGCGTACATTTTGTAGAATGTATTTCTTAAAGAAAGAATGGGATTTGTCCGAATAGCAATGGAGATGGGCCAACCCCTTGTTCCAGTTTTCTGCTTTGGCCAGGTATTTCTCATGCTAGCTAATAAGCTTTTTCATATTCTTTTTAAATCAGACTATACAATACTAAGTAATACTAAAGTATTCAAGTATATATATATATATATATATATATATATATATATATATTCATCAGCCTTCTCTAACTATAATTAGATCATGTTTATTGGCGTTTTTTATCTTATCTTCTCATACAAATTGTCTATATATATTTGACGTTGGGTGCAATCATGGTACAGACAAATGTGTATAAGTGGTGGAAAGCTCCTGGAAAGCTAATTCAAAGTCTTGCAATGTCTATGAAGATCTTCCCATTATTATTTTGGGGAATATATGGGTATGCACGACAACTTTTGCTTCTTGCTTCTGCTTTCTTTATAGCCAAAGAGTTCTAGGATTATGACAAAAGAATACATTATTAGCACCTCATCCTTCAAATAAATTCACGTATGGATCTTTGGGTTGAAACTAATTTCAAGCTTGAGTGTGAGTGATTAACGCACTTCTTTTAAAGGGACAGACTCAGTTATTACTTGGATTTGATCCACAATGATGGAACAAATTTGAGGTAGACTTTACTTACCTCTCGGCCGTACTACGAATTGGATTGGAACTTGGAACCCATAGATATATAGAACCAATATAATATAATAACTAATGAAACTCACTTGAATTTCAACGACAAAATAGAAACGCATTGAACAAAAAATGGACTTAGAATATAAGGTTGAATCTAACTCAACCCTATAATACTGACTTGTAAGGTAAATGTGTCATTTCATTATATACTCTTTTCATACCATATCTCTAATCAATTCCAGTTACGTGTAGTCAACTGCTAATATGGATGTGCATAGTTAACACACAAAAATTTAATGTCAAGAAAGTAGGTCACGAATCATTTTATTCTTCTCTTCAGATCTCCCGTACCATTCCAAAGTCCATTGTATGTCGTGGTTGGTAGACCAATTGAGCTTGAGAAAAATCCAGAACCAACAAGAGAGCAGGTATATGTATACCATTTAAAATTAATAAATTTAAGCAATTTGAAGGATATTATATTTTCAAACCCCAAACAGCGTCTTAACTTATAATTATAACCATGTGAAAATATTTTGAATATGTATTTTTGGTTATAACGAGAGTTCATGGGTATGAAGTGACAATCATACATGATCATAGTGACAATCTTATGATATTAGGTTGCCAAAGTACATAATCAGTTTGTAGAAGCACTTCAAGATCTTTTTGAACGACACAAAGCTGAAGCTGGATTTAAAGACCTTGAGTTGAAAATTGTTTGAAAGGACCATGATTCCATCCCTAATTCTCATTGATTCATATATTTATTTTATTCTCTTTTTATTTTTGATAGGCGATGTTAGTGGGAGGTGAGGGAAATATTAGTTTCTGGGGTTTGAACACGAGACCTCATTCTTGCACTTATTTGGTGCACTCATTCAGTATCCCTTAGCTCACTAACTGAGCTACCTACTTGGGATTTTATACTCTTTCTTTTTTCACCATGTTTGTATCTTTGGGAATTTACCTTATTAGCCCATTATTAAGAATATAAATTCTAATAAGAAGTAATTAGTTTGTTAAAATTTTTGGTTAGTTAGTCATCTCTAAAGCTCTACTATAGAGACGCTTCCGATCTTACCTTTTTGATGTTTGTGAATCTGCAACAACAAAGGAGAACAACGACTCTGATACCATCTTATAATTTTGGTTGGGTCTATCTCAACCCTACAAAACAGATATACTTCCCATCTACAAACTCTTTTGCAGGTCATATCCATTATAAACAGTAAAAGAAGTAATAATTATAGAAACGAAAACTAAAATTGAGACACAATATTGGTCACACATTTCAACCAATCTTTGCCTATGTCTGCGACTACAGAGGAGCTATAGTTCCGTCTTATTGCTTGAATGAAATTAGGATTAGGATTTCAGTGCTACAATAGGTATTTATAATTGTTATACCGTAATTTTGTCCGACTAACCTAAAATTTGAAATAAAAGAAAATAATATCAAATTTTTGGTGTTGGACTTTGCGCTTTATTTTTCTTGATTATTTAGAAAAAGGCTAAAATAGACTTATCTTATTAATATTTTTAGTAAAAAAATATACAAATAGAAAAAGACAAAATAAACAAAAGTAGAGAAAAATCAAAAATGAAATTATCTTTATTGCACAAGTTTTATGATCAGGATCAACAAATAAGATTTGTGATCAGTGTTATCAGAACCGGTCCGGACCGGGACCCGGTGGTCTTCCCGGGCCGGGCAGCGTGCAGGACCGGATCTGTAGTTGGCCCGGTGATGACGTCATCGGACCGGTGAAAAACCGGGTCGGACCGGTTGGTCCTCTTTTTTTTTTTTTTTTTTTTAAGATGAACCAATTATAAATTTTGCATGTTTTCACAAAAAAGGCTTGGGTGGGGTTCGAACCCCCTCCCTAGTATTCAACATTTCAACTTTTTAACCACTAAGCTATCTATTATTTGTTGATATTGTCCCGCATTCATTAAATATAATCAATTCCGGATATGTTAATTTTTTTTGCACATTCTTTCATTAATAGTTTTGATTAAACACACATTTTTTTGACAAATTGATTCAAGTTCAACACTCATAAACATGTTAGTAAATGTATAATTATAAATAAAATTATAATAAAATTTCTATATTAATAAATGTATACTTTCTTAGTATATATTATAATTTTTTGAATTTATTTAATATAGACCGGGTCATGCCGGTCCGACTAGAGACCCGCGGTCCGACCCCGGGTCTAGTGACCCGGTGCCTTGACCGGGTCGATGGCCGGTCCGGGTCTGATAACACTGCTTGTGATATCCCTCCTAGTCAACTTCCTCGGCCGTGTTTTAAAGGTGATGACTTAGCAATTTCAATTCCGGAAGAGGAGTACATGGCAGGCTTGGAAGGATGCAAGACACACCTTCATGGACGAATTTTACTCTCAAAGGGAGACACTCCTATCAAGTTAGATGCTTTGAAATCCAAAGGGAGACACGCCTATCAAGTTAGATGCTTTGAAATCCAAACTTCAAGTGCTTTAGCAGTCAACATGTAAGTGGGGTCTGATTTCTTTAGGGAAATGATATTATGAATTTTCTTTTCCTGTGTGGATGATTTACGGAGAATTCAGTCACAACCTTCTTGGCCATGCAAGCCAGGGGTTCTTCGGTTGTTTGCCTGGCAGCCGGATTTTAATCCTTCAAATATAAAACATTCAAATCTACAATGTTTGATTAAACTTACAAGTTTTGCTCAAGAATATTGGAGACCCAAAATCCTTTTTGCTATTGCTAGCTGTGTTGGAATACCAATTCGACTAGATGATACAACAAGTAAGAGCTCATTTGACAAATCTTTTGGTCATTTTGCACGCATCTTGGTTGATTTAGATCTGACATCAGAGCTTAGGAATCAAATTCTAGTTGAGAAGTCGGGTTATGATTTCTTAGTGGGCATTGAATATGAAAAGTTTCCCTCCTTTTGTATGAATTGCAAAGCTGTCGGACATACCACTGGTGCTTGCAAAGGCAGGAAACACTCTGGTGGGGAAAATCAGGCAAAGCGGGTTTATATCTCTAAGCCTCAGGCTATTGATAATGTGAATTTCAAACAGAAAATTGATCAACAACCTATTGATATGCATCAGCAGCCTCGCTTAAAGACAAATTCTATCTCTGTTTCCTTTTGATATCTGACTTTTGTTAGCGGGTCTTAGAATCTTCAGGACTTCAGTTGTTGGCCAGAGTTTGGTTGGTTATTATTCTGTCTCAAGGAAAGCTTTTGTCTCTGTCTCTTGTATCTAACTATTGTTAATTAACTTTTTTATTCTAGTTTCTAGGATGAAGTGTTTTAGGGGTCTCTGTTAGCGGCTCCTACTATGGTGTTGACTTTAGTTTATCTTTTGTCAAGGTTTTGGTCTAGTCCCCCCTTGTGCTCTCCATTGTCTTCTTTCTCTTTTCTCTTTCTTTTAATAAATTATGGCAGGTTGCCTGTTTGATAAAAAAAAAGAGTTATCTTTATTGATTTTTTTAATGATACCAATTATTAAATACAAATACAAAGTTTATCTTTTACAAAATATTACAAAATATAAACAATAAAGTGAACTAAATTTTACTTTTTTTTGTCAAAGAAAAATTTAACAATTAGTCTTTGATTGATTGATTCGATACATCAATGACTAGCGCTTTGCAACTCTCGGAGGCTTTTGTTTTCACTACGCTGGCGCAACCAATGCCAAGCAACCCACCGGATCCTAACGGTGCCGGCATGACGGGGGTCGTCAAGAAAGTCTCGTTTAGGGACATGCTCCCAGAGGGGAAGGAATTACCAAGAATTCGTGAAAAGAAAGATCTAATTGCAACTGGCCAAGTGAAGCTTACGCATGACAACGACAACAGCCTACTCCCACAGATCACTATTGAGGAGAAGTATTTCAATGATTTGTGTTATCCATGGAAGGAGGCTTTGGTGGTGAAGTTCCTGGGCAAGACAGTGGGGACGTCGAGATTATGGATGTGGATAATGGATTTTACATGGTTCAATGTGATCTACCTATGGACCGTGAAAAGATCATCTCAGAGGGGTCGTGGATGATGTTTGACCACTATCTTGCAGTGGCGCAATGGAACCCTCACTACAACAGATTTAAGCATTGGGAGCGCTTTTTTTAGGCCATAGGGAGCGCTTTCGAGCGCTCCTAAAGCTAGCGCTCCTGTTGCAAATCACCCAAAGGTAGCGCTCGAAAAGCGCTCCCAAAAAACAGGCAAGAGGAGCGCTTTTTATTACAAGCGCTCCTTATTCCTAGGCGCGCTAAGACAATAAGGAGCGCTTACCGTAAAAAGCGCTCCTCATGGACTTAAGAAAAGGGAGCGCTTACTGTAAAAAGCGCTACTTATGCCTAGATGCGCCTAGACCATAAGTAGCGCTTTTTACAGAAAGCGCTACCTATGCCAAATTTTAAAAAAAAAATTATTATTTCCCTATTACCAATTCCTTACTCCCAGCTTCATTAACATACTATTTCTAATATGAACTTCCAAAAATTACATAAATGATCATGTACCAAAATATGGATGTCAAAAATCAAAAATTACAACATCTTCATTAACATACTATTTCTAATAGTAATCAAAGTTACAAAGAGACTTTTCTATCAGCTCTAGCATATCCAAAATATGGAAGCTAATAATACTACTACATAAGATGAGGAATGAGGACCCAAAAAAAGTCATAACTGATAATACTGTTACATAAGATATACCAACCTTGACAACATATGGCTAGCTGAACACAAATAAAGTACTAAAAATCTATTAATATCCATTCTTAGACTGATTTCTGTGGATAGTGAAGCTTTTGTCTTTTCTTCTTTATTCCATAATTATACACAAAACTGGTGATTCAAATTTGTGGTATATAGTGAGCACTGAGCAGAAGTCAGAACAGAATTTACCTGCACGAGTAATGAAAATGTGAGAGTTTCTACTTGAGAGGCTTCATACCCTGTTAGTGTTCCAAAAAGCAGATTCCCAGTTACTGCTTGTTAGTTAAAATAAACATAGATCTTTCTCATGAAGCTGAGAACAAGATATAATATAATATTATTCTATAAAAAAGAAGCATTATAGAAGACCTCTTATCTTTCCTTTTTGACTGTAACAGAAGCTGAGAACAAGATATAATATAATATTATTCTATAAATGATCATGTACCAAAATATGCATGTCAAAAATCAAAAATTACAACATCTTCATTAACATACTATTTCTAATAGTAATCAAAGTTACAAACAGACTTTTCTATCAGCTCTATCAGCTCTAGTAATCAAAGTTACCTCATTCATTGCATTTATAATGTGGCTATTATTTTTTTTATTTTACTCTGTTTTAACTTCATATATATAACCCCCCACCATCAAAAAAAATGAGGTATACTAGTTTGATGCTTTAATACTCAGCTGAAATATATTCTACCAAAATTTGCTGGCAAGATTTAAACTTGATTATGGTACTTCAAGTTCTTAGCTCTTTCTTGGGGCAATATTGTGAACACATCAAAAACACAAAGGCTGCTTCCATTCAAAAACAGTCTTTTATTCTAATCACTAGGAACCAATATATAATTTATGCGAAACATACGTCAGGTAAATATACTTGAAGTTTAGTCATTGTAGAGCAAGCACTATGCATAATAGAAACCAATTTAAAACACTTAAGTAGGTTTTGTAGCATACCATTATAAAAGACCATGTTCGACCGGGATCATTATACCGGGCAAGCAAACAACCAGGCTGAGGGTTAAGACCATCATTAATGATATTGGAGCGCAAGATTTTCTCCTTTTCGCGAACAATATCCTCTGTGGGTTTTCCACTAAACTTCATTACTGCAGCAATTCCTCCTTCTACCTCTCTCAAGCGAACTGTTTCTTGATTGGGAATCGGTAAACTGGTCAAAAGACCAAATAGTAAGCACAAATCGCAATCAAACTAAAGATACTGCACTTCTTTTTCCTATAAAACTATATCTCTTTGAACAGAAGTTCTTTAATTTCTTAAAACCAGCAAGACTATAAACCAGACCTCTTTGTTTCTTTGTCTAATGGAAGAACTATCTGGATTGACACTTTGGAAAGGTCAGCATCCATGGCTTGAGTGAAAACAGGAGTAGTCATCGGTATCTTTTCTGCTGTGGAATTCTTTCCAAATATATATCTGTGTAGAAGAGTATTAACATATATGGATTAACATGACAGCTTTATTTGATATATAAAATCTTACCCAGCAACATCATTAAAGCCAGTATTTCCAGCTAGCTTATCTCCATTTGTTTCTACTACTACGAATGGATTATACTGTCTAACCTGTTGAACCATTAAAAAAAGAATGCATTGTTAAATAATAATTGTCAAAATTCAATCCGGTACTCAGACATATAATGTATTATCATCATTTTTGCTACATGAAACTGTGTCGTGACAGCTGATGAAAACTATCTGGATTGATGTGCAGTAGAGTGGTGCAGTGATTACAAATGGGCAACCACCAAAGGTGAAGTTTACCTTTGGATATAAGCATTAATGCAATCCTCATACGATTTCATTACTGAACAGATTAGCAGGTCAGAGATGAATGCATATCAATGCAAAAACAATATGGGAATGAATGAGAAGATTGACCTCATAATTGGCAGTCTTTTTCAATATTTGGTATTTGGGTGATTCCAATTCGGGTGTCTTGTAAATCCTCAACTGCAAAATGTCAAATCTTCATAGTCACAATCAATTTTAGAAGACATCAAGGGAAAAATGACCAAACCATACATCAAGTGTGAAATAGAATGGTACCTGTTTAATTACTTCTAGCAATCCTTCAAGCGAAAAATCAACTTTGATTATACCTGTCCAGGATGTGGAGTTCTTCAATAGAAAATTATCTTTGATTATACCTGTCCAACTGCATTGGGATTTCGGAATTCTGTCTGCCTTCCTTTAATCCTAGCCCATATACTCATTGTGTTATTACTGCACAAAGCAACAAAAAAAATCTATTTTGATTAGCTTTAAGCAGTTAGCATGCAAATAAGAGAAAAAACATGCACATTAACAGTATGAGAGAAATAAAACAAAAGTCAGTTTAGGTTTCACTGACTGAAACAACACCAGGAAAAAAAAACAGAGAGATAGAGGGAAAGAAATTACCTGTTCTCAAGGTGAGAACCGTAGCTGTCCACAGCATCTTCAAAGAGTGAAGATCAGCAACCCAGAACAACAAAACGCACGGTCAGAATCATTTTCAACAGCATCAGAACTTCAAACATTAAAAAGGAAAAGGCTAAGGCGAGCTTTTACCTGTTTGGAGATCACTACACGCAGTTCTTCAAAAACCTGAAACCAGAAACAGTTTCAGAAGTTAGGGTTTACTGTGTTGGTCAAGAACAGTAAAACCGAAACTGAAAAAATAGCAAGAACAAGTATTATACCTTCGTGTAAGCAGATCGTAGTGCGTAGAGCCAAGATCCTTCAAGATCGAACCCGAAACAGCAAAGAAACGAAGCAAATCAACGTTTGAAATATAGGGTTTCAAACCGTGGAGAAACTGAGAAGGGTAACATGTGGCGAAGGAGAGGAGGCGCAGGGTTGAGGAGGTGTGGTCGAAGGAGAGGCGAGCGAATACTGTGTACTGGCGGCGGCGCAGGGTTGAGGAAGCGCAGGGTTGAGGAGGCAGTCGAAGGAGAGGAGAGGAAGAGCGTAAACGTGTACTGGAAGGGTAACATGTGATACTGGAAGGGTTTTTGGGTTTTAGAAGAGGAAAAAAGGAAATGGAGAATAGGTAGCGCTTTCTACAAAAAGCGCTCCTGATGGGGCTATGCGAAATTTTAAATGAGGAGCGCTTTTTAGAAAGCGCTCCTGATGGGGTATGCGAGATCAAGAATAAGGAGCGCTTTTTAGAAAGCGCTCCTGATGGGGCATGCGAGATCAAGAATAAGTAGCGCTTTTTAGAAAGCGCTCCTGATGGGGTATGCGAGATTTTGAATGAGGAGCGCTTTTGTGGAAAGCGCTACTCATGGCGCTAGATAGGGAGCGCTTTTTAAAAAGCGTTCCTGATGGGTGCGCTCTTTTTTGGTGTTTTTGGCGTAGTGCCTAAATTTGCCTCACCACACGCGAAGGTGGAGAAGACTATGGTTTGGATTAGGTTCACAGGGCTTAACTTATTGTATTATGATGAAAGTTTTCTTCTTGCTTTGGCAACTGCGGTAGGTACTCCGGTGAAAGTGGACTCTAATACTCTAAAGTAGAGCGAGGGCGTTTTACTCGCATCTGTCTGGAGATCGATCTGACCAAGCCAGTGGTGGGGAAAGTATGCATCAACGATGATTGGTACAAAGTTCAATACAAGGGTCTACACATCATCTGTGCATCCTGTGGTTGTTATGGGCACTACTCTAGAAATTGCACAATACCGAAGGTGCAACTGGCAGATGGTAATACTGGGGGTGGTCCGACTACTTCGACGGCAGTGGAAGGGACTGTGATTGCGGCGCAACAACCTGTGTCAACCCAACTACAATCACGGCGGAATTAGTGGAAGGGATGGACGAAAAAAATGCAACAACGGATAAGGAAGAAATTGAATTGCATGGGGAGTGGCTAACTGTATCACGTAAAAAACGGCAGAGTGGGCCGAAGAAAAAGGAAGCCAAGAAAGGAATCAACAGTCATGCTAATCAATATGGAAGTCAAAGTCAACTTAAAAAGAGTAATTCCTCAACAGACAGAAACAAATTTGTGGCGCTTATTAATCATGGGCCAACTCATACGGGTCCACATGCAAGTCAAATATTAAAGTCCAATCCATTGAAAAAAAGGTTTAAATATATATTACCCCCTGCAAATATACCCATTATCCATTTACCCCCTGCAAAAAAAAACATTTAAAACAAACCTCCCAAAATATAATTTGATCCAGTTACACCCCTCTGTTAGTTTTTTTGCTAACAGAGTTAACTTTGCTGACGTGGATACCTAGTGGTGCCTAATTAAATGCTGAGCTGTCCTCACTTATACACGTGTATGTTACCCCCCTCACTTTGTCACTTCATCATCTTCCCTCTTGTCACTTCATCTTCTCCCTCTGCTCCATGCTCCATCTCCCTCAGCTCAGCTCACTGCATCATCTCATCATCTCCCCTTTCCTCACCTCCGCTCAGCTCAGCTCACTCGCATCATCTCCCTCAGCTCATTGCATCATCTCACTTTGTCACTGTATCACCTCATCATCTCCCCTTCACTCACCTCCGCTCAGCTCAGCTCACTCGCATCATTCGCGTAGATCTAGGGTTTCTGTTTAAGCTAGAAGAAAGGAAGCTCACGCACGCGAAGAGTAGCTTTGCAGAGCTCATTGAAGTAGACGTGTACGAAGTGCTCGGTTTATCGCAAAAACAGATTTGAATAATCCCTCACTACCTTTTTTTAGTTTCTGCCTTTAATGTACGATTGTAGGGGTGGGGGGGACCACGATGTAGAAAGCTTGCTTTGATTTTTGTGTTCCAGTTTGCATGAAATGTCCTTTATAGCCCTGATTCTGATTTGTACTATTTTATTTCCTTATACAGGGATGTCTATCACTGTTGTGTTCCACCATGGGGGGGAGTTTGTCAAAAATTGTACTCTAGAGTATGAAGGGGGCAGTGAGACAGCTATGAAAGGGCAGGATGTGGATAAATGGAGCTATTTTGAAGCAGTTGGTATTGTCAATGAGTTGGGGTTTGAGGCTGGTAGTTATAGTCTTTGGTGGAAGAAAGAGGAAGAAGTGTTGTTCAACAGATTTTTGTGTGATGAGGATGCATTAAAAATAGTTGATCATGCATTGAAGTTCAAAGTTGAGGCTCATATCTACATTGAGCACATTGACCAACCTGAACCTTCAACTGAAGCCACAAATGAAGAAAGTGATAGTGATGATGAGCTTAAGGGAATTCATATGGCTGTTGAAACAAAATTCTGGTGTAAGCATGCATTCTCTCACTATCCTAAGTGTGATATTGTAATGAATAACTTGGCCGAAGGTTTCAATAGTACCATATTAACTGCTAGAGATAAGCCTATTATAACCATGTGTGAGTGGATTAGAGATTATTTAATGGTTAGGATTACTAAGCAGAGGGCAAAATTAGAGAGATGGCCACATAGAGTTATGCCTAAACCTATGAAGAGGTTAGATAAGGAAGTTGAAGGCAGTGGCAATTGGTTTGCTACATGGTCTGGTGAACTTCAGTTTCAGATAAACCATGCTTATGGCAATAGGGCTTTTGTTGTTGACCTAGGGAAAATGACATGCACTTGTAACTTTTGGCAATTAGTTGGTATTCCATGTAGGCATGCATGTGCACCAGTTCAATCTGCACCAGTTCAATCTGCACCAGTTCAATCTGCACCACTTCAGTCTGCATCTGTTCAATCAGCACCTGTTCAATCAGCACCAGTTCAACAATCTGCATCAGCATCTGTTCAATCTGCACCTGTTCAATCAGCACCAGTTCAACAACCTGCATCAGTTCAACAATCTGCATCAGTTCAACAATCTGCACCAGTTCATGTAACTGTCAATGCTGTCAATGCTTCTGCTGCTGGAAGTGACCCAGGTCTCAAGAGGACTAAACTTCCAGTTAAAAAAAGGATTAACCTTGGTCTCAAGAGGACTAGAATGAGTACAAGGATAAAGAAAACTGTACTACCTTATAGATATACTGGATGGGTGTTTAACACAAGAGAATGTGAATTGAAGAAGAAGAAGATGGAACTAATGTATTTAGGAAACTAATGTATTTTGGAACTTTATGTATTTTTGTTTTCATGTATTTTTGTTTTCATGTATTTTGGAACTCATGTACTGGTTGAATGAAGTGATGACCCAAACAGTTTATGTATTATCAGTTTATCTATTATCCGTTCCAGTTTGTTATCTCACTTCCAGTTTATGTTATCTCATTTCCAGTTTATGTTTTCATGTATTTTTGTTTTCATGTATTCTGCAACAATGAATTGGATCAGTTTATCTATTTACCAGTTACAGCTTGGATCAGTTTACAGCTTCGAACTAATTATAAACAACCACAGTGAAACAAAGTTAAACTGAAACAGACTTCAACTTCATTGATAATTAAACTTCATTGATACAAACAACTTCATTGATACAAACAACTTCATTGATACAAACACAACACAATGAATTGTCACTAACATTGCACCTAATCCAACCCATTCATATTGCCTTTGATTACAATAACACAAACACTAACACAAATACTACAGCTTCAGCCTATTTTTTTACCAAATCTAATTTCTGAAATGCTACAAACACAATGACTAAAATTAGTTTTGCTTGCATCCAATTCTTTTTCTTCCTCTCATCTAACAACTTCAGCTTCAGCCTTGAAACTTTGTTTGACTCCCAATCCTTGAAAATGTCACCACATTTGCATTGAGAAATTGTGTGTGTTGCTGATTCCAATTGCTTGTTTTCTTCTGTTTCAGAAACTGTAACCATCTTCACTCTACGAAAATCTAGTTCATCATCCCAAATAAACAACTTGCAGCTAATTCGCTTCTACATAGATTAACAAATACATACATCTTAGGATTTTCAGAATCTTCTTCCAGATTAACAAATACACAGATTAACAAATACACAGATTACTTACCCCCCAATTAATACACTTCCAAAATCTTCTTCCAGGATTTTCAGAAGTGTTTGAAATCCATAAACGCATTGGCTCGCGACATCCACAAACAGGGAGTTCCCCTTGCCCTTGCCTTGATACAGCATTCGAAGATGTGTTGCTTGTGGCCATTGCTGTGAACTAACGAAGATGGAAGAAGAGAGAACAAGATGGAGGACGAAGACTGGTTCGTGAGAGAGAGAGAAGAAGATGGAAGAAGATAGAACAAAATGGAGGACGAAGACTGGTTCGTGAGAGAGAGAGAGAAGAAGATGGAAGAAGAGAGAACAAAATGGGGGACGAAGACTGGTTCGTGAGAGAGAGAGAAGAAGATGGAAGAAGATGAATGGAAGATGGACCAGTTCAATTTCTGGTTTGCTTCGTGAGAGAGAAGAAGAAACTGAGAACCCTAGAAGATGGAAGAAGGGAAGATGATGAATTGGACATACACGTGTATAAGTGAGGACAGCTCAGCATTTAATTAGGCACCACTAGGCATCCACGTCAGCAAAGTTAACTCTGTTAGCAAAAAAACTAACAGAGGGGTGTAACTGGATCAAATTATATTTTGGGAGGTTTGTTTTAAACGTTTTTTTTTTGCGGGGGGGTAAATGGATAATGGGTACATTTGCAGGGGGGTAATATATATTTAAACCTTGAAAAAAAGAATGGTTTTCTTTTTTAACCCCATCACATCTCTATCTACCCCCATCGACCCTGCGAAAAGACGCAATTGCCCTTCACAAAAGTTAAAAATCTCGAACGTATCCTGATTTCAATTTTTTTTTGGAAATCGGATTTAGGTAAATCCGATTTCCACTAAAAATTTAAAAAAATTTAAATCGGATTTAGGTAAATTCGATTTCCACTAAAAATTTTAAAAAATTAAAATCAGATTTATTTAAGATGGGGTAGATCCGCTTTTAAAAATAACAAATCGGATTTACGTTAAGTGGGGATAAATCCGATTTGTTATTTTTAAAAGCGGATCTACCCCCATATAAGGTAAATTCGCTTTTAAAAATAACCAAAGCGGATTTACCTTATGTGGGGGTAAATCCGCTTTGTTAACCGAATTAATAAATAAATAAATCAGTTAAAATTTTAGATACAAATTTCGACCGTCTTTTGGTTCTGTTTAGTGTGTAGTTCGTTAACACGTGACAATATTGTACGCCGGGAGAATAATTTAGGCTAAAAAAATCAGTTTTCGGGCAACCTACTCAAATTGTAATGAAACCACATTTTTTAAATCCGAAAAATATCAAGGATCAATACTCCTTAAGAAAAAACTTCTTTTAGGATAGAGGACCTCAAAATCCCAAATTCCATCGTTTACTATTTTTTTATTAATTTTTTTAATTTTTCATAATCTCCAAAAAATCTGAAAAAATTTGCATAACCTTATTTTGGTTTTATTAGATTTTTAGTGCTGTTTTTATAATTTTTGGATTAGTTTCGGCTGTTTAACGGATTTTTAGTAGCATTTTATAACCTTTTTTAAAAAATTAAATAAAAAACAATTTTTTTTAATAACAAAATCGGATTTACCTTAGGTGGGATAAATCCGTTTTTCTTTTTTTAGGCAAATCGGATTTACCTTAGGTGGGATAAATCCGATTTTCTCTTTTTTTAGGGAAATCGGATTTATGTACCCACTAGGTAAATCCGATTTCTAAAATAACAAAGCGGATTTACCTTCAGCTAAGGTAAATCCGAGCGAATTGCAAGTTGGGCAGGGGTATTTTCGGGTTTTAGCAATTTGATGGGGGTAGATGAGAGCTGATGGGGGTACAAAAAAACCCCAAAAAGAAAGAAAGACACGGGGGATTTGGAGCGTGGTGAAGCCTCACGTGTTGGGCTGGCAGACGCTAATGGTACTAACAAGGCCCAACCAACTACCTCAACTCCCACTCAACATCCACATGTGCCTCGACCCACTGCTAACACCGCGAGGAATGGGCCTGTTATCTTGCAGCGGCCTAGTGTAGTGGAGCGAAGGGAAACCGCAATGGACGCTGATGCCATTCAACGGTACCGTACCAATCATGATAAGCAGGTGGAACCAGTAAACGGAGGTGCAAACAGCGACCACAATGCAACGCTCAACATTGATGAAGTAGAGGTAGTAAAGGAGACTCCCCTTTGCTGGGAGGAACCTCACGATGAAATGCTCCAACGAGGTTACGCTTTTTTGGCTCAATCATCTATTTGATGGGATGATTGAGTTCAAAGAAGTAACTGTGCTCTCCTGGAATATCTGGGGAGCTCGTAACAAAAAAGCTCATAGACACTTGATGGAATTAATTCGGAAATATTCCCCGACCATTTTGGTGATTATGGAAACACACGTTCCATTCGCAAGAACCACTAACTTTTGGGCTCGCAGTGGTTATAGTCGTGTAGCTATTGAAGATGCAAGAGGTCATTCAGGTGATTTGTGGATCCTCCGTCAGAATGGTTGTAATGTCTCTACATCGGTCATCGACTCTCACGAGTGTGCCATTACTATCGAACTAAAAATAGGAGATAAGGCTTGGTATCTTACAGGTATTTATGCTAGTCCGGTTTATACTACGAGATTGCTATTTTGGGAGTACCTAATTCACCTACGGGCGATCGTTAGTGGACCGTCGATGTTAATTGGTGACTTCAATGAAATACTCCTTCCCAATGAGCAATGAGGAGGTAACTTTAATATCAACAGGGCAGATGCTTTTCTGAGGGTCTTGGATAATTGCAACTTGGTGAATGTAACTACGGAGGGTGGGTTGTTCACATGGACAAGGACTTGTAGAGGCTACCGTCGGGTTTCCAATAAGCTTGATCGGGGTCTTTCTAGTGTTGATTTGGCTCCACCAGTTTTCCGAGGCTTTTATTGAATTGCTTCACAGAATGCACTCTGACCACCATCCCCTTCTTCTCTGTTGTGGGGGCACTCCTCGGGTCCGAGGTGTTCGTCCCTTCCGCTTTGACGCAGCTTGGATCACCCATCCTGAGGACCTAGAAGTTGTTAGCAACGCCTGGGCGAAGGAGTCTAATCCCACTCTAGCGCTCCAACGAGTTCAGGAGGACTCTATCACTTTCAACAGGGACATTTTTGGCAACATAAGGAAGAAGAAGCAAAGCTTGGAAAATAGATTTAAGGGTATGCACCGAGCCTTGGAGAGGACCGATTCAGCAAGCCTTGTTATCTTGGAGCAACAGTTGCAAAATGAGTATGACCAGATTCTAGCTCAAGAGGAGATTCACTGGTTTCAGAAATCGCGTGATAAATGGATACAGTTTGGAGATCGTAATACTCGATTTTTTCATGCTCAAACTACCATTAGAAGGAAAAGGAATAAAATTCATGGTTTTACGCTTCCCAACGGCATTTGGTGCAATGATGATGCCACGCTCCAGCAAGAAGCCATTACGTACTTTTAGAGCCTTTTCGCTAGCCCCCAATGGTGATGCTATCAACCTGCCACTACAAAAAAAGGTTATTAGCGACGGAATTTTCCCTCGCTAAACGTCTCATTTCCGTCGCTAATGACCATTTGTGAGGGAATTAGCGAGGGACTGATTCCCTCGCTAATGGAATTAGCGAGGGAATTTTAATCCCTCGCTAATTAGCGACGGACTGATTTCCAAGCCATTTTCTTTAAGCAGTATTGGAACCTGATTGGCAACAATGTTAGCCAACTGGTTAGCCAAGCCTTTGCTACAGGAACTTTTGATCACAAGCTAGCGGAGACTTTAATTGTGCTTATTCCTAAGGTTGACATCCCCGCAACTTTAAGGAGTTGCGACCCATAAGTTTGTGCAATACCATCTACAAGCTCATCATGAAGGTTCTTGTGAATCGGATTCGTCCGTGTCTTGATCAAATCATAGGACCTTATCAAAGTAGTTTTCTTCCAGGTAGAGGGACATGTGATAAGGCCATCATCCTCCATGAAGTTCTTCATTCCATGCGCAAATCTACCAAAAAGAAAGGAGATGTTGCATACAAGATTGATTTGGAGAAGGCCTGTGATCACGTCAACTGGCAATTTCTGGATGATTGTTTGAAGGAGTTTGGTTTTCCGGCCATAACGATCGATCTTATTATGCATTGTGTTTGCTCTTCATCCTTATCTCTCATTTGGAATGGGAAGCGAACACCGTCTTTTGTTATCTGCATGGAAAAGCTATCTGCAGGGAGATCCCTTATCGCTCTATCTGTTTGTTATCTGCATGGAAAAGCTATCTCATATGATCTGAAGTGCTATAGAGGAAAACAAGTGGAAACCTATAACGGTGTCACAAAACGGTCCCCAACTGTCTCACCTCTTCTTCGCCGACGACGTCTTGTTGTTCTCTAAGGCCACAATGGAGCAGGCCAATATAGTTGCGGATTTCTCCACCTTTGCTAACTGTTCGGGCTTACGTGTGAATGTTATGAAGTCCAGAGCCATTTTCTCCAAAGGCGTGGGTAGAGGTACCATCTCTCATATTGTAAATTCTACAGGTATTCACAGCTCTACTTCTTTTGATAGGTATCTGGGGTTTCCTATGGTGCAAGGTCGAGTTAAAAAGAACGACTTTGAGTTTTTAATAACGAAGGTAAATACAAGACTTGCTTCTTGGAAGAATAATTTGTTGAATAGAGCGGGGCGCATTACTCTCTCTAAATCAGTGTTGACTTCAATTCCCACCTACTATATGCAATTAGTCTGGCTTCCTCAGTCAATTTGCTATAATATTGATAGAGCAGCTAGAGATTTCATTTGGAAGGGGAACAATTTGAAGGGTGTGAACTTAGTGGGCTGGAATACTATCACTAAATCTAGAATGGATGGTGGTCTTGGGGTGCGAGTGGCTCGACATGCCAACACGGCTATGCTAGGTAAGCTTGTTTGGGACCTTCATAAAGATTCTGAGAAGTTATGGGTTCAGGTGGTGAAAGAGAAATACATGGGGACTGAATCAGTGTTGCAAGTCGGAAAGAAAGCTGGATTGCGAACGTGGAACTCTATAATAAAAGCTAGAGATGTACTTAAAGAAGGTTACTCTTTCAGACTTGGCAACGGTAACTCTTCATTTTGGTATGTCCCTTGGACTCGCTTGGGCCGCGTTAGCGCTCGCGTTTCGTACGTGGATATACACGAAACTCACCTTGCCATTAATGACCTCTTTCGCAATGGCCAGTGGCATCTGGGGGACTTATATACCCCCCCTCCCCAATGTATTTCGGACCACATCTTGAATTCTCACATTTGCCTCAACTCCGCGGTTTTTGACGGTTATATATGGATGAGTAGGCAAGATGGTCATTATACGACTCAAGTAGGTTACAAGTGGCTTCTCAATACCAATCATGAGCTGCCCATTGAGGATCTCGAAGAGAGCTGGTTGTGGATTTGGCGGTTACCTACACCAGAGAAAGTTAAGCTCTGTTGTTGGCTTCTTTATCACCAAGCTGCTCCAACCGCTACACTCCTTCATCACAGAGGTATAACTCAATCTCCTAATTATCAACACTGCATGGCTGGCCCTGAGAATATTCTTCATTGTTTGAGGGATTTTCCCCTCTCAAAACAAGTTTGGCTAGTGTTTGGATTTGCCAATGTTGCATTTTTCTGTCTCGGACCGCAAGCGCTGGATCATCCATGGCACGACAGGGAACAATAACTACCTTTTCTTGGCGGCATTGTGGTGCCTTTGGCGTGCCCGCAACATGACTCGTATTGGTGGCGAGACTATCCACAGCTTTCAGGTGCAATTGCATGTGGCGAGCTTTTTTCAGCTGCTAGTTAAGCTATTTCCGATGCCCCCTCCTCGTCTAGACCTCCCCGCCTTGTGAATTGTCATGCAACAGGCGAGCCCAACGTAGTTTTAAATGTTGATGGGAGTAGTATTGGTAAACCTGGTCCGTCCGGTTTTGGTGGCTTGGTGCGCACTAGTGAAGGTGTTTGGCTCCATGGTTTTGCTGGGAATCTGGGCCATACTGATAGTTTGCATGCTGAGCTCATTGCCCTGCTTCATGGTCTTAAGCTTTCTTGGGATAAAGGATACCGCGATGTTACATGTTACTCCGATTCTCAGAACTCTTTGAAGCTTATCAAGGGAATGCCGACCGAGTGGCATATCTGTGCCTCTATCATTCAAAGTGTGAAGGACCTTCTTCGCCGCGACTGGGTTGTCCATGTTGAGCATACCTTGCGCGAGGGGAACGCTTGCGCCGACTTTCTTGCGAGATTGGGAGCTACGGAGACCAGCGCTTGGAGTTATTTTCCGACGCCCCTCTTGGAATAACGCCTCTGCTTGAAGCAGACGCGAGTGGTACTAGCTTTGTAAGGCCTTAGTGCCGTAGTTTGCTTTTTTTCTTTTTCTTTTGCACAACTCTTACCAAAAAAAATAATACAAATACAGAGCATGCACGTGGTTCTTGCAACTTCTCATTACATTTTCAGCCTTAGTCCAATACGCCCTTATTCTTGCTCTTTTGATTGTTTCCCATTTTGACCAATCCAAGCAGCTTTGCAGGTACCACCCTGAAAACACCCAACAGACACCCCACACTCCATTCCGGTGACAACACAACTTCAAGAACTTGGCACCTATCACCGGACAATAATACAAACAGAAAAGAAAAGCTGATGTCATGTACAATTGTACAGAGGTCATGCGCCTTGCCTTTACCTCTCCATCTGTTTTCAAGCACAAGCCAAACTTTCCTTTTTTTGGTCCCATTGTCTTCTTCTCTTTTGTGTGGTACAAACAAACAGCTTTGCAGAATGTGTGTGTGTGTGGGGGGGGGGGATCGATTTGGTCAAAACAAAATGTGAAGAGGATCAATATCAGAAATAAAAAGTGAAAGGAATGAAACCGGAAAAAAAGAGGAATAATAGAGTGGAAGCAATTATAGAGAAATCAAAAATGGAAAATATGAGAAAGATACCTCAACACGTCTCCCGTGGAGGTAGCTCTCCACCTTCCTTTCATGTTTACACCCAAAACCTCGCTACCTCTACCACCACGGCCAGAACAGCCGCCGTTATCACAACTGTGATCTCCGGCGAGCATCACCGCCATCATCGGCGTACCACCGCTCGCAGCCATCCATCTCGGTCCAAACCTCACTCTACCGCCTCTCTCTCTCCTCGCGTCCCAACCCCCCTCTCTCCCACGGTTATGTTTCTCTCTCTGGATCGGCTTCTCTCTCTTTCATGCTTGTTGCCATGGCCAAGTGGTTTTATTCATCTTTTCCATTGAAGTGGCTCCGCAGGTCTTGTTAGAATAGAGTTTCCCAAATCCTAACTTTTGTTTATGGGTTCAATTAGTGTACACATACTTCGTAAAAGTTATTACACTATCCACCAATAAAAATACATGGTAAGAATGACACATCAGGTGGTTACTTATTGAGTAATTTCTTTTTAATGATGTGTCAGCCTATAATTGGTAGATAGTGTAAAACATGTATAAACATATTGTAACTCTTTGTTTATATACCACTTTCATTTTTTATTATTATTCAATAATCATTTTTTTTAGGAAAACAAATGAAGAAGCTAATGCTTTGTTTTACCTCCCTCATATTCGTGAACCCCTCCCATTTATGTGATTTTTTATTTATTTTTATTTTTGTTTTATTAAATAATAACTATCTTCTTTTTATATCTGTTTGTTTTTACTATTTGAACCCCCTTGTTTTAATCACTCAGCTCCTCTTTCAAAAATTAATTATGAGCATCTCACTTCTATTTTTGAGTCTTGGGTCTTTGCTCACTCTTTTTATTTTTACTAGTACAGAGTTCTACTTACCTTCACTCAATTTTAACTAATTTTTCATATCACACTTTCATCTAACATGCTAAAAAAACTCAATTTAATGTTCCAAATATGTTCTTAGCAATAGTCACACTAAGTTTAACTTGCTTGATCATTGTGAGAATCACTAACTTTTCAAATAGACAATTAATAGTGATCACTAACTTTTTTTTCATGTAAAAAAACAGCCTTTTGATTTCAAAAATCATTCAAATAATAAAAATCACCAACACACAAATATTTTCTACCCCAAAATTACGTAGCATTTGATTATCTATTCGGAGATACATAAGAGCAAAAGGGGCACACGTCTATCCAGCGCAATAATAAAAAAATCTTTTTTAGGTCTTTTCTAAAACGTTTCATTAAGTCTTCTAATTCATTTTTTATTCATAGTAAAATGGAAATATATATATATATATATATATATATATATATATATATATATATATATATATATATATATATATATAGTTAAAGTTAATATAGTTTTGGACAACTAATCAGTGGTAACCTTTTTCGAAGGGATGCGCTGGAGTGCAATTACCTTCCCCCACGCAAAATCGACTCCCGGACCCAAATTTTGATTTTCAATACCGTTTTTGTTTTTAAATGAATTTTACAATATTTTCTCTAATAATAAAATATTGGTGACGACTTCATTGAACACACCCCCTAGTGAACCTTACTGCGAGTGGGTAGCGCCCCACACCCCCTAGTGCACGCATTTGCGTGCTAATGTCACGCCATGGCATGCTAGCTCTTTAGTGCACACACTTGCTCTTCAGCACACACACACTTGCTCTTCAGCGCACGCATTTGCGTGCTAATGTCAAGCTATGGCGTGCTAGTTCTTCAGCGCACCCGTGTGTGTGCCAATGTCACACCATGGTGTGCTAGTATATATGATCGATACCCAACAATCTCCACCTTGGCACATATAAAACTCCTATGAGGATTCACTGTGTGATGTTCACAACCTTGTCACTGAGGGGTAGACCTCCTGCTTAACAATGAGTAACATGTAACAAGTCCAAGCACTGCTTGAACTTGTCACTGGTGACTGGCTTGGACAACATATCAGCTGCAGTATCTGAAGTATGAACCTTTTGAAGTAAAATCTGACCAGATACAAGTAGCTCCCTAATCTTGTGAAACCTCACATCAATATGCTTTGTCTTGGCGTGATACACCCGATTCTTTTCCAAGTAAGTGGCACTCTGACTATCACAATGCAACTGAACATAGTCTGGATCACTCATTTCACCGCTAAACATGATACCATGACCTGTTGTACCCTTTAAGTACCTGAAAATATACTTGACTGCTTCCCAATAATGTTTTCCTTATTTGGACATAAGCTTGTGTCAAATCTGGTCTAGTGCAGACCATAGCATACATTAAAAACCAACAACACTAGCATAAGGAACCTTTGACATATACTCAACTTTTGCATCTGTCTTTGGACATTGATCCAAGGAGAGTTTAAAGTGATTCGCCAATGGAGTACTCACAGCCTTCTAATTGCTCATGTCAAATCTGTCTAGCACTTGTTCAACATAGCTTCTCTGAGAGAGCCATCATTTTCTAGCACCCCTATGTGTGTGAATTTCCATCCCAAAATTCTTCTTGGCAGCACCTAAGTCTTTCATATCAAACTTCTTTCCTAGCATGATTTTCAATTGGTTTACGTCGTGTCAATGATTAGCAGCAATCACCATACCACTGTCTTGCTTTAAACCATACAAAAACCCCTTGAATTTACAAACTAGTATGCCACGTCCAGTATCACTGAAACCCTCCACTGCTCCACGTAAATTTTTTCATCTAGATTACCATCGAGAAAAGCTATTTTCACATCCATCTGCTCTAAATGCATATCTCGGCTAGCTACCAAGGCTAACACTTCCCTGATAGAGGCATGTCTGACGACCGAAGATAAAATTTCAACATAGTCAATCCCCTTCTGTTGTGAGTACCCCTTTGCTACAAGACGAGCCTTAAACTTTTCCCCTTCTTTTTCTGTTATTACTATTTCCTCTTGTACAGCCACTTGCAACTGATATCCCTTTTTACCTTAGGAAGCTGAACAAGCTCCCATGGCTCATTTTTCTACAAGGACTCTATCTCCTCCATCATAGAACTCATCCACTTATCTTTCTCCTCGCTAGCTATAGCCCCTCGAAAAGTGGACAGATCTCTAGAACTAGTAAGAAGCGCATAAGCTGTCAAGTCTTCATACCCATATCTATCTGGTGGCTTGATTTGACAATGTTGTCTGTCGCGTACTAGAGAATAATCATGAACTCCACCTGAATCTTCAGGTCCATTTTCAATTTCAGGATCAGAGCCTGGTTCGATTTGTGGTTCAGGTACCGACCGCATATTACTCACTGACGATGTCTCAATATGTACCTGAGTCACCTGATTGTTGGAAATTTCCCCTTCAGTTGCTGACACAAGTACACAACTGTTCCAACTGACTGCTTCAACATGGACTACTCATGAAACACAAAATCTCTGCTGAGTACTATCTTCTTTAAAACTGGATCCTATAACCTGAACCCCTTTAAACCTTTTGAGTAACCGATGAAGACACACTCCTTTGACTTTGGATCAAGTTTGCATCGATCTCCACTGGATATATGAACATAAGATGGACACCCAAAAATCCTTACCTTACCAAGATCAATAGGATTACCTATCCATGCCTCTTTTGCAACCTTCCCGTCCAATGAAGCTCGTGGTGACGTGTTGATAAGATAACATGTGATGTTAATTGCCTTTGCCCAGAAACCCTTTGATAATCCAGCATTAAACCGGAGACATCTTGCCCTTTCAGTTAGTGTCCTACTCATTCTTTCTGCGACACCATTCTGCTGCAGTGTCTTCCAAACTGAAAAATGCTCATGAATACCATGTTCTACACAAAAATTTTGGAAATTTGAATCAGTGTACTTTGTCCCATTATCTGACCGCAAATACTTGATTAGTTACAGACAGAATTGGAAAATTTTATGCACGGTCCGTGCGTGTCCATCAGTATGCCAAAAACTGTGACTTTTCAAGTAAACTTGGCCATTCCGATCATTCCAATACTCGTTCTGATTAATTCCGGAACATCATTACACATTAACTCAGTCCAAACATTCATCAAGGTCAGTCCAAACATTCACATATTCAGATAATCAATCAACCATATAAATCATCGTTCAAAACGTAATTTTCGTAAAAACGGTTTTGACTCGAAAACGCACGAACTGAACATAAAGACAGAACATGCAACCAGTATTTCGGAAACAAAATCCCTAAGCGAGTATAGAACTCACCGTATTGTGATGAAAATCACAAAGTACGAAACTTCTCGTTGCTTGACGACTCCGAAACTTCACGAATTCGCACCAAACGGGTCTAAACATCAAAATTGAAACCAACCCACTAAGAACTTCGAAAACATAAACTTCAACACTCCAATCTCTCCTTAGTTCCACAATGTAGCTAGCTCAAAAACTGAACCTTGCACCTCACACACCACCTACAATATTCCACAGACAACATGCAAGACAAAATTTCAAGGTTTGACCAACTTTGAGCTTCAAGCTCGAAAATGGTGGAAGGGGAAGGAGGAAGATTGAGCCAACAAAATTGGTGTCATTGGAAAGAGCTCGAATAACTGAAGAGAAAGGTCCAAGAACCACTTACATGCATCCATGGATTGAAGCTTTCTCACCTCCTTCTTCAACCTCTCACTTCGCCACTCTCCCTCTCTCTCTCTCTCTCTCTCTCTCTCTCTCTCTCTCTCTATGTTCTATGTTTTTAATTTTTCAGCAACTGAACTTGTGGGATTGAGTGTGGTCTGGTTCTATGTGTTCCAGCTGAAGGTTTTAATGAGGTGGAATTGACCATTCTACCCTTGGCTCACTAATTCTCACTAAACCCATTTTTAACCACTCAAACACAATCAATCAAATATTCAATCACATAATTCATACTATTAACGATTAAATGTTGCTTTCACGCTTCTAACATGTCCATGACTCGATTTATTATTTAATTAAATAATACTTCGCTAGTTAATTTCATAAAACGAAATTAACCGAAAATAGAGATGTTACAATGACCAGCTCAATTGGTAGTGGGAATGCATTGAGCATGTACTTGAGCCCCAGAGTACATGGTTCGATTCCCACGGAAGGCAAAAATTCCACATAGGGGTGGAGAAGGTCACGATGTACAGTTCCGGGGTAGCCTACTAGAAAGAAAAGGGACCAGGCTGTTAAAAAAAAGGATAGGTATAATTGAACAACAAGTTTGTACAATTCATGGATTTTAATTGATCAAGTTGTGAAAGCGCGATATTTATATGCTTCATTTTGTTATTATGAGTATGGCTACTTAAATTATGTGTTATTTGATTGTGGAGTACATGTGATGATGATTGATAAAATCTTTATTGCTCGAATGTGATGTTGTATGAGTTGTAATGTTAGTAGATTGCATATAAGTTTAATAGGAGGGGTGGTATAAGTAAAAGTTTGTTGTCTAAAACCCAAACCCAACTAAAACCTAAACCCGGCCATTTCCATTATAACCCCAGCTGAACACTAAAAGGGAAAGACCACTTTCCTTAACTTGCTACTAGCGGTGTGACCCGTGCTCCGCACGGGGTGAAAGCCCTAAACATGAGGTAAAAAAAATGTCAGTAAAAACACAAAATGTGTAGATTTCACATTCCATAGAAATAGAAGTTTTAACAAAGGTTTGAAGATGGAAATTCGAATTTACCTAGTTAATAAGTATTACCAATACATTTATGAATTATATATAAAGATGTTAATTAGTAGAATAAAATAGACACAAGAATGAGATAAGAGTGCTAGAAATTAAGAAGTACATTATAAGTACTAACACGGATGAAAGTGCTAGATATTATCACATATATTATGTCGTTGGAATTTTTTTGTCTACTTTGGTTGCTTTCACATGTTGGATTTCTACTAATACTCAAAGAAACTTTGATCCAGCTATGGTGGAATTTTTTTTGTCTACTTTGAACATTTAAATTTTTTTTGAACACTAAATTATCTCAAAACATGCTGCTTAGCATCACACTTTACGTATTTTGTCACAAAATTATTTTTTTTTCACCAAATCGGGTATTGAGGAATGAACTCTAAATATTTGAATTGTTAAAATTTTTTCGAACACTAAAGTACCCCAGAAACGCCGCTTAGGATCACACTTTACGTATTTTGTCACGAAATTATATATAATTTTTCACCAAATCGGTTATTGAGGCACAAACTTTGCATATATGAATTGTTAAATTTTTTTTTCACTAAACTGGTAAGAGGTACAAATTTTGCATATTTGAGGAGTTGGATTTTTTGCGAACACTAAAGCAAAAAAAAAAACACACTATTGAGAACACTGAAGCATCCCAAAACATACTACTTAGCATTGTACTTTACTCATTTCGTTATGATTTTTTTTCACCAAACAGGTTATTGAGGAACAAACTTTACATAATTTATCACGAAATTTTGAAGCATCCCAAAACATACTACTTAGCATTGTACTTTACTCATTTTGTTATGATTTTTTTTCACCAAACAGGTTACTGAGGAACAAACTTTACATAATTTATCCCAAAATTTATTTTCATTTTTTACCCATCCGATTATCGAGGAACAAACTTAATATATTTATAGATCTACTTTTTTTCTAAATTTTTATGTACTCTAAAAAAATGAAAAAAAAGAGGAAGAAGGGGGTTAGGGGGGAGGGGAAGTTGGAGATATGGCGGGAGGCCACTCCCTAAGATTTGCATATTTGAATAGTTGAATTTTTTTTTGCGAACACTAAATCATCTAAAAACACACATTTGCAAACACTAAATCATCAAAAAACACACTACTTAGCATCGTACTTTACATAAATATTTTATTAATTTTTTTTCACCAAACAGGTTACTGAGAAACAAACTCTACGTATTTGAATAGTTAAATTTTTTTCGACTGCTTAAGTATCCCAAAACACACTCACTAATTTACTTATTTTGTTTTAAAACTATTTTTTCACCAAACTATTCGAACATTTTTAAAGAAAATTTGATATTGAGGAATAATCTTTGAGTATTTGAACGGTTAAATTTTTTTTGAACACCGAAGTGTCTCAAAACACACTAATTAGCATGACACTTTACGTATTTTGTAACGAAATTATATTTTTTTTTCACTAAACTGGTTAGAGGTACAAATTTTGCATATTTGAATAGTTGAATTTTTTGCGAACACTAAAGCAAAAAAAAAAAGACTATTGCGAACACTGAAGCATCCCAAAACATACTACTTAGCATTGTACTTTACTCATTTCGTTATGATTTTTTTTCACCAAACAGGTTACTGAGGAACAAACTTTACATAATTTGTCATGAAATTTTGAAGCATCTCAAAACATACTACTTAGCATTGTACTTTAATGATTTCGTTATGATTTTTTTTCACCAAACAGGTTGCTGAGGAACAAACTTTACATAATTTATCACGAAATTTATTTTCATTTTTCACCTATCCGATTATCGAGGAACAAACTTAATATATTTATAGATCTGTTTTTTTCTAATTTTTATGTACTCTAAGATTTATTGTCTTAGATTCATTAGATTAGATTCGTTAATCAAAAGAGAAACCAAGAGGGAGAAAAGAGAGAGTTTCGAAGTGTGAAGAGGGAGGGAAAGATCAATGGAGCTTTCTTCTTCTTCAACTCATTTTCAGCAAAATCACTTCACACATTTCACTCAACTGTGAACTTTAACCTTGGAAATCTCTTAATCAAAAAGCCACAAAAATCAGAGTTTTACAAAGCTCCCTTCTTCCTCTTGTATTTCGACTTGCATGTGGGGTTGGGGGCTGTAGAAGAGAGTACTGTTGAGGCTTGCATGTGTGATAAGAAGCTTGTATTGGACCAAGTTACTACTACATTTGAGTTTAGAGCATCAAAGGGAGAGTTGAATTCTTGCATTGTTGGAAAGGCATTCTAGGAGCTTATGTCAAAGTGTGCCTAGACAATCTACTTGTTGTTCAGAAATTTTTTTCAAACATGTGAGTTCCTCCTACTCATCTTTCTAATACAAGTAGGGTTCTGTTATAAATGAGTTTTTTGAAAGATGAAATGATATGGTTAATGCGTGCTATGAAAGTTGGTGGAATGCATGTAATGATTTGTTCTTGGTATGCTTGTGTTGTCTTGAAATTAAAATGTTGAATGTTTGTCCAAATTGATGATTTTGATGTATTGATGTTTAATTGGGTGATTTGTAATGATTAAATTGATTCTATGCAGTGTTGTTAAACTCGGACCGACCCGGCCGGTCGGACCGTGAAACGGTATTTTGACCGGTTCGAGTCACTAATCGGATCGTGAATGTTCCAGACCCGGTTTGACCCGGTGCGACCCGTGCGGTTTAGGCGTTAACCCGGTGACCCGATCTGGTTACGTGACCCGATTGACCCGGTTGACCAGTGCAGTTTTTTTTACATAAAAAACAACATAAAACGACGCCGTTTTGTGTGTTTTCATTTTTTCCTTCTAACCTAAAGTTGCTGTAAACAAAAAAAAGTTGCTGCAGTTACAGATTACCATTTCTTAATTTTAAGAACAATGCTCTATACAACTTGTTTGAGTTGTTTAAGTTGCTGTAGTCGCAGATTTTGTTTGTTGTTTTGAGTTTTTACTCTATAATTTGTTGAATGCTCTGTTTTGACTTTATATAATTTTGTTTGTTATTTTGAGTTTTGACTTTATATGTGAATTTATACGGGATGCCTAATTTTATCAAACTTTATTAGTGTCACGGGTCATGCGGTCAACTAGTGACCCCTCGGTCTGACCATTGACCCAGTGACTCGACTGAGTCGATCTCCGGGTCAGTTTTAATATCATTGATTGTATGGTAGTTAGGATAGGTTGGAATCCTTTAAGAATGAGTTAAAGACACAAAATCAGCATTTTTGCACACAAATGCAAAAAACAAGACCGTGTTTGAAAAACACTGGCACCCGTGTTTGTTTCTGTTGACAGTGAATTTTCGGTAGCCTTCCAACTTGTTTTATTCGTAACTTTTGTTCTGGAACTCCGATTTGAATGTTCTTGAATGCGTTGGAAAGCTAACAAAAAGGTCTACAACTATAAACCAACATTGAATGTTTTTTGAATGGATCTTAATGGATCTTTATGTTTATGTGGTTTCCAGATTCACAATGAAAGTCGGGCTTTTGAAGGAAAGAAGAAGTGTTTTTTGGTTTTGAAGAAATGTATCCAAATTTGTACTATGTATTGAAAAGAGAATAAGTTCAATTTTACAGTAATCAGTTATGTAATAGCAAACCTCTTATATTCCAAAGAAATATTTTATGACCTCGAGATTTGATGAATCAAGTTTGAGTATCTTGGATAGATTATGAATATTAGTTTTATGTATATATACTCGGATGGACTTCATAACTCTTACAATTTCCTAAAAAGGATTTCAGGTTTTGTATCGAAAGGGTACGCAGAGTTGTTTTCATTGAGTCTTTGAGAGTCGAATTTAATTTTCTCGGTCCAAAAACGCTTACGCGTTCTCTGATATTCAATAAGAAAGTAAATACTATCTTTGATAGGGACTAAAAGATTATGGATGTTACAATGCAGGGAATAAAAATCAAACCTTATGATATTTTTAAGGTAGTTTGAAAGGATGTCATGCCAGTAAGGTTGCAGTGTGATGTTCCCGTCAACTACAATGTTTAACCACCTCTTACCTGCCATTGATGGGTATGTGGCTTGAACTGAAACAATATAAATAGATCAAACAAAAAAATTGACGATCAGCCCTGATTTCACAGAAAAAGACACGAGATGCAACATATATGAATGGGGACTGAGAAGAGAAAAGTGAATCTTACTTGTTTATGTAATTTGCATCTCTGAGAGCTTCACAACGCAACTCTGACTTGTTAGTTCTAGATATCCAACCTCCTTTTTGTGTGATTTGCCTGGAGTATGCTTCAAATACTTATGTTCAATGATGCAAAGTGCTGACGAACATAATTGTTGCAACCTTCCGAGGACTCAGTGCAAAAGTAAATACTTTTTAATTGCATCCTGATATTTCGCAGGAGCAATTTCAAAAAGATTTCGACGCAATTTGTCCACTTACTAGAAAAGATTAACATAAAACTTTTTAGCCAAAAGCTTCCCTATTGTGTACTAATAAAAGGGAAATTTTATTATTATTATTATTATTTTATTATTATTATTATTATTTTATATTTGTTTTTTTTACTATATCATTATGTGAGTCAGGAATCATTCACACCAAGTGTCAAGTTTTCTTTTTTACACATTCAAAAACTCTTTGTAAAATGTTTGTTTAATTGATTCAACCCTTAAATTAACGGTTCTTTTTAAATAGATCAACTCCACAAAATTTGATAAATTTCAGAAAAAATGTTTGAAACTTTCGAAAAAAAAGTTATTTGAATGAAACTTAACTGCATAACAAATTTTAACGTATAACATGCCATTTAAAATATAAGTAAATATCTTCCACTAAATTAGATATCTATGAACTTCTGAATTGTCTAAAATTTTCAATGCATGATCAATCAAATAATATAATGCAATCCAGTAGTTGGATCAGTTAAATTCACTTTCTACAAATAGTTCTTAAATGTTTAATTACGCAAAGTGGGAAGTAGTTCTATTGTCAACGAATTCTTACTCTCTCACTCTCTCTTACATATATAATTATATCCTCCCATAATAAATTGATTGACCAGACTATACTACTTACCAAGTTATAATTTAAATAGATAATTTTGAAAACAAGTTTTATACTTTATTTTATGTTGTTCTCTTACCTTATATATTGAGTTTTTTGTATACAAGCTGCAAAATAGGTATGTTATATTTTAGTCCTATAGTTCTTATCTTATGAATGAAGTATGGGAAAATCGATGAAGTCGGGTTTATAAGTTTTATACTCTTTTTCAACAGGTTTCAAATGCTTCAAGTCTCCCTGACTAAATGAATTCCAAGAAAAGACACTATATATTGAAGATAATGACAAAGATTAGAAGCTAATTTTTTGTTATGGAGTAAGCTTAGAAATTAAGTGGATGAGATCTTATTTCTTTGTAACTTTTGAGATTGTTATAAGATTTTCTATGTTTTTTAAATGTCAATATGATACTCTTAGTTCGACATTTTTATCTATTTTGTAATTTGACATGCTTGTAAGTTAGTTTTCAATATGATTAGAGTTTTATTTTATTTTATTGTTTCATATATATATATATATATATATATATATATATATATATATATATATATATATATTTAATATTTAGCTTTTAATTGGTTTAATGACAGGAGGTGTCACTAAAACCTACAAATGTTGTTAATAAGTTCTTTACCAACGAAATGAAACAGTGGGTATAGCAAATTAGGAGGCATTAATAAAACCTATACCGATGGAGATTCAGCCGTGGGTATAGCAAAATTAAGAGTGTTGTTAAAACCTATACCAACGAAAAAGTAACCGTGGGTATAGCTCTAAGGTTTTGTCCAACGGTAAAAAAACTGTCACTATAGGCTATAGCAACGCCATTTTTCCGTGGGTATAGCCAAATAAAGACGACGAAAAAATTGTCCGTCGGTATAGGTTTTTGGTGTTATACCCACGGTTTTTAACCCTTTACCCACGGATTTTTGCCGTCGCTATATGTCAATTTTCTTGTAGTGTGGGTATGCTCTGCGCACAACTGCATAGAGTAATCCTTCAAGCCGAGTAGAACCACAATGGGCGGAACAACTCCCCCTCAAGAGATTTAATACTGCTGCATGCCCAAGACTAGATTCGAACCCATGACCTTGGTTGAGCTTGAAGAAACCCCTACCATCTCATCACAGTGCTCTTGGGTACCTTATATATTGAGTTTGATATTTTATTTAATATACAACATTTTTTAATATACGAAAAAGTTGCTTTAAAATGGTTTACTCCCAACATTTAAACTCATTTGACTATTCTTTATATTGTGTTCTCCTAACATCGATTCCTAAAAATACTTTGTATGAGAAAAACAAAAGAAAAATAAGTGAAAAAAAGTCAGTTTGGCTTTTTTTTTAGGCTAAATATATACTTTGGCCCTTTATCTTTGGGGTTGTGATCACTTTGGCCCTTTATCTTTTTTTTTTCTCATTTTAGACCCTCATGTTTTTTGTGTGTGTCATTTTGGCCCCTGCCGTTATCATTTTGGTCCCTTATGTTTTTAATTGATTTCATTTTAGTCCCTTATGTTTTTTATTGATTTCATTTTGGGCCCTTATGTTTTTAATTGATTTCATTTTCGTCCTTAAAAATTTGCCTAAAAAAACATAAACATAACGGCAGGGGCCAAAATGACACACACAAAAAACATGAGGGTCTAAAATGAGAAAAAAAAAGATAAAGGGCCAAAGTGACCACAACCCCAAAGATAAAGGGCCAAAATATATATTTAGCCTTTTTTTTATTAGAACTTAGTTTGCCTTAGAAGAAGGAAAAGTACTCACTTTTGTTTATTTCAACCATAATTCCTTAAAGAAGAGTAATTATCACCACAAAGAATGACTCATATGAATTTCGTCATGTTTATCACTAATGACAAAGGAAATAGAGTTTGTGTACGCAAGCAAAATTATCATGCATGATGCAGATATTAAAAATTAAAATTTATTATATTTTCAAGGGAGTTTGAAACGATTTCGTGCTAGTAAGGTTGCAGTGCGATGTTCCCGTCCACTACAATGTTTAACCACCTTTTACCTACCATTGATGGGTATGTGGATTGAACCGAAACAATCTAAATAGATATAACAAAAAAATAAGTTGACGATCAGCCCTAATTTCACAGAAAAGGACGCTAGATGTAACATATAGGAGGGGGGCTGAGAAGAGGAAAGTGAATCTTACTTTTTTATGTAATTTTCTTCTGAGAGCTTCACAACTCAAATCTGACTTGTTAGTTATGGATATGCAGTCTCTCTGTTGTGTGTTTTGCCTGGAGTATACTTCATATGCTAATGTCCAACGATGCAAAATGCTGCAACCTTCCGAGGCCTCGGTGCAAAAGTAAATACTTTTTAATTGCATCCTGAAATTTTGTAGGAGCAGTTACAAGAAGAGTTCAACGCTTGTCCACTTACAACAGAAGATTAACATAAAACGTTTTTGCCAAATAAACTTTCGCATTGTGTACTAATAAAAAGAAAATTTTATTAGTATTATTGTTATTATATTCGGTTTTTTACTATATTTAAATATGTGAGTCAGGAATCGTTCACACCAAGTGTTGGGTTTTCCTTTTTACACATTCAAGAACTCTTTGTAAAATATTAATTAGTTTGTTTGATTCAACCGATAAATTTACGGTTCTTTTTAAATAGGTCAACTCTATAAAATTTGATAAATTTCAAAAAAAAATGTTTGAAACTTTCAAAAAAAGGTTACTTATTTTAACGTATAGAATGCCATTTAAAATATAATTAAATATCTTCCATCGAATTAGATATCTATCAACGTCTAAATTGTCTAAGTTTTCCCATATGATCATTTAAATAATATAGTGCAATTCAATAGTTGGATCACGTAAATTTACATCCTACGTACAAAAAGTTCTAAAATCTGTAATTATGCAAAGTATGACACCTATTGTCAACGAGTTATTACTCTCTCTAACACCCCAATATTTCTAACATGTAGATACACTGAGATGCACATTTGTGTCAACAATCAGAGTACACAATGCCTGTTTAGATATTGAACACATTAAATTTTTTCGATAATAAAACACAATGTCTCGGATCAACCTGTCTTGAAGTCCATAAAATTTAACTTGGTTCTCAACTTAACAAGGAGTACAAAGTCTATTGTTCAATATCATAACCAGAGAAGCAGAATAGGTTTATACAACTCATATCAATACAAGTTACATAACCATAACGGAAAATAGCAAGAGAAACATAATCGGAAACTGAAGACTACAAGTCTTCGGCATCTCCATAAGCATGTCACCTAATCGTGCTGCCTTGTCTTCCTTTTACCCTGTTTCTCTGTAAAAACCACAATAATGATAGGGTGAGATAACATATCTCAGTGAGTTCTACCGTAACCCCTCGTCATCACTCGGTTCAATTTTAAAACCGTTGCAACATAGTTTAATTTATAAACCACTTGCTCATATAACCGTAGCCCATCGCCGACCGTGCAACAACCACAATCTCGGCATATAATGTGCTATTCAATTATTTCCAAGCCCTGTAAGTTAATTTATAATTACAAGCTTACCAATCGAAACACCGACCGTGCAACAACCACAATCTCGGCGAATCTTGTACCTAGCATAACATCGGCCGTGCAACAGCCACAATCCCGATAAACCCCCGCTAGTACTTTACCTAACGTCCAGGGCCTAGGGTAGGGGCTCATGACCTTCCCCGCCTAGTATGCTATTCGTCAGATCGTCACCCGACATAGATATAATTTATATATCATACCCGCATTGGGCCGACTCCTATATTTGATATAATCTATATATCGTGGTACCATAACCGGTCTAGATGAGACTACAAATATCCCACGCCAATTATGACTCAACAACGAAAACCGTTTGGGTCGTTTCTTTTAGAAAACCTTTATTCGCACACATAAGTCCTAATTCGGTTTTTTAAAGTATTTTTAGGTTTGAATGCAATTTCCCAAAATCATCTTGAACATGTCAAAAACAATGTTTTATAAGTTAAGAGTCATCACAAATGGTTGGGAAGAAGATTAGAAGAGGTTCGGAATCGAAAGGAGCGGCGAAACGAAGTTTTTGGCATACGGTAATAGAAGCATGCGCACGACCCGTGTCCAGGGGCGCACGGTCCGTGCGTGCTGCTTAATTCTTTTGCAGGCAACACCGAAGAGGGCGCACGATCCGTGCCCAGGGGCGCACGGTTCGTGCGTCCTGTGCAGATTCACATTTCGCTTCGTTTATTTCGTTCCGCTTTTCCAATCTTATCCAATCCGTAACCCAATCAAAATTCCAACAACACAACCAGAAATCAAACACATTCCAGCACAATCAAAATCCACATAATACCGATATAATTTTTATAAAAACCGTAAAACGTTATTTTCCGAAAAACGGTTTCGACTCAATAATCTTTCGAAATCCAAGTACCGATTTCAACCAATTGTTTCAACAACAAACATAAAACCCTAAATGTGAGCAAAACTCACCAGTTTGAAGAGTTCGTTCGAAATCAAGTCTTCACGCAAAATAACCGAACGGTGACCACTCGAACAATCCCCTTAATCGTCCAAACCGCTTCAAAACGAAATCAACTCCTTCCAAACTCAAGACTAGTAGCTGAAACACTTCCAATCTCCCTTCAATCAACAATGTAGCTTGCTATTGAACTTCCAGGACTAAACCTTGCACCTTTTGTACCACCTACAAGCTTCCATTTACAACATGCAAGGTAAAACTTCAAGGTTTGACCATGGTGGAGCTTCAAGCTCGAAAATGGTAGAATGAAAAGGATGAGGAATGAGTTTCTGAAATTGGTGTCAATGAAAAGAGGATTGAAAATGGAGTTGAATGGTACAAAGAACACTTACATGCACGAAGGGATGAGCTAACACCAAGCCTCTCTTCCTCCTCTTCTTCTTCGCCCCTTCTCCTCTCTCTCTCTCTCTCTCTCTCTCTCTCTCTCTTCCTATTCTTCTATTTCTGAATTTTAGTTTTCTGGTTTGAGTGACAAGAGAGTGGGAATCAGATGGGTTAAGGGCTGTGGTGTTTTAAAAGAAGGAAATGACCATTTTGTCCTTATGTGCAATTCTCACTTAAATTCTCCTTTCTCTCACTTTCACTTCTCCAATTTGGTTTCCAATTTGCTGAATGAGAGTGTGGGAGTGAGGAAAGGTTATTGTTCAGCTGAGGGTATAAATGAATGGGAAAGACCAAAATACCCTTGGCTTATTAATTCATTCTAAAACCTTATTTTTTTGCCCAAGTTCTCTTTAACTTGCATCCTAATCCTATGGTTTATCCACTAAACGTTGCATCCTAATATTTTATGATATATGTTCTCTAACCTTATTTTATTGAGTTTGGTTTTTTATTTAATAAATACTTTTTAATTGCATCCTAATATTTCGCAGGAGCAATTTCAAAAAGATTTCGACGCAATTTGTCCACTTACAAAAAAAGATTAACATAAACTTTTTAGCCAAAAGTTTCCCTGTTGTGTACTAATAAAAGGGAAAATTTATTATTATTATTATTATTATTTTATTATTATTATTATTCTTATTATTCTTATTATTTTATGTTTGTTTAATTGATTCAACCCTTAAATTAACGGTTCTTTTTAAATAGATCAACTACACAAAATTTGATAAATTTCAAAAAAAAAATGTTTGAAACTTTCGAAAAAAAGTTATTGGAATGAAACTTAACTGCATAACAAATTTTAACGTATAAGATGCCATTTAAAATATAAGTAAATATCTTCCACTAAATTAGATATCTATATATGAACATCTGAATTGTCTAAAATTTTCAATGTATATGATCAATCAAATAATATAATGCAATTCAGTAGTTGGATTACCTATTGGGGTCAGGTTTTGCATCCCCCAACCTCATCCCAAACGGGGACGGGTTCCCCGCGGGTACCCGTTTCTGCCACAATTTATAGGAAAAATACAAAAAAATATATTTATAATAATTATACAATGAGAAATTCTTACTCTCTCACTCTCTCTTACATATATAATTATATCCTCCCATAATAAATTGATTGACCAGACTATACTACTTACCAAGTTATAATTTAAATAGATAATTTTGAAAACAAGTTTTATACTTTATTTTATGTTGTTCTCTTACCTTATATATTGATCATGAGTTTTTTTTGTTGGTATAAACTAGGTATTCTCTGTACGCAACTGCATAGACTAATCCTTCGAGCCGAGTAGGACCACAATGGGCGGCAAAACTCTCGCTCAAGAGATTTAACACTGCTGCATGCCCAAGACTGGATTCGAACCCATGACCTTGGTTAAGCTTGAAGAAACCCCTACCATCTCGTTCCAGATCTCTTGGGTACCTTATATATTGAGTTTGATATTTTATTTAATATACAACATTTTTTAATATACGAAAAAGTTGCTTTAACATGGTTTACTCCCAACATTTAAACTCATTCACTACAAAAAACTCGGCGATTAGCCACGGTCAAAACCGTGGCAAACAGCCCTCAAGACCGTAGCAAACGCTATTAGCCACGGTTACCGTAACAGTGGGAACCAATGGCGTCGCCAAATTTTAGCCACGGTCAAAAGTAGATTTAGCCACGCCTACACAAACCGTGGTAACATCCCCTTAGCTACGGTTTTGGTTTGGTTTACCACGGCCAAACCGTGGCTAAATCGTCGTTCCAAGCTTTTAATATGCACATATTAGCCACGGTTCCAATAGTGGCTAGATTGGAGGGAAGCGCGCGGGAATTTAGTCACTATTTACCCACGGTTTAACCGTGGCTAACTCAAATTTTTTTTTTTTTAAAATTTATTCTTCCTACTTAACCCATAATTATTCTTCCTGCTAAAACAAAGCTTATTTGTTAATGGCAACTTACTCTTCCATTTGACCATATGTAATAAGTAAATAAAAAAGCAAAATTAATAAATATGTGGTGGAATAAACTTTGGAATATATAGCTAATTAATTACTTAAGATGAAATTCTAACATCCATTAAAAAGTAATATTCAACATATAGTTACCAAAAAACCACAACTACAAAAATACCCAATCAACAAGTAATTAGAGATTCTAAATATCTAGACTAAGATGAGGATGAACCTAGGTTGAACATCGATAATTCATCTCCAAATTTATGTTGCAAGAAGTTGTGAAGACCTTCCAATTTATTTGTTGCTTGTGTAAGCTTCTCCTTGGTTTGTGTGTGCTCCTCCTTGGTTTTAGCAAGTTCTTCTTTGGTTTTAGCAAGTTCTTCTTCGACATTCGCTTGGGCAGAGTTACCAACTTGGATAAAATCAGGGAAATGCCTACGATTTCCAAAAACAACAGTTGGACAAACACCTGGACCTAAAACACGACTACATAATATAGTTAATTAACCGGATGCATTAGAATGTATCAAGGACCTCAAAAAAGTGAAGGAAATTGGAACTTGAAGAGCCAAACCTCAAAGACGATGCTCGTAATTGGAGAAATCGATGAAACCGCCGATGCGTTTGAAATAGACCTTGACGAGAACCACACTTTCGTCCTCGCCCGCTCGCCGTCCTCGCCGCAACTGAGATCAACGAAACCGCCGCGAGCCAACAAGATGACGGAACTGTGAATGCAGCAATCAAGACAACAACAAGAAAGAATGAAGTCAATAACGAGGTGAATGAGAATCACGATTCACAACAAAGCAAAACACACATTTTTAGACTATAAAAATAGAATACAAATTGAAAGCAGCAAAAATCTAATTGTATCATCAAAGTGGTTTTCGTAAAAATAGAATACACACATTTGTATCGAGCAAAAATAGAATACAAACATTTGTATCAAGCATATAAATCTAATTGAATGCAGCAAAAATCAGTGAACCAAAGCAGCAAATCAGTGAACCAAAGTATCAAATAGAATCGCAAATCAGTGAACCAAAGCAGCAAAAATAGAATACACACATTTGTATCAAGCATATAAATCTAATTGAATGTAGCAAAAATCAAATTGAAAGCAGCAAAAATCAAACTGAAAGAAGGAACTGTACGATGAGAACAAGAAAACATCAATTTAGAGATCATCAAATCAGTTTCCCCTCCCAAATCACCATAAATGCAGTGAACAAGAAACATTAAAATCAAGAAAGAAGAAAGAAGAAAACATAAAGAAAGAAAGAAAGAAACGAGGGACGATTGGTACCTACGATGAGAAGGAAGTTGCGAGAGAGCTTCACCGAGTTGCGAGAGAGCTTCACCGAGCTTCACCGAGTTGCGAGAGAGCTTCACCGAGTTGCGAGAGGTTCACTTCTTCACTTCTTCACTTCTGGACAGGTTTCGGCGATGGAGGCTAGGTTTCAGCGATTCACTTCTTCACTTCTGGTCAGGGACGAATTGGAGAGGTTTCTTGGTGTTTCATCGTGGAGGCTGGGTTTTCATCGTGAAGGAGAGATTCATCGTTGGTGTTTCATCGTGGAGGCTGGGTTTTCATCGTGAAGGAGAGATTCATCGTGAAGGAGAGGTTTTCAAATGGGAGAGGAGGAATCGTGTTTCTAGGTTTTCAGAAAGGAGAGAGGAATCGTGGAATCGTGTTTCAGAGAAGGAGAGGTTTAGTTTGCGATTAAGGAGGGAGGAAGTGAGCGAGAAACAATATTATTTCACACCCTTTCCCGGTCATTTAGCCACTGTCCAGAGCGTGGCTCATCCAATTTTTACCCACGTGTAAAATAAATGTGGCTATTTTAGTGTGGCAAAGAGCCGCTAATTTGGTAGTGATTTGACTATTCTTTATATTGTGTTCTCCTAACATCAATTCCTAAAAATATTTTGTATGAGAAAAACTAAAGAAAAATAAGTGAAAAAAAATCAGTTTGCCCTTTTTTTATTAAAACTTAGTTTGCCTTTAGAAGAAGGAAAGGTACTCACTTTTGTTTATTTCAACCATAATTCTGTAATTCCGTAAAGAGGAGTCATTATCCCCACAAAGAAGGACTCATATGAATTTCGTCATGTTTATCACTAATGACAAAGGAAATAGAATTTGCGTAAGCAAGCAAATTATCATGCATGATGGAGACAGTAAAAATTAAACTTTATTATATTTTCAAGGTAGTTTGGAACGATTTCGAATTCGTGCTAGTAAGGTTGCAGTGCGATGTTCCCGTCCACTACAATGTTTAACCACCTCTTACCTACCATTGATGGGTATGTGGAGTGAACCGAAACAATCTAAATAGATATAACAAAAAAATAAGTTGACGATCAGCCCTAATTTCACAGAAAAAGACGCGAGATATAACATATAGGAGGGGGGACTGAGAAGAGGAAAGTGAATCTTACTTTTTTATGTAATTTGCTTCTCTGAGAGCTTCACAACTCAAATCTGACTTGTTAGTTATGGATATGCAGTCTCTTTGTGTGTGTTTTGCCTGGAGTATACTTCATATGTTTATGTTCAACGATGCAAAATGCTGCAACCTTCCGAGGCCTCGGTGCAAAAGTAAATACTTTTTTAATTGCATCCTGAAATTTCGCAGGAACAGTTACAAGAAGAGTTCAACATTGTTTGTCCACTTACAACGGAAAATTAACATGAAACATTTTTGCCAAATAAACTTTCGCATTGTGTACTAATAAAAAGAAAATTTTATTATTATTGTTATTATATTCATTTTTTTACTATATTTAAATATGTGAGTTAGGAATCGTTCACACCAAGTGTCAGGTTTTCATTTTTACACATTCAAGAACTCTTTGTAAAATATTAATTAGTTTGTTTGATTCAATCGATAAATTTACCGTTCTTTTTAAATAGGTAAACTCTATAAAATTTGATAAATTTCAGAAAAAAAAATGTTTGAAACTTTCGAAAAAAGGTTACTTGAAACTTAACTGCATAATTTAATTTAACGTATAGAATGCCATTTAAAATATAATTAACTATCTTCCATCGAATTAGATATCTATGAACGTCTAAATTGTCTAAAAGTTTTCCCATATGATCATTTAAATAATATAGTGCGATTCAATAATTGGATCACCTAAATTTACATCCTACGTACAAAAAGTTCTAAAATCTGTAATTATGCAAAGTATGACACCTATTGTCAACGAATTATTTGTCTCTCTCTCTCTCACACACATATATAATTATCTCTTCCCATAGTAAATTGATTGACCATTCTTATCTACTTACAAAGTTATTAATTAAATAGATAATTTTGAAAACAAGTTTTAAATATACTTTATTTTATGATATATGTTCTCTTACCTTATTTATTGAGTTTGGTATTTTATTTAATCTATATCATTTTTTTAATATACGAAAATGTTGATTTAAAATGGCCTACTCCCAACATTTAAACTCATTTGGCTATTCTTTCAATTGTAATCAACTCCTAAACATACTTTTTAATAGGAAAAAAAAAGAAAAAAAATGGAAAAAGGTTAGTTTGCCTTGTTTTTGGTTAAAATTTAGTTTGCCTTAGAAGAAGAAAAATACCCACTTTTATTTATTTATTTCAACCTTAATTCCATAAAGAAGAGTAATTATCACCACATAGAAGGAATCATATGAATTTTGTCATGTTTATCACTATTGACAAAGGAAATAGAACTTGTGTAAGCAAGTAAATTATCATGCATGTAAAAATTAAACCTTATGATATTTTCAAGGTAGTTTGAAAAGATGTCATGCTAGTAAGGTTGCAGTGCGATGTTCCCGTCAACTACAATGTTTAACCACCTCTTACCTGCCATTGATGGGTAAGTGGCTTGAACCGAAACAACCTAAGTAGATATAACAAAAAAGAAAGTTGAAGATCAGCCCTGATTTCACAAAAAAGGCACGAGAAGCAACATATAGGAGTGGGGACTAAGAAGAGGAAAGTGAATCTTACTTGTTTATGTAATTTGCTTCTCCGAGAGTTTCACAACTCAACTCTGATTTGTTAGTTCTGGATATGCAGCCTCTCTATTGTGTGTTTTTCCTGGAGTATACTTCAGATACTTATGTTCAACGAAGTAAATACTTTTTTAATTGCATCCTGAAATTTTGTAGGAGCAGTTACAAAAAGAGTTAAACCAGTTGGTCCACCTACAAGAGAAAAATAACAGAAATTTTTTTTGCCAAATAAACTTTCGCATTGTGTACTAATAAAAAGGAAAATTTATTATTACTATTATTATTATTATAATAAATTTAATTTTTTGACAATATATAAATATGTGAGTCAGGAATGATTCACACCAAGTGTCAAGCTTTCCTTTTTACACATTCAAGAACTCTTTGTAAAATGTTAGTTTAATTGATTCAACCCTTAAATTAACGGTTCTTTTTAAATAGGCCAACTCTATAAAATTTGATAAATTTAAAAAAAATTGAAACTTTCGAAAAAAAGTTATTTGAAACTTAACTGCATAACTTATTTAACGTATAAAATGCCATTTAAAATATAAGTAAATATTGTACTGAATTAGATATATATGAACGTCTAAATTGTCTAAAAGTTTCTACATATGATCATCATTAAAATAATATAATGTAATTCAATAGTTGGATCAGTTAAATTTACATTCTACAAAAATGTGTAATTATCCAAAGTGTGACACCTATTGTCAACAAATTGTTACTCTCTCTCTCTCTCTCTCTCTCTCTCTTCCATACACTACTAGAAATCTCGGCATTTCCTGCAGAATTTGCTGCGGAAATTCGTGAAAAATTCGCAGGAAACGGATTTCCTGCAGAATTACCTGCGGATGTGGGTTCGCAGTTATTTCGTTCATGGGTAATTTTTACCTGCGGATTTGTTAATCGGCAGGAAAGTTCCGCAGGAGAGTTGGCAGGAAATTCCGCAGGAAATCCGCAGGAGAGTTGGCAGGAAATTCCGCAGGAATTCCGCAGGAGAGTTGGCAGGAAATTCCGCAGGAGTCTGGCAGGAAATTCGGCAGGTAATTCCGCAGGAAATATTATTATTATTATTTAGCTTATTGATCTAATTATAGAACCGACTTAATGCTAGTACAATAATCATTCCATAATAAAAAGGCAGGAGGATAACAAAAAAATATACTATATCATTGTCATACAAAAAAGTATAATACATGCCATATATAGCTATTCATGTCCCTACAAATTATAAAGAGTTTCATATATGTTACATGTATCTCATCACATAATACAAAAAAACATACTATTTATTAATTCTGACATGTCCCTAGAAGCTATATATAGTTGTTCATGTCCCTACAAATCATACTATATCTCATCACTTAACCCATCACTATCTTCAACAACCACATCACTATCTTCAACAATCTCATTGTCATGCGGAGGCGATGAAGGCGGACGAGATGAAGATGGGGCAAACCCAAGATGTTGCATTAATGAACCAAACTCTTCTCTCATTTCCAATTTAATCTCTTCTTTCATTCGTAATTTTTCTTCTTCTTGTCTTTGCAGTGATGCGTTTAATTCTTGAACCAAACTCCTCAAAGAAACGATCTCATCTGAATTATCATTATCCGCTAATTTACATGAAGAAGTGGGCAGCATAATTCCACTAACCGATCCAAGGCCAAAAACCTTGTGGCCCTTCTTCACTCCCACTGTATCTATCCATAAATCCATGTCGGACGGTATATCAATTTGTGGCTGACTATCACCCTCATTCTCACCCAAAGGACATGTTGGAAGTTGAGAAGATAACTCCTGCTTTTTTTGTTCAAATTTATCCTACAAATATATTACATGTCAGCACCACAAGCAACATATACAAATGAATAACGCCGGTATATAAATCTATCACATTCTAATTTTCCCAGTCAATTAATGGTAGTAAAAAAGGGTTGGTTGAGTGGTTATACTTCAAAGAAAAAATGAACAGGAAGCATTAGTAACTATATAAGTCTATATATATACTTCAAAGAAAGCTTAGGTTCATTGGCCAGACCAAAATACACAATCATGCTATCAAATTCAAAACTGAATGACAAATTCACAAGGTTCAAATATCTGCAGCATAATCATCACATGCTTGTGAACATCTGCAAATTCACAAGGTTCAAATATCTGCAGCATAATCAGCAGATATTTACCTTCAAAAAGAGTTTCCATTCAGCTTGGTTACTTATTTGTGTTAATCAAAAAATGGGATTATCAAATCTTCCAGCACCATCTGAAGGAGTATTATGTGTAATTCTAGTAAACAGAAATAAAGTGTATGTAGCTGCAAAGAAACTGATGATTGTTCAGTGTGTCTCACTCAATTTGAACCAGAATCAGAAATAAACAGTTTATCTTGTGGCCATCTTTTCCATAAAGTGTGTTTGGAGAAGTGGTTGGATTATTGGAACATTACTTGTCCACTTTGTAGGAATCCCTTGATTCCTGAAGATGATATTGCATCTTGCTTTTGGTAAGAGCAGTGAGGATTGAGGAAAGCATGCAAAATCAAATAGTGTTTTTCATGTACAGTATAATATATATATATAGTGTGTACATATTTGTGAGTTGTGACAATTTTGATGTACACAGAAATATCTGCAGATGTTCACAGTGGAAGGTAAATATTAATTCTAGTATTCAGAATCCAATATTGAAGTAAAATATGGAAGGAAGCTCCTATTCAAAATTCAGAATCCAACATTATCTTATGTTAGTACCTTCTAGCATTTTTGTTGCATTGCTAGGCATCTTATCTCATGTATAAAAGGCTAAAAGCTAGAACTGATGTCTCCAAGTATTTACTAAGTTTACCCCAAATAGTATTTACTTAAAAATTGATGCCAAAATAGAGGACTTACATAAGCGGCTTTCGCATGCACACCCACCCAACTTTGATCCTTTTTCACATGAGTGCGAAAATAAAAATCTACCAATGACGGATCTCTCCCATTTTCTTGCTTCTGCAAATCAGTTGATAAAGTAATTTTATTATCATTAATTTTGAAAACAAAATTATAATATACAAAAATATTTTAATAATACCATTCTCTTCCAATGCAAACGATGAGGAATTGATCCACCGGTATGAAGTGAAGCACCGTCCAAAGACTCGCGGTTTCTTCGATTTGTTGTAGATTTCTTTTTAAATGTTGAAGACCTCCAATAAGTCTTCAATTGTCCCCACACAACATCTCCCATCCAAGTAGGCTTTTGATCTAAGTCTTTACGAGCATCTTGCATTAATTGGGCCATCTTAGCCGCTCCTCTCTTCTCAAAGTTACGCCTCACCTTGTCCTTACATTCAGGTGGCCATGTAAACATTTTCTACATTGGTTTTGACAGAATCAAAAATATTGTTATTATAATCAGGTTCATATTGTTTAATCAGTTTTGTTGCTGCTAATATTGAGTGTGCCAGGCAACTTAAATACCTTAAACAAACCAAACCAGGCATCTCGTGTATCCTTTGGAACCTTCTTCCATGATGGCTTTCCCTCCTCCAAGTTGGTACGTATAATTGAGGCAATCTCCGAAACTACCAATTTGTGTTTATCAAACCTATGTAATACATAATGAGAGCTATGTAACACATAATGAGAGCTAGAAACTCAATTCTAATAATGAGATATATCTATCTTAAGCTAATAAAAAAATAACTTACCCATCCCCTTCTGGGACTATCGGGATTCTAGTTCCATCATCTTCTCCACTAACATGACTAGATGATGACTGAGCTGCATTTCCAATTGGATATTCTTGCATATGAACCACTTGAGTAGGGATGGATAGATACCGAGGTTGGGTTTGAAGTTGGGGTTGAGGTATACACTGTGTGGATTGAGATCGAGATCGAGGTCGAGGTTGAGGTTGGGGTTGAGGTAAGGATTGGGTGGATTGAATAGGAGGTTGTGGTTGAGGTATAGATTTGGTGGATCGAGGTTGAGGTTGATGTATAGATTGTGTGGATCGAGGTTGAGGTTGATGTATAGATTGTGTGGATCGAGATTGAGGTTGAGGTTGAGGTTGAGGTAAGGATTGGGTGGATTGAAGAGGAGGTTGGGGTTGATGTATAGATTTGGTGGATCGAGGTTGAGGTTGAGGTTGAGGTTGATGTATAGATTGTGTGGATCGAGGTTGAGGTTGAGGTTGAGGTTGAGGTTGATGTATAGATTGTGTGGATCGAGGTTGAGGTTGAGGTATAGATTGGGTGGATTGAAGAGGAGGTTGGGGTTGATGTAGAAATGTTTTGGATCGAGATGTGGGTTGAGGTAAGGATTGATGTTGATTGGGTTGAGGTTGAGTGACTTGGTTGGTATAGGCTTGGAGGGTTTCTGAGGGAATTATGCATGGTATACGCCTTTGTGCGGATCTCTTCTTTTTCAAATTTTTAATTGGCTGCATAGATTTCTTAGAATCTGACATCTGCATTCAAATATAAAAAAGTATCATATTCTAATCATAATAACAAGTAACTAAAGGTCAGAATTGAAAGATCAGAATTGAAGTCATACCTTTCAGCTGTGACTTCACTCGGTATATTGAGTAACCTGTTACTTCACTGCAGAGATTTCTACATGTTAGATTGACAAAAATGATTGATTCTCTGATTCTTTCAGCAGAGTAAATAGCTACATCAGTAGTGAAAAAATGCAGAAATTAATGTGCTAAAGATATGAATTACATGCCTAAAGCCGCAACAGTGCCTTTGGTTTGTGTCATCATCTGTCATATTCTTCAAACTTCAAAGGCAGCAGGCAAACAAAAAGCATAAATGTGGATTCTGATAAATAACTACAAGGGGGACAGAGGACATCATTCTATGGCTGTACAGGGGGGACAGAGGACATCAACTAGATACTAGTGAAACTGTTTTTTTTGAAGATAGATACTAGTGAAAGTTGAATTGCATTCCTTCCACTTTTTTGTGTTTAGTAGAATAAGTGTTGCAATGTAATGTAAAAGAGGCAATGATACATTGTTACACAATGAATGTCAAATATTAGTTCTAACAACTTGATTACACTGGCATAAGATAGTAAAATATGATTGGATATTTATGTAAAAGAATAAAACTTATATACAGTGCTATGTCCTATTCCTCAAGTGTATTTTTATTAGCAACTGTTCTGTGTTAGCAAAAAAATATGACACTTTGTCTCTAGTGCTCTATGTAAGTAAAACCTGTTTATACTGATAGTGTATAATTGTTAAACACTCATCAGCACCATTCAGTTATTCAATGAAATCATCATCCTCTCGATCTTCGTCTTCATCATCTATCTCTTGAAAGTTAACCTCATCGCCACCAACTTCATCATCTCGTAGGTGGTCAATTGGGTCATCCTCTATTGTTACATTTGCTTGTGACTCTTGAACTTGAAAAGCTGCTTCCAATGTATGCCTATCATCAACAACCCCTCTTGGCTTGGTCAATTGGGTCATCCTCTATTGTTACATTTGTTTTATTTTATTCAGAAACCTAGAAACAAAATATTATAAACCAATTATTAGGTACATTATAGAATGATAATGAAATTGTAGGAAATGAAGGATAATTACCTTTCAAATGGATACATCCATCGATATTGAACGGGCCCACCCATCTTAGCTTCATAGGGTAAATGAATTGGCAAGTGCTCCATAGAGTCAAACAATGAAGGTGGAAATATACGCTCCAACTTACACAATATCATAGGGATGTTTTGTTCCATTTGTAATAAATGATCTTCCCGTAACACTGTGGAGCACAAGTCCCTAAAAAATTGACTAAGCTCAGTTAAGGGCTTCCATATTGGTTCGGGAAGAGCACTAAAAGCTATTGGAAGTAGACATTCCATAAAAATGTGGCAATCGTGGCTTTTCATCGCATACAATCTTCTATGTTCTGTATCTACACAATTGCCAATGTTGGAGGCATAACCATCAGGCATCTTCAACCCCTTCACCCATTCACATACATCATCCTTTTGTTCATTTGTCAAGCAATATTTGGCTTTGGGTTTTGTATATTTCCCATTAGGATTGGCTTTCAACAATAACTCATTTCTTCGACAATATTCTGCCAAGTCCAATCGTGATTTTTCATTGTCTTTAGTTCTGTCTTTGTCATCCATGACTGTATTAAACACATTATCAAAGACATTCTTTTCTATATGCATAACATCTAGGTTGTGCCTCAATAGATTGTGTCTCCAATATGGCAAATCCCAAAATATGCTTCTTTTGGTCCAATTATGGGAAATTCCGTGGCTTGGAACATTGCACAATCCTACGTCGGTTACCTTGGGAATATCAGAAACCCTCTCCCACACTTGCTCACCACTTAACCTAGGAGGAGGCTCATTTCTCTCAACTCTACTCTTGAAAAATGCATCCTTGTTTCTTCTGAAAGCATGATTATGAGGTAAAAACTGACGGTGGCAATCAAACCAAGACGTTTTTCTTCCATGTTTCAATCTGAAAGCCTTCGATTTTTCCATGCATATTGGACATGCTAATTTTCCGGCAGTACTCCACCCAGATAACATCCCGTAAGCAGGAAAATCATTTATGGTCCACAACAGTGCAGCTCTTAATAGAAAATTTTGCTTCTTAGAGGCATCATATGTTACTACACCACTCCACAACTCTTGCAACTCGTCTATTAATGGCTGCAAATACACATCAATTTTACCTTTGGGACTGTGCGGACCTGGAATGATTAAGGTCAAGAACATATAAGGGGTCATCATACATAGCTCGGGAGGTAGGTTATATGGTGTGACAATTACTGGCCAACAAGAATATGATTTCTTTGATTGGCTAAAAGGATTGAAGCCATCGGCACACAACCCAAGTCTTACATTTCGAGGTTCCGAGGCAAATTCAGGATATACTTGGTCAAAGTATTTCCAAGCTTCACCATCCGAAGGATGACACAACACACCTTCCTCTCGACGATTCTCATAGTGCCACCTCATTTGCTCTGCAGATCTCACAGAAGCATATAATCTTTGTAGTCGAGGGATGAGAGGCAAGTAATGCAATCTCTTACGGGGTACACTTTTAGAGTTTCTCTTTCGTTTTGTAAGTGTTTTATACCGGGGTTCATTACAAAACTTGCACTTCTTCAAAGTTGCGTCATCTTTGTAATACAACATACACCCTCCAACACAACAATCTATCATCATCTTGGATAAACCGAGCCCTCCTACAAGCTTCTTTGTTTCCCGGAAATTGGAGGGAATGAGATTCTCAGGATGGTTCGTCTCCTTCATTAACCTCACAATGTCGTTGAAACAAGCCTGCGACATGTTGTGTTTGGATTTTAAACTCAGCATTCTAACCGCAGTAGAAAACTCTGATGCATTTTGACATCCTGGCCATAATGGTCGGTGGACTGAGTTCAACATTTCATAAAATTTGGCAGCTTCCATATTTGGAGGTTCCTCATCATTTTGTACAAAATGTTGCTCACGATTAAGACCGGCAGCATCAAACACCATGTCCTCATATCTATTTACATGCTCATGACCCCGTTGTTGATTGCCGCTACTAGGCGTATCCATATCAATATCAACATTAATATGAGAGACTTTCTCTCCATGGGATGTCCAACGCCAATATCCAGGCTTAAACCCCTTTCTAAGAATGTGAACATTTACAACATCTGGGGTAAAGTGCCACTCATTTTTACACCGCTTACACGGACACCGTATTACCCCTTCATCCAAATACTTTTTTTGCTGACAAGCAAAACCAATAAATTCTTCAGCTCCTTTTAAAAATTCAGTTGTATATCCCTTTCGACCCGGAAGAAGCCTATTATACATCCATGTACGATATGCAGGCACTTCCATCACCTTTTTATCTATTAGATTTGTCTAATCACACAGGAAATGAACACTAATGTAGCCATTAGATAACATGTAAGGATAACAAAAATAATTCATTAAATTTTGCCTATTAAGTTGAGAACAAACTGACATGCAACAAAAATAGTACAAGAGATGATATAAACTACAACCCCAGAATAAGAATAAGAAGCAGAGAACTCAACAAACAACCGAGAAAGAAATTAAAAAAGGTTAGAAAAAAACAGAGAGTGATGATAAATCAACAATAAGATTGTCAATCATGTAAACAACACACATTCAGTGAGTAAACAGCTAGAGAAATTGTCAATCATGTAAATAACATCATGTACAAGATGAGCTTGAATTAGAATATCACAACTAGAGAAATTGTAAACTAAGCCCTAAAATTTCAAATCAATTGAAGCCATAAATCATATAATGAATCTGAGGAAACAGCTATGAAGCAACACAAATTGTTTCAATATAAAGCATATAAAACAGAGTGCTAACCCTAACACTATCAACGAAGCAAATTGTAAACTAAGCCCTAAAATTTCAAATGATTATAGGTAGAGGAAAAAGGAACTTACGGAGAACGAAGAAGCTGAGAAATCTGCAATCCTAACTCACACGATGGTTTTGTGAAGACAACAACGAACCAGAGTGCTAACCCTAACACTATCAACGAAGCAGTGGCGGTGAACCAGAGTAAACAACAACGAACCAGGACGAATACGATCTGTTGAAGAAGACGAAGGTTCACATGGTTGATTTCGTTGTTGAATTTCTGAATCAATGGTGATGGAAGCTTCAATTTCTGGATGATAACGAACTAGAGAAAACAACAACGAACCAGGACGAAGACAATCTATTGAAGAAGACGAAGGTTCACGTGGTTGATTTCATTGTTCAATTTCTGAATCAATTTCGTTGTTACGATGAGTGAGAGTGAAGAAGGTTAGGTTTCAGGACACGATGAGTGGAGAGTGAGAGGGATTGTTCAATTTCCGAATCAATTTGGTTATTACGAATTCGTTTTGTGCAATTCATAAAAAGAAAGATTTTTAAACGTTATATATTTCTTGCACCACTTAATATACGTAATGAATCGTTGGTTTAGTGGTAAAGAGCGTTGTATTTCGGCCTAGACTCACGAGTTCGATCCCCATCAAGCGCCTTTTTATCTTGTGTTTCTCGTAAAAAAAAAAGAAATTTCCTGCGAACTATAGTTCTTAGGAAAATCGGCAGGAAAATTAAATATTACCTGCGAACTTACCTACCAACTACATTCCGCAGCAAACATTCTACATATTTAGAAAATTGGCAGGAAAGTTCTCAGATATTTCCTGCGGAAAATTTCCGCAGGAAATTCCGCAGGTAATACCGAAATTTCTAGTAGTGATATATAATTATCTCTTCCCATAATAAATTGATTGACCATTCTTAACATCTTACCAAGTTATAAATTAAATAGATAATTTTGAAAACAAGTTTTATACTTTATTTTATGATGTTCTTCTTATCTTATTTTTTTTAGTTTGATATTTTATTTAATATACAACATATTTTAATACATGAAAAAGTTGCTTTAAAATGGTTTACTCCGAACATTTAAACTCATTTGACTATTCTTTAGATTGTCTTCTGCTAACATCATTCCTAAAAATACTTTGTCAAAAGAAAAAAAGTCAGTTTTCCTTTTTTTGGTAAAATCTTAGTTTGCCTTAGAAGAAGAAAAATATTTTCTTTTGTTTATGTTCTGTAAGATCGGAAGTTGATCGAAGATGGTCGGTAGTTTGTTCTTGACCAACTCGGACCTCAGAGCTCCAATCAAGAGGGGGTGGTACTTGCAAAGACACTCTGACGCTCAAGTCAGCAGAGTGAAGTCAATTGCAAATGTTGTATTAGAATCTGTGTACCTGGTATATAGTGTTAACCCCATTTATAGATGTCAGGATGGTGTTATAACTCCAATGCGGCACCATCCGATTTGTAACTGACAAATCGTGGTCATTGGATATATAACGGACCATTAATGGCGTTGGCCTCAATATCGCGTCCCAATAGAGGTCTGATAATTCGGCCCCAGCCCGAAACAGTTGCCCCCCAAGTCGGATCGTTAAGGAGGACGATCCTGACTTGAATGAAACCATGATCGGAAACTTGTACAGTCGAACCATTCTCAATATTGGGCATATACCACCGAGGGTTTCTGCCCCCAATATCGGAATGTTGGACTGGTGGCGTTGCAAAGTCAAATCATTTATTGGTTGAAATGATTGATGTGACTGTTGAGTAGCTCGAGGTGTCAGGCAATGATGATGCCTCATTAGTAGCTCGAGGTGTAGAGTGATGATGACACTGTTGAACCAAGGGCAAACACTCTTTGTTTTGTATGATAACAAATTACATCTTGTCTACTAATGGTTCAAGTTGAATGAAGTACAGGACGGAAATCAAAAAGCAGGAAATATTAAAGTGGAGCAGCTTGGAGAAGAAGCCGTCTTTGAAGATGAAGACCTAATTGTTTATCCGCTTTCTTTAGGACACAATGTAAGGTCCTATCACTTAAGGTCTATGACAGTTTAAATAGCTGAGAGATGATTTTTGAAAACATGCATCAAAATTAGGGTTTTGAAATATATTTTTGCATGCATGCATAAGGTGGCACCTAAACCTAAAAACGATTTTGTGGAAATCAAAAATCAATTTCTATTTTGTTCCAGTGACTATGAAATCGATTTATACAATTTATATAGGCTATGAAATCGATTTTAGGCTCACTTATAGGCCAAGAATCGATTTCCTTGCCCTATGTTTGAAGTATGTAATCGATTCATGCATATACATAAGCCAAAGGTAAGAATCGATTTCCTTCTATTTCAAAAGACTATGAAATCGATTTTCAAGCAATCCTATAGGCTATGAATCGATTCCTTCTCATTTTAAACAAAGTAAGAATCGATTCCTACCCTATTCAGGATGTCCTGAAAATCGATTCCCACCTATTTCCAAAGAAACAAACAATCGATTCCTATGTTCTCCATATGTAAAGAATCGATTCCTCTCTTTTTTAACTAGCCATAAAATCGATTCTTATGTCCTCTAAAATGATAAGAATCGATTCATCAACATTTTAACTTCATCAAACAATCGATTCATCATTTCTTTAAATGTTTTCTAAAAGCAAAGAATCGATTATACTATGATTTGCCTTCTCACATAAATCGATTCTTATGCATCATAAATCATTTCTACGTTTTCCTAAACCTATAAATAGGGAGGTGCTTCACACTTTTCATTTCACACCTCACACCACAATTCACAACTCCTCTCTGCTTCTCACATACATTTTCTAGATCTGAGAAAGAGAGAAAATAGAGCTTCAACTTTCATATCATTTTCTATTTTCCATATCACTCATCTCTTAGTCACTATACTGTCATTATATCTGAGGTGATTGGATCATAGATCTCTATTTGTATTCGTTACTCTATTTGTGGGGGTCACTTTGAAATCCTGGGATTTGTTCTTGGGTCTCTCAATCAGGAGATTGAGTTGGTTTGAAATCCTGGGAAGTTTTCTTGGGTCTCTCAATCAGGAGATTGAGTTGGTTTGAAATCCTGGGAGGTGATCTTGGGTCGTTCAATCAGGGAAGATTGAACAGTAGTGAAATCCTGGGAGGTGCTCTTGGGTCGTTCAATCAGGAGATTGAAGCGGTGTTGAAATCCTTAGCTAGGTGCTCGGGTTCTCAGTTCGGGGGAATTGAGATTTGCTATCTTGAAGTTGCCTGTTTGTAAAGAATTCTTCAATATAGTGGTTACCATCAAGTCCAAGGGTTGCAAAGCCTGAGGCCGAGGACGTAGGGCTTTTATCCCGAACCTCGCTAAAATCCTGGTGTATCTCTATCCCTACTCTCTTTACTTTATTGTCTATATTTGTTATTGTTATATAGCTGTGATATTCATTGTTTTGTTTATATCTGTTTTGAATATCACTACTCAGATCTGTCTATTGTTATATTATTGTGCTGATCTGTTATTATCCACATCTCTGCTGTAGATCTGTCTGTTGCTATATTCAATATCACTACGCTGCCTATAAATAATCTAGTTATTCTGTATATTGAATATAAAGTAATATCATACTGTGCTTGATCTGCCTGTTTGCATACATCATATAAGTTTAAATCTCAGTTTCCGCATTTGATTTAAACAAAGCATTTCATAAGTTTTTGAAAAGCAAAAAGAATTCATATTTTGCACATAACCTTATTCACCCCCCCCTCTAAGGTTATACTATAGTCTAACAGACACCTCGTTGTCAGTACCTGCAATAAATGTCATTAATTGGACGCGTCGTTTCGACTTCGGCCCAATCCCTTGCCTTCGGCCCACTATATATAGTGGTGGATCCTTCATTCATTTGTTTCGAAACTTTGATATTTTGCTCTGACTACTGAGACTAAAGTCCAGTGAACCCGACGTTAGAGCTCCGGTGACGATTCTGAAATTAGAGTCTTCTTAGCCATGGCGAGGACTTCACCGTTTCAGTAGAGTGATCTTGCTAAATTTCGGAAGCGCAGTCAATTGAGTGCACCTTCTTCAATCCGAGGTATGTTTACAGAACTTCATATATTTTTTTCGTTTTCTTGTATGGCTGGGACTTCCCCCAGCCTGATCAAATTCATCCAGGATGGGGGTGGTCAGGGCCAAGATCCGACCTAGTTGCGATCCCATCACGTAGCCGATCCTGACCACTTGCCCCCAATCCTGCAGGAGAGAACTGGCGAGGACGAAGCAAACACTTAGGTTACTGTTGTAGATCACCCACCATTGGCTCAGATGGCAACTTCTGGGCCTAATACCCCAATCAATATTCCATTAAATGAAGAGACATCGTCTCCAGGCAGAGTTTATGAGCATCTTCGAGAAAAATTGGCTAGAATGGTTGAACTCGAAATTGATTCTTCGGAAGCTACCAAGTCGGATAGCTCTTTAAGGAGGGCCGAAGTCAAGGCGGTACAAGAGACGAACCTTGATACCGAGGATGAAGAAGAGGAGGATAGCTTAGGGACAGCTTCTGAAAACATCCCCGTATCGATCGGTCCTTCTACTGTCCGAAACTATTCTTGCGTTTTTTAGATTCTCAGGGAGATTCAATCCGTATACACAGAGAACGCTGATTTATCTATACATCGGCACTTGGTCGGTAAGCGCGACCAAGTATGGCTCTTGGAAGGTGTTCCTAGAGATGCGCATATCGATGTCTTTCCTTTGGAGTTAAAATTCTCAATGTACCTGGTTACCTTGAAATCCATGCGTATTAAACCTCCTTTCACTCGTTTCCAACAACAGATCTTAAGGTTATTGCAAGTCGCTCCCTCTCAACTACATCCCAATGGTTGGGCCTTCCTCAGAGCCTTCGAATTGGTAATGATCCATTTAGATCGGACAATATCCGCATCCCTTTTCTTTCATATTTTTAAAGTGAACCGGAGGCACGAGCTTAATTCAGGCAATGCTCGATATGAACATGTGAGTCTTCGTTCTAAGAGAGGGTTAAAGATATTCCGACCTTACACCGACTCTCTCAAAGAAAAATGGAAACAACATTACTTTTTCGTCTCTCCAGTAAGTGCCGATGCTATTGAATTCGTGGGGAAGTATGATGAGCAGGGGGACCTGGTGTCAACCAGGTTTCCCATTGGTTGGTCCAAAGCACATTTCAACCGATCTTCCGGTTCTTATAACCTGAGTGAGAAACCCTTGGATGATGAAGATAAGGAGACTTTAAGAATCTTATTGCGTTGTGCCGAACTTATTCCTTTCGACCATCCCAAAAACACGGGTTTTGATACACAAGCCTTAGTTCATTGTCGAACCAAATCCGAGGTTCAAGAAGTTCTTGGTAGGACCGGATATCACCGATCTTACATTATAGTTGTCTTTAATTTTCAATATTTACTAACCCGTTTGTTTGTTCCGAATTGAAGATAACATGTCGGGTTCCACTTCTTTCCTGGAGATGAAAGCCTTAGCCAAACGTAACCGTGGAAGTTGGTCCGGGGTTCAATCTACGCCCCAAAGAGATGTTCCTACTGTTGACACCAACATTGAGGTTCCGGATTTCAGAATTGTTGACGACGGTGATAGGTCGCCTGTCCAAAATCTTGAACATCGGAGACTGAAGAACACTCAAATTGAGAAGGGGATCCCTTCCGATCAACACAGGGTGGAAAAGAGGTTGTCTGTGGACCTTGAGGTAAGTCAGTCTCCTCAGGCTCAAAAGAAAAGTAAGCATGGCAAGGAGGGCAACAAGAAACCAAAATCGCCTGCTTTTTCCCTTGACGGGTTCCTCAAGGTGAGTTATGAGGAATATTGCAAAGATCCTCTAGGTGCTTGTTCTCAAGTGTTGAAGTTCGGATCCGATCTATGCAAGCAGTGGAGGCAAAATGCTGAAGACCGAGTTAAAAATGCTGAAGAACGAGTTAAAGGTAACGTCCTAGCCTTCATTCATTCACTGTTTCATCTTTTTCGAATAAGCTGAATCTAATTCCTATTGTTCCGCATAGTGGCACAGAAGGAGCGAGACACGGCTCTCAACCGACCTCGGCTGCATTGACTAAATGCCAAAAATCCATTGCCGAATTGAAGAAGGAGAGAGACCAAGCAAAGAAGAATGCTAAGGATGCCCTGAAGAAGGCCGAAGCCGATGCAAAGGATGCTCTGGAGTCAGCTTCAGATCTTCGAGTTCGGGTGACCGAACTTGAAGTGAATCTTAAGGAAGCTCGAGAAGGAAAGGAGGCTGCCGACGTACAGATCGGGGAGATTGTCGGCCAAGCTTGTACTCTTGCCGAGACTGCCTTCCAAGATGACCTTGCGCTGGTCACCGTCCTTTACGGAATGTACTCTTGCCGAGACTGCCTTCCAAGCTTGTACTCTTCCAAGACTGCCTTCTCAAGCCCGACCATGTGGTTCAAGATGGGAAAATTATGAAGCTCGTGGAAGGAACCAAAGAGTTCGAAGTCGTCGCTACTCGTCCATCGAATGTGTAATTTTCTCTTTATTTTACAAAGGTTCTGGATTCATTCCAAGACCACTATTTTGTGTAACAAACTTGAGGGCCCGACCGTATCTGGGAGGTTCTAAACCTTTGAAGCTTCTTTTCAGCTATTTTGATCCGGTTTATATTACCTCGATTATTACATTTATAATTTTGTACGCTTCTCGTTGCGCAATTTATATTTTTCGCCTTTGAAACAGTTTACCGGGACTCGGCCCAGATTTAACTCGTACCAAAGGGTTGTGGCAATCCTCGGCCACGGGTGAGGAGCTTTATGAATTCGTGTCTCGGTTTATAGAGAAACGCAAACGACCGTAGCGTCGGTCTCATGCCGCCCTTTTTACTGTCGGACTTTGCAATATGATATGAGAACTTAAAATAGATAGAAATTTGAGAACATCAGCGGCATCTTAGCCCGTTTATTAAAGGAAGATTCTTCACAAGAATCGGAGTACATTAATGCACTTAGCATTTTGTCAATTAGCTATAGTATTTGCGTGACTTCGTGGGATTCGAAGTCCTCGGAATCGGTTTACTGTCCATGGTCTCTAATTCAAAGGCTCCATTACCGGTCTTCAACGTGATTCGGTATGGCCCTTCCCAATTAGGTGCCAATTTGCCTTGATCAGAATTCTTCAAGCCGACGCCTGCTCGCCGAAGCACTAAATCTCCGATCTCAAAATCCCTCGGCACTACCTTAGCATTGTACCGGGATGCAATTCTTTGTTTGATTATTAGTTCCTGGAAAGAGGCTGATCTCGGATTTCATCCACAAGATCGAGTTCTTCTCGCTGGGCCCTCTCATTGTCTTTGGGCGGCTTTGGGTGAGTGGTCCTCCAAGTTAATTCACCGACTTCAACTGGAATGACTGCTTCACTACCATAGGAGAGTTGGAAAGGTGTTTCCCCTGTAGAGCTCTGGGGGTAGTTCGGTATGCCCATAAAACATAAGGAAATTCTTCAACCCAATTACCTTTAGCATCATCAAGTCATCTTCTAAGACCTTTTAAAATTACCTTATTATCCGCCTCTGCTTGCCCATTGGTTTGTGGGTGTTCTACTAAGGTGAAGTGATGTTTGATTTTTAGATCGACCATGAGCTTTCTGAAGCCCTTATCAGCAAACTGAGTTCCATTCTCAGTAACCACAGCTTCGGGAATGCCGAACCTGGTCATAATATTCTTTTTAATGAATTTGATGCAGTTCTTGGCACTGATGGTCCTCAATGGTTCGGCCTCAATCCACTTTGTGAAGTAGTCGACTGCTACAATCATGTATTTGAACTGACTAGAAGTCCTTCCAAATGGTCCGAGAAGATCAATGCCCCACCAAGCAAAGGGCCATGAGGAGGAGAGGCTGCTAAGCTGGTTGAGTGGTGACAAATGAACGTTAGCATGGAGTTGACATTTCTGGAATTTCTTCACATAACTCTTGGCATCAGCTGCCATGATCGACCAGTAGTATCTGGCTCTAAGGACTTTCCTAGACACGGAACGTCCCCCCAGATGTTGTCCGCATATTCCTTCAAGAATTTTGGTTCGGCAAGCACGTAGTTCGCCTCATCCCCCTCAATACATTTTTAACAATGGTGAGGAGAGACCTCTCTTGTACAGAATCCCATCTAACACTGAATAGGATGATACCCTTTTTCTCATCAACTTTGCTTCTCGAGGATTCAAGGGCTCGTCCCCGACTCAATATATCTAATGATGGGCGCGATCCAGCTCTTACTTTCCTCCACTACGCAGATTCACGTGGCTAAGTTTACGTCGGGATCTATGCTTTGCTGATCTAGTGCTTCCTGAATTACCGAACGATGGTTTCCCGGAGCCTTGGTGCTAGCCAGTTTAGACAAAATATCAGCCCTGGTATTTTCTGTTTTCAGGACATGTTTAACCTCTATGTGTTCAAAACGGCTCAAGAACTCTCGGACTCGAATGAGGTACTTTTGCAGCGTTGGATCTTTAGATTCAAATTGATTTCCGATCTGGAAAACCATTAGGAGTGAATCTGAGAGAAGCTCGACCCGAGTTACTCGGAGATCTCGGGTGAGTAAGAGACCGGCAATGCAGGCCTCATATTCTGCCTGATTATTGGACGTCGAAAACCGAAAAGTAAGTGAGACCTCGATCATTACCCCAGTAGAGTTTTCTAAAATAAGACCGGCTCCACTCCCCTTGGGATTTGAAGAACCGTCGGCGTGTAAAGTCCATAGATCATTGGCCTCACATGCTGGGGTCATCTCAGCCACAAAATCGGCAAGTACTTGAGCTTTCATTGTCGTTCTTGGCTAATACTTTATTCCGAACTCGGAAAGTTCGACTGTCCATTTGATCATTCTTCCTGCTAAGTCAGGTCGGTGTAGAATCTGACAAATCAGATGATTCGTCCGTGCCACAACCTGATGAGCAACAAAGTAAGGTCGAAGGTGACGAGCTGCGATCACCAAAGCAAGGGCGATCTTTTCTATTTTCTAATATCGGACCCCCGGGCCTTGCATTGCCTTACTTACAAAATACACGGGACTCTGCCCAACTTCAGTTTCTCGGATCAATACGGCGCCCAAAACTTCTTCTGAAACTGCCAAATACAAATATAATGTTTCTTCTTCAAGTGGCCGAGTTAGGATCGGCGGTTGGGATAGGACATTTTTGAGTTGAACAAAAGCTTCTTCCTGTTCTGTCATCCATTCAAATTTGACCTCTTTCTTTAATATTTTAAACAAGGGTAGAGACTTGAAGGCGGAGTTAGAGATGAAACGGGACAAGGCGGAGATCATGCTGTTTAATTTATGCACCTCCCTTTTTGGAGTTGGTGTACGCATTTCGGCGACCGCCCGACATTTATCTGGGTTAGTCTCAATGCCCCGTTCAGTAAGATAAAATCTGAGAAACTTCCCGGCTCGGACACCGAATGTACACTTTTCTAGGATCAATCTCATGTTATTTTTTCGAACATCAGTGAATATTTCTTTGAGATCGGCAACATGTAGATGATCTTCTTTACTTTTTGCTATCATGTCGGCCCCGACATTCTTCAGGCCGAAGGGCATGACTCGGTAGCAAAAGCTGCCTCGGTCAGTCATAAAGGCGGTTTTCTCTTGATCAGGGGGATACATTGGTATTTGGTTATGCCCGAAATATGCATCCATGAATGATAGTAAGCGAAAACCGGAAGCGTTATCCACTAGGCGATCTACGTTGGGGACGGGGAAGGCGTCCTTTGGACAAGCCTTATTAAGATTGGTATAATCAAAGCACATACGCCATTTTCCATTACTTTTCTTAACCAATACAGGATTTGAGAGCCAAGTTGTATACTTGATCTCGGTTACAAAATTTGCTTTAAGTAAATCATCAACAGCTTTTGCAGCGGCAGCCGCTTTCTCTCCACTCTGTATCCTTTTTTGCTGGGCGACCCATTTCGCCTCTGGGTCTACTGCTAACTAATGGCAGGCGACCTCAGGAGGAATTCCGGGCATGTCCTCTGCGCTCCAAGCGAAAAGGTCAGTGTGGTCTCTAAGACATTGTGCAAGCTCAGACTTCACTTGCTCAGGCAGATCGGCACTGGTCTTGACAGTTTTTGCAGGGTCGTCTCCCAACTGAATCTCAATAAACTCTCCATCAAGTTCCGTGCGCTTGATTCTCTTCTTCAGTTACCGTGTGAGGGCATCATCATCCTCATCCTCGGAACTATCGGGGTCATACCTTGCATCCAGATCGGCCAGGTTGACATCGGCAGCTTTCATTTTCCCTTTCCTTTGGCTGGTTTCTCAACATCTTCGGGGGGGCTCCGCCTCTTCTTTGGCTTTCCGATCTGCTTTAATATGCATGTAGTAGCATCTTTCTGCTGACTCTAGATCAGTGTTAATGGTGATGATCTTGTTGCATAAAAAATAGAACCTCATTTTCAAATGGACCGTGGAAGCAACCGCCCCAAGCCTACCCAGGGTCGGCCTCCCGATGATGCCATTGTAGATAGACTCGCAGGGTAAAACCAGGAACTTGGTTTTGACAGTTCTAACCAAAGGTTCTTCTCCGAATGTCACCATTAACTCTAAATAGCCCATCGGCTTGGTTCTTGACCCATTGAAACCGGACAAGTCCGTTCCCCGGTATGGAGTTAGGCCTTCTTCCGAGATTTTAAGCTTCCTCAAGAGGTCAATAAAAAGGATATCTGCCGAGCTTCCCTAATCCACCAACATCCTTCTATTCTGGGCATTAGCCATATTACTGCCGAGATTAAGAGCGGGATGTGTTTGTTGGGCTTTCCATCAAGTAGATCCTGATCTCCAAAAGAAAGTGGAGGTCGCACCATTCTTTTGCTAAGGTAGAGGCGATGTTAAGGATCTCTTTCCATTTGCGCTTCATGGTTTTTCCAGTACCTTCATCTGGATATCCTCCAGAAATCACATTTACCACTTTCAGTCCCTTGGACTTCCAGGTATCTTCTTCTGATGAGTCTTCCTTTGGTTCTTTGTCGTTCTTTTGTTTATCATCGGATTTGACCTTTGGCTCCTCCTGTAGTGGTTTCTTAACATATTGATTGAGTTTCCCCCTACAAATCAGATCCTCTATGTCGTCCTTTAAGGCGTTACAACGGTTCGTGTCATGCCCATTACTTTGGTGATACCGGAAGTATTTATTGGATCTTTGACCCGGCCAATGTGGGAGAGGATCGGAAAACTTCACTTCTTTGAATTAAGTGTTGGCACACTCGGCCAAGATCTTGGCACGGGAACAATTAAGCTCGGTATGCTCGGGATACCGAGTTCTAGGCTTAAACTCCTTATTATTATTATTATTTTGATGAAGGTCTTTCTTGTTTCTCAGTTTGCTTGAATTTGGCTTAACATGGAATTTGCTGGAAACATCTTCTTCATAGTCAATGTACCTTTGAGATCACTGGAGGAACTCTGCGAGATTCTGAGGTTTATGAACCCCGATACTGACTTGAAAAAGGCTTCCTTTCCGCAGACCGTCCTTCATGAAGTAAAGTCAAAATTTATCCTCCAAATTTCGGACTGCTGAAGCTTCTTTGTTAAACCTTTCAATATAGTCTCGGAGAGACTCATTCTCGCCCTGGCGAATTGCTTTAAGCACTTCAGTGGACTTTGGCTTCATCTTGGAGTGGGCAAAGTGGGCGGAAAACATTCTCACCAACTAATCCCATGACTATATAGAGTTTGATTTGAGACCCCTAAACCATCCCAAGGCCGACTTCTCTAAGGTTAGAGGGAAAATCTTGCATTTAATCTCTGCTCGAGCATTACAATATTGCATCATCAGCTCGAAATAGTCGAGATGATTATCAGGATCACCAATGTCGTCGTATATCTTCAGCTCTGTTGCTTTCCCTAAGTGTCGCGGAATCGGGCAGTTGTCAATTCCGCTGGTGAAGGGGCCTCGACGTCTAGAGGATCTACTTCTTTTAGGAGAATCTCGGTATTGATATCTACCTGGTGATCTTCGAGAATATGATCGTCGACGGTCATGCCTCGGGGATCTAACCCGGTTTCTTGAACGTCGACTAGGTGATGACAATGCTAACGACGAGATTCGCTCCAAAGACTCTTCAGGATAAGACGAGTAGTCCGAAAATGATGGGGACGGACTTGGTGGAGTTCGGGAACCTCGACCCCTCCAGCTTGGAGGAGTTCGGAAACCTCGACCCCTGTTGCGACGAGGAGGAGAACGGTGATGATGCCTCCTCCAAGCCGGAGAGCGATGTCGCCTGGAACCTGTTGTCCCGTGACGAGGGAAATGACGGTGAGGAGATTGCAGATCCGGGATGGTATGAGCCCGGACTGCAGCAAGCTTTGCCTCCATTTGAGAAAAGTGAATCTCCAGCTGATTTTCGACCTGAGCTTGTTGATTCAGCAAATGTACGAGCTGTCGGACAACATCGACTGGAAACGGGACGGCATCAGGCGGGGGAGGGAGACGATTCTGTCCCGAGTTGCCCGACGGAGGAGGGAGATGAATTTGTCCCGAGGTAAGGGGAAGGGTTACAGCCACTCCTTCCGGGTTAGGTTGTGGTCGCGTTGAACCCTGGACAGCGCTCTGAGGCTGAGGAATGATTCTAGGTCGTCCTCGAGGAGCCATATTGTTTGTCAAGGACTGAAAGGTGAGAGCAGTGAGTACTCTCACTGTGGTCGCCAAAGTTCTGTACCTTATCTCAAGATTGGAAGTTGATCGAAGATAGTCGGTAGTTTGTTCTTGACCAACTCGAATCTCGGAGCTCCAATCAAAGGGGGGGTGGTACCTGCAAAGACACTCTGACACTCAAGTCAGCAGAGTGAAGGTCAGAGTGAAGTCAATTGCAATTTTTGTATTAGAATCTGTGTACCTGGTATACAGTGTTAAGCCCATTTATTGATGTCAAGATGGTGTATATCTCCAATGCGGCACCATCCGATTTGTAATTGACAAATCATAGCCATTGGATATATAACAGACCATTAATGGCGTTGGGGCTCCATATCGCGGCCCAATAGAGGTCCGATAATTTGGGCCCAGTCCGAAACTGTTTATTTCAACCATAATTCCATAAAGAAGAGTAATTATCACCACAAAGAAGGACTCATATGTATTTTGTCATGTTTATCACTATTGATAAAGGAAATAGAATTTGTATAAGCAAGTAAATTATCATGCATGATGCAGAAAGTAAAAATTAAACCTTATAATATTCTCAAGGTAGTTTGAAACGATGTCATGCCAGCAAGGTTGTATGTGTGATGTTCCTATCAACTACAATGTTTAACCACCTCTTACCCGGCATTGATGGGTATGTGGCTTGAACTCAAACAATCTAAATAGATAAAACAAAAAAAAAAGTTGAAGTTCATCGGTGAATTCAAAGAAAAAGACACGAGATGCAACATATAGGAGTGGGGACTGAGTAGAGGAACGTGAATCTTACTTGTTTATGTAATTTGTTTCACTGAGAGCTTCACAACGCAACTCTGACTTGTTAGTTCTGAACATACAACCTCTCTGTTGTGTGGTTTTCCTGGAGTATGCTTCAGATATATACTTATGTTCATTGGTGCAAAGTGCTGATGAACATAATTGCTGCAACCTTCCGAGGCCTCGGTGCAAAAGTAAATACTTTTTAATTGCATCCTGAAATATCGCAAGAGTAGTTACAAAAAGAGTTCAACGCAATTTGTCCACATACAAGAAAAGATTAACATAAAATGTTTTTGCCAAATAAACTTCCGCATTGTGTACTAATAAAAGGGAAAATTTATTATTATTACTATTATTATTATTATATTTTTGTTTTTTTGACTATATATAAATATGTGAGTCAGAAATCATTCACACCAAGTGTCAAGTTTTCCTTTTTATACATTCAAGAACTCTTTGAAAAATGTTTGTTTAATTGATTCAACCCTTAAATTAACGGTTCTTTCTAAATTGATCAACTCTACAAAATTTAATACGTATATTTCAATCTCATAATCTTTGCAAAAATTTATCTTTAATCAATAATATATATATATATATATATATATATATATATATATATATATATATATATATATATGTAGCGACCGAAAAATTCGGGTGAGGATTCCTCGAAGGTTCAAAAATGAAGCCCCCACCAAAGTTTTAATTATAAGGGCAAACATTGGAAAATCCCTTTTGGAATGGATAAGGGTCCTTGAGACCAGATTAGGGTTCGGGAGTCGGTCATGCGTGGGGAAGGTATTAGCACCCCACGACATCCTTCCTAAGGAAGGTTACCTGCTAATTAGTTGTAGAAGCGAAAGTTAATTTTGAAAACATTTATTTTTACCCTTTTATTGTGAATTAAAAAGAAAGAATAAAATTGATATTTTATTTGAATTTAAGAAAGGGATTATTTAGGAAAAGACTAAAAAGGTTTTTTATTAGTGCAATTGACAGATGTGGGCCCCCATCTGCTCCTACATATCTCTTGGTAGAGAATCAAATCACACGTAGTTCTTGGGTAGAAAAAGTTTGTTTGTTGGTGTATTTTATTTAGGGATTTTAGGACTCCTGAGTGATCAGTTCATTTGTCCTAAAGTGATGACTAACCCGACTGTACAGTCGGCTTAGTCCCCTATTTTGTAAAATAGAGTTTTTGGAGCTTGGAAAATGATTTGAAGTGTGTTTGTTTGATTTTATTGGAATAGGGGTTTTAGGATTCCTGAGCTGTACAGCTCATTCATCCTAGAACGCATACTAACCCGACTGTACAGTCGACTTAATCCCCTATTTTAAGAATTTGATTGGTGGAAAGAAGTATGCTTATGTTTATTTTGATTTAGAAGTTTGTTTGTTTTAAATAGGGATTTTAGGCCATGATCCGTAACGGTTCATTAGTGACCTAAAAAACAGACTAACCCGACTGTACAGTTGACTTAGTCCCCTATTTATATTTTTTGAAAATAAAATATTCATCTATTTATTTTTATGGGTTTTTTGTAAAAGAAAATAATAAAAACGAAAAGAGAGGGTGCAGTAGTAAAATGGGGTACAGTTTGGAGGAAGGGAGTTGTATTATTAAAACTGGGTGTGAAAAGCAGCAGCCAGTTCGTAGACTGGTCCACGAATTCGTGGGCCTTTCAGGGGGAGGCGTAATACGAAAATTAGGGGTGTAAGTAGTATCCTGAGTTAGAAAGGAAAGGACGAGAATGCCCTTAAGTCTCCACACTATATAAGGCGTTTTTTTAAAAAAACTAAACCTAATTCCTTTCTTCTCTCACACGACGCTGTCACCCTAATTCTACTCTCACCTCTTCTCAGCAACCCTAATCCCATTCCCTCTTCTCCTCACCGCCGCCAACAACAAAAGTGGTGAGAGAGGGAGAGTTTGCGAAAATTATGGAGAGAGATAGAGAGAGTTACAGCGAGAGGGAAAGGAAAAATGCGAAGGAGAGAGGGAAATGAGAGAGAAGGCTTCGTAGAGAGAAGAAATGAGAGAGAGAGAAGGCCTCGTAGAGAGAAGGGAAGGAGATGGAAGTGGATGCTGACGGTGGGGCTTCGCCGGAGAAGGGGATGACGCGACGGTGACCACGACGACCATGGCGTCAACGCCGGAATAGCAACAGAGAGGGGAGACTGATGCTCGCGGTGGCTATGGCGTTCACTTTGGCGCTGGCGACGAAGGGAGAGGGAGGACGACTGCCGGTCGGCCGTTCCTTGGCCGGCGAAAACGACGACGATGGTTTCGGTGGCTGAATCAGGAGCCTCACGACGGCCTACGTACTGGGTTCGTGATGAAAGCGAAAGGGTCTTGACGGTGGGTGGTTCGGGTTGCTGTGTTCGCGAGGATGACAGCGAGCATGGGAGGGAGATGACGGCGCAGGTGCTGGGAGCGCGACAGCGGTTTGAGGAGGACGGCCACCGTCTACGGTGGAGCTAACAGGTACAGATTCGGTTCTGATTTGTTCTGTTTTATGTCTCTTTTCCATTTTTTGATTTCTGTTTTTGCCTGTTTGGCTCCTGATTCCTTAAAAAAAAACTAAACCCTAATTTTCTAATTGAACCTATTTCAACTTAACTGCTAATTTCTTTTCTAAAATAGATAAGCAAAACCCTAATCTGTTTACAACTAATTTCTGATATTACTTCCTATGTTCGTTTTCTTTTAACATAGGCAGAATCCTAATTTGTTCCTAACTTGAAAATTCTAGACTATTTACAAACCTAGAGATTCTTTTATTTAAACCCTAGCCTATTTACAGTATGGTTTTCACCGGATCCTACATTTCTAATAGAACGAACATAGCTTCAATCTTTGATTTTTGGTTCATACAGCTTTGATCTTGTTATTATTAGGTTTAGTTTCAAATTGCAACTACTATCTATTATGAACTAAAACATTATTAGAACCTAAATAACAAACAAAAACCGAAAGAAAACGGACACCTACCTCCTTCTCCAGCCTTTGAACCACTCCTTTTGTCTGCTTGCTGCTGCTCCTACTGTTGATTGCTGTTGCTGCTTCTGTTCTGTGTGGCTGTTTCTGGATTTTTTTTAGGGTTTTGCGATTAGGGCTTCAATGTGAAAACCCTAATCTTTTGGTTCTGAATCTGTGTATTTTCTGTCTCTCGTATATGCCTTCTGTGTGTCTGAATTATTTTGTTTATATAGGCCAATTGTTGGGGTTTTGGCAATTAATTTCTAATTCTCCTTGATTTTGTTTTCCTATTTCAGGTTTGAGCCTAGAGTTGAAAACTTGCTCACCAAGTTACTGAATTAGGGTTAGGGAGGTGAAGCCTTGGTGAATAAGGTTTGGGAGTGGAGGCGCAGCTGCTGCTATTAGCTCCTCTGTAAAAAAAAAAAAATTCTAATTTTGTAATTGTTTTTCTCTTTTTTAAAAGTTTTTTGTAATATTGTAAATTATCTTTTTTTGTAATTTTATTTTTTTTATTTATTTTTTTAGTTTTTGGATTTTGTATTTTTTGTAAATTAATTTTTATTGATTTTTAAATATATTTGTTTGTTTTTGGATTCTGGACAGATTTATTGTTTTTTAGTCAAAGATGGAAGAGAATGATTAAATTGGGCCAAGCCCAATCAAAAAACTAAACATAGGCCCAATTAAACAAATGACTAAAATAAGGTCCAATTAGAATAATTTTTCTAAGATCAGGTCCAATTACTATCATAGGTCCAATAGCCACATAGGCCCAACTAGGAAAATGACTAAAACATTAGACATAAGCCCATAAGCCCATTTATAAAAAACTGGTTCAAAACACTAAGCGTCAGCCCAATTAGGCAAGCTAACGAAGACAGGCCCAAAAGGTTGGACATAGGTCCAATTGGACAATTTGGTCCGACTTTAAACAAAACAGCGCTTGAAATGCCTTGGGCTTGTGACACGGGGCTAAAGCGATTATGATAAAAAAGACCGAGCAAAATTAGGGTATAACAATATATATATATATATATATATATATATATATATATATATATATATTAAGAAAATATAAAAATCTAAATTTAAATTGGAAACCTTGATTTTGGTGATTTGTTTAGATATTAGGCGTTTTTATCGCACGTTAAAAAAACAAAAGGGAGAAAAGGGTTAGGGTTTTTGAAATATTTTTTTATTATGGAGGTTTCATTTTGTGTGTGCCGCGCTTGAGAAGATAAAGATACATCTTTGTTTCATTTTGTTTTTGTGGTTTAGTGTGAGGAAGGAAAGTTTGGCAGAGGGATCAATCAACTGGAGTTTATGTTCATCAATCATAGGTAATTTGTTCTTCCCTAAAATCGATTTTGCTTGTTTTTTCTTCAACTGAGTCCTGTATCTGATTTTCATTTTCCGTTTTCAGTTTCTTATGGTGTGGTTGTTAACTGTTTGTGTAAATTGATCTTGATAGTGTATATTACACACTTTCGAAACTTCAATTATTTTAAGGATTTGTGTTCATGTAGTTTACTTCATGTTTCGTTTCTTTTAGCAGTGTTGCATTTGTGTGTGTAGTATGTGTGTTGTTGTTAATTTATGGATGCTTTTGATTTGGAATTTTGGTGTTGTTCTCCATTGACATGCTTACAATTGGTTTGAAGAGCTTTTTTTTATTTTATTATTTGCTCATTTTCTTGTTGCTTTTTTTTATGTTTAGTTGCTTAATATATAGGACTAGATATACCAATTTGGTCTAATATTATTGATATATTTGGTGTTTCATTTACAATTGATTTTCCATTAAATGATTTTTAATGGAGTGGAATGATCTATTTAAAAAACACATATTTTATATTCAATTTGTTAATAAATATGATTAATTTTTGGATTCATTCATTTTTTATTTCCCAATATTATGTGATATATTTAGTATTTCATATAAAATTGATTTTCCATTAAATGATTTTAATGGAGCGGAATAGCATATTTCAAAAATACATATTTGATATTCATCTTGTTAATAAATGTGATTAATTTTTTGGTTCATTCTATATTTTATTTCCTAATATTATGCGATATATTCTTAATAAATGTGATTACTTAATAATTTTTTATGATAATTTTGCTTTTAATTATTTTAACACAACAAAGCGTGTTAAAGATTACATATCTAATGTAGCTGAAGTGTCATTTAATTACAACATAGAACTAAATTACACTTATTTAGAAATTAAGTCAGTGAGCTTAAGTAATTTGATTTATAAAAGTTAATTTTATATTTTACATACTTATGGAGGGTTCGTGTTAATAAATAATGTATAATTTGCCTTGATTCAAAATTACTTTGATAGAAGATAAATGACAGGTTTTTATTAGTTTTAATGTTGATGTGAAACACTACTACTAAAAAATCTTAACAAAGTTGCATGTGCAAACTAATTAAATGTTATTTGAGTTTAATTTAATATAAAAATGTCACATTGCTACCCTTGCCGTGCATACCCACGGGTATGTGTTACTGGTTGTGATAGAATCAAATGTCGTTTGTTCTATACCAGGACAGATTTTATTGGTAAATCCATACTAGACCAAATTGGTTGAAATTATAATGGCCATTTATTTATTATTAATACTATTATTATAATAAAAAACTTGAACTCGACAGCTTATAAGCTCAGACAGGTATTGTAAAAAAAAAAGCTCAGACAGGTAACATCCTTTTTTATGGTACAAAATGACTACTAGACCAAATTGTTAGTGACGTTTACTCCATTTGCCATATTTTATTTAGCGTTTTAGAAAAATCAATTTACCTTAATTAATTGTTGTTTTATATTTTTAATGAAGTATGTAATATTTTTTTACTCACACTCTTCTTTATTATGAAATTTTTTTACATTCAATAAATGGTTCGCATTATTTAGAACAAGAGATAAAAGTTTAAATAGTAAATTTTAGAAGACTTATTATAAAATCTAGACTCTAAATTATTTTTTAAGTAATTTGTCAAGACCTTAAACAACAAATAAAATAGGACGAAGGGAGTATAAAATTCTAATAACTCCACATCTTGTAACTCATACCGGTCACTTCCTTTATATGTTTTCAAATTCCAATTTGGCTTCGGTTTTCATTAATATTTTGAAAATCAGAATACACATCAAATCGGTGGGACTTTAATTAGATTATTTTTTTTGATAACCGGGACTTTCAAATTATGGTTTGATTGCATTATAAACCGCTTGAATTGAGATGAAACCATGGTCGGGCTGTTCTAATAACCGAATCATTGATAGTGTCAATTCATAATTAAATGAGTTAAACTCTTAAGTTGCTTTGGGTTTAAAAACGCGAGTTTAATCTATATACACATACAATATATGAACTTTTACCACCACAACCAATCATAGTTCATGAAATGGTTGGTTACCAATTGATTAATTGGTGGTTACCAGTTAAATAATTTATTTTTAATGATTTGTCAATCTTTATTTGGTAGATAATGTAAAATAATTATACACCTATTATTTATATAAATTAAATCCTTAAAAACACACGATTTTCACAACTTCTTTTGTTTCATTTATTTATTATTTATATTTTAATAGACAAACATAAGACAAAACGGTAGGGGGTGGGGGTGGGGTTACCTGGAAACTCCGAGACGATACCATTTGACGATTATACCCAAAAAACTTACCTTAATTTACTTAACGCTCTTCGGTTTCTCCGTCACCACACCGTACTTAATCCCACACCGAAGCGCACCAAATCAAAACATGGAGTCTAGAAATATCTCGGCGTCGCCGGAGGATTACCGGCGAAGTTCCGGCGAACCAGAGGAGAAAGTATTCGCCGGGAGTGAAAATTTCGCAGACTCGTCATCGTCATCTTCATCCCACGCTTCGAAGACTATTCTGGCATTGGCATTATGGCTAGGAGCTATTCATTTCAACGGATTGTTGATTTTCATCACTCTTCTCTTCTTTCCTTTCTCCAAAGCAATCTTGTTCGTTTTTCTCTTCTTTTCTCTCATTTTTCTTCTATTCATTGGTGAAGTGGTTAATGAGTTTTTTTTTGGTTAATATATTGTCAGGGTTTTTGGTTTGCTTTTCGTGTTAATGGTGATTCCTATTGATGAAAAGAGCTTATTCGGTAGAAAATTAGCCAGGTACTTTTTTTTTTGCTTTCTTGAATTTTTTTTTTTAAAATTTTAAATATAACGTAATGTGTGACTGGTTATGTTTATTCAGGTACATATGTAAGCATGCTTGTAGTTACTTTCCTATTACACTTCATGTAGAGGATATAAAGGCTTTCCATCCAAATCGAGCTTATGGTTTGTACTTTTCTATACCAAACTTTTATTAAGTCTATATTTGGTTATGCGGTTACAAATTGATTTTGAATGAAAGTGAGTTAAATGTAAAATGATTTATATTTGAATGAATTTGTGTAGAAGTGAGTTGAACAATAAATTTGAGAGTAAAAATCACTTTTAGAAGGAAAAAACTACGAATCTTAGCATATGTTTGGACTTTAGGTGAAATTCATTGCTCATAGTTGTAGTGTTAACCAGGACAGGTTAGTCAAAAATAAAGTTTTCTTCAAGTTAGAATCAACTCTAGATGCAAAATCAAATTTACTCAAGAACCGTCGCCAAAAGCAATCTTATGTTTTCAGAATCAGTTTTGGGCTATGAAGCACTAACAAAGACACATACATCGGACACTATACTGATACGGACACATATACACCAATTTTAATTTGAAAAATGCAAGTAATTGAAGTGTCGGACACCAGACACTCAACTGCTTCAGATTTTGGGACTTTTGGCTTTCGTGAATCCAAACATGTATTAATTGTGTTAATCATTGTAATGATTTCTGTTCTATTTGTATTTTCTTAAGTTCATTGAAATTTACAGTAGTTTTTACTTGATGCAGTTTTTGGTTATGAACCACACTCAGTTTTGCCAATTGGAGTTGTTGCATTAGCAGACAGCACAGGTTTTATGCCTCTTCCAAAAATCAAAGTTCTTGCCAGCAGTGCAGTAAGGCTTTATACCTGAATCTCTTTTTTGCAGTAGTTAAACTTATTAAGCATGTGATTCTAATTTTTTCTTCTTCACACATTTGGCAAATAGATATTTTACACACCATTTTTAAGACACATATGGACATGGTTGGGTCTAAGTCCAGCAACAAGGAAAAACTTTACCTCTTTATTGGATGCTGGCTATAGTTGTATCTTAGTACCAGGTGGAGTGCAAGAAACATTTCTCATGGACCACGGTTCTGAGGTACATTGTTTACTTCACTCTCTTTCTTACAACATGAAACTTACTCTTTTTATTATGACTAATATTCATATAGTTTGACAATATTAACTTGTAAGAATGATTTACTTTCTAGATTGCCTTTCTCAAAGCAAGAAAAGGGTTTGTCCGCATTGCAATGGCGAAGGGGACACCACTGGTTCCAGTTTTCTGCTTTGGACAGGTATTTTTTGCTTTTTCAGATCTGTTTCATTCTTTTGGGCATATCTTCCAGATTTGGTGACTCAAGCTTGAAAAAACTGTTGAATTAAAATGCACCTTATTTGTTATTCTGGTAGTTTGTGTTTTTCATTCTGGCTGATTGTTCGAATTAACTTTCATCTTACTGTAGTCGGATGTCTATAAGTGGTGGAAACCAGGTGGGAAGTTCATTCTGAATTTTGCCAGGGCTATCAAGTTCACCCCAATATACTTTTGGGGAATTTTCGGGTGAGTGTTTACTTCTATGACTTTTCAATTGATTAAATTGTAAGGGATGGAACAGTAGAATAAGCCACTTCTATGCTGTCAACCAACTAAAAGATTCAAAATGCTATATGTGTGCGTGTATATATTTATGACATATAATAATAATTGCTACATGGTAGTAGTATGGGAGTAACACAATCGTTTTTCCCAAGAAAATGTCATTTAATACAGAATGGGATGATTCATTTGAGAATAGTAGTCAATTGTTTGGTGCCCAAGCATTTTAACTACTCCATCCGTTCCAAACTTTTAGTACTTTTAGTTTTTGCACACAAGTTATGGTATCATTAATTTGAGTAAGCTAAGTACCAAAATACCCTCCATTGTAGTATTAATTATTTACAAATTTCTATACTCCATATCTCGGGTCTCTACTCTCTAGATATGGAGGGAGTATTTGGCACATGTTAGTTTTAACATGGATTTTCTTTTCTCTTCTTTAGATCTCCATTACCATTCAAACATCCTATGCATGTGGTGGTGGGTAGACCAATTGAGTTTGAGAAAAATCCAGAAGCAACTTCTGAGGAGGTATACATCGCGCAGCTTTTGTTGCGAGCTATAAAACCCGTGAGATATTCATGAATTTGAGCTACAGACTACTAACTTTTTGATCTCTTTTCTCAAATTCACATTGTTTCAGGTTGCCAAAGTACATAGTCAGTTTGTTGAAGCACTTGAAGATCTTTTTGAACGAAACAAAGCTCGAGTTGGATATCCAAACCTTCAGTTGACAATTGTTTAGCAAGGCCATGACTATCAACCTGTATTTTTATGTGAAAATCACATGTATCTATTCTTAGGTTAGGCTATGTTTGGGACATGAAGTGGAATGATGATTGATTAAGAATGTAAAGAATGTAATTTTATTGAACAACCTAGTCTCAGCATTGCCCCAATGTGGGAACAGCACTAAAGATTAAGAAGAATGTATAGAAGGAATGTAAATTCTATAGATATTCTTATTCACCCAAGTCCCAATTACAAAATAAAGTATTTAGTTTTTGTGTCCTCCCATCCCACTCAAACAATTTAATTTTACGTTCAATGAATTTGACATGTTTTGTATGAGTAATGAATGATAATAGTATATTTTCTAACACCCATCCTGTAAGTGCAGCTAAGATGATAAAAGTTGCTGAGCACATGATGTGATGAGACGCCGGTTTAAATCTGTGGCTTCCCTTTTCACCACGTCCTATGAGTGTGGCTCTTATTGATAAGGTCATTTTGAATCTAACAATATTTTCTAATTTCAAAACATGTTCCTGTAAATTTGGGTTGAATTAGTCTTTTTATTTAATTTCAAAACAGTTTTCAACTAAAATTTAAAACCATAAAAATAGGTTTGTTGATTCTGTTTTCAATTTTAATTACCAAACTACTACTCTTCCACAACTTTGGCAACCTGAAAAGGATTATAGAGCACAACAAGAAAATAGAAAATGATTTTGGTGTAGGTATGATGTTCACCATCCACATTCAACATACTCCTTTGTCCCATTTTATTTGCGGTTTAAGATTTTGCACACTTTTTAAGAAAAACGATTAGGAGTTTAGATTTTTTAAAAAGTGTTGTTTAATTTACCATTTAATCATTTATCTTTCTACATAGAAAAATGTGAATCATTTAATTTACCATTTAATGCAGTGAAGATAGATGAAGATGACTCAGGGACGAATTTGTCCCATTTTTAAATTGTCAGAGACTAATTTGTCCCTTTTTCAAATTTGTAATTTCAGGGATGAATTTGGCCCAAAATAAACACACCTGTGGCTTTTAACGTGACACGTGGCACTTAACGTGCCACGTAGAAGCCGTTTACTGTGCTGGTAACGGTTAAATGGATGGAGAGACTAACGTGTCTCATTTTGGAATTGTCAGGGACCAATGTGTCTCGATAATATTGTCAGGGACGAATTCGTCCCACGAGAAAATTGTCAGGGACGAATTTGGGTCTTTACTCTATATGTGTTTTCATTTGTTATTTTAAATTGCAATGTTTGAGTGGTTTTTAATGTAAGCATTCAGCAAGCTGTTGTGTTTTTTGTTTGTGGACTCAACTCCACCTACACTGTCAAATTTGTGTGTGTTAATGAATGCTATTGATGCATGGAACTAACTGAGGTCATATTCTAAACCAATTCATTAATATTGTTGGAATATTATTTGATAAACATAACAAAGGATATAACAGACCAAAAAAAAATATAACAAAGGATATCGGGATAACGAATCCTAATCTTAACCATTTGTCCACTCCTTTGAACTGATTATAATTATCTAGTTGTTGCATCTGGAATAAGATAAGATGGTAGGAATCTCTTCCAGTTTAACCAAGATCCTGAGTTCGAATCCAGCATTGGGCATGTAGCAGTGTTAAATCTTAACCATTTGTCCACTCCTTTGTATTAGATATTGACATCTCTTAGATTACAACACCTCTCCTCTATTAATTGATTTTTTGTTGTTATAGACAAATTGGGATTAAGGAACCCTTGAAAATATGACGAGCTAGGGTTTTGAGTTTAAAATTAGGGAAATTACTGTTAAATTTGTTGTGATTTTTAAAAAGTGTGACATTTAGAAAAATAATGCTGCATTTTTGTATATATTTTTTTAAAAAATCCACATGAGACAGCGTAATTTCAATACTGTTTGGCATTACGTTGAAACCGTGGCGGATCTTGACCGGAATCATTTGGGGGGGGGGGGGGGGGGGGCAAAGTTATAAGTGATATATATGAATACTCTCCTATTGTGAACAAATATTTGTTTCGTTCAAATGTTAAATTTCATCTTGCCTCATGCACTTGAAACACGGTTCAAATCCCACTTAAACCTTTTTTGCGATTTTTTTGAGAAAATAAGGCTAGCAAATGAAATAAAACAAAAAAACCTTTAGCAGGAATCGAATCATGTACCAAATTTTGCTGAAACATTGTTAAACATGACAAGTACAAAATTTTGTTTGCTAACCATGAGCATCTATAAAATTAAACTCAAATACCAATATATGAATCAAAATAATAACCATGTGAATTGAATGGTTATAAAATCAAGCTACAAGCCACATGAAGTAGGTTGACCAAATGGTAACTGCAAATGAAGCCAAAGCATATGACCATAGCATGATAACAGAGCATTCACTTTCACCAGATCCAAACAGCTGAGCCATAGTTCCTGCCAGAGAGAGAGAGAGTAAGAGTAGGTTTGTTATTATGAAAATAATCTCAAACATAAATGATATTACCTATATTCATAGCTGGTGGAACAGCATATTGAAGTAGAAGAACAAATTGATACAAAGGATCTGAATGCACCAAACCAAATTTAATTGCTCCTTTAACCACCACAACACCCAACATTGGTAGAAAAACATATCTCACTGCTATAATTCCCACAATTGTCCACACTGGAGTACTTGTTCCCTTCAAACCTAATCCATTCACACACATTTTCCAACAAATCATCAAATCAGAAAAATAAATAATAATAATAATAATAGTGTATTTATGAAACTAAACAATTAGCATTATACATTAAATAAAAGCTTACCTTTAAGGAGGTTTCCACCCAATATGAGTGTGACAGTTGGGATGGCTGCTTCACTGAAATTAATGAGACACAAAAATTAATGTAAGATGAACCACCATGTGACATGCCATGCTGTACTCAAAAATTATTTTTACTTTAATATCTTGAAGAGTAAGTTTTGTGATACATACCCCAACATGGATACAGAGTCTTCTACCACATGAAGTGGAGCATTGTTGCCAACCATTAATTTACGTATTGGGGTAATTACACCAATAGAAAAGCCAATAATCTGTGTAAAAAGAAAAAAAATATTACACATAAACTACTACATTCAATAACAGGGGAAACAGTTATTTATTTCCAGCAGAGAAGTGAGTATCATACTGCTCCTATGGTTGATGGTGCAAAAATGGTTTTGAAATTGAGATTGCTCGAAATCTTCCTCAACTGACGCTTAATTTTATCTGAGAATGTAACCTGAAAAATAAAAACAGATCAAAACATTATTATAATCAATATATATTATAATATCTTTCTAAAGGGAACTTTGTAACAATCTTTACTTTTTCCACAGATTCTGCATTAGGAAGCAGCAAGGTATATGCACCATTATTCTCTGGTTGTGATTCTGATATCTCCTCTGAAGCCTTCAATTTGCTAGTGCCATTACTATTATAATCTTCTTTTTGTGCTTTATTTGAAGAAATCCTCATTATGTTGTAAACATATGTCCACAGTAAAACTGCTCCAACCTAAATTTTTCCACTATATCAGCACTTGAAAATTCAAAATTATAAAGATAAGAAAAAGCAATGAAGTTGCATACCGCCATAGAAAGTGAAACATAAGCCATTCCATATTTATGACAGAGATCAGGATCTCCAAAAGGACTTCCTTTCTCTTTACATATAGCTGGTATAATGATTATAGGCAAGTTTCCTAAGTTTCCTGTTCATTACAAATTTAAAATTTAAAAATCACATTACATGTTTGGCTTCAACTATTCAATTTGTTTGTGTAAAGGAAGATTATACCTGCAGAACAGCAACCTAGTATTAGACCTTCTAAATGCTTTGGAGGCCTTGTGATCTTAATCACAATCCATGCTAATGCTGAGCCTAATATGATTGTGCCAAGAATATTAACTGGCATGAACCACCTAAGTTACAACCAAAAAAATTGAATCAAAATCTGTAAAATCATAACAAAATAACCAATCCTCAAATCAGTAGCTAATGCAAGAGTAATCTTAGTTTTGACATTATGGTTTTTGATGTGTTTGTGACAGTGATTGACACTGTATCTATCAAACACCGACACAAACACAGACACTAAACACGACACAGAAATGAATACTTACAATGAAAGAACATTGTCAGCTGTTAATGTTTCAGCCAAATTGCTTCCAACAAGTGATGGATTAAACACATAAAACACAAGCTGTCACAAGAACAATTTTTTTATCAGTAGATAGAAATCATCAGTGTACTCAAAAAAAGTGATAAAGTTGAATTACATTAACATTAACATTACATTATTCACTTTCTTCCTTGCATCTGCTCCCAAAACATCTATGTAATCAATTGCAAGAAACAAGCCAAGTGCAGTTATCAACAATACTTTAATAACAGGTAATGAAGCAACATATAATAGCTGTAGAAATCCCATTATCTCCTAAAAAAATCTTCAAATGCCAATCCTACAAACCAAAAAAAAAACAACAATTTTGTTCTATTTTACAACTCGAAGAAGACCTTAACAGATGTTATGACATAGCAGCAAAGAAACAGAACTGAAAAATATCAAAAACAAACCATAGATTTCACATGATTATTAAATAGTTAGATTAAACACAAAAGTTAGGCCAATTTGAAATTAAAAAATAGCCAACAAAATCACATGCAGTGAGAAAAGTATAAATTAAGATATATCTACACAGAAGACACTATATTAGCCGACATTGGACAGCTTGAGATTAAACACAAAAATAATATACTATTAATTTGTAACCAATAACAACGTAGTACAAAGCTATATGGTTAAACAGAAAAAACCAAAAAACCAAGTCATTTTATTTAATTAATTGTTTTTAATTTTAAACTGAGACGGCACTGATATGTGAGTTTGGGAAGAAGCTTACCGGAAAAGAGGTTATGGAGTTTGAAAACGCGCGTTTTATGACACTATAGTGATGCAGAGATATCAACAAAAAAGCATAGATATCAAGAACTATATAACGTACTGTGCTGTGCTAGGCGTAGATGCTAGATTCCTCGCGTATATTATAATACGAATTATAAAATACAATAACTTTGTGGATTTCGTCGTTTTATAGATTCCTGTGTGATACAGAGAAGAAAGATGGAAACAAAAAATGGAGAGGCATGCGTTGCATTACGGCACAAAGGAACATCTACATAGTAAAAATAAGAGAAAATTGCGAAAATATATTTTTCTTTTAAAAACACATTATTGAAATAATTAAAAGAATTTGTAAAAAAAAAATAATATCAAAAAAATTAATCTATCAATCTACCAGTTTATCAAAAAAAAAACTATCAATTTACTATCTTATCTACAAAATTCAGTTAATTCCAAGTTTGAGTGCAAATGGTTAATGCATTTCATCTTAAGGGGCGGGCTCGGTTAATACCTGGGTTCCATCCCCGGTGATGGCACAAATTAAAGTCAAGCTTTACTTACTTCTCGGTCGAACTCCAGATTATTCAGAGCCCCATTTCCCCTAAATACCGGAGGGGTTAAAGACTCATAAACCAAAAAAATCTATAAAATTCACTTGAAAAAGTATTAATGACAAGATTAAACTGTAGTTGACTTTTTTTTTGGTGAGAAAACTGTAGTTGACTTTGGAAAATGCATTTTAATGTTACTCTACAATAATATTGGGCATATTAAATGTTAGTTATTCATGAAAATACTCACTCCATTCCAAAACTTTAATACATGTAGAATTTTATTTTTATTTCAAATTCTGAGTTTTAAGAAAATGAAAAGAACTGATAAAAAAAAATGAAAAGATTTGTGGAAAAAAACAAAACCCGAGAATTTTTTTTGCAACCATACTCTTAGATATACTCTATCAGTTTTTTTTATTTAAGCAAAAACATACAGATATATCTTGTTACCAAATATCAACATGTTTGTCGGAGTCCGTGACCGGAATCTCGCCATCCAATTTATTAAATGGAAAATTGATAAAATTGGGTATTCACAATGTTTACCAAATTTACACTTACTAATTCTTCCCAGCTTTCCCTTTTTCACATGCAAGAGTGATTTATAAATCATATTTACTTTTATTATTATTCTTAGACAATTAATTTTAAATATTTTTCTTAAAAGGTATATACCTTTTGGTTTTAAAAATTAAATTTCAAAAGAAAATCTGTTCGGATAAAATGGGGCTAAGTTGGTTTTTTACCTTATTTTAAACCGGGCCGGGGTGGTTGCCTCAAGATAGTATGTTTTTATGTTTTACCAGATTTTGTACACACTCTTTGTATTGAAAAATGACACAAAAATGAAATATGCATGAGAATTTGTAAAATAATTAATGATAAAAATAATGGATATTTTCGTCTGAATATACATCAAAAATTTAACCCATATGTCTAAAAATTTAAATTAAGAAAGATTTGGAATAAAAGGAGTAATGTTAATTTTGGCCATATTAACTATTAACTTGAAAAATAAGTGGAAATGATTAAAGAGAATACTATTAATTATAAATATAAAATTAGATTTTTTTCTAACTGATAATTATTTTAAAGGAAAACTTACTTGAATGGTATTATATATTTTTAAACATAGAAAAGCTTAGGTACATACCAAAGGTCTTGTGATATTGTTCTTCGATTAAAATATGATACATCTAATCTTTATATGAAAAAAATATCAAATTATTTGGATTAGGATGCACTACCTACTACCACCACCTAGCTAGGTCTTGCAATGCATGTGATCCTTCTCTGCTAGGTCTTGCAATGCATGTGATCCTTCTCTACTCCTTCCTTACGTACGTAGCCATTAACAGAAACCCACAACGACAAAACAAATAGTTATCAATATCCGGTGTTTGTATTATGTATACATAAGCATGATGGGGGTAGACAACATATATATGCGTCGTGAAGTCAGGCTGATACAAACCCACAAATTGATGATAATACAAGCACCCAAGTTGCTGCTAATGTTGCGGAATCAAGGCCCAATCACACTGCTGCTGGTTCAAGGCCCATTCGCACAAGGAAGCTTCCATCTAAACTGAAAGATCACATTGTCTACAAATAAATCTCCATTATAGCAATAAGTCTCCATTATAGCAATCATTCATATTCCTATGCCTTCTGTTATACTTTGACAGCAGTTACATTATGTATTTCGTTTATATAGCCTTGTACTAGTTCATGCTGAGACATCAATGAAATAATTTCAGACTCAATTCCTTTCTCTATTCACTGTTTTAAGAGGCCTACTCAGTCCTTGAGTTCTGAGTTATATCATTGCTGCTTTCATTGAGAGTACTCCCTCTTGCACGCCCACCACCAGATCGGGTTGAGGAGGTCACCAGGCAACTCAATTCGCTCACCACCCACATTGATGCTCGTTTTGAGGCCATCCTCAAACGATTAGAGGACAATACTTCCATTGGTTCCGTTCGCTCACCTGCAGGGGGAGAAGCGTCGTCCCGGACACGACTCAAACTTGATGTTCCTCGCTTTGACGGTTCCGACGCACACAGATGGATCTTTAAAATTTCGCATTTCTTCACATACCATCAGACGGCGGAGGAAGATCGCATTACGATTGCATCATTTTATCTTGATGGGCCTGCCTTGGCTTGGTACCAATGGATGTATCGTAACCATCAGATTGTTTTGTGGAATCAATTCTTGACGGCGTTGGAAGCTCGTTTCGCTCCAACGGCTTATGATGACCCTAGAGGAAATCTCTTTAAACTCACCCAAACATCAACAGTGGCAGCATACCTTACAGAATTTGAGGCCCTGGCAAACCGCCTTGAGGGCCTCTCACTGGCCGATCTGCTTAGTTGTTTTATATCAGGCCTGAAACTCGAAATACGCAGAGAAGTACTCACACAACGACCAACATCCCTCAATCAGGCTGCCAGCTTAGCCTGTTTACAAGAAGACAAGATCCAGGACCTTGCTCGCGCTCGCAACCGCCCGTGGACGCCGACTCCGTCAGCCAAGATCGTCCCTAAGGGGGTATCAGAGGCAGTTTCTTCCACGAAATCTAGCGCCAGTCTCTTACCCACGCCACCAGCCAAGCCACGGTTCCGACACCTCTCTGGCCCGGAGTTAGAAGAACGCAGAGAAAAGGGGCTTTGTTTCAATTGCGACCAAAAGTGGTCACGCCAACACAAGTGCGGTGCTCGGGTATTTTTCTTGCTCGCTAACAATGAGGATGATTTTTCCAATATTGCAGGTGAGCTGGAAGTGGATGAAAATCCATTCAAACCGGAGGATCCAAACGCAGAGACATCGTCACCGGCAGCGCAACTGAGCCTCCATGCTCTCTCGGGTGCGCATGCTTCAGACACCATCAGAATCATGGGTTACATTGGATCTCAACCGGTTCTGGTCCTAGTAGATGGGGGGAGCACCCACAATTTTATTCAAGACTCTATGGTTACTCAATTGGGTCTGGCCCATGACCCAATTGAGTCATTTCGTGTAATGGTAGGAAGTGGTCAAGAGCTCCAATGTTCTTCCTTTTGTGTTGGAGTTACTCTAATGCTGCAAAACCAGGTTTTTTCTATGGACTTGTATACACTGGGCCTCCGTGGCGCTGATGTGGTCTTAGGGGCCCAATGGCTAAAACAGATAGGGCCTGTTTTAATATTTACACCACTTTAAGCCTTACCTTTTTCCACAACAACACCTGCGTTGAACTCCATGGTGATACTCCCACACCTCACGTTGGCATACACCTCCTCCATAAACTCACTCGCACCGACCTAGAAGCCCAATACTTTTCATTACACATGCTTGGCCCATACCCTCAAAACGAAACACCAAGCCTAAACACTGACCCCATCCAATTAATCCCAGAATACCCATCCCTTCTTCCCCAATTTCAAGCTCTACTCCATAAATACATCCACCTATTTCGAGAACCCTCCACTCTTCCTCCTTCACGGTCCACCGATCATACAATCCCTCTCCAACCCAACACTTCGCCAATAAACGTTAGACCCTATCGTTACCCACACTCTCAAAAATTGGAAATTGAGTCTCAAATTTCCAAACTTTTGAATTCGGGATGGATTCAACCCAGCACAAGCCCGTTTTCTTCTCCTGTTTTGTTGCTAAAAAAGAAAGATGGGTCATGGCGCATGTGCGTGGATTACAGGGCCCTTAACGCAGTTACAGTTCGTGATCGTTTCCCTCTACCTACAATTGACGAGTTGTTGGATGAATTGGGGCTTGCAAGAGTATTCTCCAAACTTGACCTCACCTCGGGTTTTCATCAAATTCGAGTGGCTACCGAAGACATTCCCAAGACTATGTTTCGCACCCATGATGGACATTACGAGTATCGTGTCATGCCGTTTGGACTCTGTAACGCTTCTTCATCATTTTAGGCCACCATGAATGATATCTTCAGAGCCCTGTTGCGTAAAACGGTAATCGTTTTCTTTGACGACATATTGGTCTTCAGTCCGTCAATGGAAGCCCACCATGAACATCTCTCGCAGGTTTTTTCCATCCTTGATACTCATCGTTTTCATGTAAAGCCTGCCAAGTGCTCTTTCTGTAAATCCCAAATTGCTTATTTGGGTCATGTTGTGTCAGCAGGTACAGTTGCTCCAGATCCTGATAAAATACAGGGCGTAATGGATTGGCCAGCCCCCAAATCCGTTAAGGGATTGAGGGGATTCCTCGGGTTGTCAGGTTTTTACCGTTGCTTTGTGCGCGATTATGCTCGTTTAGCCCAGCCCTTGACATCCCTCTTAAAGAAAGATGTGTTTGAATGGACCCCTGCAGCTCAACAAGCGTACTTGAAACAATGAAGCACACCCTGGCATCTGCACCAGTGTTGTCACTGCCTAACTTCTCAGCACCATTTGTGGTACAAACGGATGCCTCGGTACACGCTATGGGTGGCATATTGTTGCAATAGGATCACCCCATTGCGTATTTCAGCAAACTTTTTTGTCCTCGCCTCTCCAAGGCATCCACTTACATTAGAGAACTGCACGCTATCACCTCGGCTGTAAAACGGTGGCGTCAATATTTGTTGGGGTATTTTTTTATAATACAGACAGATCACAAGAGTCTCAAGGAATTATTAACTCAAGTGATTCATACACCGGAGCAACAGTTCTGCCTCTCCAAGCTTTTGGGGTACCATTATGAGATTCAGTATAAACCGGGAAAGACAAATATAGTTGCGGATGCCCTTTCTCGTTGCTTGGAACCTCCTGCTGCCGAATTATCTATGCTCACCACACCTCAGTTCTTATTCATTGAGGAATTGCGCAATGAGATGATTACGGATCCCGTGTACCAAGAATTTTGCAAAAAGGTAACGTCGGATCCCTCTAGCTTACCAGATTATGTTATTTCTAGTGGATTATTATTGAAGAAAGGGAGGATATGGCTACCGCATAATTCTCGTTTCAAAATTCTTTTGATGAAAGAATTTCATGAAACCCCCATTGGCGGTCATGCTGGTGTTGTCAAAACACTTAAAAGACTGTCTGATAATTTCGTTTGGGAATCCATGCGCCAAGACATCAAAGATTTTGTGGCACATTGTCTTGTTTGTCAACAAACTAAGTACTCAACTAAGAAGCCAGGAGGATTGCTTCAGCCCCTGCCTATACCATCAAATATTTGGGAAGACATTTCATTGGATTTTGTTACGGGGTTACCGTGTTCAGGTGGGTACTCTGTGTTATTTGTAGTGGTGGATCGCTTCTCAAAGTATATTCACTTGGGTTCCCTGCCTGCTAATTTTACTGCATATAAAGTAGCGGAATTATTTGTCAACATTGTCTGCAAACATCATGGCTTACCTAAGAGCATTATTTCAAACCGAGACCCAATTTTTGTTAGCCAATTCTGCTGACTTATTTAAATTTAGTGGGACTATGCTTCGTATGAGCACGGCTTACCATCCACAAACGAACGGGCAAACCGAAGTCACCAACAGAACAATTGAGCAGTATTTGAGAGCTTTCGTACACCACCGCCCCTCCCTGTGGCATCGTTTCTTAGTTTGGGCGGAGTACCATTACAATACCTCGTTCCATTCCTCGGCTGGCATGAATCCCTTTCAAGTCGTTTATGGAAAGGAACCACCTAGCATCCCTGCTTACTTAACTAGCTCATCCAACGTAGCTGCAAGTGATGAACTGCTCAGCAACCGTGAAGACACTCTGGCACTTCTGCGAAGGAACTTAGAGAAGGCACGGAAGCGCATGAAGGCTATGGCAGACAACAATTGAAGAGAGGTGGTTTTTGAGATAGATTCATTTGTTCATGTTAAGCTTCAGTCGTACAAACAAAATTCCCTAGCTGGAGAAAAATACAACAAATTGAACAAACGCTTCTATGGTCCATTTCGCGTTGTGGAACGTCTCGGCCCGGTTGCTTACAAACTAGAACTCCCTTCATACTCAAAGATACACAATGTCTTCCATTGTTCTCTTTTGAAACCTTACCATGGACCCATACCACCACTTGTGTTTCCACTACCTACTGCATCCGTGGAGAACCACCCCCTCATTTCTCCTTTGGCTGTCTTTGCTTCTAGAATGGTCACTGAGAATGGCAAAAAGAAGCAACAAGTTTTGGTCCAATGGCATGGCTTACCTCCGGAAGACACGACTTGGGAATATTGGCAAGAGTTGCAAGTTGCTTACAACCTTGAGGACAAGGTTGGTCTTGATGGGGAGAATGATGATACAAACCCACAAATTGATGATAATACAAGCACCCAAGTTGCTACTAATGTTGCGGAATCAAGGCGCAATCACACTGCTGCTGGTTCAAGGCCCATTCGCACAAGGAAGCTTCCATCTAAACTGAAATATCACATTGTCTACAAATAAATCGCCATTATACACTAATGGAAAAAAGGCATTTTATATCGGTTAAAATTGACATTTCATATCGGTTCCTGAACCGATGCCGAAAAAGGAGATATAAAAAAAGGGACCTTTCATATCGATTCCTGAACCGTTATGAAAAGTTTTTTTATATCGGTTATATATGCGAACCGATATGAAAAGTCAGTTTTCGCTTATATTTGACATTGGTTATATATGCGAACCGATATGAATACTCCTTTTTAACATCGGTTTTCTTCTAGAACCGATATAAAATACTGATTTTTAACATCGGGTGAATTAAGAACCGATATAAAAACTGAAGTTTTTTTTTTAAAAAAAAGTGGTTTTTGATCAGCATAATAAGATAGGTATATACTGTATAATAATAATTAAAAAATGAAACATCACAATCTCAAATACATATTATCAAATCTAATTAGCACAACCTCAATTGTTTTCCATAACTATCCAAAATCTTCAGCACAAACTCAAATACATATTATCAAATCTAATCAGCACAATCTAACGTACATAGTCATAACATATTATAAACACGTGCTTCAGTCCATGAACACACTGAGAACCTACAATTGGTTTCTGGAAACCCACAGCACCAACAACTTGCATTGAATTCATTCCTCCCCATGGTTGCTGCAAAGTAGATAGCTCCCATAGTACGACTCCAAAGCTATAAACTTTGCATTGGATTCATTCCTCCCCATGGTTGCAAAGTAGATAGCTCCCATAGTACGACTCCGGATAATATTAACACACCAATACTATCAGCTAATCAGCTGCAATAATATTAACAGCATGAACAACCATATGTACTTACATATATGTAGATATATAGCTTGAGCATAATTGGGTCCCACCAATTACAGAAGCTTCAAAAGAATTCTTATCTAATGCACGAGTCATTATCGGCGAAACATTGAACAGCATTCTACCAACACTTGCCTGAAAAAGAAAAATTAAGCATGCTAGAGTCTGGATAGAGATGAAGTATGGCTCAAAAAGACCTCTTCTATGAAAATAAACAAAATAATACTACCTCCGGTCTACTTTATAAGAGACAATGAAGGTTTAGGTTTGTCTCTTATAAAGTAGACCGGAGGTAGTATATGAATATGCATGTGTTGGCAGGTAGAAAGGGAGGAAAAGTTAAGGACCTGAACATTGAGTCCAAAGATAATTCTCGATGCAAGGCCATCTTTGACATCAAGAATCCCACTCGGCATTTTATCACCAGAAAGTGGTAAAGCTTCATTATCAAGGAAAGAGTACATATAACTTGGACCTAGCTAGAGAGTATATACTTTGTACTTGTTCAGAGGAAATGGCATCGTTGAATAAATAAACAGGGCCAATTTGGCCAAAAAATGGGCATGAATCACGAATGGATTCAAAAGTGAGTGCACTGTCTTCATAATGAGGCATCGTAAGTTTAGCACCGATTGTGCAACTTGTTAACGATTCACTGATTTTTGCATACCTGAATAAATAAAGCATGTAAATCAAGTCAGAATGTCACGAGAAGCAAAGCAGCTGATCACAAAAAATCCCTCAAATAAAAAGCATTATACTGGTTTGGACCTGCATCTTTCAGATGAAACAAGATCACCATCCAAGTAACATCTCGACAAGCTACCGCCAGAAAATGCTCTTCCAATGCTATGAGTTATGCAAAGAAAATGCCATCTCCTTTTAACTAATTTAACGTGCAGGTCTGCACGCTGTCTCTTCAGGTTGATTGACTGCAAGACAGAAAATAAAAACATCAAAGGTAAAAACCTAAACCTTGCATTGAATTCATTCCTCCCCATGGTTGCTGCAAAGTAGATAGCTCTCATAGTACGGCTCCAAAGCTATAAACTTGCATTGGATTCATTCCTCCCCATGGTTGCTGCAAAGATAGCTCCCACAGTACGACTCCGGATAATATTAACACACCAATACTATCAGCTAATCAGCTGCAATAATATTAACAGCATGAACAACCATATGTACATACATATATGTAGATATATAGCTTGATTTCAATATAGAAAAGAAAAGAACAGCATGAACAACCATGTCCACTTCAATTTCCAATCCTTGAGCCACCACGACGCCCAAAACTGTCCAAAACAAACATTGAAAGAGGTTTTCAGTAAGCAGCATCATTGAAAAGGGCAGAAAAAGGTGGTCATTTGCTTTCAAGTTAGACCATTACATATTTGACAGGGTAGAGAGCTAGAGAGCGTTTTCGTTTTCTGAAGAAGAAGAAGAAACCCAGAGAGAAGGCTTCGCGAAGAAGAAGAAGACGAAAGCTGTCCTCCATCTTATTTCAAGTTACAGTATCTTTTGAAACTACATTTGAGATTTAATCCTGTAAGTTATCCTCCACACAAAGATTTGATAACCAGCTGTTTTTCTACAAAAAAAACTAGTCATATTTATATAAATGAAACGCAAACATTCTTAAATACAGAAAATTTCTTATATACCAAATCCTATCAGGCATGTTAAAATCCTTATAAGGATTCTGCGAATTGGGGGGCTTCCAAGTCAAGCTCTTTTCTCATGACACAGTTCATAAACTACTCACTACTGAAAGTGTGTATACCTTTCTTTGCAGCCCTTATAGCTTCTTCTGTATCTTCTTCTTCACATGCGACAAATATTGTTGTTGATGCTTCATTTACTTTTTCTAGTCCACAGATAACCTAATACAAGAATAAGCGAAATTTCATAACAGGTGAGATTCAGTTCCTCAAAGGGAAAAGGAAAACAGAATGTAAACAGATGTATGTTACAGGCATGTGACTAAAATGCATGTTTCATGACCAAAAAAATTATTGATATGATTATCTCAATTGAAACAGTTCGGAACACAAATGAAAACAAAGAAGCACATGTTTAGCATAAAGGAATTAAAAGGACATATATAGTGCATTTGACATATATATAATGCATTTGACATATAAGGTTTGTTAAATTTAAATTTCAGTAAAATAAGAAGACTTACATTACCACCAGCAGACCTGACAATAGCAGAAAGAGTTTTTGCAGGAGTATGAACTTTAGTTGCAATACATATATTATACCCCTTAAATAAAGCATGGGGATAAGCTTTCACTCGGAAAACTGCACTTCTTAAATCAGATTTGTACTTCAACAAATAATCCTTATCATGCAGTATGTGATGCGATTCATCTGCATATTCATTTTCAAAATTGTGTTAGCTAGACTGAATAAAAACTGGATACAGACAAGATTGTTTTGTTTTTGAATGGCAAAGATAGTTTGGTCCAACTTACCAACAAATCTTCCTTCGCGAAAACTTTCTTTCAACCAACATGATGAGACTACCCAAGCACTGTGTAGGTAACAATATGTCCTTGTTATAAATTTTAAATGATCAACACAATGAATGCATAAAAAAATTGAGGAGGGCATATATCAATGAATAATAAGAACAACTTCATAAGAATAAAACTATAAAACATTATCAGAATGTTTTGATTTAATAAGCTTAAGTTTTCTGAGAGTATTCATCTTCCTACTTCAGTGGCATGCACCCCAGTTCGATATAAAATTATAAATATCCTTCACTATTGACATAAGTTTACAATACAAGATCCAATACTTACAGTTGGGTGTCCATTTTTGTCATAATGAACAGCATAGCGCTTCAAGTCTCCAAGCTCAGAGAAAAGTTCCTAAGTTGCAAAACAAGTTTCAGGAGAACTTCCACAGCAGTTGGGTCGATAGAAACAGTAACAGTGACTAAGAACGAAGCAAATGATGATATGACACAGTATATACCCTTATATCTTCATTGGTTACTCCACGGTCCAAGTTGGAAACATACAACTTGGTGCCAGCTTCTAATCCTTGAACTCCTGCAACCAAGGACCACAATCAAAAACCAACATACTCGGAGCCAAGGAGAAAAGTTAATGTTCAAAATTAACATTCAAACCAAAAATTAAAACGCATCAGCCAACTAAATAGCAAAAACTAAGACGACTAACCAATAATGAACAAAAGAAAGCAACCCCTTAAATTTGGAGAAAACTTCAATTTCTCCATGAGATAACATCAAACCTATGCAAGAGATCGAGAGTGCGTTTGAGCGTTTGAAAATACAAACAAGAAACACTTCAATTTCCCCATGCAATCAACCATAACAGTTAAACTCAGATAATTTACAATTAGGGCTAAGCTCATTCTAAAAAGTATTAGGGCTTTGAAATTGGATCTACAGATAATAGTTTATCAACAAATACAAAAGGAAATTGGACATAAATAAAAAAAGAAGCGTTGAAATGAAAATGAGGAGTGTGTTTGTTTACCTGTGAGAAAAAATAGTGGAAAGCAAATCAAAGATGGAGACCGCGAGGGGAAGATGATGACGGCGAGGGGGAGATGGTGACGGCGAGGGAAATGGTGACGACGAGGGTCCAATTTTAACCGGCAGTTGTTTTCTTTAATTTACGCGTGTCAAATCTATTAATGAGATGCATCGTGGCCATTTAAATCACGTGGAAGTTTGTGATCTTAATGCGAGCGCGCGTTTGTTTCAAGTCGTGTGCGAGTGGTTGCGTCGGTACGCGTTATTTTACGGCTTTTTTTAAATTAATTACAATAAGATTAATTAGTGGCATAAAAGGCTGCTGTCCGTTGCATTGTCACAAATATAGGCATTTTTTATTATTTTGCAATAGTACAATTTTTTTAATACAAAATAATACAAAAAATTAGTTAAAATACAAAAATTTCAAAAAAGAGAAAAAAAAAAGGAAAGAGGGGGCGCAGTGTTGCGCCCGAAAAATTCGGTTTGGTACTTTTCGTTTGACAACGTGGAAAAAGTTTGGAGCCGCCACCAATATTTTAATTTTAAGACCAAAACATTGAAAAAAGGTCTTTTAAACAAGGCGGATGGTCCTTTGAAAACGTAGAGATGTAGGTTCGGGGGTCGGTTAGGTACGGGGAAGGTATTAGCACCCCGCACCTCCTTTCTACCGAAAGGGAACCATTAACTTGATGTGTGGTTTGGACAAAAGTTTGAGTTTGAAAGCGGTTTATTCTACTTCTTTTCTTTTCTTTTCTTTTCTTTAAGGTTTGTTTTATTGAAAACAGGAGGGAAGAAGAATATTTTTGGTTATTTTTGAAAATCAGGACAAAATAAAGATTTTTTTTTAAGAGTGTGCTTGACGGGACAGGACCCCGCTCCTACGTATCTCCCGGTGCGATGGAGAATTCAAAGCTACGTAGTTCTCGGCTTTTTTTTTAAAAGTGTGCTTGACGGGACACGACCCCGCTCCTACGTACCCTCACTGGAAGAGGGATCAAAGCTACGTAGTTCTCGGGTTTTGGTTTTGAAAACGGCTTAAGGGGTTTTTCGCAATTGGGTGAGCGTTTGTGAAGACCGAACAACAACGGTTAGAATGGCCTCACTACTAACTCTTTTGAAAATGACATCATCATTAATGACCTAAACGGCAACGGCGCGATTGGTGTTTAATGACAATTGGTTTATTTTTGAGAAATGAATAAGTTTTCGAAAATATGATAGAGCTTTTGCGAAGACCGAACAACAACGGTTAGAATGGTCTCGCTTCTAACTCCTTTTGAAAACAATATCATCATTAACAACCTAATCGGCAACGGCGCGATTGGTGTTTAATGACGATTGATTTATTTTTGTTTTGAAAGTAAAAGTTTCTTTTTGTTTTGAAATGATTTTAGGAAATGGGTTTTAGAAAAGGAGTAGAACATTTCAAGTCAATTCTAAATCCATAACCAAATGCAAATGAATGAATAATACTCAAGCAAACATGAACATATCATTCATTAACCAAGACTAAACATGCCCATACAATCAAAGGATTCAATTATTAAAGATGCAAAACAAAGTTCTCAAAGTAATTGTGTGTGTGCAAGAAGGATTGTATTTACCCTAATGGCTCTATGCATGCATGTAGACTTACGTCTCCATTAGGAGGTCATACAAGTGGAGAGGAGGGCACACAATCAAGTCAAGACATTTACATGGCATCAAGAACAAGTGAATACAATTGATTGTAAACATAGAGTATTCTAAGTTAAATGATTGAATATGTAAGCAAGGATGCATGATTAGGTAAGCATGTAAGGGCTTGAGTGTACAAGGAATGGATGCATAGCACTTTATTTATGAATGGATGGCATACAAGGATGCATAAGAGGATGCAAGAGATATAAGCATATGAGGATGCATGAGAGTGTCACATAAACTAAGTATGAATGAAGATGCATGAATGTGAAAATGTTTTGGGTATTTTTGCAAGTTGATAAGTTGTAAAACTTTAAGTAAGAAGTTAGTTAAAAGTAAAGTAAAAATGCATGAAGTAAATGGTAATTATTTAATGAGATGGTAAAGTAAAAATGCATGAGGTAAATGGGAAGTGGTAAAATCTTTTTATGTTCTAGTAAAAAATTAATGAAGTGGTAAAAACCAAAGTAGTAAAATATTTTTATGTTTTGGTAAAAAGTTAATGAATGGTAAAGTAAAATGGTAAAAAGTAAATAAACACTAAAACCAAGTTGAATCACATAGAGCAATCCTCTCACTTTGAGAAAAGTGCACTAGGCACTAGTGAGAATCAACTTGTCTATCATCAACAATTTACAATAAGCAAACTAAGACACAAGAATAAGTGGACACACAAACTAAATTGAGTCATTTCTAGCAATCTTCACCACTTAGGTCAAGGTGCACTAGGCACTAGTGGGAATCATATTGCTAGATCATCAACCAACAACAAGAAATAACATCTAACACTAAAATAAAATATTAACAACAAGATTAAACATCATCAAGCAAAGAACAACAACAAAATCAATTTGAAAATGTTTTTCAACATAAGCATGCGAACCCAAAGGGAACATAGATCCACGCTTTTATTTTAAAAAAAACACAAAAGTTAACATAAAGCAACATAGATCCATTTTTGCAATGGATTCACATGATTAAGCAAAGGATGTGCAACAAAATCATATCAACCCTAACTTTTTATGATATGCGAAATGCTAAAGCCCATAAACAACAATTTTATTTATAAAATCTAGTGCAAAATATGTAAAGATGCAAGAGAAATTATTCAAAGAAGAATAACTCCTTCAAGGCCAAGGACCCATCTCAAACACCCAAAGCTCCCTAAGTCTTTGTCAAAATGTATGCAATGGATCCTCAAAGCAAACAAACAATCAAGAAGGAGTTTGGAGTAGAGGAGAGATTATGCGAGAAAATTAAATATAAGGTGCAAAGCTTCAAGGATTACCTCAAAACTACAATGAAATGAAGAAGAAGATGATAAGCTCAAAAATTGCTAGCTCTTAGCAATTTGATGATGCAACCTTGAAGAGAATGGAAGGAATGATGGTGATCTAACAAGAAATGGAGGATTTGATGGTTGATTTTTGAAGAAAAATGGGTGAGGGAGAAGAGGATGGTTTCGCAAGAAGAGAGGAGAAGGGAGAAGCTTTGGTGTGCTAGGGTTTTGCGTAGGAGAAATGAGAGGCCAAAGGATCAAATGAGAAGCAAAAAAAAAAGAGATCCTTAGGTGTGGGAATGAGGGAGTATTTATAGGATGGAACTAGGTCTAAGGGTAGTTTAGTCTTTGTGCTTTTAATGTGCTCTAGGATTGAGTCTCAATTTTGAATCAAGGGTTGAGATTAATCCTCACATGGATTAAGGGTATTGAAGAAGCACAAAATGAGAGTGAGGGAGAGAGGGGGGCGAAAATGAAGAAGGAAAAAAAAAGGAAAAGAAAAATGAATTTTCTTATTTTGGAAGAGATATTTTATGTGAGGTAGGGTTAAGGGCATTTTAGGGAAGAATTGTGAGCAAAGTGGAAAATTTGGGTTTTCTTATGAAGGGGTTAGTGCAAGTGAGTGAGGTATTTTACCAAAGAGGGTATAATGATTGCAAAATGGAAGAGTGTGGAAGAAATTGGAGAGAGAGAGAGAGAGAAGGAGATTTCGAAATTGTGGGGGGAGTAAGAGAGAGAGAGGAAAAAAAAACTTGTTTTTGGTCTTTTGTCTTATTGAGGACACTTCCCTTTTTTTTTGAATTTGAAATTTTTGGGCATGGGAAATAATGGGAATGCAACTATTGAAAATGTGTTACATGTTTTTGGGCACCATGAAATATTCCCTCTAGTCACCCATGACAATAAAAATTGTCACTTAAGAATTGAGGAATATTTAATGGTCCTTTTTTTATTTTTCTATGCCCTAAAAATGGAAAAAAAACATTTTTAATTATTTTTGACTAGGGTTTTCTTTCTAAAAAATTGTACAAAAATTATCCTTGATAGAATAAAAATGTACTTTTTGTGGATGTGCATTTTTGGCAAGAAAATCATCTTTTTGCGAAAAATGACCAAAATGTCCTTTTTGACCCTAAAACCCTAATTTGCCTAAAAAGTGCATTCCAACCCTAAAAATGACTTTAAGGACCTTGGAATGACTTCTAGGACCCAAAATGCAAAGCATGATGCTCTTCATTCTTCAATTTATTTACTTTTTGTGGAAAATTAGGGTTTTGACCTAAGCCGGACAAAATTAGGGTATGACAGCTGCCCCTCTTTATCTGAACTTTAACGAGGAATATGAATTGGTCGAAACATGTTCCAAGGCAAAATGAAGATAAAGAATTCAGAAATTATACCGATTTTGTCTACTTAGGGAAACCCGAATTTTCCTCTCTTATCTTTTTCTATTTTTATTGGGTGTTAGCCCGAAGTGAATGCAATGGATGAATCGTCAACTCTCAGTAAGCAGGAAACTAAATGGTGCCAACCCTCAATAAGCTAGCGGAAAGCAATAAAGAAAGCAATAAAAAAGGAAGCAAAAAGGGCACCGGCCCTCGTTAAGCCGGCGACGGAGGCTGCCTAAAGCCTTTAAACGAATCGCAAATGATCCGAGCTTGCACTTGGGCCTGGGAGCACGTGGGCTCCAAAGGGGTGGTCTTGCGAGCGACCAGGGGAGGGTACTATATCAAGTCTGGATCTCGATATTTCCCTAGGACTGTGCCTTGTTTTAGGCTAACACAGCTATCCTCTTCTATTGGACCTATTGAGGTCAGGGGGACTTACCTGCAGCTCGAATACAAGGTGAAGTCAATCTTGCTGGGGACACGTGGGTCCAGAGGGGATTCCAAAATCCAGTTGGTTTCCTTTAGTCGGTCAATGCTTCCACACCGATCCAGGATGCCTGCTCAGGTTAGCGGACTTTTCTTCAGCTTTCTCTTGATTGATGATCAATACCATTGCACTGATCCAGGATGTCTGCTCAGGCTAGCGGACCTTTCTTCAGCTTGCTCTGATTGATGATCAGTGCCATTGCACTGATCCAGGATGTCTGCTCAGGTTAGCGGACCTTTCTTCAGCTTGCTCTGATTGATGATCAATGCCATTGCACTGATCCAGGACACCTACACACGTTAGCAGATGCAAGACATGGTGCATGGAATATGAATGCATGCTATGCAAAGTCCGTAATGCGAATGCATGTCATGTGAGTGCATGCGATGTGATGATTTAGTGGAATGATGAATGCAATGGGATGCTATTCTTGATTCTTCGTTTCTTTTGTCAGCTTTCTTTTTTCTGACTGTTTGTTTTTCTTGGCTTTTCATTCTTTGATAAGCTTTCTTTTTCTGATCGTTTGTTTTTTTCTTTTGCTCTTTTGCTCTTTTGGCTTATTTTTGCTGGTTCAGCCAACCCGCGACACTCATGGCACGAGACTGAGGAACCCACTGGAATTGCGGGGCTCATGGGCCGAGTGCATGTTGGCTTTGACTTCGCCGTTTGAAGCAATCGTGAGTGCAATCGCTTTCTCTTGCATGATTAACTGGTTTTGGGGAATTGCTTTTTTCCGCGACCTTTAGGGACTTTGCAATAATTGTAATACTCCATGATTTATGCACATGTTTTACAGGTCATCACCACCATCATTATAAAACGTTTATTTTGAGCAAAAAAAAGCAGAAAATAAAAGAGTGAACAGATATGAGAAAGTTGAACTTTATTTGTAACACCCCTTTTTCTACCCGTTAATCTATTAGCGTAAAAATCAGAGTTCAAATTTTAGTTACATCACAAGGGATGTCACACTTACTTCGTTAAACATCACACGCCAATTTGTTCGCTTTTCGAAAACATCCGAATAATATTTTCAAAAACATTGTCGTCAATTAAAATACAACTTTCATAGCGGAAAACCCAATAAGTGGATTCATAGAAGGCATTGCAACCATGCAAAGCTCACAATAGTAAAATCCAACAACAACAATGGTCATAATTAACTTAAACAACGTCATCCCACCCCTAGTGTTACATAATCAGAGCAGACGACCCGACTCAGCTAGTGAAGATACCTAAGCCTTCACTCGAGATCACCTGCACGTTACCGCATAGGGGTAACATTCAAACAGAAGGGTGAGTCCAATTCAATTCATATAATAAATCATATGATAAATAATAAGTCGAGTCACAGCTCTAAAATGAGTACATCACAATCAACAATCACATCACTACAATAACTCGTCACTATGTCATGTAGGCATATGAAATGCAACCCACTCGCGGGCATATGCATGAGGTACCTTTCACAAACGTCGCTTAGCCCTTAAGGCCTCATCGTCACTTAGCCACATGGGCCTCAAAAACGTCACTGGGTTTATGCATATGGGCATGAGACACTATGACATGCACCACTCACAAACACACAAATACACAAATACCCAAATCATAGTCAACTATGTGACCCGTCACTTACCGGTTTGCTCACAAGACGCACAGCACCTGTCAATTCACAATTTACACACAACGTCACTTGGCCTTTTAGACCTTAACATCACTTAGCCTTTCGGGCCTTAAACGTCACTGGGTTTCATCGTCACTTATACACAAACATCATCAACTCAAACAATAGCCACTGAGGGCAAAACGTCATTTACTAGCCACCAAGGGCATCATCGTCATTTACACATCATTATAAATATTATTAGCCACCAAGGGCAACACAGTCATTTACACGTCATTATAAATAATATTAGCCACTAAGGGCAAAACAGTCATTTACACGTCATTATAAATAATATTAGCCACTAAGGGCAAAACAGTCATTTACACGTCATTATAATTAATATTAGCCACTAAGGGCAAAACAGTCATTTACACGTCATTATAATTAATATTAGCCACTAAGGGCAAAACAGTCATTAACTCTTCATTATAAATAATAATAGCCACTAGGGGCAAAACAGTCATTTAACTAGCCACTAGGGCATCATCGTCAAAACCATCACTTTTAACACTAAGACGTTGTAACCACTGGTTATACAAAAAGGGGATTTTTAACGACACCCATTTTTGACTTCTCAAATATATACAAAAAGGGCAATTCGTCCTGTAAGAGCTGGCTTCTCAAATATGTACTTGATTGGATCCATTTTTGACACCAACCAAGTGGTGTGACTCAGCATGTACTGCCTTAAACAGTGAGCAGCCCAAACTAGAGCACAACAAGTCTTTTCCAGCATAGAATATCTTGTCTCACAATCGGTGAACTTTTTGCTAAGATAGTATATGTCATGCTCCTTTTTCCCGGATTCATCATGCTGCCCCAACACACAGCCCATTGAATTATCTAGCACTGTAAGGTATAAGATGAGAGGCCTGCCTGACACAAGTGGCATTAGGACTGGTGGATTCTGCAAGTACACCTTGATTTTCTCAAAGGCAGCTTGACACTGGTCATTCCACTTCAACTCTTGATTTTTGCACAGCAGTTTGAAGATCGGCTCACAAGTAGCAGTCAACTGGAAGATGAATCGGGAGATGTAATTCAACCTTCCGAGGAAACCACAGACTTCTTTCTCTGTTTTGGGCACCAGCATCTCGAGGATGGCTTTTACTTTGTCTGGATCCACCTCGATTCCCTTCTGGCTGACAATGAAGCCTAACAACTTCCCTGATCTCACCCCAAACGTGCACTTGGCCGGGTTTAACTTGAGTTTATATTTCCTCAACCGTTCAAAGAGCTTCTGCAGATTGACAATATGCTCCTCGTCGGTTTTAGATTTTGCGATCATGTCATCCACATAAACCTCAATCTCCTTATGCATCATGTCGTGAAACAGCGTGACCATGGCCATTTGGTAGGTTGCACCAGCGTTCTTTAACCCGAATGGCATGACCTTGTAACAGAACGTTCCCCAAAGCGTTATGAAAGTTGTCTTTTCCATATCTTCGGGGTCCATCTTGATCTGATTATATCCCGAATATCCATCCATGAAGGAGAATAACGAGTGTTGAGCTGTACTATCCACTAAGACATCAATGTGGGGCAAAGGAAAATCGTCTTTAGGACTAGCACGATTCAGATCTCGGTAGTCAACGCACATTCTGACCTTCCCGTCCTTCTTCGGAACCGGGACAATATTGGCAACCCACTGTGGGTATTTGGCCACCGCTAGGAATCCGGCGTCAAACTGCTTTTTTACCTCATCCCTAATCTTTAGGGACATCTCAGGCTTCATCCTTCTAAGTTTCTGCTTCACAGGCGGGCATTCAGGTTTGACTGGCAACTTATGCATCACAATGTCAGTATCCAACCCAGGCATATCTTGGTAGGACCATGCAAACACATCCATATAATCGTGCAACAGCTGAACCAACTTCATGCAATCCTCGTCATTCATGGCGGTACCCACTTTGACCTCTTTCTTGCTCTCAGCTGTACCCAAGTTGATCACTTCAGTAGATTCTCCGTGTGGCTGAATTACCCTTTCTTCCTGTTTCATTAACCTCATGAGTTCTGGAGGAGCTTCCCAGTCTTCCTCAACATCCCCCTCAGCTTGATTAATAGGGCGATCAAAGTCAAAATATGGACTGTTGGCACTGTTATTTTGGGAGACAATTGCTGTGGATCTGCATTTTGCCGAAGCGAAAAAGCAGAATGAAAGGCGAGACAAGCAAGCAAACAATAATAAAGCGAGGAAAAGACACATGAAATGAAAATGATTGATTTTTATTGATTGAAATTCAAAAACAACATTTTTATTAATGATGATGATTCTGAAAATAAAAACATGCTCGCCCCTAACAACTTGTCCTATGGCCTTGGGCAGAGCCACAGGGTTGCATTAAAAATGATTACTTTAAATTAAAAGTCACAGGAAGATCAGCAGCCTTCCAATTCTTTAATTTTTCACTGGCACCGCAGCGTCGAACCAAACTTGCACCACCCTCTTTAGACTCAGAACCATCCTTGATGACAGCAACTTGATTGGGATCCAGCAAACCAGCACTCACAAAACTTTGACTGATGTCGCAAGTTGGAATCCTCTGGGGCCATGGATCCTGGCCTTTGGACTTGGCCAACCATCTGCCCATTCGTTCATCTGCCATTTTTCTTCTTTCTTCCTCATTTGGGGTGTATCCCAGCCCGCAACAGTCCTTGTTTTCCTTCAGTTGAATGGGAGCTAGAATTTCCTGACCAAACTTTCCCAAGCCAGAACCAACCTTATATCCTTGGGCTAACATGATCTTAGCAACCATCTCCTCCTTGGTCCTCTCAAATACTACATTGGCGATCTCCAAAGACTGAAAGGCTGTTTCCAAAGACTCTTCGGCAACTTCCACATATTTGAACTCTGATGGCTTATTAACCAGAGTCTCTTCCTCACCAAATACTACCACGACCTGGCCGTCAACCACGAATTTGACCCGCTGGTGTAAAGAAGAAGGGATTGCTCCAGCCATATGGATCCATGGTCGGCCCAACAAACAACTGTATGAGGACGTAATATCCATGATTTGGAAATTGATGTAGAAAACTTCGGGACCAATCTGGATGGGAAATTCCATTTCCCCCAGAACTTCCTTTTTGGACCCATCAAAGGCCCGCACCAGTGTCGAACTCGGCTTCATGTAGGAGCAATCAATGTCTAACTTATCCATAGTTGACTTCAGCATCACGTTCAATGAAGACCCATTGTCAATTAGTACTCTGGCCAGCACATAGTCTCCACACTTTACCGAGACGTGCAGAGCTTGATTGTGTTCTTTTCCGCTTGAAGGCAACTCATCATTGGCAAATGTAAGGTGATTTGCAGCCACTATATTCCCCACAATCCCATCAAACTGATTCACTGTGATATCCTCTGCAACATGAGCCTCGTTGAGCACTTTCATCAAAGCTGTTCTGTGTGCTTCCGAGCTAAGCAACAATGATAGCATGGATATCTTGGATGGAGTTTGCTTTAACTGATCAACCACTCGATAATCACTCTGCCTGACGATCTTCAAGAATTCATCTGCTTCTTTTTCCGTCACTTTCTCTTGAGCAACCTCCGGCTCTTTTCCTTTTTCCTTACGGCCCCTCTGTTCGGCCTCTTTGGAAGTTTCAGCTCGGAGAGTCTCAGGAGCATATACTCTTCCGCTTCTTGTGATCCCACTTGATCCCCCTATGTTGGTTACGGTAGGAGCACTTGGGGAGCATTCGACTGTAGATAGTGCAGTGTACTTCCACGGAACTGCCTTGTCCGACTTATAGGGAAAAGGAGCCGGAACTTCAATCACTATTGGTTGGGCGTTTGCCCGCACCAATCTGGGATTGTAATTGTAAGGAATTTCGACAGGTCTTCTGAGTGCTCTACTTTTATCAGAATGTAGAGTCAACACTTCTTCTTCAACATCATGGGTTCCTATCTGGACCACACACCGGTCCATCAGGTCCTGCAGGATCATCTCAAAGCTTTCACAATTCCCCACGCACGTGGAGTCAGCACACCCCTCTTCATGGCAACACCCCTTCTTAACCACCCCAACATGGCATAACTCTGAGTAGATAACACCCAACGGGGTCTTGATCTTCTGCACATCCTTTACCAATTGCCCAACAGAACTTTCTAAAGCATTGGTAGCTGGCCTCTGATGACCTACCAATGGATTAGTTGTTGTATTCGGGCTGCTCTGCTTGAACGAGATCCACCCAGTACCTACTAGGTCTTGCACCACATGCTTGAAGGCTTTACATTCCTCCACAGTATGACCGACCCCGTTTTCGTGGAAACTGCAGGTAGCATTAGCGTTGTAACTTCTGGGAAATGGCGGCTGCAGGGCCTTCATTGGCCGAGTGTTGATCAAGTTCTTGGAAGTCAAGTGATCAAACAATTCAGTGTATGTCATTGGTATTGGATCAAAACTGGTCCGTTTCTTGTACTGATAACCCTGAGCCCTGTGACTGTCACTGCCTTGCTGGGATGGCACAGGAGCAGAAAATGGGACAGTTTGTGGTGGAGGGGTACCAAAGGATGAACTTCCTCCCGAGATTACATTTGTTTCCCCTTCCTTCTTCTTCGGGAAATAGGAGTGAGGCTTCTTCTGATTGCTTGAACCACCAGAGCTTCCTGCATTACTGAGGTGATTCGAAATCTTCCCACTTCGGAGACCATGCTCAAGTCTTTCCCCGAAGACTATCATATCGGAGAAGCTAGTTGAAACACTTGTAATCAGCCTGTCATAGTAAATTGCTGGCAGAGTTTCCAAGAACGTGTACACCATTTCTTTTTCAGTCAATGGAGGTTCGACCTGGGCGGCTAGACTTCGCCATTTCTGGGCATATTCTTTGAAAGTCTCCCTTTCGCCCTTACTCATGTGTTGCAATTGCGACCTGTCCGGAGCCATGTCCATGTTATACTTATATTGTCTCATGAATGCTTCGCACAAATCTTTCAAACAACGAATTTCAGAGGATTGCAGTTTCATGTACCAATTTAGAGGAGCTCCAACCAAATTGTTTTGAAAGCAGTAAATCAGCAGTTTGTCATCATTGGCGTAAGGACCTATATTTCGGACAAACATCGTAACATGGCTCTCCGGACAGCCTGTTCCTCTGTATTTGTCCACTTCGGGAGCTTTGAACTTTGGTGGCAAAACCAAATCTGGGAATAAACACAGCTCACGAGCTTCCTTGGCTCTGACACCAACACCCTCCATTGCCTTTACTCTTTCTTCAAGTGCACGAATCGGGTCATTTGGCTGTGATCCCTTAAACATATGTCCTTGGGGGTGACTCCCCATACTGTAATAATACCCTCCATGCTGAGGAACATTGTGAGGGTGTGCTGCAAGCCCCGGAGTAGGACTGAGCACAGCATGAGGACTAGGAGTTTGGATCTGCGGTCCTCCGGCAGCTCCCCCGGACACGGCGGCAGTGACCTGATTAGGCGCAACCATACTGACGGGGATAGGTCCAACAGTTCGCGGCATGTACCCAGCAGGCATACCCCAAGGATATCTTTGTGAAGTGTATTGATTCGGCCCATTCATTCCTGAAGCAAAGACGGGATGACTGACCCCGGATCCTGGAGGAACTGTGGCTGATATTGGAGGAGGAACGAAAGAAGTGACACCATCTGGACCCACGACGACACCTTCAGCAGCTGTCCCACTCTTTAAACTTTGCAGCATGACCATCATCTCATGCACCTGGGCCTCCATTGCCCCAACCTTATCCTTAAGCACTTGGTTCTTCTGAGCCGGCTGCTCAGGATTCAGAATTTGTACGCCCAAATCTTCATGTTCTGGATTACTTTCAGTTTCAATCTCTGAATGCCCTTCAGGATCAGCCATCAGTTTTGCTTGTAATCGGGTGAAGTATCGGTGGCGGAGAACCAGCTTGCCTCTCGCTTCTATTGGTAGAACATTTTTATTAAGTTAAGGAGCAAATTAATGAATGCAATGCGTGCAATGCAGATGAGTGTTAGTTTTAGTTTGTATTATGCCGCGAACCCCAACGTGTCATATCTTGCCATAGATTTAACAGTGAATTTTGATTTGTTTAGAACATAACAAGAGTGGAATCAACAAATGAAACAAACACGCCCTATACATTCAAATTCAAACAAGGACTTCAAGTCTTACATTTGAAAAAGTAAAATACTCAAATGGAAATAAAGGTCCCTCTAGGAAGAGAAAGTACAATAAAACAGAAATTACAAACAAAAGCTCAACTACATAGAGCCTTGAAAACTTCAGTTCTCTTCATCTTGCTGCCTGTGGGGACTCTCCCAGTTTTCTCCCTGACTTCTTCAACCAAGGCCCTGCAGAACTCCACAAATTTGTAGACTGCTGGCGGAGTGTTGAAAGGAGACATCTCACACTCGGCCTTTCCTAGCTTCTTAGGCACACCTGAGAGAGCTTGGCTGGCCAACTCTGCAAGCTCAGAGAATCTAACCTTCCAATGCTAAATTTCATCTTTCAGCTCTATGATGACTGCCTGTTCCTCAATTCTGCCAAGGAATTCAACAAAGCGGCGCTCCCAATACCGACTTTCATCTTTCACCTGCCTGTATGCATCGCTGATGTGCCGAAGGTTTCTTTTCAATTCGTCAGAAATCTCTCGCTCGTATCCTAGAGCTCGCTTATACTCTTTGAGGATGCTTTCCACTGAATCTCTTTCTTGCACCACACTGCTCAATTTGCTCTCCCACTCGGCTTGTAGCAAGCGGGACTCTCTTTTTGACTTGGCGAGCTGACTCCTCGTAGTCCTCTCTTCCATCTTTGTCTTTTCATATAGATCCCTCCATTGACTGACTTCTTCAATTGCCCCTTTCCCTTTTGCTTTCTGTCTCTTGACTTCCTCTTTGGCCGCTTGCCAATACTTTTGAGCTTCTACCTTTTTCTTCTCTTCTTCTTTGAGTTTCTTGTCCAACTCCTCAATAATAGCAGATTTGGAAGCATTATCTTCTTTCAATCTCTGGTTGCTCTGAGTTAACTTCTCTATCTCTGCTTGCAGGGATTTCTTCTCCTCTTCTGCTTTCATCAGGGCTAACTTGACATCCCCTAGTTCTTCAACAACCGGAGTACTAGAGTTTATCATCTCTCTCTCATTTTGCAATACCTTCTGATATGGCAGCTGGACACTCTGAATCCTCTCCTCAAGCCACCGAGCAAAAGTGATTCCCTTAGTCTTCTGAGAGATCTCTGCTTTTCCATAGCGAGTCACCATACCCCAAGCTTGCAAAACTTTTCTCATCAAACGGGCATCTTTTTGCCCTCCCTCATAGATGTAAAACGAGGATACCATCTCTTCAGTAGGCGCACTTCTCATAGGGTATCCTAATTGTCTCAGAGTCAAAGAGGGATTGTAGTTAATGCAACCCTTAGTGCCCATCAGTGGGACATTTTGAAAACCACCACAGTAGAAAACTATCTCAGGCCTATCTTCCCAGCAAGATGGGAGATACCAACGAATCAAGTGCTCATCTAGGCTCCCTAGAAACTGGATCCACTCCTGAATGTTCATGACTCGCACTTCAAAGGTGATAGCATAATCAATCAACTTCTCGACTCGTACTGGATTAGTGTAGACATGAATCAGAAGCCAGGCATACAATAAGTGAGAGGAGCAAGAGATTTTCTTTCTTTTTAGTTCGCAGTGATGAGTGAAAGCTGAATAAGTGTCAGCAAGAATAGCCGGGATTGGATTGATCAGATTCTTCTCATTCTGGGAAGCTAGGAAGATGCCAACGACAGTCACATCTATGAATCTCTCAATCTGTGGAAAGAGGACAACTCCGAAGATTGTCAGTGCCAAGATTTGCTTGAAGACCACCCAGTTTTTATTTTTGGCATGCACATCCATCAGACTCTCGAGATAACTCTGTGGGAAACCCATCACCTGGTTCTTCTCCTGCTTCTGGAGTCTCAGGTCTTCTACCTTCATTTGCAATAGGGCGGCAAATTTCTCGTCCGTGTAGTATTGCTCTTGATATCGGTAGGGAACGGCTTCTGTCCGAGGGAAACCCAAAATCTGATGGTATTCTTCCAACGTGGGAGTCAATTGGAAGTTTCTGAAAAGAAAACATCTGATCCCGGAGTCATAAAATCTGCTTAGAGCCACGATTGCTTCGGTCTGCACCTCTAGTGTCAACAGCTTTCGGAGATTCCCGTAAGAACTGTCAAATGATCCTCTTTCGATAGGTCCCATCAGGTCAGCACATTTTTTCAGACTGGCAACATCAACCTTACTTACAACCGGATATCTCGGGGGGTGCACTATCTCACTTCTTGATTCCATACTGTACCTATGGCAAGATTCTTTGTCACTTTGGGATTCTCGGCAAACAAACTTTGATGAAATGCAAGGATGCATGCATGAGCTGTAAAAGCTTATGTTGGATGCAATGCGAGGATGCATGCAAAATGATGATGATGTTTTATGCATATGCAGATTAGGGCAAAACCTTTATTGGCATTAGTTCAAGTTTTTTTCTTTTTTTTTTTTTGAAAAATGCGGGCCGTACGTGGTTTCATATGGACCAAGTAAGAGAAAGGCTACAACGGCAGCTCGTTCTCTCTTTTTTTGAAAAGAGTGGGCCATATGTCACTTCATACGGACCGGCAGAAGAAAGGCTACAACGGTAGCTCTTTCTCTACTTTCTTTTTTTATTTCTTTGGAAAAATTCCCTTCTCTTTTTTTGAAAACATGCCTAGATTACAATGCAACACACAATTTGGTATGCCCCTTGTGTCCTACGAAGGTGGGGACCTAAGTTCTAGGACAACTCAAATGTTCCTCCCATGTGGGTTCTAGTCACTTCCTCACCAGGTTACCAGAGCTAATCCTTTCTCACAATAGCACCCACAACGATGGAACGCCATCTGGTGTGAGGCCTCATGAAAGAGCATACTCTAGCTGAAACTTTTGTGAGAGTCGGAAGGACAACGGTCCAATTGCCAGTCACTACTCGTTTCCACTCTCCTAAGTTTTGTCAGACCTTGGGTTTTAGGCCCCTCTCAAAGCATAGTAAGCAGAAGGTGTGAGTGTGTACAGCAAGGGCATACCGCCTAAAACTACCCACATATACCCCACCTGCAAAGGAAAACCCAAAACAGTCAAGACAGAAGCAAGCAATAACATGTCGTCTACCCTAGGGTTCAAGATCACAATACCAATAATCCAACCTAGGTTTCAGCAACAGTCATATGCACTGCTTAACTCAAGAAAGGGAGCGGAGAAGAAGGGATCATAATAGAATGGGAGGAAATGCATGTTTTTACCTTAAGAAAGGGAGCAGAGAATAGGGGACATGGGAATTGAGGAATGCATGAACACGACATTGTGAACAAATAGAAAAGGAGTAGAACAAAGCTTTCAACTCAATTAATTTTAAACCACACATCAAGTTAACTAGGCTTGACCCTCGTCTTTTTTAAAAAAAATGGTCCCCAAGGGAGTCGCCAACAGTTGCGCCTGAAAAATCCGGTTTGGGACTTTTCGTTTGACAACGTGGAAAAAGTTTGGAGCCGCCACCAATATTTTAATTTTAAGACCAAAACATTGAAAAAAGGTCTTTTAAACAAGGCGGATGGTCCTTTGAAAACGTAGAGATGTAGGTTCGGGGGTCGGTTAGGCACGGGGAAGGTATTAGCACCCCGCACCTCCTTTCTACCGAAAGGGAACCATTAACTTGATGTGTGGTTTGGACAAAAGTTTGAGTTTTAAAGCGGTTTATTCTACTTCTTTTCTTTTCTTTTCTTTTCTTTAATGTTTGTTTTATTGAAAACAGGAGGGAAGAAGAATATTTTTGGTTATCTTTGAAAATCAGGACAAAACAAAGATTTTTTTTAAGAGTGTGCTTGACGGGACAGGACCCCGCTCCTACGTATCTCCCGATGCGATGGAGAATTCAAAGCTACGTAGTTCTCGGCTTTTTTTTTTAAAAGTGTGCTTGACGGGACAGGACCCCGCTCCTACGTACCCTCACTGGAAGAGGGATCAAAGCTACGTAGTTCTCGGGTTTTGGTTTTGAAAACGGCTTAAGGGGTTTTTCGCAATTGGGTGAGCATTTGTGAAGACCGAACAACAACGGTTAGAATGGCCTCACTACTAACTCTTTTGAAAATGACATCATCATTAATGACCTAAACGGCAACGGCGCGATTGGTGTTTAATGACAATTGGTTTATTTTTGAGAAATGAATAAGTTTTCGAAAATGGGATAGAGCTTTTGTGAAGACCGAACAACAACAGTTAGAATGGTCTCGCTTCTAACTCCTTTTGAAAACAATATCATCATTAACAACCTAATCGGCAACGGCGCGATTGGTGTTTAATGATGATTGATTTATTTTTGTTTTGAAAGTAAAAGTTTCTTTTTGTTTTGAAATGATTTTAGGAAATGGGTTTTAGAAAAGGAGTAGAACATTTCAAGTCAATTCTAAATCCATAACCAAATGCAAATGAATGAATAATACTCAAGCAAACATGAACATATCATTCATTAACCAAGATTAAACATGCCCATACAATCAAAGGATTCAATTATTAAAGATGCAAAACAAAGTTCTCAAAGTAATTGTGTGTGTGCAAGAAGGATTGTATTTACCCTAATGGATCTATGCTACAACATGCATGTAGACTTACGTCTCCATTAGGAGGTTATACAAGTGGAGAGGAGGGCACACAATCAAGTCAAGACATTTACATGGCATCAAGAACAAGTGAATACAATTGATTGTAAACATAGAGTATTCTAAGTTAAATCATTGAATATGTAAGCAAGGATGCATGATTAGGTAAGCATGTAAGTGCATGAGTGTACAAGGAATGGATGCATAGCACTTTATTTATGAATGGATGGCATACAAGGATGCATAAGAGGATGCAAGAGATATAAGCATATGAGGATGCATGAGAGTGTCACATAAACTAAGTATGAATGAAGATGCATGAATGTGAAAATGTTTTGGGTATTTTTGCAAGTTGATAAGTTGTAAAACTTTAAGTAAGAAGTTAGTGAAAAGTAAAGTAAAAATGCATGAAGTAAATGGTAAAAAGTAAATAAACACTAAAACCAAGTTGAATCACATAGAGCAATCCTCTCACTTTGAGAAAACTGCACTAGGCACTAGTGAGAATCAACTTGCCTATCATCCACAATTTACAATAAGCAAACTAAGACACAAGAATAAGTGGACACACAAACTAAATTGAGTCATTTCTAGCAATCTTCACCACTTAGGTCAAGGTGCACTAGGCACTAGTGGGAATCATATTGCTAAATCATCAACCAACAACAAGAAATAACATCTAACACTAAAATAAAATATTAACAACAAGATTAAACATCATCAAGCAAAGAACAACAACAAAATCAATTTGAAAATGTTTTTCAACATAAGCATGCGAACCCAAAGGGAACATAGATCCACACTTTTATTTTAAAAAAAACACAAAAGTTAACATAAAGCAACATAGATCCATTTTTGCAAAGGATTCACATGATTAAGCAAAGGATGTGCAACAAAATCATATCAACCCTAACTTTTTATGATATGCGAAATGCTAAAGCCCATAAACAACAATTTTATTTATGAAATCTAGTGCAAAATATGTAAAGATGCAAGGGAAATTATTCAAAGAAGAATAACTCCTTCAAGGCCAAGGACCCATCTCAAACACCCAAAGCTCCCTAAGTCTTTGTCAAAATGTATGAAATGGATCCTCAAAGCAAACAAACAATCAAGAAGGAGTTTGGAGTAGAGGAGAGATTATGCGAGAAAATTAAATATAAGGTGCAAAGCTTCAAGGATTACCTCAAAACTACAATGAAATGAAGAAGGAGATGATAAGCTCAAAAATTGCTAGCTCTTAGCAATTTGATGATGCAACCTTGAAAAGAATGGAAGGAATGATGGTGATCTAACAAGAAATGGAGGATTTGATGGTTGATTTTTGAAGAAAAATGGGTGAGGGAGAAGAGGATGGTTTCGCAAGAAGAGAGGAGAAGGGAGAAGCTTTGGTGTGCTAGGGTTTTGTGTAGGAGAAATGAGAGGCCAAAGGATCAAATGAGAAGCAAAAAAAAAAAGAGATCCTTAGGTGTGGGAATGAGGGAGTATTTATAGGATGAAACTAGGTCTAAGGGTAGTTTAGTCTTTGTGCTTTTAATGTGCTCTAGGATTGAGTCTCAATTTTGAATCAAGGGTTGAGATTAATCCTCACATGGATTAAGGGTATTGAAGAAGCACAAAATGAGAGTGAGGGAGAGAGGGGGGCGAAAATGAAGAAGGAAAAAAAAAGGAAAAGAAAAATGAATTTTCTTATTTTGGAAGAGATATTTTATTTGAGGTAGGGTTAAGGGCATTTTAGGGAAGAATTGTGACCAAAGTGGAAAATTTGGGTTTTCTTATGAAGGGTTAGTGCAAGTGAGTGAGGTATTTTACCAAAGAGGGTATAATGATTACAAAATGGAAGAGTGTGGAAGAAATTGGAGAGAGAGAGAGAGAGAGAAGGAGATTTCGAAATTGTGGGGGGAGAAAGAGAGAGAGAGGAAAAAAACCTTGTTTTTGGTCTTTTGTCTTATTGAGGACACTTGCTTTTTTTTTGAATTTGAAATTTTTGGGCATGGGAAATAATGGGAATGCAACTATTGAAAATGTGTTACATGTTTTTGGGCACCATGAAATATTCCCTCTAGTCACCCATGACAATAAAAATTGTCACTTAAGAATTGAGGAATATTTAATGGTCCTTTTTTTATTTTTCTATGCACTAAAAATGGAAAAAAAAACATTTTTAATTATTTTTGACTAGGGTTTTCTTTCTAAAAAATTGTACAAAAATTATCCTTGATAGAATAAAAATGTACTTTTTGTGGATGTGCATTTTTGGAGAGAAAATCATCTTTTTGCGAAAAATGACCAAAATGTCCTTTTTGACCCTAAAACCCTAATTTGCCTAAAAAGTGCATTCTAACCCTAAAAATGACTTTAAAGACCTTGGAATGACTTCTAGGACCCAAAATGCAAAGCATGATGCTCTTCATTCTTCAATTTATTTATTTTTTGTGGAAAATTAGGATTTTGACCTAAGCCGGACAAAATTAGGGTATGACATGCAGCAGCTAGCTGGCCTAGCTAGGGTTACTCCTTGGATTCTGTCCTTTCGATTATGCTGTCCTTTGTGCCCTAATTTGCTCCAGCTGTCCTTTTTGATTCCTCCCAGGCCAATTGCTTTCCTTTTTCTGCCCTAATTGTTGACTGTCCTTTTTCTTGTGAATTTGATGCTGTCCTTTTACCCTAAATCCTCCTCAGCCCTACACACCAGCCTGCCTATAAATACCAAACAGTGATAAACTGTAAGGGCGCAGCCACTGAAGCACAAAAGAAAAAAAACGGTAGCAAACACAACATTATACACACACAGTTGAGAAAATTAGAATTCATCACAGAATTCTAATACACTTTAGCAAAAAAAAACACTGGTTTAGAATCCAGTAGCAGTAGCATGAGGCAAGAGCAGTAGCAGGGACAACATCAACCGAATTCCTTTTTTAGAAACTTAATTATCAGAAAGAGTAAAGGATAAGGAGATGCAGTAGATACAATACTTTTTTCAGAAACTTGGAAACCAAGTGGGTTCTCTACACTCCTTTATCTTATTTCTGAGTTTCACGTTTCATGTTTCATGTTCATATAACTCTTTTTTTACCACTCAGTTTTGCTTTTACATATCTATTAATTGGTATCAATCCCTTAATAGCATAATGTTGCAATTTGCATGATTAACAGAGACTAAGCCACAACTAACATTTGTTTATTTGTCTTCTTAAAAGCAAAGAGTTGTCTTCGTATGAGTGTTTTTGTTCTTCATTATTATCTGTATGTCATAACAATAGAATATGCGAGGTGAATATGAAAAAGGAAGGAAACAAGCAAAATCAATAGTCGTTTTTTTTAAAATAGTTCAAGTGACATAAAATTAGGAAGACAAGTTTTTTTTAACAACAAAATAATAACAGTAGCAAAACTAAACCAGAACAGTAAGGAAAGAAAAAGAACGAGATAAGGGAGAGGGACCTTACCTCCGGCCACTGTCCATGGTGGCCGCCGCCGTAGCCTCGCCGGAAACCCCCATGACCACCAAAAAAAAAGCGCTCCACCGTTTGTCACCAAACAACCATTAAAACCCTCCTCACAGGCACATCACCTGTGAGAACAATTTGTTGGTGGGAATAATAATGTTGCAACTAAGAAGAACAACAAAACATAGAAAATCATTAGTATCAATAATTGTGAATAACATGTAGGATAAATAACAAGGAGAAGATAAATTCATCATTGCACAAGACTCCAAGGCGTGTATGACACTAAGCTTTAGGTTCGATTCGTCCCCCACCAATCACTGGATGCAATAGGATGACCAGCGAATCCCCTTTAGGATACAATGGAGTTCCTTGACATGGTCTGCATACCCATACCAAGCGTATCGATCAATGGTAGTTTACGGAATAAAGTTTCCTCAATTACTCTCGTGCACTAGAGAAAAGAAGAAATGACTTAGATATTAATTTTTGGCAGAATTTTGGGTAATGTAAACATGAAAATTTGTGTTGTATTCTCTGCCCAAAAGTGTCTTTATTTATAGAGAAACTCATGCCAATTGGTGTAGGGAAACAACTCTTGAAAAAGGTCTTTGCAATGTTCAACCGGAACCATTAAATCGGATCCGCGTTGTTTCAATGACACAATGTGACTGTTGGTGAAGTGGTTAGCGCCTGCGCCTCTTCATTATAGGACCCGGGTTCAATTCCTCCTCATGCCACTTTTCATTTTAAGTTTGTTAAAATTCGATTTTAATACACACAAAAAGAATGGGATGCAAGAATCGAACTCGAGTCACATCACACAAGCAAAAATACCACAACAGGGCCATTGTACCAAACGCATATATATGTCATTCTGATGCCATTAATTTTATCTAACCATTGCAATCTTCCAAATATATTTTGGAAATTTCTCCAACAATCCCCCACCATTTTCAAAATATATCTAAATCCATTATTCTGGAAATCTCATGGTTTCAGATAATGGTATCTTGCGATTTGAACCATTACTTAGTAAGTTAAGTTTTCACTCATCCCCAAATAGATTGGTAGACAAGCTTTGAACCAATTATTCATTAGAAAAAGTGCGCATAACTTACACATGAAATCTCGGTACCATTGGTCGAATTATAAAATCGACACATTTGTTAAGGCCTTGTGTCTCATATCCTTTTCATGAGAATTTAAGAGTCAAGCCCTTGAACTCTATGAAGCGGCCCCACTTCATTCTCATCTAGGTAGATATATCAGAAATGCACCCATAATTATGCATCTCAGCAAATATATGCTATACGTCCATTAAGAGGAAAACCTCATCCTACCACTTTTATTCTTATGGTCCAAGTACTTTTACCCCTTGGGATGTATCTATTGTATAGTACTTCAATCACTCTTATAGTGTACTTTATCCATTGAACTCAAGACTTGATGTTGCTCAAGTGTGAGTTGGGTTTCCACTATTGGTGATCAATTAGATATGGGCTTGTATCACATCCACAATGATGTCTTCAACATCATATCATTGTCAACTCTTTCGTCAAAGACATGCGAACTTTAATCCAACTTTAATAAACTTTGAATATTCAATCAATCACATAGCTATGGCTTTTATATATTCTTGATAGTCTAAACTAACTATCACCATGACACTTTTGTCATTCATTGTGTCATATACACAAAATTTTTGTCATTCTTCATTTGCTATTAAATATTTAATAACCATTTCAATTTGAAGTTCTACTCCCACTTTAATGTATTCATGAAGCCATACATTCAATACATTAAATATATAAAGCAATAATGACCATGATCATGAAGATTTATCATAATCAACTTTAATTTTATAAGGTGGGTCCAAACATGTAAGTCATATACTCCACATAAAATTAAATAAAACACTTTTAGAATTTATTTATGTTTTATGAAAAAGAACATGTCTATATTAGCTATCACATAACTAATACATGTACCATAACTTCTAAGTGTCAAATTCTAGTTTCATGTATATTCATGTTTTATGCTAAAACAAAATAGTACTCACAATATAAAATAAACAATGAACCAAAATCATTAATATTTTATATCACTTTACTCCATGAACATTTTGTCAACTTAATAATTTAAAACTTACCCAAATCATTTTCAATATCAATATAGGCAAGAAATTAACAATTACTTTCATATTATCATGCACATATAATATGAGATCATCAATTCTAAATTTATTAATTTCATACACAAAACTACAATATCATTAAACCATCTATTTGATATTTATGATAATTCATATGAACTATTTTATAGATTAAAATAAAACAACATGTAATCATATATCAAACAAAGGTTTAAAACATAATTAACTTTGTCTTCACAAGTTTTCCACACATGGTTTAGAGTTCCATATTCATGAAAATTATTTCTAAAACAAATTATTTTTTCTTAGTTTAAACAAACCACTTTCATGAATAAACTTGAATTAAAATTCATCTTTACATGTGTTATTAATTTAGACCATCAAGCATTTCATGGATATTTATTTAGAGTAATTGTGTACCTTTCACCAAAGTAGAAAGTTGTTACCATAAATCATCTTTGGTCTTAAATATGAAATCATCTCTTTCAAATTATAAGTAGAAAAACATCTTCCTTCAATGTTGCAATCATCATTTCAAAACAAATGCAAAAAACTCGAACCTAAAGATTGTGAGAACAATTTGTTGGTGGGAATAATAATGTTGCAACTAAGAAGAACAACAAAACATAGAAAATCATTAGTATCAATAATTGTGATTAACATGTAGGATAAATAACAAGGAGAAGATAAATTCATCATTGCACAAGACTCCAAGGCGTGTATGACACTAAGCTTTAGGTTCGATTCGTCCCCCACCAATCACTCTAGATTGGATGCAATAGGATGACCAGCGAATCCCCTTTAGGATACAATGGAGTTCCTTGACATGGTCTGCATACCCATACCAAGCGTATCGATCAATGGTAGTTTACGGAATAAAGTTTCCTCAATTACTCTCGTGCACTAGAGAAAAGAAGAAATGACTTAGATATTAATTTTGGCAGAATTTTGGGTAATGTAAACATGAAAATTTGTGTTGTATTCTCTGCCCAAAAGTGTCTTTATTTATAGAGAAACTCATGCCAATTGGTGTAGGGAAACAACTCTTGAAAAAGGTCTTTGCAATGTTCAACCGGAACCATTAAATCGGATCCGCGTTGTTTCAATGACACAATGTGACTGTTGGCGAAGTGGTTAGCGCTTGCGCCTCTTCATTATAGGACTCGGGTTCAATTCCTCCTCATGCCACTTTTCATTTTAAGTTTGTTAAAATTCGATTTTAATACACACAAAAAGAATGGGATGCAAGAATCGAACTCGAGTCACATCACACAAGCAAAAATACCACAACAGGACCATTGTACCAAACGCATATATATGTCATTCTGATGCCATTAATTTTATCTAACCATTGCAATCTTCCAAATATATTTTGGAAATTTCTCCAACATCACCGTAGCTCGCCAACCTCGCAACAACCACCCACGACCCCACTGTCCCTCTTCGCTGGTACCACCACCATGGCTCTCCCTTCGTTGACGTCCAAACGACCACCGACGTAACCCGAAGTTTTTCATTGTCACCGGTACAAGAGAGAGAGAGAGAGAGAGAGAGAGAGAGAGAGATTAGAACGGTGCTGTGGAAGGTAGATCCATGGTGGGGAGAAGAGGATCGGACGTAGTGAGGGGAGGGGAGAATGAAACGGCGGATCTATGGCTAGTGGGAAACATAGCGCCGTGAGAGAGGTTTCGGTGTTGGAGAAGGAGGGAAGAACAGAAATGGAGTTGAGAGAGAAGGGGTCGGTTTACAGTGAAGAGAAGAGATGAGATTAGGGTAGGGTGAGAAGGGGAGGCGGAGTGGCGCGGTGGAGAGAAGAGATGAGATAGGGGTAGGGTGAGAGAGAGAGAGGCGGATACGGCGCGAAAGGGGAGAGAGAGAAGAAAAATGTTAGGGTTTGACATTTTAGGGTGTGGAGGCGCGCCGTGGGAAGAGGAGAGTTTTAGGGTTGCTGTTTTGAGATTTTTGCTTTTATATTGGGAAAGCAATGGCAGTTTTGTCTTTTCACATTTTTTATTATTCAGATTCTTATTTACACCCCCTGCATTTGCTTCGCACGCCCCCCTGAAGCCTACGTTTTGGGCTTTGACGGACCAGCCCACTAAAAATGAGAATGGGCTACTACCTGCACCCCAGTTTTAATGATACAACCCTCAGTGGTTAGCTGCACCCCCATTTTACTGTTTCACCCCCTTTTTCGTTTTTTTTCTCTTTATTATTTCTTCACAAAATAATTTTTTTTTCTACAAAAACCCTATAAAAATTATAAAAATGGAATCGGCCGAGATGTACGTCTCGTCGGTCCCGGTTTAAGAGACTTTAGCCGTACGGCTTTGATCTTAAACCCCTTCAAAAATTAAAATCAATTAACACACAAATAATTTTCTTCCAAAAAATCAAAATCTTATTTGCAAAAACAGGGGACTAAATAGGCCGTACGGCCGGGTTAGTCATCGTTTTAGGACGAATGAACCGTACAGATCAAAAGTTCTAAAACCCCTAAATAAAAATCAACAAAACAAACAAACTTTTTTCCAAAAGAACTACGTGGCCTTTGATTCTCCGCTTCGGAGATACGTAGGAGCGGGGCTTCCCCGTCAAGCTAAATTAATTTTTTCCAATAAATTATCAATTTTTTTCTTTAACACCTATTTTCAAAAAAAAAATATACAAAAAAGGGGTTGGCTGAGATGTGACATCTGGTCAATCCCGGTTTAATAGACTTTAGCTGTACGGCTTTGATCTTAAACCCCTTCAAAATAAAATCAACCAACCAACAAAATTTTCATGAAGAACTACGTGACTTTTGAGTTCCTCGTTGCACCGGAGGATACGTAGGAGCGGGGTTTCCTCTCAAGTCAAAAATTAAATTTTCTTAAGTTGGTCCCTATTTTATTTATTTCTAAATAATTCTCTTTTACTTTATTAATTTTTTGGGTAAACAAATTTTTCTAAACTTATTGATATGTTGCACAATCAAATTTAGGGTAACTGTCTTAGGACAGATGTATTAGGGGTAGTGTGGGATTTAGTTTTCGCCCTTCCCTATGCATAACCGACTCCCGAATCCAATCTAGTTTACGCAGACCAAATAATTGCTTTGATAGGTTTTTCTCAATTTCCCTATTTAATAAATTGGGTGGCGACTCCTAAAATAATCAATTTTTGAGCCGTCCACGTCGGGACCCCGGTCACGACAGATGGCGACTCCGCTGGGGAATAGTAAGAGTCAAGCCTTTTATAATTTGAATGTGCGAGATATATTTGAGTAATAATTTTATTTACCCTTTATTGAATTATTGTATATAGTGTTTTACATTTTGCTTAAATATGAACCCTTGGGTAGAGGCCTATTAATTTCCGTATATGTGCTTGTTTGTTTTGCAGCTTGGGGGGGGGGGTATAGCTGGCATTTTGCTCCTACACGCACTTCACTATCACACCTCTCTGCACGCACGTGAGAATAGTCCTACACCCGGATTAGAGCATACCTTAAGTTAGAACGAGACCGCGTAGTGATGGCCTACTGGATGTACGTCCTGTTGGGTGGTCACGAAAGTCTCACCTAGAGTTTGGCCCATTTTGGGGATGCTATCACTTCTAATAGCTTGCCTATTGTTGCGATTAGCATTCTTGATTGGGGTCGTTGGCTCTAGGAACCTTATTTAAGACTCTATAGAGCTACCATTGAGAGGTTCACCTTTTAGAAGAGACCTTAGATCTATTCTCAAAGGAACCATTTTTAGGACACAAAGGAGCCTCATACCCTGCATCCAAGCAAACCCTCATGCATTTTCGCATTTTTGAAAAATTCCAAAAAAATCATATTTTACTCTCGGCAAAATATTTATTTTTAGAAACACACCTCATGCGTCTTATTTTACCTTTCGCATGTCACGAAAGACTAATATATTAACATCTCACTTTGCATGCATTTATATGACCGCCAGGGAATTGTACGGTTTTATTTCTGACAGGATGGATCAAATTTTTAAGAAAACCATACATTTGAAAGTCAAGCAACCAGATCTGAGCAACTTGCGGGATTTAAGCAATTAAATGGTGTCATGGAAGCGTGACTCCTTTACCGCCAAGTATGTGAAGCTCCTAGGGCTTCTAAATGTTAAGGTACAAGATGAAGCTCTCACCGCACTGGGCCAGTATTATGATCCACCGTTACGGTGTTTCACCTTTCAAGACTATCAGTTGGCCCTGACCTTGGAAGAATTTGAAAATATCTTATGTTTCCCTCCAGAGAACAAGGAGCTCTATCGATATGTGGAGAATTATCCCTTAGCTGAAAATTTATCTGAGATATTGAAAGTTTCGGCACCAGACTTAGCTAAAATGGTAGTTGGAAAGAGGGGTGTAAAAGGTTTGACCAGGGAGTATTTGGAGGAAGAGGCCTCGTCTCGGGCCAGCAAAGGAGATTGGGTTACTTTTATGGACGTTCTCGCTCTCCTCCTCTATGGAGTCGTCACTACAAGAATAAGTGCTTTTTCCTGCCATTTTTTCCGACGAACTCTTATTCGTCGCAATTTCCGACGGATTTCCGACGAAAAAGTCGTCGCAAATGTTCAAGAAAAAAGGGCGCTTACTTTCCCGCTTACGTTTCCGACAAAAACGTGTTTCGTCGCAAATTTGCGACGGCTATGTCCGTCAGAAAACGCTAAAAGTCCGTCGCAAAGTAACAGATCCTAAATTAAAGGGAAGCTCTTCCACGATCTCTCATTTCACGCAATATTCCACTCTCACTTCTCTCTCAGTCGCCCTCTCCCTCACTTCCCTCACGCTGATCCCTCCCTCTCCCTCTCACCTTTCACTCTCCTCCGCCCTCTTCTTCCGAACCAACCACCCTCCATCCTCCACAGCCCTCCTCCGTGCAAACGCTCGCGTTGACTCGTGACAGAAATCGCTGGCGATGGAGGATCGTCCGGCGCGGCGTGCTAACGCGTGAACTCGTGGGAGCAGTGCTCTCTCTAGCGCGCCTGGAAACCCTAAATCACCCACGACCCGATTCACGACACGGAAGAGGAAACGTGACCCGGTTCGAATTGAAACCCTAATTTCGGCCAAAACTGCAAGGTACACTGAACCAAATCATTGCAACGGTAACATCTCTTTGGGACTCATCCATCTTTAATTCCTTCCAAATTCCTAGATTCAACAATCATTCAGATTCATCATTCATTCTCTGATATCAATGAAATGGGTTTAATGTTGCTTCTAGACTGTGCATGGAAGCATGGGGTTAGTGTTGATGGAGGAGAAGGTGTTTCAGCTGCTGCCCCACTAGATGATTTGGAGATTCCTAATATTGATGATGAAATTGATGAAGTAGGAGCTGAAAATTGTATGGAAGATGTTGGTTTAGACCACAATACCTTGGATGAGTTGTTAAATTAATGTTTTTTAAGATATTTTAGATTCTGGTGGTGATTTTAATTTATGTTTGAGACAATAACAGCTTGTGGTTTATGATCAAATTAATGAAAATTTTATGCTAAGGTTATGTTGCTAGCATCTTAAATATAATTTTGTTTGTTGTGCTGAAGGTCATATATTCATTAATTTGTTTGTTGTGCTAGTTGCTGAAAAATCTGGTTGAAAGGAGAAGAAAGGTAAAGTCATGGATGAAGACTGCATCCGGTCTTAAAGTTCAGCAACTGGACATTCAACAGCAAGCACTGAAGCTCACTGCAAACAGGTTTTTTTCCCCTTTCTTGTCTCTAGTTCTGAGTTCCCTGAAATTGGTATTTCATTCTTCCTTCTGTATGTAAAAATTTCATGGTGTATGATGCAGTATGTATGGAATTTCTCTTGGGCTTACAATGAAGTATACGTGTTTCATGGTGTTGTGAAGGTAGAAATTTCTCTTGGGCTTACAATGAAGTATACGTGTTTTCTTATTCAAACAAGTTAGTATACTAACTTTTCTTTTAGTTGGAAGCTCAAAGACAAGTGGGTGAAACTGCTCTAAACGATAACAGTTCACGGTCTCACCAGATAATAAGACTGGTCAGTCATAGTAAAACTCCTAAGTAGAACTTGCAAAAGAGGATCCTCTTAAACTCTTAACTGATATGGAAACATATCTTTAATTTCTTTTGGTGTATATTGCAGACAATTCAAAGTACTCTTCGTGAAGAAGCAGATTGTGTGAAATCTTTTGTTGCAACTCTGGTAAATTGAGGTTTCTCACGTATCTACCTTAAAATGGTTGTATTTGTTCTCATACTGACTAATTCATGTCAATGAATGCAGAACTTTGTTGATCTGGCAGGAAGTGAGAGGGCGGCACAGACACATGCAGATGGCACTAGGCTCAAAGAAGGCTGCCATATTAACCTTAGCTTGATGACTCTTACAACTGTTATCAGGAAGCTTAGGTCAGTATCAATGTTGTTTTCGGGAAGTTGATTTAGTTGTTATAATGGTGGATATCACCTTGTAGTGCCATTAGGATTAGGTATCTCTTTAGATTTCTTCTTCCTCTGATTGTCAGTATTCATATTACCATATGCAGTGTTGGAAAAAGTAGTGGTCATATACCTTATAGAGATTCAAAGCTCACACGCATATTGCAACATTCCCTTGGTGGGAATGCACGCACGGCCATCATTTGTACATTAAGTCCAGCACTAAGCCATGTAGAGCAATCACGAAACACACTCTATTTTGCTACCCGGGCAAAGGAAGTTACGAATAATGCTCAAGTTAACATGGTGGCTACTAATTCTGACTCACTTTTATGATTTTTCTTAATATTTTTCATCTCTCTGAAACAAAGCTTATCGTGTTTATTTTCAAATGCATAGGTTGTATCAGACAAACAACTTGTTAAACACTTGCAAAAGGAAGTAGCAAGACTGGAGGCACTGCTGCGCACTCCTGATCCATCCAACGAAAAGGATTGGAAAATTCAACAGGTAAATTGAAAATCAAAATGATTATTTGGAACAAATATAATACCATATTACTGAAATTGTTAGTCCGTTAATCCAGATGGAGATGGAAATTGAAGAGCTGAGACGCCAGAGAGATCTTGCACAAACAGATACAAAAACTGTTGACATTGTAGGTGGTGTTGATCCTCTTCCCAGCTACCCTCCTGTTGAGATTGTGATTGCTAGCACAAACAGATACAAAAACTGTAGTAGTTCAAGCAACTCCAGTAGTGAATCTGGATGAGTTGATGAGTTGTGACACTTGAAATATCCATTAACCAAATTCATCACCTTTTCTGTCACATGCATGCAGCTGCTGTAAGAAAGGAAATATCGGATGAAACAGATCGTATAACTGGGAAGACAAAGCAAATTTCAAATATTCCTATTCACCTTAGTATATATTCTCCAAATGGTATTATTTCTGTTATCCTTCATAACATATAGTAACATGATTATAGACAAAAGCAGTTTAATTTATATTTTATAAAACAATGATTTAATTCTAGTTTTGTTGTTACTAGTTTTCACCTAATTCTTCATTTGGTTGGAGTAGACTCTTGTATTTTTAAATGTACTTGGAGTTGTATGATGAATTTGCATGGTTGGTTGGTTTTCTCTCCAGTTGTGAACTTAGTTACCTCATTGACCTTCCTGGGTTGACAAAGGTTGCTGTAGGTAAGGTGTCACACATTTCTTGGCATTTTTATACAACTCACCAATCACCATAATAATGTTTTAATATCAAAATTTATTATGCTTCTTTCACAGAGGGAACGTGAATATTTTGAAACGAGTCCTGAGTATGGACATTTGGCACATAAAATGGGAGCAGAATATCTTGCCAAGCTTCTATCTGAGGTATTCTAATGAATATCTTTTTCCACAATATTTAGCTTAAACTTGTAAGTGTATTACTGTTTTTTCAATTGATTTTTTATGCTGTAGTTCATCCAATGATGAGTAATTTCCCTTCCTTTCATTCACTGGCATTTATATCACATTAGCATTTGGAGGTTGTGATTAGGCAGCAGATACCTAGTATCATTGCTTTGATAAATAAAACCATTGATGAGCTTAATTAATGCAGAGTTGGACCGTATTGGCAGGCCTATTGCTGTGGATTCAGGGGTCAGAACTTGCTTACACTAATGCTGAAATCATTCATCTTAGATTCAAAACTACTTGTGCTAACAAGTGTCACCTTTTCTTTTACAGGCCCAACTATACACTATTTTAGAGATGTGTCGAGCATTTGACAAAGTATTCAAGGAACACTTGGATGGAGGGTAAGTGATAAAAACTGATCTTTAATGGATTATAATTTTTGACAGAATTTGAACACTTGGATGGAGGGTAAGTGATAGAAACTGATCTTTAATGGATTATAATTTTTGACAGAATTTTGGATTATTATTGATAGCAGAATCTGAATTTACAAAGAAATCTGATAGTTTCTTAAGAATTTGAGTAGAAACGGAATGACAATTTTATTGAACACGTGAAAGAATTGGAGAGAAATGGTTCTCCTCCCGATGGCATAGCCCAGCTATCTGGATTCACCCAGAAAACTACGAATAAAATATGTCTAAAAAGATATCCTTCTCTGCTCTCCATACTCCTATTTATTTATAATAACGTAGAAGAGTAGGGTGATGGTTACAATAACAAACTACTACTCCTAACCAATTAACTAACACTAACAACATACAACTATTAACCACCTTAACTAACGGTAACTAACCAATTGCAACCAATCACCCCCTTACAAGATCAACCCCAAAATCCACAATTACTAAGGGCCTATCAAAATCACTAGCATACACTAATTCTAGAGAACATATGAGAGTTTCTAGTCTCTCCCTAGATTGGTGCTGATGCTAGGCTGTTTTCCAGTTTATACAAGTTTTTTTTAATGTCATGACTTCACCTCCCTGGCCCCTTCTTAAAAACAAGGCAATTATCAATAATGACAAAACAGATGGAAGATTATTTATCTATCTAGGCTTCTGTTTTGATTATTTATTGACATGGAAAATGTGCTTTTATATTGCTCTCAATGAAAATTATATGATAATATTTTTGTTATCAAGATCATTATTTTTTTCCAATTTTAGTGAGAAGGATTGTAATAATTGTTTGTTTATGTCAAATGTTAATAAGTGTTGGGTATTCTATGATAATTACTCTGGTGTTTGTCTGGTGCAGCATTCTGATGTCTGTTTCAAGGCAATTGCTATACAAATGGAGTGTGGATGAACTAAGACTTGCAACTGACACAGAAGGAATCACTATTCTTCAGACCACTTGAAGGCAATTGCTGTACATATACTGATCTAGTAATTTATTTTCATGTTTCATGACCCTAAGTGTATCTAACATGTGTTTGAAATTTACCCTGTGTGCTTATTTATGTTTTTCATCATGAGATGGAGATATAGATGCATTTTTTCCAGTTATTTTGCAAGATGGAAACAACAACTTTGTTGTCTGTTATGCTTCCAGGTTGTAGTTGGGCAGGAGTTTGCGGTCCCCCTTATTCAGAAGTATCGCTACTACAGCAGCCAATTGAAGAAGATAGTGATGAGGAGCTCGAATATGCTGATAGTACTAATGGTATTCAGAAGTATCGCTGCATAATTTTTTGCTCAGGTTGATAAAAGTCAGTATATTTAGATTTAGATTTGTTAGAGTATAATACTTTTGTATTGTTGTACAAGCTATTATGCTTGAGTTAGTTTAGTTAGCTTTAGTAAAACTATAAGTGCTCACTCTGTTAGTTAACAGTTAACTGATGTAACCTCTAGGCTCACCTATACAAGGTGACCTGCAACTGTAATCTTCATTCATTCAATATATTCATTCTGTTGTGTTTATGATGAATTTACCACAACCCTTTGTAGGTGAAGTTACCACAACCCTTCAGAAGATTTAATTTTTTTTTATTTTTTTTTTAAAATTTCCGACGGAAATTTTCGTCGGAAATGGTTTTTTGCGACGAATTTGCGACGAACATATGTGACGGATTTCCGACGAATTTGCGACGAAAGTTTGCGACGGATTTCCGACGACTTTGCGACGGAGCCATTTGCGACGAAAAATCCGTCGGAAACGATTTGTGACGAGCGATTTTGCGACGACTTTTTGTTCGTCGGAAAGTCCGTCGGAAACGTCAATTTGCGACGAAAATCGCTGCATTTGCGACGAAAAACGCCGTCGGAAATCGTTGATTTTCTTGTAGTGCGTCCTATTCCCAAGTGAATGTGATTTTGTTGATTATACTGCAATCGATGTCTTCCTAGCATTCAAGCTCCGGGGACAGAATCCCGCCCCGGTCGTCCTTGCTGATGTGTATTACACTCTTCATCAACGCCATAAGAAATGGTCGGGTTTGATTTTATGTTGTCTGCCTGTATTGTATCGTTGGTTCATCTCTCATATCTTCAAAGGAAACCATCTGATAGAGGTCAAAGGCAAGACGGAATGGGCCCAATACATTGCTGGCCTCAAAGGGAGTGATATCTCTTGGTATTCTCGAGATCAAAATATTGAGGAAATTGTTTATCGGCTGGTAGTGGAAAGGAAAGCCAGAGAGGTGATACAGAAGAAACTTGAGGAGTATCAGGAAGCCCTGCAAGAAGAGTGTAAAAAAGCAATTGACTTGAAGGCTTTTTCTGAATATCAAGACAAGATCTACGATGACCTTAACAAAGAGCATGTGTTTCTGAAGGAGCATTATGTGAAGCTAAATGATGACTACGAATATTGGAGGAAGAGATTCTCCCAACTAGCAGGGCTAGCCAATGAAGCTGTCAGAGAGGTTCCCAAAAGCCTAATAGCAGCAGACATTGCCAGAGACGGGAACACACCAGTCGAGATCACTCGATTTATTGATTTCTGCAAATACCTTGTACAAGTGTTCAAAATCAACGGACGTTATCCCGATGATAAGGATAAGAATGTTATCCGCTAGTTTGCTTGATTTTCAGATGTAGTACTTTTTTTTATTATTAATGAAGAACTCGTTTGTTTCGTTTTAATATTTGATCCCATCTCATTCTGAATTAAAGCTTACAATTCCCTAGCACGATAAATAAAAGCTATGCATTCGCATTTCGTCCATCTATTCATTCATCTACTTACGAAAAAATTGTTACCAAATTTAAGGAACTTGATAACCATTGCGCGTGCTAAGAAAAAGACCAATCAAACCAGAGTGTACTTCACCAGATCCAGAGCAAGAATGCCAGAGCAAGAGGAAATGCATGGAAGGAATCTGAGCCAGGAAGTGGACGAAGTCAAGGGGAAAATGGAAGAAATGACTGCGACCCAGGCGCGAATGGAAGATGCATTGCTAGCCATAAAAGACACGATCACTTTCCTGTCTGCGAGGGTAGTTGGTATGGTCGGAAACGAAGGCGAGGGGTTTCCGAATCCGAACAATGGCAACCATGGGCCATCTGACATCCCCATCGGAAGGGGATATGAAGCTGCGAGTCACCATGAGGGAGAGTACCCATACCCTACGAGTAGGCCAAGAGGGGCATTCCATGCGGAGAACGTGGTGGACGAGGGGCATGCGTCAATACAGAAGGATAAGGTGAGACAGCAGTGAATGGATAAGATGGAGGAAAATATCAAAGCGATACAAGGATCTAGCACTTTCGGGTCCTTGGGCTTGGACGAGCTTTGTCCCACTACTGATGTCGTAATTCTGCGAGACTTTAAAGTGCCCGACTTCACCAAATATGACGGGAGCACCAATCCTCTTCTGCACCTAAGGACCAATTGCACCAAAATGTCAATTTGGTCCAAGGACGAGAAATTCCTCATTAGCATTTTCCATGAAAGTTTGACCGGGCCAGCTTTGGAATGGTATATTCAGATGAACCACTCTAAGATTGATAGTTGGAAGGACCTCGCTGACGTCTTTATGAACCAGTATAGGTTTAATATGGACATGGCTCCAACACGTGAGCAGTTGGGAATACTACAAAAGAAGAGTGATGAGGCGTTTAAACAGTATGCCCAAAGGTGGAGAACTCTTGCTGCACAAGTCCAACCACCACTCACTATATCAGAGATGTGCTCTTACTTCTTGGGGACGTTAGGATCCCCCTATGTGGCCGCCATGGCCAGAGCTGCCTAGAGAGACTTCGCAGATCTGATAGTGTTATGGACACAAAGAGCATAGAGATTCAAGAGGTGGCACTTGGACCAATAACAAGAGGAAGAGCAAAGAAGATTAAAGAACAATTGGAAGCTCAAATGATTAATTTGCTTAATGACAACAAATGTTCTAAAATTGTTCCTTGCCTTTTAAATGCTCTTGTAGTTGATATTTCTTAGGAATTTATAATTGCAATAAGCCAAACATTTTTAGGCATGTTATTTCCTTTTCTTAGAAGCCTAGTTGTGTAAGGCCTAGTTTGGGCTTGAATTTGGGCTTTTAGGTTTATGTTTGTTACTTTAGTGAGTCCACAACCTATTCCTTTATAAATAGGAGTGGCTTTGCAAGTTGTGAAAAGAACCTTTGGTCATATTTTTAATTTGAGAGGAATTAGCATAAGTTCTCTTTCTAGGGTTCTTCCTTGAACCATCTTTGGGATCTTATCAAGAGCTTAGAGTTTTGTGGCGATCCAAACATGAGGATTATCATCTTTCCATGAAAGATGTGGCTTCTCTTCACCACATAGATCCATTCCTTGTCTTTCCATCTTTTTGATTTTCTTCCCTTTTCTTGTCTTTTGTCTTTTTATTGTCTAGTTATCAATTTGATTATGGAACGATCTGTTATTTTTAGTGAATTAGTAACAACAATTCACATAAAGTGGTATTATTGAGCCTCCTCCATAATCAAGGGTTTGGATTTAATTCTTTTTTTTTGCGAATCTGACACAATGAATGAGTTGCTTTCTCAATTTGCTTATTATTGATATCGATTCATCAGTGTTAATCAATACATAATATTTCTCAAGATTGGGTCTGTTTCTCACGTTTTTTTTTTATTGCCCTTGTCACTTTTGATATTCTTAGTTCAGACTGATTAGACATTGCAATCAGCGCTATTCCTGGGTCCCTTGCATTTCAATTGAGGTAATTACTCACTTGTGCTTGTTATTCTTACATTTCATTCCCTGCAGGTTAGCGCTAGACTCTCCCAATTGTTTCATCAATTTGTTATCCTTGTCTTTTTAATATCTCCAAGTGAGTATTTGTGTGTTTTCAAGTCCAACTAGTAGGATACCCGTGCATACGTACGGGTGCTGTCGTGTTATTTTTATGAATGAACTTAGACAGCATTTAAATAGTTTGAACATTACCCTGTGAAAATAGAGACAAATTTAAAGTAGATAAAAAATGAGTTTCAAATTAAAAATAGATAAATATTAAAATCTAAAAATGTAAAAGTATCATTTAAAAACAATACATGCATTTATCCCGTGTTTTTTTATATATCAGTGAAGTGTTCTTTTATAAATCAGTGTTGTTATCCCGTGTTTTTTTATATATTAGTGCAGCTATCCCGTGTTTATATATATATATATATATATATATATATATATATATATATATATATATATATATATATATATCATTGTAGTTATACTCGTATTTTTTTATATATCAGTGCAGTTATCTCGTGTTTTTTATGTATCAGTGCAGTTATCTCATAGTTTCAATTGATTATTTGAGTTGATTAGTAGATTATAGTAGATAGTAAAAGATAGATAGTAAATTATTAATAAGAAATATTTATCCCGTGTTTTTTTTATATATTAGTAACAATTATTTGTCCTTCTTTTGGTATTAGTGACAAATATTTGTCCCATGTGTTTTAAATATTAATCAGTTTAAATAGTCATTAAGTCTTCTTCTTTTATTAGATAGTAGGTTCATAGTAATTTTCAAAAATTATAATTATCAATGGCAAATATTAATCCCGTGTTTTTTATATATCACTGCAGTTATCCCTTGTTTTCTATATATCAGTGCAGTTATCTGGTAGTTTCATTTGATTATTTTAGTTGATTAATAGATTATAGTAGATAGTAATTTTGTTAAATAGTAGATTATCAATAAGAAATAATTGTTTTAAATATTAATTAGTCTTCTTGTTTTTTAGATAGTAGGTTTGTAGTAGTAGTCTTCAAAAAATTTAATTATCAATGACAAATATTAATATCGTGTTTTTTTTCATATATTAGTGCAGTTATCCCGTGTTTTATATATATCAGTGCAGTTATCTCGTAGTTTCAATTGATTATTTTAGTTGATTAGTAGATTATAGTAGATAGTAAAAGAGAGATAGTAGATTATCAATAAAAAATATTTTTCTGAAATATTAATCAGTAGTTAAAATAGTCATTAAATATTATTGTTTTTTAGATAGTAGGTTTATAGTAGTTTTCAAAATTTTTAATTATCAATGACATATACAAATCCTGTGTTTTTTTTATATATATCAGTGCAGTTATCCCGTGTTTTTTTATATGTCATTGCAGTTATCCCGTAGTTTCAATTGATTATTTGAGTTGATTAGTATATTATAGTAGATAGTAAAAGATAGATAGTAGATTATCAATAAGAAATATCTATCCCATGTTTTTTATATATCAGTAACAATTATTTTTCCTTTTTTAATTAGGTATTAGTGACAAATATTGTCACGTGAGTTTTAAATATTAATCAGTTTAAATAGTCATTAAGCCTTCTTGTTTTTTTAGATAGTAGATTTATTGTAGTTTTCAAAAATTATAATTATCAATGGTAAATATTAATCTCGTGTTTTTTATATATCACTACAGTTATCCCGTGTTTTTTATATATCAGTGCAGTTATCTCGTAGTTTCGATTGATTATTTTTGTTGATTAGTAGATTATAGTAGATAGTAAAAGTTAGATATTAGATTATCAATAAGAAATATTTGTTTTAAATATTAATTACTAATTTACATAGTCATTAAGTCTTCTTATTTTTTAGATAGTAGGTTTGTAGTAGTAGTCTTCAAAAAATTTAATTATCAGTGACAAATATTAATCTCGTGTTTTTTTTTCATATATCAGTGGAGTTATCCCGTGTTTTTTTTATATATCAATGCAGTTATTTCGTAATTTCAATTGATTATTTTAGTTGATTAGTATATTGTAGTAGATAGTAAATGAGAGATAGTAGATTATCAATAAGAAATATCTGTTTTAAATATTAATCAGTAGTTTAAATAGTCTTTAAATATTATTGTTTTTAGATAGTAGGTTTATATTAGTCTTCAAAAATATTAATTATCAATGACAAATATTAATCTTGTGTTTTTTTGTATATCGGTGCAGTTATCCCGTGAGTTTTATATATCATTGTAGTTATCTCGTAGTTTCAATTGATTTCTTTAGTTGATTATAATAGATATTAAAAGATAGGTAGTAGATTATCAATAAGAGGTGTTAGTAGATTATCAATAAGAGTGTAAACAGATTTCGGAGAGAAAAATTAAAATTTTAAGGTGATAGTTTTGTTTTGTTTTTTAGTGTGACTCATTTACATTTTTATAGGTAATTTGAATAAAGTAGTGTTTGTATAAATTTAGAAATTTCGTTAAAAAAATTAAAGTGAAGTGATAAAAGAAAGAGAATAATTATTTATGGAAAAATTAAAAGTAAAGTAAAAAGAAAAAAAAAGAAGAAAGAGTGTAAGAGAAAAGTGAAAAGGAGAAAAGATAGTGTTAGAAGAAAGAGAAAAAAGGAAGAAAGAGAGTGTAAGAGAAAAGTGAGAAGTAAGAAAGAGAGTGTAAGAAGAAAGAGAAAAAAAAGGAAAAAAATAGTGTAATGACATTTTTACCCTTAAATTAGATATGTGTCTTGTTAATAAGAGATCCAAATTGGTAATTTCATATGAAATTTGTTTGTATAAATAGATATTAGATTCGTGAATTATTTGTTCCTCGTCTATGTTCACCATCATAGAGTTATTTGATGTAAACAAATGAGTTGAGAATTGCTTTGATGTTATAAAACTTGTTTCAAAATATTTTCTGGAAATTCAAAAGCCAAGTAGCAAAAAAAAAGTGAAAAAAAAGGAGAAAAAAAAAACTGTCCAAAACAACCCAAAAAATTCTGAAAAAAAAAAAAACTCTAACATTTCTCAACTCATTTTTGATCTTCTGAATTTATTTTGGAATTTTTGGAGTTCATTTGAGGTGTTGTTACCTAGACACACAAATATTATACTATTTTGTCTCTTCTTCAATTAGTGAGTCGGTCTTTGTCTTTTTTTTGCTTTCTTTTGAGTGTGCTTTCTTTGTCATTGTTTCTTGTTTGTCTTTAAACTTTCTTAAATTTTGTCTTAGAGTTTCAAATTGTCCTTTTTGGCCTCCAGGATGTTAATTTTTATTGCTTGTTTTGTCACAACTTTTCTAAGTTTACCACAAGCTTGATAAGCGATTTGTTTGGTTCTTTTAAGAGCCTAAGAGAGGCACTTTTAGGGAGTGGTAAAAGGAAATAGAGTATCTCATTAAAAAAAAAGCCAATTGAGTGACAAACACGAGTGACCATTGTTGAGTGTAAACACTAAGGTGTGTGGAGAGGTCCCTTTTAATTTTGTTTTAAAAAAATTGTTTTTCTTCTTTTTTTTTATTGTTCTATTATTGTTGTGATCTTGGATACTTGAATATGGGTGATTCTATACCTCATTCCCCAAGGACGGCTTTCCTTGTTGATCATTTGACTAGAATGATGAATGCTCAAACCATTGCATTAAATACTCAAGTCAATGAATTGAGGGAGGAATTTTTGCACCAAAGAGATACAAGGTCCAATCATGGGAGACATTCTCAAGATGATGAGTTTGATGATGAAACCGATAGAGAAAGAAGGCATGGAAGAAGGCATAGGGGTCATGGTAGGCATCATAGAAACAATGGAGATGATAATAGAAGGCCAAGACAAAGGTATGAGGGAGAAAAAAATCAAATTCCCATCCTTTCATGGCAAGAATGATGCCGATGCATACTTAGATTGGGAACTCAAAGTTGATCAACTATTTGAGGCCCATGAAATTGAAAAACCAAGTAGGGTGAAACTTGCAACTTTGGAATTTAAAGATTATGCTTTGTTGTGGTGGGATCAACTTGTGAAAGATAGGAGAAGATGTGGTGCTAGACCACTTGAAGATTGGGAGGAGTTGAAAACCATATTGAGAAAAAGATATGTACCTTCACATTACACTAGGGAGCTCCAACAAAAGCTCCAAAGATTGAAGCAAGGAAACAAAAGTGTGGAAGACTATCACAAAGAATTTGAAACTTTGAGGATAAGAGCCAACACAAAGGAGGATGAAGAAGCCCTCATAGCTAGGCTCCTCAATGGCCTAAGCTTTGACATAAGGGATGTAGTTGAACTTCAACATTTCATGGACATAGAAGAGTTGGTCCACCAAGCCTCAAAGGTGGAACAACAAATCCAGTGAAGAAGCAACTACAAGAAGTACTCCTCATCCAAAGATTCCTCATCATGGAAGCATAAATACTCCTCAACTTGGAAGGATAAGTACAAGAGGGAGGGTGAATCAAGCAAAGAGGCCACGAGGCCTAAGGAAGGTAAGTCTTCTAACCCTTCTAAAGAAAAAAATTCTTTTACTTCTACCACTTCTTCTCATTCATCAAAGTGTTTTAAATGCTTAGGAAGGGGGCACATTGCATCTAATTGTCCAAACAAAAGAGTAATGATTTCAAAAAAAAAAAGATGCATATGAGTCTCATTCCTCATCATATTCCTCCACCTCACCATCTTCCTCTAGTGAAAATGAAAGTGGTTGTGAGTTGGCTCCCGTGCAAGGAGACCTTCTAATGATTAGGAGACTCCTAGGAGTCAATGTGAAGGAAAATGATCAATCACAAAGGGAAAACATTTTCCACACAAGATGCTTGGTGGAGGGAAATGTTTGCTCTTTAATAATTGATGGTGGTAGTTGTACAAATGTGGCTAGCTCTAGATTAGTCAATAAATTTTCTTTGAAAACAACTACTCATCCTAGGCCATATAAACTTCAATGGCTTGTTGAAAATGAGGAAATTTTGGTGGACAAGCAAGTTTTGGTTTCTTTTAGCATAGGCAAGTATAATGATGAAATATTATGTGATGTTGTGCCTATGGAAGCCAGCCATATCCTTTTGGGTAGGCCTTGGCAATTTGATAGAATGGTAGTTCATGATGGTAAATCTAACACTTTCACCTTTGTGCATAACAAACACAAAGTGACTCTTTTACCTCTTAGTCCCAAAGAAGTTGGTCATGATCAAATCATTTTGAAACAAAAAAGGGACCAAGAGAAAAATAATGCTAAAGGAAAAACCATCTTGAATATCAATCCATCTTGTTCCGCGGATTCCACTCCAAAAGTGGAGAGTTTGTTTCTTAGAGAGCATGTGGTTAGGAAAACCTTATTGGCAAGACAACCTTTGTATTTGCTTTATTGTAATGACTTGTGTTTGTCTTCTTCTCAAGAGGTTTCCTCTAATGCTTTGGATTGTCTATTGCATGCTTTTAATGATGTGTTCCCAAAGGATATACCTCAAGGCCTACCCCCTTTAAGAGGCATTGAGCACCAAATTGATTTGCTTCCAAGTGCTTCTTTGCCCAATAGGCCTCCTTATAGGAGTAATCCAGAGCAAACAAAAGAAATAGAAAGACAAGTCCAAAAGCTTGTGAGTAGTGGTTGGATTAGGGAAAGCCTAAGCCCTTGTGCCATACCGGTCATCTTAGTCCCAAAAAAGGATGGATCTTGGCGTATGTGTACCGATTGTAGGGCCATTAATAACATCACAATTAAATATAGGCACCCAATACCTAGACTTGATGACATGCTTGATGAGTTACATGGTGCTTGCATTTTTTCTAAAATTGACTTAAAGAGTGGGTACAATCAAATAAGAATCAAAGAGGGAGATGAATGGAAAACCGCTTTTAAGACCAAATTTGGGCTTTATGAGTGGTTGGTCATGCCTTTTGGCTTGACTAATGCCCCTAGCACTTTTATGCGTTTGATGAACCATGTCTTAAGAAATTTCATTGGAAAATTTGTTGTTGTGTACTTTGATGACATTCTCATATACAGTCTTAATATGCATGATCACATTGACCATTTGAGAAGTGTCTTGAATGTTTTGAGAAGTGAGAAGTTGTATGCTAATCTTGAAAAATGTAGTTTTTGCAAAGATGAGCTTACCTTTTTGGGATTTGTTGTGAGTGCACAAGGTGTTAAGGTTGATGAAGCTAAAATCAAGGCCATCAAGGATTGGCCTACGCCAAAGTGTTTAAGTGAAGTGAGGAGTTTCCATGGCTTACCTAGTTTTTATAGGCGCTTTGTGCCTAACTTTAGCACATTAGCCGCTCCTTTGAATGAAATTGTTAAAAAGAATGTGTCTTTTAGATGGGGAAGAGAGCAAGAAGAGACCTTCAATGCTCTCAAAGATAAATTGATGAATGCCCCAATTTTAGCTTTACCCAATTTTGCAAAGACTTTTGAACTTGAATGTGATGCCTCCAATATAGGCATAGGAGCCGTGCTACTTCAAGAAGGCCATCCTATTGCCTACTTCAGTGAAAAGTTGAATGGAGCTAGTTTAAACTACTCCACCTATGACAAAGATTTATATGCTTTAGTGAGGGCATTGCACACTTGGCAACATTATTTACTTCCCAAAGAGTTTGTGATCCATAGTGACCATGAATCCTTGAAGTATCTAAAGAGCCAAGGAAAGCTTAACAAGCGACATGCCAAATGGGTAGAATTCCTTGAACAATTCCCTTATGTCATTAAACATAAAAAGGGGAAAGCAAATGTAGTGGCGGATGCTCTTTCTAGGAGATATGCATTAATCACCACCCTTCAAACAAGGTTATTGGGTTTTGACCATTTGAAAGAATTGTATGCCTTGGATGATGATTTTGCCTCTCTTTTTAATGCTTGTGAACTTATGTCTCATGATTCCTATTATAGACATGATGGGTATTTGTTTAAAGGAAATCAATTGTGCATCCCTAAATGTTCTTTGCGTGAGTTACTTGCTAGGGAAGTGCATGAAGGGGGGTTAATGGGACATTTTGGGGAGCATAAGACTTTAGAGATGTTGCATGAGCATTTCTTTTGGCCTAAAATGAGGCATGATGTGCATTTGATATGTTCTAGATGCATTATTTGTAAAAATGCTAAATCCAAAAGTATGCCTCATGGTTTGTACACTCCCCTCCCTATACCATCCTCCCCTTGGGTTGATTTGTCTATGGATTTTGTATTGGGTTTGCCTAAGAACAAGCATGGGCATGATTCTATATTTGTAGTGGTTGACCGTTTCTCCAAAATGGCCCACTTTATTGCTTGCCATAAAGTTGATGATGCTTGTAACATTGCTAATTTTTTTTCAAGGAAGTGGTCAAGTTGCACGGGGTTCCGAAAACCATTGTATCGGATAGGGACTCAAAATTTTTAAGCCACTTTTGGAAAACCTTATGGGCTAAGCTTGGTACTAAGCTTCTATTCTCTACTACTTGCCACCCCCAAACGGATGGCCAAACCGAAGTAGTCAATAGAACCTTAGGTACCATGCTTAGGACCATTTTACACTCTAATTTGAGGGCATGGGAGGAATGTCTACCTTTTATTGAGTTTGCTTATAATCGAGTGCCTCATAGCACTACATCTTACTCTCCATTTGAGGTAGCATATGGTTTTAATCCACTAACCCCACTTGATTTGATTCCTTTGCCCATAAGTGATGATGTGCTACACAAGGATGCTGAAGATAAAGCCAAATTTGTGCAGGAGCTACATGCCAAGGTCAAGAAAAATATTGAGAAAAAGGTTGAGCACTATGCTAGGAGTGCCAACAAAGGAAAGCGAAAAATGGTTTTTGAACCCGGTGATTCGGTTTGGGTTCACTTTAGGAAGGAAAGGTTTCCTTCCCAAAGAAAATCCAAGCTCCAACCTCGGGGTGATGGACCCTTTCAAGTGTTGGAGCGCTACAATGATAATGCATACAAGATAGATTTGCCCGGTGAGTATAATGTGAGTGCCACTTTTAATGTTAGTGACCTTTCTTCCTTTGATGTAGGTACACATGAGAACCTTGAAGATATTGAAGATTCAAATTCGGGGTCGAATTCTTTTCAAGGGGGAGGGAATGTTATGGACACAAAGAGCATAGAGATTCAAGAGTTGGCACTTGGACCAATAACAAGAGGAAGAGCAAAGAAGATTAAAGAACAATTGGAAGCTCAAATGATTAATTTGCTTAATGACAACAAATGTTCTAAAATTGTTCCTTGCCTTTAAATGCTCTTGTAGTTGATATTTCTTAGGAATTTATAATTGTAATAAGCCAAACATTTTTAGGCATGTTATTTCCATGGTGGGTTAGATCCATTCCTTGTCTTTCCATCTTTTTGATTTTCTTCCCTTTTCTTGTCTTTTGTCTTTTTATTGTCTAGTTATCAATTTGATTATGGAACGATCCGTTATTTTGAGTGAATTAGTAACAACAATTCACATCAGATAGCCGCCGGTGAAAGAATTGAGATGCTGACAAGAGCGGGAAAGCTTCCCATGGAACAGATGGAGACCGGGCAGTCAAAAAAGAATTTCCCTCAGAAAAAGAAAGACCCAGAAGTCAGCTTCATTTGAGCCGCACCAAACCATATTCCTCAACAGCCAAGATATAGCCAACCTCACCCAAATACCCCTTACCCGATGAACCAAAACACTAACCCACCATCTTTCCCTATAAACAATGTCCAAAACACGCAATCTCACCCACGTCCAAACTACCAAACAGCTCGCCAATCCTACCGCCAACCCCCTCCCAACTTTCCCCCATTTCCTAAACTTTCCATCACCAATGCCGAATTGTTCCAACAACTACACGACGCCCACTTGATCGCAGGAATGCCAGTAAAAGATTGGGAACCTCCATTCCCATCCTGGTACAACCCAAACCTGACCTGCAAATTTCACATGGGAGCTGTCGGCCATTCAATTGAGGATTGTGAGGCCTTCAAAAATGTTGTAAGGAGGTTGATCGCTCACAAGAAATTAGACATCCAAGAGGATTCGGGACCAATTATCACTAATGACCCTCTCCATAAGCACAAGGGGAATGCATCAGTGAGTATGATAGGAAAGGATGGTGCGCCTATCAAAAGGGTTTTGAAACTGCAAACCCCTATGATGAAGATATAGGAAGGATTGCAAAAGGCCGGTTATGGAGTAGTGGCGCCCACTAAAGAAGTCGTGAGATATGCTATGTACGATGAAGAGAAGATGTGTGTGTACTAGGGATGTCAATTTGGGCCCGGCCCAGTGGGCCGGCCCACTGGCCCGATTTTTTGGGCGGGCCTGGGCTCTAAAAATAGTAGCCCAAAATGAATGGTATGTTTTTTGGCCCGGCCCGATTGGCCCGATGATATAATTGGGCCGGGCCGGGCCGGCCCGTTTCTTTTTATTTTATAATAATATATAATGTAAATAATATAATGTATAATATTTTTTTGAAGATAATATATGTTTTAATATTGTTTTGAAGATAATATATAATGTTTTTTTGAAGATAATATATGTAAATAATATTTTTATAATAATATATAATGTAAATAATATTTTTTAATATTTTTTTGAAGATAATATATGTTATAATGTATAATGTTTTTTGAAGATAATATAATGTAAATAATATAATGTAAATAATATAATGTATAATATTTCATAAAAATATGTTTTAATATTGGGCCGGCCCATTGGGCTGGCCTGTGGGCCCGTGGGCCAGTGTTGGGCGGGCATGGGCCTTGAATTTCGCAGCCCATTAGAATATTGGGCCGGCCCGACCCTGCCCATATACATTGTTTGGCCCTATGGGCCGGGCCGGGCCGGCCCGAGCCCGGCCCATTGACATCCCTAGTGTGTACCATCATGGTTGTGCTGGTCATGATGTAGAAGGTTGTTGGGATTTCAAAGCCCGTGTGCAAAGCCTAATGACACTGGGGATTGTTCAAGCTAAGAAAACTATGGCTCAGGAGGAGGTCAATGTCTTGGAGCTTTCGTGCCTAAAGTCCTGCCCCTCAATCAACCTTCGGTATCAGAAAAGGTTACAGTGATTGTGAAAAAACCCACACCTTTTGCTTGTGACAATACTCATGCGGTTCCCTGGAATTATGGAACCCAGGTCAAAGTTATAGGCGGTCCGTCAAAATGCAAAATGGGTAAGGAACAAGAAGTCGAGGAGTCTATTGATAATATTGTAAGTGTGGGGGGAATAACCCGGAGTGGTCGATACTTTGGACCTGAAGAGCCTGAAAAGAATAAGAAAGGGAAAGAGGCAGATGGAGGAGAACAGTCGGAAGAAGAGTTCCTGAAAATCATGAAGCAGAGTGAATATGATGTGGCGGAGCAGCTCAAAAAGACTCCGGCCCGTATTTCACTACTATCTCTCATCCTCTCTTCGGAAGTACATAGGAAGGCTTTATTGAAAACTCTGGAGGAAGCCTTCGTAAAGCCTGATGAGACACCCCAGAATGTGGTGAGTATGGTGGACCCGATGCAGCGATACAACCTAATCACCTTTGCGGAAAATGAGATATCCGTTCCAGCTAGAGGGGAACACAGAGCCTTGCACATCACACTGAAATGTCAGGGATTCGTGGTGGCCAAAGTCTTAATCGATGGTGGGTCAGCTCTTAACATCATGCCTATGTCCACACTGGATGCCTTGGGCTTGGAGGAAAGAGACCTGACGCCACAGACTTTAATGGTCTGAGCTTTTGACGGGTCCAAAAGGAGCGTATTGGCTGAAATAACTCTTCCATTGGAAATTGGCCCGAGTGTTTTCCGGGTGTTGTTCCAAGTCATGGCGATCGATTCAGCATACACCATGCTATTGGGTCGACCATGGATTCATGATGCTGGGGCAGTACCTTCTACTCTTCATCAGCGAGTTAAGTTTATCGATAACAGAAGCATTATCACAATCCGGGGAGAAGAAGAGATGTTAGTCTCAAAGCCCATGTCTCTCCCATACGTGGATAACACTAAAGAGGAAGTAACAAATATGTGTCATAGCTTCGAGATGGAGAAAAAGGAGACTATTGAAAGAGGCTCCTCGAAGCTCAGTGTGAACCAGGTAGTGGCTCGGATGATGACAAAAAGTGGCTATGAGGAAGGAAAAGGCTTGGGTCGGCACCTTCAAGGGGTTTGTGCTCCTATACCAGCAAAAGAGAAGTCGGATACGTTCGGGATCGGATACGAATGGAACCTCGAGACAAAGTGCAAAGTCCTGGGGATAGGTAAGGGGAAGCCTCGGTCAATCCCACATTTGAGCGACACTTTCCCGGCGCCTGCAGAGATAATCTCGCCCTCGGAGACAGTCGATGTCGTGCATCGCATTGTGATCAACATGCTGGACAAAGGAGGCTCAAGAGCAAAGGGTCCTGTTACCCTTGACACCAATCAAGAGCCTCTGAGCAACTGGGAATCTGAACCTGTTGTTGATGTTGTTACTTTCATGTAATCGTCTTTTATTATGCTGCGGCTATAAGACTTATGTTTTTTTACTTGAGACAAGAATTAAATAAATAAATGAATTTGCATGCATTTTCATCCTTCCATGTCGTTCTTTTTCTCGATCTCTTAATTTTATTTTATTTTTTACTTTTTTTTCTTTCTTTTCTCTTTCTGGTTTCTCGCGTGTTGCTTCTCGTCGTTTATCATCATTATTTTCCTGTCAATTTTGTTTATTTACTATCCAGGAGCCAAAATTTCACGGAAACTTTGCCGCATTACGAGGAATTTGAGAACCCATTATTCGACTCCCATGCAACCTTTGATGAAGACTACTCTGAGCCAGAAGAGACTGAGGAAGTGATTAACAGATTTACTGAACTCCTGGGGAACACTGAAAGTGAATTTAGTCTGAATGACGAAATTGTGGAAATCATCAACATGGGGTCTGAAGAAGAAAGGAAGGACTTGAAATTGGTAGATAATCCTGAACGGGAGGAGATGTTCGCCTTGTTCAGAGAGTACTTAGATGTTTTCGCATGGTCTTACAAGGATATGCCGGGCATTGATCCAAAAATAGCGGCACATAGAATCCCTCTCTTGCCAGATGCGAAACGAAAGAAGCAAAAGTTGATGAAGATGCACCCTGGCATGTCTTTGAAAATAAAGGAAGAAGTGATCAAAAAATGGGATGCCGGATTTTTAGAGGTCTCAGTACATCCAGAATGGGTAGCTAACATCGTTCCTGTACCCAAGAAGGACGGGAATGTGAGGATGTGTGTGGATTATCGGGATCTCAACCAAGCTAGTCTGAAGGACGACTTCCCTCTTCCACATATTGACTTACTAGTTGATAAGACTGCCAAAAATCATAGATTCTCATTCATGGACGGTTACTCGGGATATAATCAAATCCTCATGAATGCAGAAGATAAGGAAAAGACCACGTTCATCACTCCTTGGGGAACATTCTGTTACAAAGTGATGCCCTTTGGTTTGAAGAACGCAGGAGCCACTTACCAACGTGCCATGGTCACACTTTTCCATAATATGATGCATAAAGAAATTGAAGTGTATGTGGATGACATGGTGGCGAATTCACGAGAAAACGAAAGTCATGTAGAAGTGCTCCGAAGACTATTTGAAAGGCTCAGGAAGTATAGGGTACGACTGAATCCCAACAAGTATGTTTCCGGCGCATCATCAGGGAAGCTCCTAGGTTTCATTGTGAACAGGGATGGTATAAGGGTGGATCCTGACAAAGTGAAATCCATCCTAGAAATGTCTGCGCCAAAAACAGAGCGCGAAGTAAGAAGCTTCTTGGGAAGACTCAATTACATTGCTAGATTCATTGCCAATTTGACTAGCACGTGTGAACCCATATTCAAGCTGCTAAGAAAGAACCAACCAGGGAAGTGGGATGAGATGTGTCAGGAAGCTTTTGATAAAATAAATAATTACTTGTCAAATCCTCCTATCCTGGCACCCCCAACACCCGGTCGACCCCTAATTTTGTACTTAACCGTGTTGCCATCATCTGTTGGGGCAATGCTAGGACAGCATGATGCATCCGGGAAAGAGCAAGCAGTCTACTACTTCAGTAAAAAGTTCAACGACTGCGAGACTCGCTACACGACAATCAAAAAGACGTGTTGTGCCCTAGTCTGGACCTCCAGAAGACTCCGTCAATACATGTTGTACTACACTACGTGACTGATTTCACTTTTTGATCCACTGAAGTATATCTTTGAAAGCCCTCACGTCTCCTTAAGGGTGTCAAAATGGCAAGTGATCTTATCATAATATGACATCAAGTATGTGTCACAGAAGTCGATCAAGGGGAGCATCATTGCCGACCATTTGGCTGAAAACCCTCTTGAAGAAGGACAATCGTTTGACCCGGACGATGGGGAAAGAGGAATGATGAATGCCGACGAGGGTGAGGAAACCAGCAACATGTGGAAGATGTACTTCGATGGAGCTGTTAACATGTATGGGAATGGCATTGGGGCAGTTGTAATCTCACCAGAGGGTAAAAAATACCCAGTAGCTATCATGCTAAGCTTCGAATGCACTAACAACATCGCAGAGTACGAGGCCTGTGCAAGTGGACTTCAAGTCGCGACTGACCTTGGTGTGAAAAGGTTAGAGGTGTTTGGAGACTCGGCACTTATCATTTACCAAGTAAAAGGAGAGTGGCAAACAAAGGACAAAAAATTAATTCCTTACCAGAAGCATCTGACTCAGCTGATTACGAATTTTGAAGAACTGACATTCGCCCACCTAGCACGAGATAAAAACAAGTTTGCTGATGCCTTGGCTACTCTAGCCGCGATGTTTAAACTAAATGTCAACGCAGAGATCCAACCCGTCCGCATAAAGGTCAGGGATGAACCAGCATGTTGTGCCGATGTAGAAGAAGAGCCTGACAATGAACCATGGTTCTATGATATAAAACGGTACATTCAAGTTGGAGAATACCCCGCCGGCGCGAATGACGTAGACAGCAAGACGATTAGAAAGCTGGCGATGGCTTTCTTTTTGACTGGAGAAATACTTTATAAAAGAAGTCAAGATGGTACCTTGTTGAGGTGCGTAGATGCTAAGGAAGCTAAGAAAGTTATGATTGAAGTGCATGAGGAGATCTGTGGGACACATGCAAACGGCCATATGATGGCTCGTAAAATCATGAGAAGTGGCTTTTACTGGTCTACCATGGAAGCTGATTGCATAGCACATGTAAGGAAATGTCTCAAATGTCAGTTGTACGCCAATAGAATCAATGCACCTCCGTTTCCTCTGCACAATATGACGATGCTACTAACACGCTTTGTCTTGAAGTTTGCTAAATTTTAAATCATTTTACTTGAGACGTAAATTAAATGAATTGAGCATAGATGCGAAGATATGTGAAGAACAAGACAAAATGATTTAAGATGGGAATTTAGTGGTACAAGTCTGTAGTAACAAGAGAATGATAACAAGAAAGGAAAAGCTAGCGACACACGAAATTTTCACGTCACTTTTGCCCCATTACAAGTCGTTCGATCGTCCGTTCGTCGACCCTTTTTGCAACTGAAAATGTAAAAGCTGACTCTTGCCGGTTGTGGGATACGATCGTCCTGGTGTGAATTTTCCGAAGATTCTCATGCCCATTTTTGTATCTATGCCCCTTTTACTAGCCCTAATTTTTGCCTAGACCGCCCTTTCGGGTTTTCAATCTAGCGGGCTATTGTCGACCCTAACTTTTGCCTAGACCGCTCTTTCGGGTTTTCAGTCTAGCGGGCTTTTGTCATTTTTCATTTTTTTCTCTTTTTCATTTTTTTTGTTTTATCTCTTTTAGGCATAGAATTTCTTGACAGTGTCTGAATTTATAGGCTTTGGTAGTTCCGGTCCCTCCATGTCCGAGAGAATAAAGGCTCCACCAGGGAACGCGTGTTTAACCACATAGGGACCCTCATAGTTGGGTGCCCATTTGCCACGAGCATCCTCTTGATGGGGTTGTAGCTTCTTTAATACCAGATCTCCGAGCTGAAATTCTCTTGGGCGGACTTTCTTATTAAAGGCTTTGGCCATCCTACTCTGATACAACTGCCCATGACAAATAGCCGTCAGTCTCTTCTCATCAATCATGTTTAGCTGCTCATATCGGGACTTCACCCATTCTGATTCTTCCAACTCTGCCTCCATCAACACTCTTAAGGATGGTATTTCAACCTCGACGGGGGACACAACTTCCATCCCGTATACCAAAGAAAATGGTGTTGCCCCAGTGCTAGATCGTATATTAGTACGATACGTGTGTAGAGCATATGGCAGCATCTCATGCCAATCTTTGTAATTGACCACCATCTTGGCATCGATCCATTTGATGTTCTTATTAGCCGCTTCCACAGCGCCATTCATCTGGGGTCTGTAGGGAGTTGAGTTGTGATGCTTGATCTTGAAGTTTTCACATAGCCTCTGTACTTCTGTACCGTTGAGGTTCGGAGCATTGTCTGTGATTATTCTTTCAGGAATCCCATACCGGCATATGACGTCCTTCTTCAGGAACTTGGCGAACACCTTTTGGGAAATACTGGCATATGAGGAAGCTTCTACCCATTTAGTGAAATAATCAATTGCCACTAATATGAATCGGTGACCATTTGACGCTTTGGGATTAATTGGCCCAATAACGTCTATTCCCCACATGTTGAAGAGAGAGTGGAAACTGGTCAAATTAAAAGAGAAAGGCAATGGAACTCAATAGTCTCGAGGCTACCTTAAAGGTCCCACGTAATACCTCAAAGGATTCTGAAAGTATAATCGATAAGACAAGCTGGAAGGGTTAACAGAGTTGGTGAAGGAAAAAAGTAAATAGGTTTGATTGGTTGAGGATCGAGAGTTTGACGCAATGGTTCAAGTTCTAAAAAAATTTGACTTAACATTCATTGCATTTTACTGTCAGCTCTGACAGTTTCCTTTTCTCATCACCAAAATTATTTTTGTGCTATCGGTTACGCCCTGGCACTGCATGCTATCGGTTACGCCCTGGCATCGCAATTTTAATTTTGTGCTATCGGTTACGCCCTGGCACTGCATGCTATCGGTTACGCCCTGGCATCGCATTTTTAGAGTTTTGTGCTATCGGTTACGCCCTGGCACTGCATGCTATCGGTTACGCCCTGGCATCGCATTTTTAGAGTTTTCTACTATCGGTTACGCCCTGGCACTGCATGCTATCGGTTGCGCCCTGTCATCGCATTTTTAAGTTTTGTGCTATCGGTTACGCCCTGGCACTGCAGTTTTATTTTCATGCTACCGGTTCAGCCCTGGCATTGTCTTTTAAATTTTGTGCTACCGATTCAGCTCTGGCACTGTTTTATTTTCATGCTACCGATTCAGCTCTGGCACAGTTTTTTCTTACTACCGGTTCAGCCCTGGCATTTCCTTTTAAATTTCGTGCTATCGGTTACGCCCTGGCACTGTTTTTTTAAAATTTTTGTGCTATCGGCTACGCCCTGGCATCTTCCCTTTTTATCCTCGTTAAAATTGATGTTCATATCTGTACTTATTTCTTACCAAGACGACTGGAAAGATCAGTTCAGCGTGTTATTCAGTAAAAAATAAGTACAGAGGGGCAACTGTGAACATCCAATTTTAACCGACAGTTGTTTTCTTTAATTTACGCGTGTCAAATCTATTATTGAGATGCATCGTGTGCCATTTAAATCACGTGGACGTTTTTGATCTTAATGCGAGCGCGCGTTTGTTTCGAGTTGTGTGCGAGTGGTTGCGTCGGTACGCGTTATTTTACCGTTTTTTTTTTAAAATTAATTACAATAAAATTAATGAGTGGCATAAAAGGCTGCTGTCCGTTGCATTGTCACAAATATAGGCATTTTTTTTATTTTGAAATAGTACAATTTTTTTAATACAAAATAATACAAAAAATTAGTTAAAATACAAAAATTTCAAAAAAGAGAAAAAAAAAAAGGAAAGAGGGGGCGCAGAAGCTAGCTGGCCTAGCTAGGGTTACTCCTTGGATTCTGTCCTTTCGATTATGCTGTCCTTTGAGCCCTAATTTGCTCCAGCTGTCCTTTTTGATTCCTCCCCAATTGCTCTCCTTTTTCTGCCCTAATTGTTGACTGTCCTTTTTCTTGTGAATTTGATGCTGTCCTTTTACCCTAAATCCTCCTCGGCCCTACACACCAGCCTGCCTATAAATACCAAACAGTGATAAACAGTAAAGGGGCAGCCACTGAAGCGCAAAAGAAAAAAAACGGTAGCAAACACAGCAATATACACACACAGCTGAGAAAATTAGAATTCATCACAGAATTCTAATACACTTGAGCAAAAAAAAACACTGGTTTAGAATCCAGTAGCAGTAGCATGAGGCAAGAGAAGTAGCAGGGACAACATCAACCGAATTCCTTTTTTAGAAACTTAATTATCAGAAAGAGTAAAAGATAAGGAGATGCAGTAGATACAATACTTTTTTCAGAAACTTGGAAACCAAGTGGGTTCTCTACACTCCTTTATCTTATTTCTGAGTTTCACGTTTCATGTTCATATAACTGTTTTTTTTTACCACTCAGTTTTGCTTTTATATATCTATTAATTGGTATCAATCCCTTAATAGCATAATGTTGCAATTTGCATATCAAAAAAGGAAGGAAACAACCAAAATCAATAGTCGTTTTTTTAAAATAGTTCAAGTGACATAAAATTAGGAAGACAAGTTTTTTTTTAACAACAAAATAATAACAGTAGCAAAACTAAACCAGAACAGTAAGGAAAGAAAAAAACGAGAGAAGGGAGAGGGACCTTACCTCCGGCCACCGTCCATGGTGGCCGCCGCCGTAGCCTCGCCGGAAACCCCCATGTCCACAAAAAAAAGTGCTCCACCGTTTGTCACCAAACAACCATTAAAACCCTCCTCAGAGGCACATCACCGTAGCTCGCCAACCTCGCAACAACCACCCACGACCCCACTGTCCCTCTTTGCCGGTACCACCACCATGGCTCTCCCTCCGTTGACGTCCTAATGACCACCGCCGTAACCCGAAGTTTTTCGTTGTCACCGGTACAAGAGAGAGAGAGAGAGAGAGAGAGATTAGAACGGTGTTGTGGAAGGTAGATCCATGGTGGGGAGAAGAGGATCAGACGTAGTGAGGGGGAGGGGAGAATGAAACGGCGGATCTATGGCTAGGGGGAAACATGGCGCCGTGAGAGAGGTTTTGGTGTGGGAGAAGGAGGGAAGAACGGAAATGGAGTTGAGAGAGAAGGGGTCGGTTTACAGTGGAGAGAAGAGATGAGATTAGGGTAGGGTGAGAGGAAGAGGCGGAGTGGCGCGGTGGAGAGAAGAGATGAGATTAGGGTAGGGTGAGAGAGAGAGGCGGATACGGTGCGAAAGGGGAGAGAGAGAAGAAAAATGTTAGGGTTTGACATTTTAGGGTGTGGAGGCGCGCCGTGGGAAGAGGAGAGTTTTAGGGTTGCTGTTTTGGGATTTTTGCTTTTATATTGGGAAAGCAAGGGCAGTTTTGTCTTTTCACATTTTTTATTATTCAGATTCTTATTTACACCCCCTGCGTTTGCTTCGCACGCCTCCCCTGAAGCCCACGTTTTGGGCTTTGACGGACCAGCCCACTAAAAATGAGAATGGGCTACTGCCTGCACCCCAGTTTTAATGATACAACCCTCAGTGGTTAGCTGCACTCCCATTTTACTGTTTCACCCCCTTTTTCATTTTTTTTCTCTTTATTATTTCTTCACAAAATAAATTTTCTTTTTTTCCACAAAAACCCTATAAAAATTATAAAAATGGGTTCGGCCGAGATGTACGTCTCGTCGGTCCCGGTTTAAGAGACTTTAGCCGTACGACTTTGATTTTAAACCCCTTCAAAAATTAAAATCAATTAACACACAAATAATTTTCTTCCAAAAAATCAAAATCTTATTTGCAAAAACAGGGGATTAAATCGGCCGTACGGCCGGGTTAGTCATCGTTTTAGGACGAATGAACCGTACGGATCAAAAGTTCTAAAACCCCTAAATAAAAATCAACAAAACAAACAAAACTTTGTTCCAAAAGAACTACGTGGCCTTTGATTCTCAGCTTCAGAGATACGTAGGAGCAGGGCTTCCCCGTCAAGCTAAATTAATTTTTTCCAATAAATAATCAATTTTTTTTTCTTTAACACCTATTTTCAAAAAAAAAAATACAAAAAAGGGGTTGGCTGAGATGTGATATCTGGTCAATCCCGGTTTAAGAGACTTTAGCTGTACGGCTTTGATCTTAAACCCCTTCAAAATAAAATCAACCAACCAACAAAATTTTCAGGAAGAACTACGTGACTTTTGAGTTCCTCGTTGCACCGGAGGATACGTAAGAGCGGGGCTTCCCCGTCAAGTCAAAAATTAAATTTTCTTAAGTTGGTCCCTATTTTATTTATTTCTAAGTAATTCTCTTTTACTTTATTAATTTTTTGGGTAAACAAATTTTCTAAACTTATAGATATGTTGCACAATCAAATTTAGGGTAACTGTCTTAGGACAGATGTATTAGGGGTGCTGTGGAATTTAGTTTTCGCCCTTCCGTATGCATAACCGACTCCCGAATCCAATCTAGTTTACGCAGACCAAATAATTGCTTTGATAGGTTTTTCTCAATTTCCCTATTTAATAAATTGGGTCGCGACTCCTAAAATAATCAATTTTTGAGCCGTCCTCGTCGGGACCCCGGTCACGACAGTGACACTGGGAGAGGGAGAGGGAGAGGTTTTGAAAGAGAAATGGTACCAGTAGAGGGAACTTACCGAGAGACACGGCAACGACGACTGTGATGGCCACGACGATTGTGACGGCGACGACAACGGCAACACACGGAGAGAGCGACGGTGACGGCAGTCAACGACGATGACAACGCATGGAGAGGGTGAAGCAACAGCTCCATATGGAGAGGTTTGGGGTTCGAGAGAGACCAAGACTCGAGAGAGCGATGAGAACGATACTTAGGAGAAGCGAACAGCGAACAGCGAACAGCGAATGAGAGTACTGAGAGGGAGCGAACAGTGAAAGCCTAATTTTTTAGTTTCTATAACGGGTGGTTTTTGACCCGTTATGGAAGCCTAATGTTTTTTCACTTTCTATAACGGTTAAGCAATGGAACCGATATGAAAGATGGTTTTTGCACTTTCTATATCGGTTCCTGTGGCAACCGATATAAAAATTGTAATTTTAATTACAAAACTGCCACCGCGTCACTTTTAACATCAGACCGTTTTTAACCGATATAAACGACAGTTATAAAATACATTTTTTCCATTAGTGATAGCAATAAGTCTCCATTATAGCAATCATTCCTATTCCTATGCCTTCTGATATGCTTTGACAGCAGTTACATTATGTATTTCGTTTATATAGCCTTGTACTAGTTCATGCTGAGGCATCAATAAAATAATTTCAGACTCAATTCCTTTCTCTATTCACTGCTTTAGGAGGCCTACTCAATCCTTGAATTCTGTGTTATATCACAGGCTGTGTGTGAGGCAAAGAACATAGATCGTATGGGAGCTTCTAGATACGACATTTTTGAAGTTAAAGATCTTAAGGTTGCTACTAGTGGAGGAGATAACATATGTGTGTCAGTGTGTGTGCTTTTTGTATTTGTGTTTGGTGCTCATGAATGAACAAACTATGTGTCTTATTTTGATAGGACAATATTACTACCAAGACCTATAATACATCTAAATTTCATCCTTTCAAACACCAAATATTTAACTATGCATGAAGTATTCTTTTTCTTTTTTGGGTCTTTTTCTCATATGATTTTGGTAATTAAGAGTGATTTTAATGAAACCCCTTAAATCTGTAAGGGTTGGAGTATCCTAGTAATCCCCTTTAACATAATATTATGCTTATAAAAAAATTAATCCAATTAATTAATTACTCCCATGTCCATTGATATTTTAGGTTTTTAATGTTATTTCAAAACTATTAAATGTTTTTAAATTTGATGGCCTAATTAATGCTTTTTTCCAGCTATACACCCTTGTTGTGAGAAAGAATGGAGAAACTTGCAATGTCCTTAATGTGATTTATCTTAATTTAAGGTAGCATTCATATTTTTTTAAAATAGTCTCTTAAAGTATTAAATGTTAACGGTGTTATACTTTTTGTGTTAAGTTCCTATAACTATTAATAAGTGTACACTAAGGATTCATAAAAATGATCAAAAAGTTCATTGAGGGAAAAAACATAAATGACTACACAATAAATTTTAAAATAAGATAATTCATCACTTTTATTGTAATAACTAGTATTTTACCCGTGCATAAATGAGGGAAAAACAAAAATGACTACAAAATAAATTTGTTATAATTTGTTATGAACCTATAAATATATTGAAAATTGTAAAATTTAATAAAAGAAAAAGGAAAAACTCACTCGATAAAAAGCTATATTTTAACTTGCATAAAAAACTTGTGGTGCAAAAAGTTTAAAAATAGTCATAATCTTTTTCTTTGCCTTAAAGAAAATGAGATCTAATATAAGATATGCACCCACGTTGTCGCTCTCGTTGCCGCTCCCATTCTCGCTCCCATTGCCGCACGTAGCCGCTCCTATTGACGGTCCTGTTGCCGCTCCCGTGGAAGCTCCTGTTGCCTCTTATTTATATTTTTTATTGTAGATCATTTAATATTAATTTATTCATTTTAATTAAATTATGAATATATTTAAGAAAGTTAATTTGGAATTTTTGATATTCGTTAAATTTTTTTGTCAATTGTTAATGGTGAAATTGATTGGTTTTAGTAGTTTTAGTAGATTATAGTAAATAGTAAATTCTAGATTTTTTAATATTAGTTTAATCACTTTAATTAAATTATTTAATTATTTTAAAAAAGTTATTTTGAAATTTTTGATAATGGTTAAAAAATTTTGACAATTCTTAGTGGTCAAATTAATTTGTTTTAGTAGTTTGAGTATATTATTTTCCCACCTGTTGCCGCTCCCGTTGCACTCTCCCATTGCCGCTCTCATTGCCGCTTCTGTTGCAGCTCCCGTTGCCACTCCCTATTGCCTCTCTTCACCGTCACTCACCTGAAAAAAAAACAAAATATACATATTTAAAGGTAAAAATAATAATTGGTTTGAGAACAATTTTTTTATATTTGAAAGTAAAAGAATAAAATTGATCATAAAAATTGAGAATTGAAAGTGAAGTAAAAATTTTAAGCAAAAAAAATTGAGAATTGTGAAATAAAATTTTAAAGTAAAAGAAAGAGAAAAAGAGAAAGAGAAAAAGAAGTAATAAAAAAACAAAAAAAAAGGAGAAAAGGAGAGAGAGTGAGATAGTTGACTTTGAAAGAAAAGAGAAAGAGTGAGAGAGAAAAAGAAGAGGGAAAGGAGTGAGAAAGAGAGAGAAAGAGGAATAGAAAAACAAAAGGAGAAAGAGAGAAAAAAGAGAAAGAGTAAAAGCCGGCCACTTTTTGGCATTTAGTGGGTAATTTACCATTTTGTCCAAATTTTGGGACACATGGCAAGATTAGAAAGAGTCTATTTTAGTCAATTTGCTAGCATTGAAGTTGAATATATAAAAAATATATAAATATAATATAATATAATAATAACTATTATTTTACCCGTGCATAAGCACGGGTGATACTGTATGGTCGGTGTATTGCCATGAAGTCATATTAGTAATTTGGAAAATAATCATAAGTTGTGAACAATGTCCAAAATGTATGATTTGCAATTCAAAGTGGAAAGAGATAGGTGTTATGTCATATAACATACAAATGAAAATTATATTGAGTCGAAGAAATTAAAGGAGATTGACAATCAGAATTACATTGATCCATAATAATGTATTTGGACATTAGAGGTAAAATATACATCCCTGTTGGCGCTCTCATTGTCGGTCTCTCGTTTGAAAGTTGCAAAACTTAATAAAAGAAAATAAAAATATAGAGAAAATGAGATTTAATATAAAATATGCACCCCCGTTGGCGCTCCCGTTGGTGCTCTCGTTGGCCCTCCCGTTGGCGCTCCTGTTGGAGCTGTGGTTGCTGCTCTCGTTGCCGCTCCTGTGCGGCGCACGAAAAAAAGAAAATGAGATTTAATTATTGATTGTTTTAGGAAAAATAATTTTGGAACTTTTGCTAGTGGTATGAGTTTTTTTGACAATTGGAAGTGGTTAAATTAATTGGTTTTAACAGTTTGAAAAGATGATAGTAAATAGTATATTCTACATATTTTAATGTTAATTTAATAAATTTAATTTAATTATTGTTTTTTTACAAAAAAAATGAGTTAAAAAAAAGGAAAAAAGTTTGAAAAAAAAGTAACAAATATTTTTTTTTGAAAGAAAACTAAAAAAATATTTGTTTTTGAAAAAAAAAGTGACAGTGCGCGTCAGAGCTTCCGTTCCCGTTCCTGTTGCTGCTTTTGTTGCCGCTCCCGTTTCTGCTCTCTTCTTGCCTCTCTCGTTGCCTCTCCTATTGTCTCCCGTTGTCGATCATATTGCCAGCCTCTCGTTGCAGCTTGCGTTTCCAATTGTTTATATTTTTTTTTGTAGATAATTTCGTAATAATTTAATCATTTTAGTTAAATAATTAAATTATTTTAAAAAAACTATTTTGAATTTTTTATAGTGGTTAAACTTTTTTTTGTCAATTGTTAGTGGATTGGTTTTAGTAGTTTTAGTATAATAAAATGTAGATAAATTAATATTAATTTAATTATTTTAATTAAATTAATTTTTTGGAGCGTATTAAATTGAGTAATTTATAATTTGGAGCGTATTAAATTGATTATAGTCAATTTAGAATTAGTGTTAGTGGTTAGATTGTTGATGTTAGTAAGTTAATATACTTTACTATTAATTTATCTAGTTTATTATTTATCCAATTGTTGATGTTAGTAAGTTAATTCATGCACAGACAATTAGGGGTGACAACATTGATCAATTGTTTTTACTATTTATTTATATTAACAATTGTCCTCAATCTACAGACCAACGCGTCAGCTTTTGTGTTTTTTGGTGTCCCCTTCTCCTGCGACAGTGCTGTCTCCCCTGCCTTTTTTTTTGTCTTTCTGGTCGCAGCTTTTTTTTTCTGCGCCAGTGCTGTCTCTTCTGCGTCAGTGCTGTCTCTCAATCTGTCTGTTTGTTTTGCAGCTTTTCTGCAAAAGCTGTTGCTTTTTGGTTTTGTAGTGGTAAAATGACAAAAATGGGCAAAAAAATGGACACGTGGCTGCCTTGTAGGATGTCTATAAATGTAATTTTCCTAGCATTTGATTTTATTATAGTAGAGTAGATAGATAATATATAAGTATTGATATTGATTCCAAACAAATATTACTCAACATTAGATTACTACTTGTTTACACACAAAAATTGTTAGCTAGATCCACTCGACTAAAGGAGCAGCTGAGGTGCCTAATCAGCTGACGTAGAATCGGCTAGCTGAGGGCTAATCCATGTTGGCAAAATTCAAAATTAACCGCTTAGGGTGCGTTTGATTTGCTAAAAAGCAGGGGATACAACTCTAGTTGTACCCTGTTTGATTTGAAAAACTGTTCATGGTACTAGACATAATGGGGGCAAGGGACTGGACAAAACCCCAAAATTTTGTCCCTCACAATACCACAGTACAACTTTCTGTCCATCCCAAATTACAAAAATACTATTTTTATTCCATTCTCAATAATTTTTTCTCTCGAATCTCTCTTCTCTTTATCTCTCTCCTCTTTCCTTCTCTCTCCCCGCTATCACTCTCTCTCCTCTATCCTCTCTCTCTTCCTCTTCCTCTCCCTCTCCCTCTCTCATATCTCATTCTCCTCTCTCCTTTCTCTCTCTCTCCCTCTACATCCCATCTCTCTTCAATATCTCTCTCTCCTCTCTCCTCTATCCTCTATCCTTTCTCTCCCTCTCCAGCCTCTCTCCTATCTCATTCTTATCTCTCCTTTTTCCCTTCCTCCTTCTACCTCTCTCTCTCTTCTATAGATCTTTTCATATCATGACCTCCCTCTCCCTCTCCCTCTCCCTCTCCCTCTCCCTCTCCTATACTCTCTCTCATATTATTTTCGCTATAATTTTCCAATTATATCATAATATATGTTATATAAAATATAAAATTATTACAAACCGCGTAAAAATAATTATAGCAAATTTTACACTTTTTTGCTTGTGATGTCCAGTGTACACCAAATAGTATACTAGACAACATGTTGTCCAGTACTGTATTATCTAGTCCAGTACTTACCTGTTTGCGAACCAAGCGGACTCTTAAGGTCTAATTGACTATATATGATCACACGACTAAGATAAGCAGCTGAGGTGCCTAATCGGCTGACGTAAAATCAGCGGAGGCAAGACTCGGTTGAGGCAAAATCGACTGAACGTGGCTGCTAAGTCTATATAGGCTTGGAAGTGGACACAAGGAGTTAATCACATGCAGTCGAGTCTAAAATGTGCATCCACTTCCTAGAAAATAGGAGTATGGAGAACATGGGTGAAAGGGTGGTTAATTAGCCGTTTTAGTGGCTTTTTGGCCTATATCTTAGCTGATTGAGAAGATATGTTATTTTTATTAGTTGACCAATTGACGTGCATAAAGGCTTATTTTCTTAATAATAGGATGGTGGTGAACATGGTCAGCTAATGAGCGGCTAGCCGTTTGGCCTGTAACTTAGTTGTTTGGCTCGTAACTTAGCCGTTTGAGGAGATATGCAAGTTATACTATTAAACCAAGTCATGGACGTGCAAGAAGACTTATTTCCTTAGATATAGGATCATGGAGGACATGGATAGCTGATATGACAACTTAGAAGTCAGTTAAATAGGCAATTTTGGGCTATAGCTTAGCCAAATGGGCGGTTACCTATACTTTTGTTGTTAGCCATGATCTTACATAATGTAATATGAAAAGTAGTGGGTTGAGAACGTGGAAAATAAGATTAGTGTAGGTTTTTATGTTGTCTTTGTCTATAAATAACTCTTGTACATATTATTTTTAACACACAAATTTAATCAAACACAGGTATTTACTTATTTACTTTTTCTTTATCGCTTTTATCCTTTATTTTCATGCAATCTTAGTTTAGTAGTTTAACATTTTGCACTAGACGCTTTCTAAAGTAGTCTAGGAACCCGCAACTGAGAAACCAAATCTTTTTCTCAGTGTAATCGCTTGACAACAAAGACATCATTGTTATAAGTGCGAGTTAGCCAAAGTGACACTTAATCAATTGAGCTATCGACTAATCGACGAAGCACCAAAATCCGTACAATAACACTAATTAATAGGTATATAAATAGTGTATATTTTATATATTGGTAATGATTTGGTGGGAGAGATAACCCTTGCTTGCATAGAGGTTCATTAATTTGCTTGAATAAGGTTGGGCCTTTTTAATCTAGTCCTTGTGTTGATTTTTTTTTTGTACCATAGTAACAACTCAACTTAAATTGCCAATAAAAAACCAACTCAACTTAAGGTGGGGGCTAGTCAAACCCTTGTATTTGGCATGCTATTGGATGGTTGTTTTAAGGGTATCTTACTTTTGTGGTTATATATTTAACTTATTTGAAGTTTCAAATTAATCTTTTTCTTTTTTTAAGTGGTCCTTTATGCAGTGGCGGACCCAGGACCCCGGGGTCAGGGGTGTCAAATTTTTTAAGACCAGTGTCAAAAGGGTGCAAAACTTGGTCTATTAGTACAATTTAAAATTTTCAGGGGGTTCAAAATTAAAATTTCAGGGGATTTAGACTATTTATATAGGGTGGTAAGTGCAATTTCTTTTTTAGGGGATTCAACTGAACCCCCCTCACTACAAGGTAGGTCCTCCACTGCCTTTATGTTTCAAGTTACTTACATAAACTGTACTATTTTTTAGGCATCTCGTTAGATCTGTTTACAAAACATACATCTGGTTGTTGCCTACATGCATGATCTGAATGTCTACATTTCTTCATTTTCTTCCCTCGTATGACTTGATGATGTGTATTCATCTTCTTCTTGTCTCTCTACCAAAATCCTAGATATTTACTGTCACCAAATTGGTCGCACCACTGGCTTCGTTCCACAGCAATCCTTCAAATTCTCACGATTGTATACCTCTGAATTTGAAGTATTACTGTGAAATGAAGCCTTAGATGCAATCGTTTTGGTGACTGTAACTCTAAGATTTTGTGATAGGAATGTGAACAAGATATAAAAGGGTCGGGAAGAAGATAAAAACACATCATTAGATCATGCTTGAGAAGATAGAGACATGTAGACGTCCATGTCATGTATGTATGAAATGACCATGAATGCTTTTTGTTAACGAAAGATATGTTATGGGGGACATCTAAGAAAAGGTGATAATGTAAACAATTTGGAAAAATCTCTATTTAGTGACATTTAGAGACTGAAACTTCAAATCAGTTGTTAAATCGGTCGGTAAACATTAGGGACCGAATTCGCAAAATCGGTCGCTAACTATTTCAACGACCGATTTGGGGACGGATTTGGAAAATCGATTGTTAACTTGTCTAAGGACCAATTTAGGGACCGATTTAGAAATTATTTGGTAGTGTAAGTTAAAGGACCTTAAAGTAAATTTACCTTGTGTTCATTGTCTCATTAATGTTTTCTCGTATATTTTTTTTGATAAAAGAGGAAAATAAACAAAATACATGGAGAGACTAGACCAATACCAATGAGCATAAAAAACAATATAACCAAAAGAAAATAAAAGCAGACCTATAAAGGTGTGGAAAAGCATCATTATAATGACTTTCATCTCAACCAGAATGACACCAAAGCTACTAACAATCATTTGCAGCACACTCAAAACAGGAAGCAAAAGGAAATCTCAATACATTAAAAGGAAGAACACTAAGTCCAGAGAATAAATTAGCAAAACCTGTAGCTAGGCAAACCTAGCTTATATATTCCTGAAAAAATCCTCAGCAATAAAGTTAGGAATAAGATCCCAACAAACAAAGTCACTTAAGTTAATTCCATGACCTGCAAGCTTATCAGCATACGCATTACCCTCTCGTAACATTTCTACTCTTTCAAAATGATCGTAGTACAACTTTCACTCGTGCTCTTTTGCCCATAGTCAATGCATTTACTATCTTATGCAAACTTTTTATAATATTATCGACCTTTATAATAAAAAAATAAAAAAAAAGCAACCACATATGATAAAGAATAGAGAGAGACTTTATCAAATGTTAAAAAAAGTCATGTATTGAATGGTTAAAATCTAACAACATCCGCCTACGAGTATTTAGATAAAATGGTTTGAGTCACTTCCAGCTTAACCAAGATCCTGAGTTCGAATTCAGAGAGAGATAATCTCTGCGCCCTAATTTTCTAATAGGAAAGATAGTGACTAAATAAATGAAATAATATTATTTCGCATACTCAACAAAAATCAATAATTATGATAGCATTCTCCTTAGTGAAAAGGTTAATTTGAACAGTTCTTTCTCTAATGGGAGCTCCTCAATAGTATTTTATTTTGGTATATACCGGGGTATCCACTATCGAACGCAATGACTAATCCCCTCGCTGGATTGGAGGCACCTCGAAGGGTGGGGCAGCTGGCCCAAGGATTTAAAGCTGCTTCATAGCCAAAGCAATGATCGAATCCTCGATACTTAGTTAAAGGAGGATGAGCCCCAACCGCTCAACCACTCCCCTGACTACGCTCCTCTATAGTATCATGTCTTAACTTGGCGTGACTTTTTGTAAATTTTGAGTACATGCATATTCCTTTTATATTCTTTTCTTACAAAAAAAAATGTACGGTTCTTAAACCAATTTCTGAGTACTAAGAATGTACATAACATCAAATCTGGCGATTTTTCTTTTTGTTACCTACAAACACTAGTGGAAAATCAGGAAAAGAATTAGACTTTTAAAGTCGGACGCTCAAATATCTGACTTAAAAAGTAGACGCGGTGGCAAACTTGTAATTAATAAGAAAAAAAATAGCATGCGCGCATCATTTTAAGTCGGGTATAAATATATCCGACTTATAACGTGAAAACCAAAACAGTAGAAGCCTCTTTTTTAAACAAAAAAACATCTTTTGAGAAACCATACGCGTTCTCTCCCTCCCTCAGTTTGCGTTCTCTCCCTCCCTCAGTTCGTGCGCAGCGCCTCTCTCTACCCGACCTTCATCGCTCTCTACCCGATCTTCATCGCTCTCTACCCGACCTTCGCAACAGTAAGGCAAGTATCCATTTCATCTCTCTCTCTCTCTGTCGCTCTCTCTCTCTCTCTCTCTCTCTCTCTGTTGCTCTCTCTATCGATCTCTCTATCTAGGGTTTATTACTGTGTTTAATTTTTATTGATTGTATGAAATTTAGGTGGAGGATTTAGGATTTATGAGGTTTTAAAACTTAATTTGGGATTTAGGGTTTAAGAAAAATAATCAGAATTAAAAGTCATTTGTCCACTGCGGGAATCGAACCCGGGAGCACCGGGTCGACCCCCGTGTGACCAAACATATTAAGAAAAGAATTGTAACAAAAAATATCAAGATAAGAAGCGAATCTATTTATTTACATAAAGTACAAAATTAGGCTAAATTATAGTTTTGGTCCCCCTATTTTCAAAAATTCAGATATTTGGTCCCCCTATTTTAAAACTCAGATATTTGGTCCCCCAATTTTTTAAAAAATCAAAGACATTTAGTCCCAAGAGGAATTTTCAGTTTTTTATGGCTAATAATCAAAGACATTTGGTCCCTCAATTTTAAAAAATCAAAGACATTTGGTCCCCCAATTTTAAAAAATCAAAGACATTTGGTCCCTCTTTGGACTAAATGTATCTGATTTTTTAAAATTGGGGGACCAAATGTCTGAGTTTTAAAATAGGGGGACCAAATGTCTGAATTTTTGAAAATAGGGGGATCAAAACTATAATTTAGCCTTTTTTTTTTAATAATTTTCAATTTTTTGGAGGTGATTGAATTGAAATAATAATCTAGTTTGCTTTTACATGGGAGTGTCACAGCTTTGCTGACCTTCAGAAGCCACAAGTTGAACTTGATGGCAAGGCTTGTGCTACTGTTGGACAAAGAAATCTTATGGCTACTTATGATCATTTGTTTAGTTAGGTAATTGTTGTTGATTTAATTGATGCAGAATTTACTTATGGTAAACTACCCTTTTTGTTACTATCCAATCATCAAATGCACATGTAACTGAACATGTAACTGCATTATACTCTTCTTTCATTACATCATTGTTTTGCTGTTTAATTCTCAGGTAAGACTTATAGATTCAGGATATCAAATGTGGGGCTGACAACTTCCATCAACTTCAGAATCCAAGGACACAGTTTGATACTTGTGGAAGTAGAAGGATCTCACACCCTTCAAAACAGCTATTCTTCCATTGACATTCATCTTGGACAGTTCTATTCTGTACTGGTCACAGCTAATCAGCCTGCCAACGATTACTATGTAGTTGTCTCTACAAGATTCACCATACGTGTACTCACAACAACTTCCATTCTTCATTACAGCAATTCACGCACCGGGTATCCGGCCTTCCACCTCCGGAGCCTACCCTTGATATCACTTCATCTATCTATCAGGCCAGAACTATCCGGTACTCTTTTGTTTACCCATTGCTCATTCTCTTATTGAAGCCTATCACTATTGGAATTTTCATGACCCTTATGACATGCTCCATTTAATGTATTGTGATTATGACTTATGTTTTAATTATTCCAGGACTAACCTGACAGCAAGTGGACCAAGACCAAACCCTCAGGGATCATACCACTATGGATTGATCAAGCCGAGTAGAACCATCATGCTTGCAAACTCTGCTCCTTATATAAATGGCAAGCAAAGGTATGCTGTAAACAGTGTTATTTAACCACTCAGATATAGATGGTAAAGTTCGAATATGATACATGAAGAGGGACTTATTGACCAGTCAGATATGCGAGATCATTAAGTAGGAAGTTAGACAGGAGTAGAAGAGAGAATTTGCCCAAATAGAGAGGGATTTTGCCCAAATAGATATCTGATTATCTCTTTTGTTAGAATTCTGATTATCTCTGAAATTTTGGATTGATATCTTAATTGAAATCATTAAGTAGGAAGTTAGACAGGAGTAGAAGAGTTTATATTTGCATTTTCTTTCTGGCTTGTTACTTTGACATGATGATAGGTTATGTCATGTTTTTGAAAACAATTTCTAAAATGATAACTGACACAGTGTCACAGTGTAATGTCCTCCATTTTTTTCAACTAAAATCTTATATGTCTCAACTATAGTTTGGAGCTTGTATGACATTACTAATGTACACGCATGGAGATATATATGCCGCGTCATTTGTCACATGGAACTATTTTTTCATTTTTTCATTTTGTTTTTAAGCTAGGATTGGTAACTAGCTGACTGATTCTCTGGCTATATCAAAGTTCTTTTTATCCTAACATTAAGTGTGTTACTACTTGTCAACGTTCATACGAATCAGAACAATTAAGCACAATGCAGATCCTTTCCTATACTTTGGTGTTAGATTACTAGTGTGCTATATTTTGACTCCCTGTTACATTAGGTGTGTTACTAGTGTCCTTATCTCAAGTGTGTCCTTACCTATACTTTGGTGTTAGATTACTAACTGATGTCTAAAGTTCCAATCTCCTTCAAATGCTAGTATGTTTCTTTATTTGTACCATTTGATTTCCATAGTAGATTAGTTCCTTATTAAAATTGCTGAGGTGATGAGATGCTATTCAGATCAATTTGTGTCTTGTTACATTAACTTGTTTAAGATAATGAAACAAACCAAACTAATGTCTGCATAATCTAGTAAAAGTGCTGAACCTTTGTTTTGTTTTCTGAAAAATAGGTTGGGAAGTTTCTGCAGCTAATAGCAACATTTATTGGGGGGATTTGTGATAGCATTTATCAAAGGGTGGCTTCCAACCGTTGTCATGTTGTCCACGCTTCCACTTCGTGTTGTGTCCGGTGCTGCCATGGCCTTCATCATTGGCCAAGAGCCGGTTTGGTTTGCATCTAGCATTAAGGATAATATTGCTTATGGAAAGGAAGGAGAAACAAATGCTGCTAAGTTCATTGATAAACTTCCATAGGTTTTAGCTTCTATCCAAAGCACTTCAATCTCAAAGTCAAAACTATTTCTTGTTAAGTAACCTTGACTTGTTTTCCTTTGTATCTAGGGATTAGACACAATGGTTGGTGACCATGGATCTCAACTGTTTGCAAGAGCAATTTTGAAGAATCCAAGAATTCTACTTCTAGATGAAGGTACTATAGTATAATTTTGTGAGGTAAACATATTATCCCTGGTAATTTGACATCTTATATTAGAAGAATGATTCATTTGTGGCCTATTTAATTTTCTTAATTTCTATTATAGGGGCCATTAGCATGGGCTTTAATTGTATGGCGCTGCAGCTTGGTTTTCAGTTCATTTGACAAAATTGTTAGTGTTTTCAGTTCATTTTATGACTCATTTTTTCTTAGATTTGCTAAAAACTATGGTTCTTCAGACAGTTGAAAGTTCTGCACGTGAATTCCTTGGAAATGACAAGTGTAGCTCTCTTTCTGCTTCAGTGGTATGAAAGATTTGCTCATTTTTTAGCAATATATTTTGAGTATCAGTTTGTCATGTTAAAGAACATCTATAGGAAATCAGATCATAATTATTTTTTCTCCTTCAGAATTTTATTGATCTTGCTGGAAGTGAAAGGGCATCCCAAACCAATTCAGTCGGCACAAGATTGAAAGAGGGTTGCCACATAAATCGTAGTTTACTAACTCTAGGAACTGTTATCCGTAAACTCAGGTTAGCTTATGATGATTATGCTTCGAACTTTCAATATTTGTGATATGCCTAAATTCAAAACATGAGTTTTATAGTTATATTTTGGGAGGAGGGGTGAATATTTCTCTCATTTATTTATAGCTAAAAATAATGAATTTGGTTGCAGCAAGGGAAGAAATGGACATATTCCTTTCAGAGATTCAAAGCTAACCCGGATACTGCAATATTCTCTAGGAGGCAATGCTAGAACTGCAATAATCTGCACTATGAGCCCTGCAAGGAGCAATGTTGAACAAACCATAAACACTCTCTTATTTACAAGTTGTCCTAAAGAAGTTGCGACTAATGCACAAGTCAATGTAGTATATTGGATGACATGCTCAAATTTAGGACATGCTCCAAGGTGCTGGAGATGACCTGTCTTGTTTAATAGGAGTGGTGAGTTACATTTGTCTGTCCTATAGCATTAAAAGTAGTGATGCCTTTATAATTTGAAGTACTAAGGTTGATCTTACATTTATACATTGATAGGTAATAGATAATGACCATATTTTCTTTAAGGTGAGAGTGTGACAGTAAGCTAGCTTTATGATAATCTTTCATAACATGTTCATATTGTATTCTCAACTGTTAGTTTGATGAAATTCATCATTTGAAGCATAGTTGGTTTGCAAACATGTACCATTTATAGAATCCAAATGTTACTTATCCAAATATTCGAACTTTACCCCTGATGAAATTACTTATCCAAATGTTATTTAAATGCTTGAGACTACTTTTGTATTCATTATCTCTAGTGACTGACACACACTGACTGGTCAGCATGAAACGACTTTGTTTTAACCACTAAATACATATGTGAGATTGAAAAAGTAATATAGAATGGTTATATAGTTTGTTATTTGTTTGCTTATGATTGCAAGTTTATAATGGTGATATAGTTTGTTATTTGTTTGCTTACCTTCAGGTTAAATAGGTGCTTATATAGTATGTATGTCATTTCCCTTTACATACATCTTTGCTTTCTATATATGATTCTATCTACTTAGTTATGAGAATTAATCAAATGCAATATTGACAGGTAATATTAGCTAGAGATTGTAGAGCAGTGGAAGCACAAAATAACGATTTCTTTTAAAAATAAAATGAAAGATTTAAAGTCGGGTGGAACTAACAATCCGACGTTAAAAGTGATTTACATTAGACTTTACACATGTTATTAAAGTCGGACGCTGTTTGAACTGACTTAAAATCGGACTTTTTAAGTCGGACTGTAACTCGACTTTAAATCTCTCTGACATTCTAAGTCGCCCTAATAGAAGTCGGACCAACATCCGACTTTAAAAGTTCAAAATATCCGACTTTGAATCCTCTTTTTCCACTAGTGAAAACTACCCTTCTCTTCTTTGTCTGTCTGTATCTAAAAGCTTCACTGGGATGATTTGCCTTTGTTGTCAAAGCTGCTAAAGTTCTTATTGTCACCCTTATTCTATACAAAACAAATTCATGAAATCACAGTACTATATTATCTTTTTTAGAATCGGTACTGTATGATGTTTTTTTTGATAATCAAGACATTTCATTAAGGAGCACACAATGGGTGCTCCAACCCATATACAACATGGGGAATGACAACGGGGAGCCTCGTTAAAGCCTCACAGAGCTAAAACCCAATGGAAAAAAAACTCTGGTGAGGAAAAATATTACCCCACCTATACAGACAGCATACAACCCATTGGGCAATTCATCCGATCACCAAAATTCAATTTAGAGTCCCTCACCTTCTTAGATATAAACCAGCCCCAAGATACCATTTTGATGTGCATCACCACCCGCTTAACATTAAAAATTGACCCTTCAAAGATGATCTTGTTGGGTGCATACCAAATAGCCCAAACCGATGCCATCCAAACCAGATACTTCATACCTTTTAGCTTCCTTCCTTTTAAATAATTCCCAAACAAATTGAAATGGTGGATCGGCTCCTGTGCTTTTAGTTCATCCACTTGCAGCCATGTTGCAATAATTCTCCAAACCTCCTGCGTTAATTTGCAGCCACAAAACAAATGTCCCACATTTTCATCTTCCCCGAAACAAAAAACACAGCAAGATATTCATGATTAGAATTCACCACTCCTCTCCCCATTAGTGCGTCTCAGGTGGGTACAATATGATGTTAATAAGTATCATAAAGTAAAATATATAATAAATTTTTTTTGACCGATGAAATATATAATATGTTAAAAATACAAAATTTCATTATTTTTCATTTCATAATTAGTTGAAATTGTTTAGTGTATTTTATGAGAATATTAAAATTATTCTTAAAAAACTATTATAATATCATATATCTCAACCAACCAAAAAAAGCGAGAGACACAAAATAGAGATATTCAATGACCTAATAATGATCAAGGGACTTGGACAACACATCTTCACTAAAACCTTAAAACATTAAATTTCCAAATCATCTCTCTTATATATTAATAGGGAATATACTAGTTAGTATGTAGCTTTACATTGCATTATGTTTAAGTGAACTTTTTGTATTGCTTTAGTGAGTAAGTTGTTGATGTGTGATGCCACATCAGCTAACAGAATTAGAGTGAATCTTTAACAGAATTGTATTAAGCCTTCATGTATATAAACTGAACTCTCAATTGAGAGAATCAGAAAATCAATACAACAGAATTCAGTTGCAATGAATACTTAAGACTTCTACATGGTATCAGTAGTCTCGTAGATCCACCACTATGGATCTCCGATCCTCTTCCGTCGCCTTCTGACTCAACCGTCTTCGTCCATCGCTTGCTACGATGTCGTCATCAGCAGTTTCGGTTCTAAAACCGTTCAAATCCTTCAATTACCAAGTTACGGCGAAGCTTGACCACTAGTGCAAAAAAGACATTTAGCGTCGGTTAAATTGGACATTTAGCGTCGGTTATCGCCCGACGCTAAATCGCCCGATGCTAAATGTCATACATTTAGCATCGGTTATTTAACCGACGCTAAATGTCACATTTAGCTTCAGGTGTTCAGATAACCGATGCTAAATGTCCATTTCATCACTGTTTTTGCTGTCTGAAAATGACATTTAGCATCGGTTATTTGAAACAACCGATGCTAAATGTCCTGAAAAATGACATTTAGCATCGGTTATTTGGAACAATCGATGCTAAATGTCCTTAGTCATTTTTGACAAAAAAAATGACATTTAGTATCAGTTATTTGAAACAACCGATGCTAAATGTCCCGAAAAATGACATCTAGCATCGGGTGTTTGAAACAACCGATGCTAAATGTCCTGAAAGTGACATTTAGCATCGGTTGTTCCAAATAACCGATGCTAAAAGTCATTTTTGTCAAAAAAAAAATGACATTTAGCATCGGTTGTTTGAAACAACCGATGCTAAATGGTATTTTCTTGATAAAAAAAGACATTTAGCATCGCTTGTTTGATACAAGCGATGCTAAATGTCTAGTTTCTTTTTATACATGCCTCACAAACATCACTTACAACATCAATTCATACAAGAAGAGAATAATATTCAAGAACTATGGTAATTACAGTCTACAACAATTAGAATAATATTCATGAAGAGAGCCATATATGAAAACTGAAAACACAAACTGAACAAGAATTATGGTAATTACAAAGAAGGAAAATGAGTATTCTTGTGATCATAAGCTACTGACTGCATGGGAAGCTGTAGCAAGCACACCAAGATGTATGCTTTGGCTTGATATCACAGATGAAAGCATAGTACGTTACTGTCTAGCCATTCGCCTAACACCAACTCTCAGTTGTCCATGTTCTCCCCTTAGGAAAACAAAAGCATCTCCAGCAACTAATCTTTTCGACACGACAAATGTGCTCCAGCCGGCTGTAAGCAAGTGCCTCCTTGGTTGACCTAGATAACATTAGTGGAAGAGATTAGCCAGAATCACACTTCCACATCACGGTAATGAAGCAATATAAGGACTAGTTGGAAAGCATTTCTCATTCAATGCAAGTCATAATACTCATCCATTCCAGAAGCTGAATATGCAATTAAAATCAAACAAAGAAGGCTTCCAATATAAGTGCCAAATTTCCTCTATTTATATGTCAGTCAGTAAATAAACAAATACGTTGATCACTTCTATTTCTTTCAAGAACAATTCAATATACTCATAAATCAACACACAAAAATGACGAATCAGAAAAATTAGGGTTTCAGAAGCATTTATGAAGCATACCTTCTCAAAGGCATGTCTCGGAACTAGAGGATCATAAGGAGCTGAAAGAATAGCCTCAGAGTGCCAAAGAGGATTGTACCATCTTCTAAACCCACCATCTTTGCTAGAGTACAAGTGACCAGGTGGAAAACACTCAAAATGTTCACAATCATCATTCAGACCTTTCATTTCTGATGAAATCCAAACAGAACCTGAATCTATAGAGGTGTTAAACTTATCAAAATTTGCACATAAATGCTATAGATTTAATTCAAATTTAGGAGATTGTATAACATTAATTACTTTGTAATCCCCAACCAATCTTCACAATTTATCATTATCATTAATAAGAAAGCAACTGTTCAAGTTATAATCATAAGAAATAAAAGAATTTATAGATTTATTGAACCTGAATAACAAGTATACCTGGTTTGAAAAATGTTCTGGATCATCTTGCGAGGCGATTCTTGTGCTGCATCCTCCAACAGAAGCAGCTTGTCCGAGGAGAGGCGCCATCCCAGAGCACCCAGATTTTCCTCTGCTTGTGTTATTGACTTGACCCCAGGAATTGGCACCGTACCTTTGCATATTATGCACCAATTTATTGCAACCTGTCATGATAAAGTAATGCATTAGAAGATGAACTTAATTGCTCGGTAAAGGTTGGTGTAACCTGTCATGATAAATGCTGCATTCACAAACACACCAGACCTGCTTCCTTCCACAGTACCTGTTCCAGCATATATATCCAAGCACCTATGTCCTATAACAAAAATTTGCCAGTGTTAAATCAATCTTGGTTATTCCAAGGAATTAACAAAATTTAGTGGAGTAAAAGGTAGTATTAGCTTAACCTTCACTTATCAAAATATAGCTATGAAAATTCCTTAAATCATTACATTTAAGAAAGTCCCAGTTGGGACTTGAGATGGTGAATATTTCCCAGTAAGCATTCCAAGTCCTAGAGGACTATAAGCACTCATGCGAATACCAAGAGAATCACATATGCTCTTGATCTCTAGTTGATCTTTCCCCATGCTTAGCAAAGAAAATTGCACCTGAAATGTTGAAATTATAAAGAAGATCAATGTCACCAACTTTGACAGGTTCATAAGTTTTTTCAAGGTATTTCACAATCATCTCATAATCATTTGAATCCTTCTTCAAGTGAGAAATTGAGCAACAATAACATATCAATGTTTATAAAAAAATCAATAACACCAGCAATAACAGACTGATTTCGATAATAACCTAACCAAAGTCCATCAAAGAAATTCCATGAAAAAATTCCAAAACATTATCGTAATTTTTGGAACTAAAAACAATGAAAAAAAACGAATGGATTTATAGAAGGAAGGAAACATAGGTCTGGAGAAGACAAAATCTGGTTTCCAGATTTAATTCCCTGATAGAGCAAAAACAGTTTTCCAAATTTAATTCTTTTCAACCAACATATGAAATCGAAGACAAAAAGAAGAAACTATCAATTTCAAACTATAAGCCGAATCAGAACAAATGAAGACAAAGCTTCAAGATCTATAGCATTTGAGAACCTAATAAGCTTTTGCACAAATAGAAAACCCTAGAAATTAGAAAAAGGGGTACCTAAAGAAATGTGAAGAAAACCCTACAGATTGCGAAGAGTGAGAGAGACGGCGGAGAGGAAAGGCGGCGACGGAGAGGAAAGGTGGCGACGAAATTGAAAGGCAAACAGAGTGAACTTGCGCTGCGTTACTAAGAGAGTGAACTTTGCGAGACGACGTGGAGAGCAGAAACGGCGTGGAGAGCAGTGACGGCGTGGAGAGAAGAGACGGCGTGGAGAGCAGTGACCTTGGGAGAGAAGACGAAGTGGAGAGCAGAGACGGGGAGAGTGGAGAGAGCAGAGGCGGCGAGAGTGGAGAGCTTGAAGTTTCAGCGTGAGAGATTGAAAGAATACGAGAGAACGCGAGGTATTGGAAAAAAAATATGGGACCTTTAGCATCGGTGGTTTATACACCGATGCTAAATGTCTAAAGCAAATACATTTAGCGTCGGGTATATTAAACACCCGATGCTAAATGTATTTGCTTTAGACATTTAGCATCGGGGTGTTTAAATACCCGATGCTAAATGTCTAAAACAAATACATTTAGCATCGGGTGTTTAAACACCCGATGCAAAAAGTAGGCGCGGAATATGAAATCTTCCATTTAATTACAAAAATGCCACCGGTTCAACATTTAGCATCGGTTGTTCAAACAACCGATGTTAAATGATGCTTAATAATGTCTTTTTTCCACTAGTGGACGCCGATAACTTTCCGGTGTGGCTCCAACAGGTCGAGCCGGTGCTTCGCGCACACAAACTTCATCGATTCTGTGTATCTCCAGAAGTCCCGCCGCAATACCTCACTGACGCGGATCGTGAAGCGAAATTAGAGAATCCTGCTTACACGGAAGGGGAACTTCATGATTTAATTCTCCTCACATGGTTGCAATCGTCTCTCACGCCCTCTGTTCTAGCAAAAGTCATAGGTTGCCGCTATACTTGGCAGCTCTGGGAGAAAATTCACTATAACTCTCAATCCAAGATCAAGGCTCAAGCAAGGAACCTTCGAATCGAGCTTCGCAAGACGAAGAAAGGAGAGAAATCGATTTCAGAGTTCTTCGCTCGCATCAAACAACTCGTTGATTCGCTACTTCCAATTGGTGAAACTGTCACAACGCAAGAGCAATTAGATGTAATCCTTGAAGGATTACATTCGGAATACGAATTTATTGTGACTTTGATTTCCACGAAAATTGGCTCGTTTGAGTTTTCAGAAGTTGAATCGCTTCTTCTCGCACACGAAGTGCGTGTTAAGCAACAAACAGAAGTAATCAGTGGTGTTTCCACTCTGAATCTCACTCAGGCTTCCTCCAAACCTGAGAACGATTCTGCTCCTTCCACAGAACTTTTGCCTCAAGCGCACTTCACTGCCTCGGGCTCTGGTGCGCCTGTCCGTGGTGGTCGTGGTGGACGTTTTGGTCGTGGCAGAGGTGGCAGATCTGGACATTTTGGTGGTCGCAGCAACGTTCAATGCCAGGTCTGCTACAAGGTAGGTCACGACGCTATCAACTGTTATCATCGCTTCAATGCAAACTATGTACCTGCCTTTGTTCCTCCTCAACCACAACAATTTGCCACAAATCCATACCAGTACATTAGATCTGCACCTCAGAATGCCTTGGTGTGGACTAATCCTGCTTTTGCACCTGCAATGGCGCCTGCTACTGCTGCACCAGTGTATCCACAAGCCTTTATGGGCTATGATGCTACTGTTAATGGTTCCAACACTCCTCTGCAGTAGTCACAGAACTGGATTGTTGATTCTGGCGCTTGTCATCACATCACGGGAAATCCAAATAACTTTGCTACCTCTACTCCACTGAATGGCCAGGAACATGTGTTCCTAGGTAATGGTAAAGGACTTTCTATTAACTCTGTTGGCTCCACATCTTTTACATCTTCACTTGCACCTAACACCTATTTACATCTTAATAATATGCCTCTAGTTCCACAAATCACTAGGAACGTTGTTAGTGTAAGCAAGTTTGCCAAGGATAATAATGTCTTCTTTGAGTTCCATCCTTATGTTTGTCTGGTTAAATCTCAGGTTGATGGTTCTATTCTGTTGCGTGGTCACCTTAATTCTGAAGGTCTTTACAGCTTTCCAAGTCCTGTTCCTGGTCCCAGTGCATCAAATTCAAGTCACACAGCTGCCCAGTCTTCCAGTGCTGCATCTAGTAGTGCTATATCACCTGTCTCTAATACTATATTTCCACCTGTAATAAATACATCAGTTGCCCCCAATTCCCCTAACACTGTACCAGCACACACCACCTCTGCTTCATCCTTATGGCATCTTAGGTTAGGCCATCCTAACCACAATGTATTGAACAATATTCTTCAGTTGTGTAACAAACCTATTAATAGTAAATCAATTCATGAATTTTGTGTAGCCTGCTGTATGGGTAAACTTCACAAGTTACCTTCTCAACCTTCAACTACAGTTTATAATTCTCCATTAGAACTTGTATTTTGTGATGTTTAGGGCCCTGCACCTGTGAACTCTACTCTACTATGTGTCCTTTATTGATGCATACAATAGATTCACTTGGATCTACTTCATCAAAGAAAAATCAGAAACACTTTCAATCTTTAAACAATTCCAAACTCTTGTTGAATTGTAATTAAATCATAAAATCAAAGCAGTACAGTCAGATTGGGGTGGGGAATTTAGACCTTTCACCAAATTTTTGTCTTCCCTAGGTGTTGAGCACCGTATCATTTGCCCTCACACCCATCACCAAAATGGTGTGGTGGAAAGAAAACATAGGCATATTGTAGATATGGGCCTTTGCTTACTCTCTCAAGATTATTTGCCTTTAAAATTCTGGGATCATGCATTTCATACGGCTGTATATCTCATCAATAGGCTACCCTCCATATCTAATTATGCAGTCATTCCTCTTACTGTCTTGTTCAATAAATTGCCTGATATTGATTTCCTTAAGGTGTTTGGTTGTGCTTGTTTTCCCTTGCTAAGACCATACAATAATCATAAGTTTCAATTTAGATCCTCTGAATGTGTTTTCCTGGGCTACTCACCTTCTCACAAGGGTTATAAGTGTCTTGACTCCAATGGTCGTCTCTTTATTTCCAAGGATGTCATTTTTAATGAATAGAAATTTCCTTACTTTACCATACCCTCCTCTGCTCCATCAAGTACTGCTCCTTCAGTATCCACTCTTTTTCCTCTTGGAGTCTTACCTACTAGAACTGGTCCCACTCTCCCCTCCCAACCTCCTTCACCTATACTGGCCTCTCCAACAGCCACTCATGTACCCTCTCCTCTATCTTTGGTTCCCTTCAACCAGTCCCCAGTTTCCCCAGTTGCACAATCACCTGTACCATCTACACCAGAACAGCTACCATCAACTGCCTCTCCAACTGTCAGTCAGCATTCATCTCCCTCTGTCCTAAGCATCACCAATGTTCCACCTCTCACTAATGTCCACCCAATGCAAACTCGTTCTAAAAGTGGAATTGTCAAACCTAAATTGTTTCCTACTTTGCTACTTACTGTTGCTGAGCCACATAATGTTGCTCAAGCTCTCAGCATTCCTGAATGGAATCAGGCCATGCAGCTTGAGTATCAAGCTCTTGTTGCTAACAATACTTGGACATTAGTTCCATTACCATTTGGTAGGAAAGCAGTTGGTAGCAAATGGGTGTTTCGGGTTAAGGAAAACCCTGATGGGTCATTAAATAAATACAAGGCCAGGCTTGTGGCCAAAGGGTTTCTCCAGCAGTATGGCTGTGACTACTCTGAAACTTTTGCACCAGTGGTGAAACCTGTAACTGTGTGTATCATTTTAACACTGGCTATTTCCTACAAATGGAACATTCAGCAGCTTGACATAAATAATTCTTTTCTCCATGGGTTACTTGAAGAAGAGGTCTACATGACACAACCACAAGGCTTTGAAATTGGTGAAAAAGGACTTGTATGCAAGCTCAACAAAGCTATCTATGGATTAAAACAGGCTCCAAGAGCCTGGTATGAAAGACTCACTCATACTCTCATCAGCTTTGGTTTTGCATCAAGCAAGTGTGATCCCTCCTTATTGGTGTACAACCACAATGGTGTATGTCTCTATATCCTCATCTATGTGGATGACATTATCATTACGGGTTCCTCTTCTTCAGCTGTTCAGGACATCATTACTAGACTGGGTGGTGTCTTTGCTCTCAAGCAATTTGGTGCTCTTGATTACTTCCTTGTTATAGAAGTCAAGCATGGTGCAAATGGCTCTATTCTCCTGTCACAGTCCAAGTATATACGTGATCTTTTAGCCAAGGCAGACATGACTGGTGCTAAAGGCATCTCTACACCACTGCCAGCCAAGATAAAACTCTCCAAATTTGGTTCTGATTTTCTTCAGGACCCCACTGTGTACAGGTCCATTGTGGGGGGTTTACAATATGCTACAATCACTCGCCCTGAGATTGGCTTTGCTGTTAATAAAGGCTGTCAATTTATGTCTCAGCCACTTGAATCACACTGGGTTGCTGTGAAACGTATATTAAGGTATCTAAATGGCTCTACTGATCTTGGTCTCATGTTGGAACCTGCTCTCAAGTCACCTCCTTTCATGTTGCAAGCCTTCTGTGATGCAGATTGGGCATCTGATGTAGATGACCGTAGGTCTACATCTGGTGCCTGTGTGTACCTTGGTCCTAACTTGGTGTCTTGGTGGTCCAAGAAGCAGTCCTTGGTAGCCAAGTCCAGCGCTGAAGCTGAGTACCACGGCTTAGCCCTTGCAGCCTCTGAAATTCTGTGGATTCAGTCTCTGTTACAAGAACTGCAGGTTCCCACCCATGTTCCAGTAATTTACTGTGACAACAAAAGCACAGTTGCTCTAAGTCACAATCCTGTCTTGCATTCACGAACAAAGCATATGGAGTTGGATATATTTTTTGTGAGGGAAAAGGTTCTAAGTAAATCCCTCATTGTTTCCTATGTTCCTGCAGAAGAACAGGTAGCAGGCATTCTCACAAAGTCTCTTGCCAAACCTGCATTTTGTTTCCTGCGTGACAAGCTCAGAGTTGCAAGCTTCAGTCAACTCTCCACTCTGAACTTGAGGGGGAGTAATAGGGAATATACTAGTTAGTATGTAGCTTTACATTGCATTTTGTTTAAGTGAACTTTTTGTATTGCTTTAGTGAGTTAGTTGTTGATCTGTGATGCCACATCAGCTAACAGAATTAGAGTGAATCTCTAACAGAATTGTATTAAGCCTTCATGTATATAAACTGAACTCTCAATTGAGAGAATCAGAAAATCAATACAACAGAATTCAGTTGCAATGAATACTTCAGACTTCTACATATATCATTTTTTTATAAGCAAAATATTAATTTAAAAGGAGTATTAGGAGTAGTCTAACACTTATAGATACAAGGGGTCACATTAAAATTTCTTTGGGTCAAAACTCTGTGGGAAAAAGACCCAAAGAGGAAAAAGTGTACCGCAGGAAGAGCGAGGCGAAAAGTCAATTACAACAAGTTCAATTTCTACCGATAAGAAAAGCTAGGTTAAAAATGTTGCTATTGGTGTCACTTCTTTGCGGTGAGGGATCCATAAGTTTTCATTAGTGGGGGCAAAAATATAATCTATCGTATTTTCTCAAAACAAATATTATGAGATTTTACGGAATAGATAGTTTCATAGAAAAAATTCTAAAATACTTAAATTTTTACAAATTACAAAGCTTGAAATGTAAAATTATTACAAATTTATTCTCTCTTTTATTGATCTATTGTGAATTACATCGTTTATTTTAAAAAAATATGCATGAGGGCGGTATCTATTTTTTTATGAGGGCAAAAATAAATAATTATATATATATTTGTAAAGTAAAAAAGTTTATCATGTGGGGGTAATTGCCCCAATTTGGTTCACTTAGATTCGTCCTGCTTCTTTGCATGTAAAAAAATCAAAATTGAGTGGTGGAACAGACATGGTTATCATTTTGTTTGTGGTTTACGCACAGTTATGTTTTTAATTCGTTTGTATTTGGTAGGAGTGATCAACTTTTCTTCTACCAAAATCGTATCTTCCTTAGTTCAAAACGTGCCATCAAACATGACCACATCTACTCGTCAATCAATTCACATCTGATAAAATCTCAAATATTCCTTTTATTTTTGTGTATAAGATAAAATTTCAATTCAATTCTGCAATTTGTCTTTTACGAAAATCTCCTATAGATGTTTAGCAAACAAAAAAGTATACGTTTCATTGATAAAAAAAGTAAAAAAAAGAGGGTTGCATCTAGTCTATGTTGTGATTGGATTGCGATTAGAAGACAGAGATATCTTATGAACGTGCAAGTACTTTTCCACAATACGAAGTTAGTCTATTTAATCGACACGATAAGAGATATAATATGCTAAGTCTATATATCTTGTATCAGTTTTGTGTTTATAGAGTCGGTAGATATATGATAACTTAATCTTATGACTTATCATATTTTGTCTTTTTAGTTAAAATTTTATCCTGAGTTTGAGCTGGGTTAGAAACCTACAAGATAAGATAAGAAAATAATTTATTTATTTACCGTTTTAAAATATAAAAATATGAAATCAAATTAAAAAGTAAATATATATTAAAAAATAAAATATAAAATAAAATTTGATGTCGAATTAAAAATTAAAAATATTAGTACTTAATTTTAAAAACTAAGGTATGATCAGGATAATTTTGTCTTTTTGCATAATCTAAAATTAAGAAATCTATTAAACTTTGAAAAACTAAAATAAGTGATAAAAAGTTATTATTGAAAAGTATAAAAATAGGAAAGTATTTTAACTTTTCAACAAATGAAATATAGTTGTCACAAGAGTGGTTTCATCATTAACATATAATAAATATCATATTATTATTTAGGCTTAAATATATGTTTGGCCCTGCAAATATGACCATAATCACTAGTGGAAAAATTAGAAAAGAATTGGAGTTTTTAAGTCGGACTCTGAATTATCCGACTTAAAAAGTGGACGCGGTGGCAATTTTGTAATTATTATGGAAAAAATTTCTGGCCCGCAAAGTTTTAAGTCGGGTGAAAACATACGTCCGACGTTAAATGTTTAATTAAATTTTGCAAACACTGAAACCATCGCACACGTTTCCTACTCTCCACCAAAAAAACAAAAAACTTCTAAAACCCTACGCGTGAGAAATGATGGTATGTTTCTAGCAATGGGAGTTCTCTGATTAAAATGGGAGTTCTTCCTCTCACAGTCACATATACCAAAACCCTAGCCTCACAAATCCAAAACACAAATTGAACTTGAAAAAGAAAGGAGTAGAGCGCTGAAGAGAACACCATCGCCGTCATCGTTCATTGCTCGCCGCCGCCGTTGCTTGTTCACCAACGCCTTGCTCGCCGTCTTCGTCTCCTTGCTGCCATCGTCGTCGCCTTGCTCGCCGTTGTCGTTGCTCATACAAAGAAATCTTCGAGACCCTAAGTTTTCATCTTCGAAACTCAAAGAAATCTTAGGTATGCATCTCTGAAAATCAGTGTTTTTGTTTTCGTTTTTCGTTTTTGTTGTTTAACATCTGATATCGTTTTTGGTTAACATCTGATATTGTTTTAGGTAAGCATCTCTGAAAGGCAAACCGTCGCCCATACGCTCTGTTAGACTATTGGAGTTCTTCCGGCTTCAAATCACTTTGCAGAACTTGCAGAACGAATGGCAGTTAGAAAAACATGGATGCAATCAGCTGAAATCAAGTCTCAAGATGTAGTAGTAGGATTCTTTGTTGCACTGGTAAGGTTTATTTGTGGTCTTTGTTTTTATCTAGGATAGAAGGACAACATTCATAGGGTTATTGTATGGAAGCCTTATGATAAATTTTTAGGTTTAAATCTTGATGGGGCAAGGTCAAAATCTTTGGTTTGGGCTTCAGAATCTTGATGGGGCAAGGTTATCATTTTGGAGAGCTAGGATTGGATTTGTTGGTACATAATATAGAGTTTGATCCTTGTTGGCCTCACTGCTATAGAATTTGTTGGTACTCAAATTTTCAATACATTAGTTCTCACTTATTTTTACCTAGAGAAATTAACTATTGTAAATATCACAATGTGTGTGTCTTTTATATATTTGCTTACTGGTCTATGATGCTGCTGCAATGCTACTTACATGCTTACCTGCTCTGTTATGGTATTCACTTTACCAAGTTCCAATTTTTTTTATCTCTTCTCTTAATGAATTTTTGTTGCAGTGGACATGGGCTTCTACAATCCTGCAAAGCTCTAATGTTGCTAGGCAGTATGGGATCAGTTGACCTTTTTGGTATGCTAGTGGGGCTACCATTCAGGCATGGAGTTTATATCATATTCCTTTAAATATATATATATATATATATATATATATATATATATATATATATATATATATATATATGTATATATATATATATATGTAGTTTGTTTTCTCTTCTAAATTTTTATATATTGGAATTTGGAAAATGGAAAGTGAAATAGGACATACATTGATAATGCATTGACAATCAACAGGTAATGTTGTTTGGAGTTATAGCTATAGAGATTAAAAGAAAGGCTCCTCATGCTCATACCGTCTGCGAAATTGTCAAAGCGCGGTATGTTACTTTGTTTGGAAAACTAAATAGATTTTATATAGACATTCAATCATATTTCACCATCATATCATAATCCAAACATGTTTACTATCATGTGATAAATGCAAGTTTTTTTGCAAAATGCTTTAAATGAAGGTTTTTTTCCAGTCTAATGATAACAATGTTTTTTACCTCAGTTGGGGGACTTCAGCACATGTTGTATTCATTTTCTTCTGCTTGCTGACAAATATAATTGTAACGGCAATGTTACTCCTTGGTGGTTCTGCTGTTGTGAATGCATTAACTGGAGTAGACATTTATGCTGCTAGCTTTCTAATACCACTAGTTTGGAGTAATTGTCTATACACTACATGGTGGACTAAAGGCCACATTCTTAGCAAGCTATTTACATTCTGTCATAGGTAGAACTTTTGTCACTTTTCCCTAAACAGTATTAACATTTTGCTTCATGTACGCATTTTATTGTTAAACTGTGTATTTGTATGTTTTCAATTTTCAGTGCACGTTGTTTTGGTCATTTTTATCTTCCTTGTCTACATGGCTAACAGCAAGCTCGGTAGCCCCGGTGTCGTTTACAATCGTTTGCTTGAGATTGCTAGCAAGTCAAGAATATGTCACGACCATATATCGGTCGATGGACAATCTTGTGGTCCTGTGAGTGGGAATCAAAATGGTTCTTACCTAACAATGCTTAGCTCATGTGGCTTAGTTTTTGGAATTATAAACATTGTTGGCAACTTTGGCACTATTTTTGTTGACAATGTAAGCATGAATTAAGATATATGTTTTTCTATCTTAAGTTTGTTTGATTACTACAACTAAGCAACTAAACTTGACCTCTGAATACTCCTTTTCTTCTGCTAAATGGGAAATGTTTAGGGATACTGGGTGAGTGCCATTGTGGCAAGACCTTCATCAACTCACAATGGCTACTTGTTGGGAGGCGTAGTCTGGTTCTCGGTGCCATTTTCTTTAGCTACGACACTTGGTCTGGGAGCACTGGCCCTCGATTTACCACTGAATGAAAGTGAGGCGGGTCGTGGACTAGTTCCACCTGCTACTGCTGTAGCTTTAATGGGGAAAGGAGGATCTATTCTTCTTCTTCTTACCATGCTTTTTATGTAAGTTACAACCAGCTTCCTTTTGGAAACACTTCTATTTGTCTTGACAAAGTTGCACTTTTGTAACTAAAAGTTAGAACAGAAAGTGTTTTCTCAAACCAAACAAGTATTTGATTTTCTTATCAAGCATTCTTGTTCTTTTGCTAATGATTTTAATGTACTTATTATTATTATTATTATTATTATTATTATTATTATTATTATTATTATTATTATTATTATTATTATTATTATTATTATTATTATCAGGGCAGTGACTTCTACTGGTTCATCAGAGTTGATTGCTGTGTCCTCATTATGCACATATGATATATATACCGTACTTACATAAATCCTAATGCAAATGGAAAGCAAATTCTCAAAGTGTCAAGGATAGTTGTCCTAGGCTTCCAAATTAAAATTATAGTTTCACAAGTAGACTCTTAAAAGATCTGAGATGCCTGCCCATGAACAACATAGAAATCATAGCTATAGTTTCACAATTGAGAAATGATGGTATGCTGCAGAAATCATAATTGAGAATCTGCATCTGCTTTCTCAGTTGCATAAGGTTGGCTAATGGCTCAACAGCCTGGCTTAAACAATTTAAAGGCCTAGATAGTTAAATGAGGTACGCAACAAATTAAAGGCTTAAACAATCTGCATTTGCTTTCTTAGTTGCATGAGGTATATACTGCTAACTTACAAGATAGTTAGAAGCTGATCACTAAGCTATATATACTGCTAATATACTTTGCTTTGAAACCAACTCAGTTTATACTGCTAACTCAGCCTGGCTTACAAGATAGTTAGAAGCTGATATATTATCATTAAGCTATATACTTTGCTTTGAAACAACTCAGTATATACTGCCAACTCAGTATATACTGCTAATTCAGTCAATTGTATTCAATTTTGATATTTGGTATTCATTTGTAGGTGGCAAAACAAAATGATGGATATTCTTGTGGCTATTATGTGATGATAAATATGATGACTATTGTCTCCACAACTATCACTAACAATTGGAAAAAGGTACTTGAATTTTTCAACTTTTCAGGTGATTAATTATTATTGAGTAGATATTAGATTAACTCATGATAAATATGATGCTTATCGTTTTAGGTATTCAATACGACTCCCCCGTTCACATTGGAAGAATTGAAGCACATTAGACAAGTTTGGGCGGAGTTCTTTCTAAAGTTGTATGTGGAGCGTATGCCAATTGGAAAGGAAGAAAGAAGAAAAAAATCTTAAGTGAAACTTAAGTGAAATTGTAGTAGATTAGCGTACATTTTGGTATATTATTAGTAGTAGATTAGCGTACATTTTGGTATATTATTAGAATATCAAGAAGTTGTAGTAGATTAGCGTACGTACCTTGTTTTTTTGCATAGATAAAAGTGTAGTACATTTACATACATTTTGGTATGAAATCGAAGAGTTTAACACGATATTTAAGTGTAGAATTTTAATTAGCCGTGTATGTATGTGTGCTGAAACTGTGCTGAAAATGCTGCTGAAACTGTATAGAAAATATTGGTACTTATAAGGAGAATCAAAAAAATTGAAACCATCCAAAAAAAATAAATAAACACTTTTAAAGTCGGACGTCTATGTCATCTGACTTTAAAATAATACTTTTCAAGTCGGAGTTAATAAAATAACCGACGTTAAAATAACACTTTTAACGTCGGACGCACTAAATATCCGACTTAAAAACGTTCTTTTTAAGTCGGACCTTGGTCCGACTTTAAAAACACATACTTTCTAAGTCGCCTTAATAGAAGTCAGGTGAAGGCCCGACTTTAAATGTCCGAAAGGTCCGACTTTGAATCTCATTTTTCCACTAGTGAATCTATTTAGGCCCCTGTAAAAAAAAGTTTTAAAATGGTCTTTTCAAATATTAAGCGTTTACAGTTAAGCCCCTCTTTTAACTTTCCATCCAAAAAAACTGGATTGACTAACAGAGATGACATCAGCATGACATCATCAATGATTAACAGAAAAAGATTAACAAAGAAAGATTGAAATGATTCTGTTCGGCTTCAGACTGTTCCCAAAAAAGGGAGTAATTAACAGAGAAATATTGACACAATTCAAAAACGATAATCTTTCTCTGTTAATCATTGATGAAAAATAGAGAAATGAGAGAATTAGAGGAAGAAAGAGGAGAAGAGAGTGAAAAAGTGTGTGAGTGTGAAAAAGTTTGAAAAAGTGAAATTATCTAAATATCATTTAATTGTTTAGTTGGAAGGATAAAATTGATATTTTAGTAGTAGATAAATGGTATAGATAGATAGTAGATTACCCTTGAAATGATTGAGCAATGTAATTGTGAAGTTTGGATAGATGTGAGTTGGGATTAGTTGAGTAAGAATGAGTTAAACTAATGAATTGCGAACTTGATGATGGTGCTGAGGATTAGTGTGTCTTATTAAGTAATGTATATCTCTTTAATTTTGAATTAGAAATATCAATTTTGATATGTGTTCTGTACTATACTTACGAGCTTTATGATAAGATCGAAATAGTTAGTAGATGTTTTATCCTTGATAATGTGGCGATCTTAAAGTGACTACCTTGTTCGATCTTGAGATTGTGGTCTTGTTCGATCTTGAGATGGTGGTCTTTGTTCGATCTTGAGATGGTGGTCTTTGTCCGATCTTGAGATTGTGGTCTTTGTTCGATCTTGACGTGGCGGTGTTGTACCTGCAATAACACTCCGAAGTTCAAGTCAGTGTTTGAGTAAATATGTGATGGTTGGAGAAATTACTTACATTTATGAGTATTGAAGGTGGTATTTATAGAGTTTGTGTGATGTATGTTCAGACGATCTTGAGCTGTCAGATCCCGCCGAGTTATCTGAGCCGTTGGTTGATTGGGCTAGATTTTCTGGCTATGGGTCGTTTTGTTATTGGGCCATGCAGGGGGGTGCAAATATTGCTGAGGCCTTTTACTTATTACCATAACAGTGGCCCCCCAAGCCTGGTCGCCTGAGGGGCGATCTTGGCTTGATGAGCTGATGTCACCTTACGTTGTCGATCATAGGATGCACCGAGCTTTCTTTTTTGAGGGACTCAAAAAAGGGGTGGCTTATGTTGGTCTTGGGTTTTGTCGAGCTTGATTTACTTAATCGATCTTGAGATGTACCGAGCTTTCTTTACCGAGCTTCCCTTTGAGCAGTTGGATCAGTGCCTTGGAGTCAGTGCCAGGTATTAAATGTTTCTGACATGGCGTGCATTACGATGGCGGCTAATGATGGTAATGTTTTGTTCTTAGTGCCTGACCTTTGGGCTTTGATTGGACGCGTCGATTCGACTTCCAGGCCTAACCCATGATATTCGGTCCACTATAAATAAGGGGTCACTTGCTCTTGTTTTGTTCGCTGCATAACTTCTTCTGCTCTGACTACCGGTCTTGATTAACTTCGTCTGCTCTGACTTCCGATCTTCAGGTCGACAAAAAGAGTTCTTTCAGATCCGATCTCCTTATCTGCTTTATTTCGAGGTAAGTTTTTAATGTTTTCTATTTGTATTTTGTGTTTAGGACCCCTCCTAGTTTTTCATTTGTTCGCTCAGAGTGGGGGTCGTCAGGTCGGGTTCCGACTTGTTCACGGACCCATTTGCGATTTTTTGTCCCGACACTTCGTCCCCCATTTCTGCAGCTTCTTAGATCTGGCGAGGACCAAACAAACCCGTAGGGACATAACCGAATATCGAAACGAGTTTGTGAAGATCATGGCTTCTGGTGGTGACATCCCTGAAAGTCGAGAGAATCAGTCAATGGTTGGTACTCCCGACGAGCAAGATCATCTGCCCTCTGCTCCTACCAGCGAGCAAGCGGAGGAAAATTTCGATGTTGAGAGTTTTTCTCCGGTAAACGATGTTAATGAGTCCGCTCCAGAAGTTGTGAGAGCTATGGAGGAAGACCGGAGGATCGATGTGGTGGCTCTCTCTTCTGATTCTGATGAGGAGGTTCGACCGGGGGGAAGATAGGGGAGCTCGGATACTGGTGAGTCGGAGAGCTCTGATGCCGATTTCGGGACGAGCTCAGTGCTTGGAGATGACTGTGATCGGGACGATGCCAATGGCATGGACCAACCAGGCACAAGTCGTGCTTCTGATGTTTCAGTCAATGGTTATTCCAGTACCGGTCCTGGGGCCCATGACGTGCCGGTGCGGGAGGTTCGTCCTTACGATTGGGTTTCCGCCAAGGTTTTGGAGATTGAATCGTTGTACCGTTCGGGTCATAACCTAGAGTCGGTAGGTCGAAAAATTGCTGGGCGTTCTGAGAGGAATATTTGAAGGGTCGAAGGCATGAAAGATGGAGAGCACGTGGCTTCCTGGGCAGGAGATCTTAAATTTACAATGTACCACGTGACGATAAATGATATGAACATTCGGCCTCCTTTTACCTCTCTCGAACAGACAGTTCTGGCGGAGCTGGACGTAGCACCCCCCAGTTACATCCAAACGCATGGGCTTTCCTCCAAGCCTTTGAGTTGATGTGTATTCACCTAGAGAGACCGGTGTCGTCCCCACTTTTCTTCCATTTGTTTGAGCTTAATCGGAATAATGGGGAGGACAAGTCCGGCCGTGAGCATGTCAGTTTTCGCTCGAGGCGAGGAGCGAAGATCTTCAAAGCTTATGCGGACTCACTAAGGGGAAGCTGGAAGCAGCTTTTCTATTGGGTCGAACCAGTTAATGATAAGGCCATAGACTGTGTAGGGAAGTTCGGAGCTGATGGTCGGACCTTGGTGTCCACCAAGTTCCCTATGGGCTAGAGTAATGGTCATTTTAATCGGTCTTCACATTCCTACTCCGGTCAGTGAGTATCGGTTGAGCGCTGAAGATCGTCTCACGAAGGCGATTCTGATCTTTATTTCCCAGAGGGTCCCGTTCTCAAAGCATAAATACCAGGGTATCTCTACGGATCGTTTAGTCCAGGCTGGGAAGCGGGCGCGGGTGCAAAGGGTCTTAGGTAGATCGTCTTTCTGCTGTGAATTTTTGTGTATTCGAATTTTCTTTAAGTTACATAACTCGTATTTTTCTTGTTTTTCAGACACGATGGTGCCTAAGAAGCTTGCGTTTTTGAAGAAGCTGGCGATGCAATCGGCTGGTGTTGAGCAAGCAGGGGTACCGTTGCAAATACCTTCTCAACCTAGACCTGTTGTCGAGGCTGAAGAGATCGCCATCGCTGCCGAACCGGTGACCACCGTTACTAAGAAAGATCTGGCACGTGCCGGGGCTGAGAAGGGGAAGAGGATCGATGTGGGGACCTCTGCAAAAAGGGGACGAGCTGGTGTCGATGAGGAGTCTGGATCGGCCAAAAGAACAAAGATTGGGAAGAGGTCCAAGCATAAATGCAAGGCCGTTCCCCTGGAAGAGAAATTTTTAGAACAAAATTACGAGCAGTGGCGGGAGGATCCCATTGCAGCGTCGGCCCAAATCTTCCTAAATTTTGCCGAGGTTCATAAAATCGCAAAAACGAAGTACGAGAAACGAGCTGAAGGTGGGTTTTTGTTCTTGCTTTTGTTTTGTTGATTTATTTATGGCTTTCCTCTTTGTTTTGATATCTTTTTTGACACGTTTGTAGAGTTGCTAGAGACCGAGAAGACAAAACGTTTTAAAGTCTTGGAGGAATTGTCTGCGAGGACCACTGAGCTGGGTCAAGCCAAGTCCGAGCTTCAAGCTCTGAAGGAAGGCGCTGAGACCCTTACAGCGTTGAAGTTGACTGCCCTGAATCGTGCAGAGACTGCCGAAGCTCGTGTGAAGCAGCTCGAAGGTCAGCTCAGGGTCCTAGAGGAGTCTGAGGCTGAGGCAAAGAGAAAGGCAAAGGTCTCGGAAGAACGAATCGTCGAGCTTGAGGAAAGCTTGAAGAAAGGCTCAGAGGTGAGGGCGGAATCTAGTTCCGACCCAGAAGCTCGCATTGCCGATCTTCAGGCTGCCCTCCAAAAAAGTAAGAGGCACGCAAAGGAGGCTGCTGAGGCAGCACTTGAGATGTACAAAGAAGGTTTTCAAGGTGCCCTTCTGCAGGTTCTTTTACTTCATCCTTCTCTTCCTCTATACCCGACGATTGTCGATGCCGATCATGAGGTCGATGGGAGGCGTATTGTCATGGTCGACCCTGTGACGGAGGAGAAGATCGTCGTCTTTCCGACCTCAGACGTTTAACGATTTTCAGCATTTTTGCAGAAGTTCTGGGTGTATGCTTTTTCGATCAAGTTTTGTATAGACTTAGAACTTCTTTTATGTAATTTGGAATTTTGAAGGTTCGGCCCATCCGTGGTGCTTTGTAATTGAAAATACATTTAATCGATCTTGACTTTTGGGTCTCATTTACGAGCTTTATGAATGCTTTTTTAATTCGGCAAGTCAAATACGTCGTTTTTAGAGATCGTTTCGCACCTGAGGGGCTCGAGGTGGTTTATAAACGTCGGCCTATAGAGCAGTTTACCAGGACTCGACCCAGATTTAACTCGCCCTATAAGGGTATTGGCAGTTGTGGCCAATGGTCATTTTGAGGATATTTTGATCCTAGAAGACCTGGTCCCTTTGAAACAGTTTACCCAGACTCGGCTCTGATTTAACTGGTAACAAAGGGTTGCGGCCATAGTTGGTCGCTTGGAGAGATCTTTAAGATCGGTCCCAGTCACTTCTGGAGAAGAAATTTGATTCCTACATTCTGTTTGATTTGATAAAATCAAGAATGTGTGGAACGTCGGTAAGATCACCGCAAGAATTCGAGAAACATCGGTAGGTTACCGTTCTTTATTAAAAATGAGCAGCTCGTTTTTACAAGAGATTGGCGCACCCTATGGTGCCCTTTGTGAGAGATTTGCCCAATTTCTGCCTCTAAAGGTAATAACTTTTCAGCTTTGTTGTGTTCCAAGTTCTATCGATTTTTTTCCTTGGAGGGTCTCCAATTTAAAATCTCTCTTACCGGTTTTAAATGTAACGCGGTAAGGTCCTTCCCAATTTGGTGCGAGTTTTCCCTGGGAAGCGTTTTTCTGTCCAACGTCAGCTCTTCGGAGTACCAGATCGCCAAGATCGAAGTCCCGATGAACGACTTTAGCATTGTACCTGGTTGCTACACCTTGCTTGATGATTACTTCTCGAAGTGAGACTCGACCCCAGACTTCATCGATGAGATCAAGCTCTTCTCTTAAGGCCTGGCTATTGTCTTTTGAGTTTTGGGGTTTGTCGTTCTCCAACTAAATTCGCCAATCTCGACGGGAATGACCGCCTCGCTGTCGTAAGAGAGCCTGAAAGGCGTCTCTCCTGTGGAGCTTTGAGGGGTAGTCCTATATCCCCAGAGGACATAAGGTAATTCTTCCACCCAGTTTCCTTTAGCATCGCCAAGACGTCGTCTTAATCCGTTTAATATTACTTTGTTCGCCGCCTCTACTTGTCCGTTGGTTTGAGGTGTTCTACCGAAGTAAAACGGTCTTTGATTTTTAGGTCGGACATCAGCATCCTGAAACCTGTGTCAGTGAATTGAGTTCCATTATCTGTTACCACTACTTCGGGGATCCCGAACCTGCTCATGATGTTTTTTCTAAAGAATTTTGTGCAGTTCCTTGCAGTGATGGTAGTCAGAGGTTCTGCTTCTATCCATTTGCTGAAGTAGTCGATGGCGACGACCAAAAACTTGATCCGACCTGGAGCTTTTGAGAATGGTCCCAGAAGGTCTATCCCCCACCATGCAAAGGGCCACGTGGAGGACAAACTTGTTAGATCGGTCGGAGGAGCTATGTGGACGTTGGCGTGAATTTGACATTTTTTGCATCTCTTGACGTGGGTACTAGCATCGCCTGCCATGGTCGGCCAGTAATATCCGGCGCGGAGAGCCTTCCGAGCCAAAGAACGAGCTCCCATGTGCTGACCGCAGATTCCTTCATGAATTTCTGTTAGGACATAGGCTGCTTCCTCCCCTTCAATGCAATTTAACAATGGGAAGGAGAGACTTCTTTTGTATAGCGTTCCATCAATGACCGAAAAGGCAGAGGCTCTTCTTCGGATGATTTTAGCGTCGTTTGCGTCTGGGGGCTCTGCTCCTGCAACGATGTACTCTAAGATCAGGGTCGAGGGACACACTGGGTTTATGGAGTATTTCTTGGATGATCGTTCTCTGATTCCCAGGAGCCTAGGTGCTTGCGAGTTTGGCGAGGACGTCAGCTTGTTGGTTTTCCGCTCTTGGCACGTGTTTTACCTCATTTGCTTCAAACTGAGCTAACAAAGCCCGTACCCGGAATAGGTATTTTTGTAAGATCGGCTCTTTGGTCTCGTATTGTTTGCTGATTTGGGAAACTACCAATAGAGAGTCGGTGTACAGTTTTATCCGAGGGACTCGAAATTCCATTGCTAAGCGTAATCCAGCGATGCAAGCCTCGTATTCTGCCTTGTTGTTCGAGGTTGGGAAGCTGAAAGTCAGAGAAACTTCATTGATGATGCCGCTCGGGCTTTCTAACATAATACCAGTGCCACTTCCCTTTGGGTTGGAAGATCTGTCGACGTGCAGGATCCAAGTATCCGTTTCGGCGTTTGCTGGTGTCATTTCTGCTACGAAGTCTGCTAGGACCTGTCCTTTCAGAGCTGTTCGAGTTTCGTATTTTATTCCGAATTCCGATAGTTCTACTAGCCACTTGATCATTCTCCCTGCAAGGTCGGGTCTGTGGAGAATTTGTCTAATGGGGTAATTAGTCCGAACGACTATTTGGGGAGCAACGAAGTAAGGTCAAAAGCGTCGAGCTGCGATGATGAGAGCCAGAGCGATCTTCTCGATCTTCTGATAGCGATTTTCCGATCCTTGGAGGGCTTTACTCGCGAAGTAGACTGGGCTTTGTCCGGTTTTTAACTCACGCACAAGAATGGCTCCTATGGCTTCTTCCGAGATTGCTAGATATAGAAAGAGGGTTTCGCCTTCGTTTGGTTTGGTCAAGATCGGAGGTTCGAAAAGGGCATTTTTGAGCTGGTTTAAAGCCCCATCTTGTTCGGAGGTCCATTCGAAGTCTTTCTTTTCTTTCTTAAACAGTTTGAACAGGGGGAGAGACTTGAATGCTGTATTTGATATAAACTGAGATAAGGCGGCAATCATGCCGTTAAGTTTTTGGACCTCTTTTTTCAACGTTGGAGTTCGCATTTCAGTTATGGAGCGACATTTATCAGGATTAGCTTCGATCCCCTTTTCTATTAGGTAAAAACCCAAGAATTTTCCAGCTCGAACTCTGAATGTGCACTTTTCTGGGTTTAGCCTCATAGAATTCTTCCAGACCTCGGAGAATAACTCTTTAAGGCCGCTTATATGTTTGTTGTCGTCCTGACTTTTGACGATCATGTCGGCGAGATATACCTCGACACTCTTACCGATTTGTTTTCGAAACACTTTGTTCATCATCCTCTTGTAGGTGGCTTCGGCGTTTTTTAAACCAAAAGGCATGACTCGGTAAGCGAAGTTACCTTGATCGGTCATGAAAGCAGTTTTCTCTTGATCGGGGGAACATGGCGATTTGATTATAGCCGGAATATGCGTCCATAAAAGATAACAAACGAAAACCTGAAGCGTTGTCGACGAGTCGATCAATGTTGGGGACAGGAAAAGCATCTTTTGGGCAAGCTTTATTGAGATCGGTGTAGTCTACGCACATGCGCCATTTCCCGCTGCTCTTCTTTACCAGTATCGGGTTCGATAGCCAAGTCGTATATTTGACCTCAGAAAATGAAGTTCGCCTTGATGAGATCGTCAACCGCTATTGAAGCAGCGATGGCTTTCTCACTGCTTTGAGTTTGCTTCCTTTGGGCGACCCACTTGGCTTCTGGGTTGATTGAGACCCGGTGGCAGGCGACCTCCGGTGGAATCCCGGGCATGTCCTTTGCCGACCAGGCGAAGATGTCCGCATATTCTTTAAGACATTGGGTTAAGTCGATCTTAACCTCTTCTGGTAGATTTACCCCGATTTTAATTGTTCTGCGGGGGTCTTCGCTGAATTGTATTTCGATGAATTCCCCATCAGGTTGAGGTCTTATCATTTTTCGTTTGAGCTCTTTTGTAAGCCCGTCGTCGTCTTCATCCTCAGTGCTTTCTGGATCGTACCGTACATCCAAGTCCGTTGCGTTAACTTCGGCAGATCGAATTTTAACTTGCTTGGGGGTAGCGTTTTCTGGAGGGGGAACCCCTTATTGTTCTAACGCTTTTCGCTCTGTTTTGGACCATAAGAAGAAGCATCTGGAAGCAATTTCCATATCGGAGTTTAATGTGATCACCTTATTGCAGAGAGAGTGGAATTTTATTTTTAAGTGTGTGGTAGAGTGGTTTGGTCCGGGATCCGGTGAATCCGGATAGGGCCGTTCCTCTGTATGGAGTGAGATCCTCCCTGTCGATCCCCATTTTTTTTATAAGATCGACAAAAAGGATGTCAGACGAGTTCCCTTGGTCTACCAAGATTCTCCTTACTTCTTTGTTGGCTATGATCGCCGAGACTGTGAGGGGGACGTGTTTGTTGGGTTTCCCGTCCATAAGATCTTCGTCATCGAAAGATAATGGAGGTCGATTCGAAGTGGATGGGGGTGCCGATGTTGAAGCTACGTTCAATAAGTATTTCCACTTTTGTTTCATTGATTTTCCGAATCCTTCATGCTCAAATCCTCCTGCGATTATCATTATGACTGAGTGAGCTTTCGACCTTCTATAATCTTGCTCTTCATCATTGGAATTGCCTTTCTGCTTACCCCTTTTTCTTTGCACCTCATCTTCTCGCTCTTCTTTAACCTCGCCGGTGGGTGCTCCGGGCTTTTTGACATAACCAGACAATTTTCCTCGTTTGATCAAGTCTTCAATGTCGTACTTTAAAGCATTGCAGTGGTTCGTGTCATGACCATTGCTTCTGTGGTATCTGCAGTATTTGTTAGTCTTTTGCCCAGGTCGGTGAGGCAGAGGTCTGGGAGTTCTGACATCTCTGAACTCGACGTTCCAACATTCCCCCAACAATTGGGCGTTGGAGACGTTGAGTTCTGTGTAGACCTGGTGACGATTCCAAGGAGGTCGGGGATCTCTGTTTCCTCGGTTATCGTTTCCTCTGTTGTCTCTTTCCAGGCGAGGTTTTGATGGTTCAGGTTGTGATGACATTTTCCCGATCTTGGCGTTCTCCTCTTCGATGATAAAACACTGGGATAGCTGGAGGAACTCCTGCAGGGTGCTTGGTTCCCAAGTGTTGATATGTTTTTTTGGAAGGACTTCCAGGAAGTAGGCCTTGCGCCATGAAGAAAATTCGGAAAGCATCGTCCAGTTCTCAAACTTGGAGAGCTTCGGAGTTGAATCTTTCTACGTATTCTGAGGGGCTCGTTCACCCTCTGTACCACAGACATTAATACGTTTTTGTTCTTGAGTTTACTTTTGGAATGGGCAAAGTGTACTGAAAAGAGCTTTGCTAATTGGTCCCAAGAGGAGATAGTGTTTGATCTTAAAGTCCTGAACCATTTTGATGCCACTTTGTCGAGTGTTAATGGAAAGATTCGATACTTCATCTCCATTGGTACATTTCTGTATTGCATGCTTGTGTCGAATTGGTCGAGGTGCCTATCAGGGTCGCCGGTTCCATCATATATTTTCAGACCTCCAGGAGGTTTTTCGAGATACCTCGAAACTCTGTAGTTGTCGATGCTCGTTGTGAACGGGCCTTTGCGCTTGGTTAGCAATGGACGTGGTTGAGCCTGAGTCAGGTAATGACGATCGTGATAGTCATTTTCCCGGCTTCTAGACCGTTGATGTGGTGACGTAGAAGCTAAAAATAAACGAGGGCGGTGATAATTTGATGGATCTTCCAGATCGTTATACTGTCGAGCCGGAGGAGAACGGGAACCATTCCCTCGGTGATGGCGGGGATAATTATGTGGATCTTCGAGATCGTCTAGTTGTCGAGGCGAAGGAGAACGAGAACCATTCCCTCGATGACGGCGGGGGGGAGACCGATGATGGAGCCTTCTCCTTGGTGGAGATCGATGTCTTTTTAAAATCGGATTTCTACTTAAAAGGGAGTCCGGTTCCGGTGATTCCCGGTCCGGAATATCTCGTGCCTGGAGCCTCGCTACTTCGGCCTCGAGGCCAGTGAAGCGGGTGCTTCTTTCTTGGTTTACTACCTCCTGTCTAGCCAGCAATTGGACGAGCTGTTGAACAGCATCAGTTAGGGCCGGAAGCAACGGAGGGGGGAGGTGGTAAGTCGGTCCCGTCGAGGCTTACTTGTACTTGGGCAAGGTTTGGATTGGGTCATTGAAGACGTGCTTGGGTGGAATTGGTCAAGCTTTCAACATGGCCTTCAGGGGTTTGTTGAGGCTGAAGCCCGGGCACGACTGGTTCCAAAATGGGTCCGACAACAAAACTGGCCAGTTTTTAACAGAGTTTAGGTGCCATTGAGTATCAAGGAAATGAGAGAGGAACTAGAGTGTTTTGACCTCCCACTGTGGTCGCCAATGTTCTGTATTGTACTTACGAGCTTTATGATAAGATAGAAGTAGTTAGTAGATGTTTTGTCCTTGATAATGTGGCTATCTTAAAGTGACGGCCTTGTTCGATCTTGAGATTGTGGTCTTGCTCGATCTTGAGATGGTGGTCTTTGTTCGATCTTGAGATGGTGGTCTTTGTCCGATCTTGAGATTGTGGTCTTTGTTCGATCTTGACGTGGCGGTGTTGTACCTGCAATAACACTCCGAAGCTCAAGTCAGTGTTTGAGTAACTATGTGGTGGTTGCAGAAATTACTTACATTTATGAGTATTGAAGGTGGTATTTATAGAGTTTGTGTGATGTATGTTCAGACGATCTTGAGCCGTCAGATCCCACCGAGTTATCTGAGCCGTTGGTTGATTGGGCTAGATTTTCTGGCTATGGGTCGTTTTGTTATTGGGCCATGCAGGGGGGTGCAAATATTGCTGAGGCCTTTTACTTATTACCATAACAGTGGCCCCCCAAGCCTGGTCGCCTGAAGGGCGATCTTGGCTTGATGAGCTGATGTCACCTTATGTTGTCGATCATAGGATGCACCGAGCTTTCTTTTTTGAGGGACTCAAAAAATGGGTGGCTTATGTTGGTCATGGGTTTTGTCGAGCTTGATTTACTTAATCGATCTTGAGATGTACCGATCTTTCTTTACCGATCTTGTTATTAGGCCTTGCAGAGGGTGCAAATATTGCTGAGGTATTTTACTTATTACCATAACAATATGTATGAATGATAGATTGAGATCTTAGAACATCATAGGGTTATATAGTACATGAAAAAGCTGTGCCCATGTTTAATTGCAGTTAAAAAATCCATGTGACAGTCAAACGTGATGTGCCACAAAAAATCTTCCCAGATGCATTTTCCCTTGGGTCACAGAAGCTGTGCCCATTATAGTAGGGTTTTACTTTCCCCACACCCCCTCCTACTCAAAACACACCCCTTCACCCTACACATTTACTAAACTAACCCCACTTAAAATTGATTTTCCCCCTTTACCCCTCTCCCTCTTCTTCTCCTTCAACACAACACACCCCTCTAAAATCCCAAACCTCCCCCCCCCCTCTCCACTCCAAACCCACCCATCCTCACCTTCATCATTCACTCCTATTCAACTACCCAACATTGGCAACTAGCTCAAGGTAATAACCCTACCAAACTTTTTTCATTTTTGTTCTGTTTTTAGTTTTTCACGCCATTTTTTTTTCTGTATTCGCGCTCCGTTCGAACAGGGTCGTTCGAACATGTTCGAATGATCGTGTTCGAACAAGTGTTTAATGGGGTGTGACTTTGCTAGGTTCGAACACTATCATTCGAACGTGTTCGCATAAGGGCGTTCGAACAGCGTTCGCATAAGGCCGTTCGAACAGTAGCAGATGAGATGACAACTGACATCGTAGAATCCCAAGATTTTACTAGTTCGTTCAAAACGGATACGGTAATAATGAATTAGTTGTTTTAATTTTAGCGAACTATTCAATTTATTTAACTGACACTTAGTAATTGAATTTCAGTTATTCCCTAGTCGTGAGGAGCTGCTGACGTGGGTGCGTGCGGTTGGAAAATCTCTTGGGATACAACATTCTGACCTTAAAATGCACTTCGAGCATAGTTTGAGTAGAGTGAAAGTACACCACTTGAAGAAGAAGATTTTTGATGAAATTAAGGGTTTAGTTTCATCTAATGCTATAGACCATATTTTGGATGAGATGCAACACACTGGATCCGTTTCACTTAACCCATCATTATGTCAACACACGCTCCGGACCACACACGGACTACCATGTGCATGTGAGCTTTCAAGGTATGATGTACAAACTCATAATTATATTGTGTCTACAAAAAAGACTTTGTTATGTCAATTGGGTTGTCACTAAATCAATGTCGCATTTTTTGTAGGGTTATGATGGACTGCACTCCAATTCCCTTGAGCATGATTCACCAACATTGGCAGAGGTTGAATTTCAAAATACAGACAGAGGTAATGGATGATGAGTTGAGTGTAGACATTGAACTTGAAGCTATCAAAAGAAGGTTTGAGGCCTCTGATCACGCCGGTAGAGTTATGATTAAAGCAAAAGCACGTGAATTGGCATTCCCAGACACGACTTCCATGTGTCCACCTCCGGATACGATCATTACAAAGGGAGCACCAAAAAAAGATAAGAAAGGGAAAGTTGATTACTCAACAAAGCGAGACAAGTCTTTTTGGGAGCATGTAGATGACAAATTTGACTCCCCCGATGGTTCATCTAGTGGATGTTTTGCTCAGTCTCGTAAACGCCCTACTCCTCCCCAAAGTAGGAGTGGAACGCCTACAAACCCACACAGTTCGGGTTCCACTCCTACTTTGTCAACGTGTCCAGCACCCAATCCATCAGAAAGCAAAAAGAGAACTCAAGCTGACAGTGCTACTACATTCCCTACTCCTCCACTACATAAGAAACCAACACCCACACCTATTGTTACAGAAGCTGCTGCTACTACTGTTTCAACAGCTCTTATTTTGACACCAACACTTACTTTGACACCAGCTCCTCATCCAAAACCCACACCTATGGATGCTGCACACATTGATGTTTTTAATACTTACATAATAGGGATGCCAGAATACATGCGTTCCTATGTTCAAAAAATTGTTAATGTGGTAGGTGATGGAAATTGTGGCTTCCGGTGTATTGCTGCATTTCTTGGTAGGGGTGAGGAGGCTTGGCAGTCAGTCAGAACTGATCTGATGGAGGAGCTTAACCAATACAATGACTTCTACACTAGACTGTATGGTGGTATTGGTAAGGTCACATTTTTGATGAGGGCATTGTTGAGGGCACATCATGGACATAATGTTGAAGATAATTGGATGACTACACCAGATATGGGGTATCTAATCAGTAACAAGTACAAAGTCGTCCTGACTTGTTGGTCACCTAATTGTTGTTACACAATTTTTCCATTCAATGTTGCACCATTCAGAACTGCCCGACAGTTCAACATCCTTTTGGTACCAGAACACAAACACTTTGTACAGGTAAACTGTCTTCTATTTAGATTCAATGTAGTAATTCCAAAACATTACATAACATTCTGTTTTTTGTTGTCTTTTTGAAGGTCTTTATGAAGCCTGTAAGTCCAATGCCCTTGCCGGATTTGATATGGAATACTAATAGGGCACCCATAGCAAAGGGTTGGGACTCGCTTTTTGTTGGCCGGATACAAAAGTGGAAGAATTTGCTCATACAATCACAACCCCCCCATCCCCTTCCTTGTGTAGATTTAAGTAAAGATAGTGATGGTAGTCAATGTTAAGTTAGGTTTATAATTTTGGTACACAATGTTGTATAATTTTGGTACATAATGTTAAAGTTATGTTTATATTTTGAAATCACCAAAACTGTGTGCTGATTTATTTAGTTTCTGTTTCTGCATAACAGTGGTTCGCATGTGGCCATTCGAACGCCTGTTCGAACGCACCCATTCGAACACGTTCGAATAAAGCCATTCGAGGCAGCCAAAACACACCCTCACACCATCAGTTAACAATATTTCTTAACACGGATGACATTATTCGAACAGGTTCGAACGATGTCATGCGAACAGTACCAATTCCTTAACACGCACAATGTCGTTCGAACTGGTTCGCATAACCTCGTTCGAACAGTCACTTAACCCGTGTTACACGAGCGTCCCACGCGAGGTCATTTTGGGGAAAAATAAGTTGGGGGGTGTGCGAGGAGTAGGAGGGGGTGTGGGGAAAGCAAACTCCTTATAGTAATCAAGATTTTTAGCCCAACTCAATAAAGCTCGAACCCGTACTGGATTAGTTCGTCAGGCCACGCATAGCCCAGATGCATGCAAATTAAAAATAAGGTTTAGAATTTAATTGTTTACTAACTTAATGAGTGGCTGAGTGCATGATATTTTTTAGTTCACAACTAGTACGTTGATATAATATATACATCGTACTTATTGCCACCTCTATTGATTGTGATGTATCTTGCCCATGAAAGGAAAGTACGGTGCTCAATTATTATGATGAGGAATCAATCATAGTGGACATTTGTGTGAATTGTATGCATCATATTCGTGATTTGAGTATATAGGCGAAAAATACCAATGAATTGGAATGGTGGAGACCAAGGTTCTAAATAGCGGTCGCGGTCGCGGTTGCGGTCGCGTTAAGGCTTTCGCGTTTTCGGGCGTTGCGGCTGTTGCGTTACAAGTTGCGGTCGTCGCGGTGTGAATTAATCAAAATAATGCATAAATTTTATTAAAATTATTTGTCGCGGCCGTTTTGTCGCGATAACGGTCACTACCGAGACAGTTTTGTCGCGGCCGTTTTCGGTGTAACGGACCGTTTTTTAGAACCTTGGTGGAGACCTTATGGGCAGTTTGAATTTCATGTGCGAAGTGCCAAGTCTGAATTTCATGCCTTAATATTTATGGTTCATATATATTGAAATTAATCGTTTTAATACAAACTAAAGTAAAATAAAATATTATGGAACAAAAGTCAAAGTCTACATCAATAATTATAGCAAAAATAATTATACGTATCCATCAATCGAGCACATAGTAGGAGCATTCTTGAGTAGCATCAACATTCACACAATAATCTTTTAATATTATCCTTCTTGCATTTTTTGCTGCAATTGTTAATAAAGGGGAAATGGTTATTGAATAAACAAGTCAGCTCCTATCTTGGTCTTCTTCATTCAAACAATAAGGAGTTTTATGTGAGAACGATAAGTACCTACCAAGAGTATTCAAAAGTATTCTTAAGACCATTCACGATTTACATATCTATTTTAGGACCATTTTTTACCAGTTCACGTCTCAAGTCACTTTTAAGGTTATTATTCCATGTTCTTGGACCATAAATGTCTAATGAAATAGACTCACTAGATTATTCATTATATCAAAAGCAAAGATATTTTCATTTTCATTACAATCTACATCATCAGAGCACAGTTAGATGCATTACTATGGTCATCTTTATTCATTGTTTGCATTCAAAATACCTTGCTTATGATTATTTATGTCTGATTGTTCATTCTTTAAATTTTCAGCATCAGAGGCTTGGTTATGTGGATTCACATCATTCTGTTTAGAAATCGTAGAAGGTTTGGTAAAGTGTGAGTAAAATTTGGGTTGGGACTAGAAAGGATTATTTTAATTTTTTTTTTGGTGAGAAACAAGGGGGTACACCCCCAAGGAACAAAAGCGATTACACAAACACTTTCCCCATTTTATCCTCAAGGAGATAATCGAGGATGAAATTAGGGGCAGTGTTGTAAAGTTCAGAATTACAACTAATCGAAAGACTGTGTTTAGCTAGCACATCAGCCACTTTGTTGACTTCCCTAGGAATCTTGGACCATCTAATACAAACACTAGCATTTAACATGCTTTTAATATCATCAATAATGTAGGAGAGAGGGTGATGGGTTGGTGAACCGGCCAACAACATCTCAATTGCCTCCAGAGAATCAGAACACACAATTATCTTCTGCTCTCCTCTTCTTCTCGCCAACGACACTCCATGCCAAATTGCGAGCAGCTCACACTGAAGAACAGAGCCCGGACGCAATTTCTGAGAAAAAGCGAAAACGAAATCACCACGATGATCTCTTGCAACACCACCACAACCTGAATTGAAGCCATTGTTTTTTACTGAAGCATCGACACTGAGGTTGATGAAGCTAGGGGGCGGAGGACACCAACAAACAGGCAGCAGATCCATGCAGTTGCGAAGAACAGGGCTTAAATTACGAAACAGAGCCTTGTTTTTGTTGATCAGAACAACTAATTCTTGAGCACGGATGAGGATAGATCTGAAGCTGCAACTCTTCCCATTGAAGACGACATCGTTCCGGGCACACCAAATACTATCCAAGACAGTACCAAAGGTAATATGCCAATTAAAGTTTTCCTTCTTCAACCTGCGTAAGTTTAATTCAAGCCAATTAAACCAATTAGAGTTAGTAAACTCTCGGTTTAGGGATTGGTAAGCAATTCCACAGATTAGTGATTTTGTAGCAATCCCTAAAAGTATGGAACAAAGTTTCAGCATAGCCCCCACAAATGGGGCAGAGATTCCGATCTGTCATGTGCCTTCTTGTTCTTTCAGCATTAGTTAATAACACCTTGTTCATTGCTTTCCATAGGAAAATTTTGATTCTCTCAGGACCATTCCAATTCCAAACCACCAGAAAGTTTCCTTCCGGAGGCACCATAGGAGCTTTCTTAATGGATAGGTAAGCAGAACTAGTCGTGAAGGAGCCATCAGTGGTGTGCATCCATCTGAATTCATCATCATTGTGAATAATTCTAGGAGCAAGAATTTCTAGAATTTTGTTAACAACATCTTCAGGTAAGAATTCTTTTAACACAAGAGTATCCCAATTACCTTAGGCATTTGTAAAATCACTAACCCTTCTTTGACATAAATTGTCATTGAGAGGTTAAATTGTAGAGTTGATTAAGGGAGTAGTGTTTGGTTTCCAAACATCCTCCCAAAACCTGACTGTTTCCCCATTTCCAATTTGCCAAACAAGATTGTTTCGGAAACCATTCCAATTTGTATTAATCCCTTGCCAAAAATTAGAACCAGCTTTCTTCTTATCCATTCTAGGAAAGTCACTGACAGTGCCATACTTTCCTTTAACCACTGATTTCCACAAAGAAGGATCAGAAGAACAGAAATTCCAAGAAGCCTTGAACATAAATGACATATTCAGGTCTCTCATTGTTCTAAGCCCAAGGCCCCCTTCTCTTTTAGGTTGACAGATTTTCTCCCAGCTGATAGAGTGGAATTTTCTTTGACCATTATCTTCCCCCCAAATAAAACCTCTACAAATTTTATCTATATCATCACAAACACCTTTAGGGATCAGGCAAGATTGCATGACATAAGAGGGAAGAGCCTCTAAGACTGATTTAGTAAGAGTAACACGCCCTGCCATAGACAGAGTTCTAGCTTTCCAAGAGCTGAGCCTTTGATTAATTTTGTCAATCACAAACTGAAAAGTATTTTTGTTGACCCTGTCATGGAATAGAGGGATACCCAAATATTTACCTAAATCATTAGTAAATTGGAACCCCAGAGTTTCTCTGATATCAAGCTTGTTTTGGAAGGCAACATTATCAGAGAAGTAAATCCTTGTTTTATCAAGGCTAACTTTTTGACCAGAAGCTTGGCAAAAGTTTTGTAGAACTCTGTGAATCACTTCTGCCTGATCAACGGAAGCTTCAGCAAATAAGAGTAAATCATCTGCAAAGGCAAGGTGAGATACAGCAGGACATCTAGGAGAAATCTTTATAGGTTTCCAATTCCTTTCCCCAATTTCATACTCAATTAGGTGGAATAATCTTTCCAGACATAGCACAAAAAGATAAGGAGAGATTGGATCTCCTTGTCTTATTCCCCTAGTAGGAGTGAACTCATCAAGGGCTTCACCATTCCAAAGGAGTTTCATCTTAGGAGAGGAAATACAGTGCCAGATAATATTAATAAGCTTTTCAGGTAAACCAATGACCTTCAAAGTGTCAATTATGAAATCCCATGACAATCTATCATAAGCCTTCTCCAAATCAATTTTAATTGCCATCCAACCTTTAGCCCCCTTTTTAGTTCTCATGGAATGGAATATTTCCTGGGCAACAATAATATTATCTTGCCCATGTCTTCTGGGCACAAAAGCACACTGAGCAGGCCCTACCAAGTAATTGAGAGACTCTTTAAGTCTAGAGGAGATGATCTTGGTGATAGTTTTGTAGGACACATTGCAAAGACCAATAGGTCTAAAATGTTTCATAGAAGTAAGTGTATCAATCTTGGGGATTAGAGTAATAAAAGTCTTATTCAAATCCGCAATCAATCCAAGATTCTCAAAACATTGATGAATAAGATCACAAAAGGAGGGACCAACAATTTTCCATTGGCTTTGGAAAAATATAGCTTGAAATCCATCTGGCCCAGGGGCTTTTTTAAAGGCCCAAAACTCTTGATAATGTTGTAAATTTCCTCATTAGTTACATCCTTGGAAAGGAAGTTGAGAGTGTCCTCATCAAGAGTAGGAAAGTGATCCTGAATAGAAATGTTGTATTCTTCTCTTTGAGCACTGAAGAGATTTTGGAAATAAGTAGCTGCATTTCTTTCTATCTCTTCTTGATTATCAATCCAAATCCCTTCCTCATTCATAATAGACTTGATGTGGTTCCTCCTTCTTCTGACAGTTGTAATGCCATGAAAATAACGAGTGTTTTTATCCCCAAACTCAAGCCATTTAGATCTAGATTTCTGATACCAGAATATTTCTTCTTGAGCCAAGATTTCTTCATAATTCTGCCAGATTTCTTTCCTCCTGATATAAGCATTATGATTCCATCCTCTAGCCAAAATTTTATCCACCTGATAAAGCTGTCTTCTCAGTATTTTCTTCCTCTCAAAGATGTGGCCAAAATTTGATTTATTCCATAGTTTAAGAGCTTCCTGAGTGGTAGTAAGCTTAGAAGAGAATTCATTATTAGGTACATTCCAAGCTTCCAAAACAACTCTTTCAAAATCATTATGGGTAAGCCAAGCTGCTTCAAACCGAAAGGGTCTTCTATGTCTGTTGTTAGGAGGAACCTCAGCAAATTTAATCAACAAGGCTCTGTGATCAGATTTATAAGGTAGCATATGATGAAGATTTACTTCACTAAATCTAAGCCTCCAACTTAAATTAATGAACATTCTATCAAGCCTCTTCCTAACACCGTCTCTTTCCCAAGTAAAAGGGTCACCACAAAATCCAGCATCAATAAGATTACAGTAATTAATCATATTTAAAAAGCTAGTTTCAGGTCTTAAGGGATTTCTGAGAGGAGGACCTTGTCTCTCAGTATCACAAACAATAGAATTAAAATCTCCAATAAGATCCCAAGGTTCAGAAATACCTTCATAAAGCTCATTTAAATCCCTCCAAATTTGCTGTCTAGGGGAATAATGAGGAGAAGCATAAATAGCAGTTAATAGCCAAGGTTGATCATACTGATACTTCACTTTCATATGGATGAATTGAGAAGTACTGCTGGTAATTTGAACATTCCAATGATTGGAATCCCAAAGACACCAGAGACCACCTGATTGACCATTAGCATCAACAATAAAAAAGTTATCCAAACCACATCTCTTAGCTATCTTCCTAGCCATATCTCCACTAGTGTGAGTTTCAACTAGTATAATCAAGGAGCAGAGAAGTTCTCTTTTAATGTCCTTCATGAGACCAGCAAAGCCTTTAACAGCTGTTCCTCTGCAATTCCAGCAGACAATATTCATTGATATTGATTGGAATGTTGGAGTTCAACAACTCCAGAGGTATCCATAGGTACATCACCTAATAAAGGAAATCTAGGATTTCTTTCATTACCTAATTGCATGTCAGCACATCCACCTTTTTGAGTATTACTATCAAGCTGCTTGAGAGCTACTCTAGGCAAGAAGACTTGTTCAATCTGATTTAGGATATCCCTTTGAGTAGATGCATCCATTCTTCTCATGTATTCTAGAATTTCAGCATCTCTCTCTTTGGCTTTTAATTTTTGATCCTCAAGAGCTGGACTCTTAACTTCTTTAGAAGAACTAGTGTTCTCCTTGTTGATGTTGATAGCCCCTTGATTATGAGACTTAGCACCTTTTGCAACATGTTTAGCAACACTGGTGCTACCTTTAACTCCATTTTTCTGAGTATTTTGTTTATTTCTGCCTGCTGCCGGATTTCTTATTTTAACAACCTCAACATTAGGTTGCTTAATTTCAGTACCATTATCAGTGTTTGATCTCTTCTTACTTGTATTTATCTCAGGTGCATTGCCTTGGTTAGCTAGCACTCCAAACCTGGAGTTTTTGAGCTTGTTATCATACTTGAAGCTTCCATGAGTCTCTGTAACTGCATTCGGTTGACTAGCAGCTTTGGGTTTTTGATTTCTCTTCTTTTGAAACTTCTTTGGGATATTCCAAGTACCAAATCCTAAGTCAGGATTTTCATCTTTCTGGATAATAGATTCAGTAGGACTAGAGTAGCAAGGCTGACTTCCAGCTACCACCATAGCAGAGCTAGTAGAAGGCTGAACATTACCATCTTCAGTATTATTCACATTTGAAACATTCCCAGGATCCTTACCTAAGAACTCTCTGCATTGTTCCTTTTTATGACCATACTTACCACATCTAAAACAAATCGCGTGCAAGCCCTCATATTCCAAACAGAGATGATTTCCCCTGATTACTATATGAGAAGCCAACTGGTTGTTAAGATCAATTTCAGCACAAATGCGTGCAAATTTCCCCCTGCTATGGAGAGAAGTGACTTGATCAACTTTCAGCATTGTACCAATAGTGTCACCTATTCTTTTGAGAAATATGTCATTGCATAACTCAACAGGGAGATTCGGAATGCGAACCCACACAGCTATCTTGTGTGAAATTGCAGCAGACCAGTTAAACAATGGCCGCCATCTCTGCACAATAACATAGTGATCTGCAATCTTCCATGGCCCTTCAAAAAGAGCCCTTCTGTAATCATCCTGATGCTGCAGTTTAACCAGAAAAAATCCATCTTTCATATCGCTAACCCTAATAGCTCCTCTTTGCGACCAATCCTTGGTAAGTTTAGCTTCCAGATGCTTAAAGCTCACCTTCTTACCCAAGACTTTGACGATAAGGGTATTGCGCCATGGCTTGGCCCAAAGATCCAGCTCTTCCTCTGAAAGTGCAACTTCAGGTCTTGGATTGTAGATCTTAGGTTCAGGAGGACCATTCATATGATACTCATTGTACCATTTATTTTCAGGAAAATCTTTTTCATTTTCATCCCATAGGGCTTCATCATCAGATTCTTCACCGAAAGCATTCAATAGTTTTTCCTTATACGATTGACCATTCTGTTTTTCAGCCATGAGTTCATCCTCTTTTGGTTTCTCATTACTGATAGATTCAGTAGCCTTCATTTTCTTGGTGCTTCTTTGAAGATTATCAAGCTCCTCTGGCGATGGAGAAGAGCCACCAATGGATGCCACAGTATCCGGAACCCTTGCAGACATTCTCTTGAGACCGAAAATACAAGTTTTTCCTCAGACATTCTTTGAAGATTATTTTAATGACTATAACTTTTTAATGGAGATGTATATGTGGGCCAGTCTATTGAGTTTGATTGACTTTTTGTAAAAGCTTAGAATATGAATATGTTAATTATTTAATTTTTTAATTTTGATATATATACATATATGTACACACACACACACACATATATATATATATATATATATATATATATATATATATATATATATATATATATATATATATATATATATATATATATAGACACACCCACCCACCCACACTAAAATTTTTTTTGTGCCCTCTAAATTTTTGGGTTTGAACTCAGACTTCATAGTTGTGTCAGAGTTTCAGGTGGCACTTGCCACTCTATCTATCGACAAAAAAATACCATAATATCTTGTGTTGATTTAAGCAATATCCCTACCTTTAATAATTAATTGAAGATGATTAAATTTTTTTTGACTAAGTTGATGATTAAAACTTCAGCATAGTCAATTAGATATTTTCCAAATATTAATGTAACCTCTAACTTCAGCATAGTCATAATAACCTATATTGTTTGTTAGTTGGGATATTGCTTTCGCTTCAGCAGCAGAAGCTGCGGAACATGTCCATGTTATGTAATTGTAGAATTCAAAATTTGGTGATACGTGGCAAAAGTTTGTTTAGCATAAAATAGAAAAAGTTGAAATTTATCTTTGTTTTTTTAACTAGAGTTTCGTGCTTCTTAAAATATCCTTTTTACAAAAAGTACTTCTCAAATTTTATCTTAAATTTTAAATAAAATCTAAAAGCTTTAATTTGTACTTTGTTGGTAATGATCCATATGAAAATTAATCATATACCTTTACCCAACAAGCATCAAGTCATATATGCACCATGTATATTTCTTGTGTACTTAATAGCAACTCCAATGAGTAATGTATCACCTACATAATATGAATATTTACACTACACTATATCCTCTCTTTATCGTTAGCATAATATTTTAATTAGTTTCAAAAATCTTATCTTAATAACCCCACCAACAAGGATATGTCTGAATAGTAACTGGGCTCGGATCCCATTCTAAGGACTCGGGTTCAAATCTTGAGTGTAGCAAAACTCTGTTAGAAGTGGAGAACCCCACAGACCGACAAAGCCATGGCCAGTCAGGTCCCCAACGTAGATTAATCACCCACAAAACCATAAGAAAACCCCAAACAGAGGCTGATGTGCATATTTTTTGGAGGCCCCTCTTGAAGTTTTTGAATTTTGTTAATATTGTACTTAAACTCTATTCTCCAGGAGATTTGAGTAGGGCGGAGTTAGTTTGGAGGTGAAATATTTTTCTACTATTTTTTAAACCTTTACTCAAAATTGTATAAATTTTATTAAAAAAGTAGACATTTCATTATTGCATGATGGGTTTGGCAGTTTAATGAATCTAATAATTGTTGGAAATAAAATTAACCACCTACTATTGTCTAACGACGATCAGATAATAACGTACACTATGTGAAAATTTTGACAACATATAAAATTCTCTCAAATACTAGATGACCCCAATAACGCTCACTCTCCAAAGTAAATCAGATACAAATTTAAAGTATTTCAGATTAGTACGTCTTGTAAAGAAGAACTTGAATCCATATATATACAGTTTTGGACTTCCTACACATTTACAAAACTGAGCAGTGTGAGATTTTTTCAAAATGCTCATCAATTTCAGTCAACTTCAGCACCTCTTATACAATTTGGAGGTTTCTTTTATGTGAACCGCTATTTAGTACGAAATATTTTGAACGAAAGGTAAGAAATATACGAGACACTTGAATTAACAGCACACCAAATAACAATACACAAGCAGGTGCTAACTTATTATTCGTCATTCTTATGTTTTGTCTCGTTCTAACATGCGTTTCTCTTCTTTTATTTTGCGTTGAGACGCCATTTCCTGCTCTTAATTTTTTTTCCACCACGAAAAAAAAACTGTTATCCTGATTTCTCTTAAAAACCTAAATAATATACAAAGGGTCACCTTCAATCTCTCAATCATTTACAAGGCCATGGAACACGCTAGAACCTCTATAAAAAGGATCTGCTGCATAGTACAAAAAACTATACATGCCATTGGATTGGAGCTTTGTGATCTAGTGGCAGAGGAGGTTCCCAAATAGCTTACAAATCAACCCTTTGTTTTTTTGGTATTTTCCTCACCTTCATATGTTTTCTTTTAGCATGTTTTTCCATTTGCTATGTATCTTCTTCTACAAAAGTCATTTTTCTTAGCTTTTCATGGCTTATACATATTTGGAAAAAATTTAACCTTGTCAAATTATCTATGTCTTATTTTGTGTAAGCAGAAGTGCTACTAAAACATTTGACAATATCATTATCAATGGCATTTTGGGATCTGTTTTTCGTGGCACTGGTTCCAATCTTGGAGACACTGTTGGTTACTCTACTTGGCTCAATTATTGCAACTGAACGCTTTAATCTCTTGCGAGGAGTTGATGCACGGAATTACTTGAACAATGTAAGTTCACTTCTTTTTATTGTTTTTTTACCAAAGAGAAGGAAGAGAGCTTCATTTATCCTTTTGGAGTTGGAAGAAAAAAAAATAGAAAAACGAAAGAGAGTAGAAGAGATTTCAAGAGGAGTAGAATAGAAGACATCACTGACATCAAAAACAGTGTAGAGAGGACTTAACTTGTTACGGCTAAAATCTTCTTAAACAACGGTTAGATATAAAATGTCAGTGACTAATTTACGCCGGGGAACCTGACCCGTGTGGTTTTCCCATTCTAACAGAGTTTCTGTCGCACCCAAGATTCGAACTTGAGATCTTGCTGGTACCGCTTCGATTGAGTTTGATAAAAGTGAGAAATTCTTGGCGTACACTCTTCAAATGTAGTTTTTTATTTCTAAAACTTTTGCTAGAGGTCTTCTACCCGAGCCTAGCTAATTCAGAGTTCGGTCGGAATATAAATAAAATTTGGCTCCTAAGTTAACTAGAGTGTGTTAACCACTCGCACTTAACCTTTATTTTTTCTCAATCAGTTTTAGTTTTTTATTTCTAAAATTTAACAATAAAGCTTATGGTCTATATTTTCCCCTGAGCATTTTGTTTGGAAGCACTGGCTTTGATTTGTGGCTTCAAAATTTTCATGGTGAGATGATAATGGGGACACAAGAAAACCGACTGCTTAATTTTTACACAATCTATATAATGTAAATTAATCAGCAAAAATTTCAGAAAAGCAGTAATTTCATTAATATTGTCTAGTTTATTAAGAAGGTCAAGTTTCACCCACCTTTCAATTAATTTTTTTTAAGCAATAATTTCATTAATATTGTTTAGTTTATTAAGAAGGTCAAGTTTCACCCACTCGTTAATTTTTTTTTTTATAAGCAGTAATTTCATTAATATTGTCTAGTTTATTAAGAAGGTCAAGTTTCACCCACCTTTCAGGATTACTTTTAAAATTATACACGTTAAAGTTCTCCATATCAATTATAAATAATTAACACATTAAGAAAAAGCTTTGAAATGAGTTACTTTTAACTAATACTTTTAATATTTTAATTTTTTTTCCAAAAAACCCCTTCTGTAAATTATGACTTATAGTTAATGAGAATAACTAAACTCAAACAAATTCCACTAGCTTATTTTGTCACCAACTACTATAAATAAGGAGATAATTGAAAGTTGGCATTTAATATATTTGAAAATTGATATATGTTTTTGTTCGGTACTATGCTCCCGGTCTTGATGGTCGGTATTCTGCAGTTAGTAGATGTTTTATCCTTGGTCTTGTTTCTGGCTTCGGGTCTTGGGATGTTCGACCTTGAGGTGTCCGAGGTTGTCCGATCTTGAGGTGTCCGAGGTCGTTCCTGCAATGACACTCTGATGCTTAAGTCAGTGTATGAGTAAATGAGTATTTAGTTAAAAATGATGGCCCTCATTAATGAGCATTAAATGCTGTATTTATAGATTTTGAGTGGTGTTTGTTGTGGCCGATTTGGGCCGTCCGATCTCGTGAAATGATCTTGGCCATTGAAGATTGGACTCTAATGATATTAATGGGCTTTCCTAGTAATTGGGCCTTTGGAGGGGGTGTAAAGAGCAAAGACTATAATTACCATAACAGTTTTTTTTTATATTTTGGAATAAAAGCACTTTTTATTTCTTATAATATGGATTGGAGGGAATAGTAATATGTTTTATTTTATTTTTACAAAATAAAGGAATGGTATTATATGAAAAGTTGATTGATGGGGGTATTGTTGGCAGAAACAGGGATGCTGAAAGCCACGCCTATAACGGAATTAAATATGGGCCATTAGCCCAGCATCATTTGGCCCAAATGTATTCTCTGCCACACATTTGAACCACATTAAAAAAAAGCTTTTCACCTTTTTATTCCTTTTTTTCTTTTTTCAAAATGACCATTCCTTTTTTTCTTAAACATTATGGTTTTTTTGACAAAAAAAAACATTATGGTTTAAATTTAGCGACTCATATTTTTAAAAAAATGAAATATTTATTCCTTGGGTTATAAATTATAATTCTTATTGTCCATGCTTGCTTGAACAGCTTGTGTTTTACTTGTTCCTTCCCGCGCTTCTCATTGCGAAGTTAGCTGAAACAATCACGGTTGACCGTTTGGTTGAAATGTGAGTACTTCAATCACCACCCCACAGTTTATCATCATTTTTATAATTTTGTTTCTAATGTGTGTTTTATATTTAGGTGGTTCATGTTCGTGAATATCTTTTTAACATTTGTAGTTGGTTCCGTTCTCGGTTGGATGCTTAATAAAATCGCTAAAACCCCTAAACACCTCAAAGGCCTCGTCAATGGTTGTTGCTCTGCCGGTTCGTATCTCTCAAATATTGTAATTATTATGTTCAATTTATATCATATTATTGATATTGATTATTCAATTTTTTTATGTTTGTATTTTTAATTAATTGTCTCCTTTTTCCTCATTTTCTTATTTACTAGTATTCTTATACATGGTGAAATTTGTCAAAATTGTAACTTGGAGAAAGATAAGGGGATAAAAGTCAGTAAAAATGTTGAGTAAAAGTATTGAGCGGTGGATAAAATATTTTCTCACGAATAAATGTGTAGTATTATACATCATGCATAATGCACAAAAGGAGTGGCCGTGAGTAAATACAAAGTCTACCTATAGATTTTGACATTTAGTCACAACTTTTGTCTGTAGATAAAAGTCGAATTTCATACGGTATTTAGAGATAACTTTTTACAATATATAGTTACTTGATATGGATCAGTCGTTTTTTGTAGGTGATTAGGAATGAGTTACAAACTGGTAGTTCATTGTGACTGATTAGGAATGAATTTTGAATTAGTGGTTCATTGTAAGTGATTAGGAACAAATTAGTGATTAGTAGATCATTGTAAGTGACTAGGACTGAGGTTATGAACTAGTAATTCTTTGTATGTGTTTAGGAATGGGTTATGAACTAGTTGTTCATTGTGAGTGATTAGGAATGGATTTTGGATTAGTGGTTCATTGTAAGTAATTAGGAATGAGTTAGGGATTAGGAAATTTTTGTATGTGATTACGAATGGGTTTACAAAATAGTAGTTCTTCATAAATGATTAGGTATGGGTTTGTGATTAGGAATGGAGTTTTGTATTAGTAGTTCATTGTAAATGGATAGGAATGAGTAGGGGAATAGTAATTTGTTGTAAGTGATTAGGAACTAATTGTTTATTTTTAGTGATTAGGAATGAGTTTTGGATTAGTAGTTCATTGTAAGTGATTTGGAATGGAGTTACAGATTAATAGTTCATTATAGGTGACTTGAAATGGGTTAGGGATTAGTGGTTCATTATAAGTGATAAGGAATGGGGTAACAAACCAGTAGTTCTTTGTAAGTGATTAGGAATGGGTTACGAACTTGTAGATCATTGTGAGTGACTAGGAACGGGTTTTGGGTTAGTAGTTCATTGTAAGTGATTAGAATGGATAAGGGATTATTAAATTATTGTATGTGATTAGGAATGGAGTTACAGTTGTTCATCATAAATAATTAGGTATGGGTTTTGATTTAGTAGTTCAATGTAAGTGATCAAGAATGGAGTTTGGATTAATAGTTCATTGTAGGTGACTAGGAATGGGTTAGGAATTAATAGTTCATTATAAGTGATAAGGAAATGGGGTTACGAACTAGTAGTTATTTGTAAGTGATTAGGAATGGGTTACAAACTAGTAGGTCATTGTGAGTAATTAGGAATGGGTTTTGGGTTAGTAGTTTATTTTAAGTGATTAGGAATGGGTTAGGGGTTAGTAAATTTTAGCATGTGGTTAGGAATGGGGTTACGAACTAGTATTTCATCATAAGTGATTAGGTATGGGTTTTTGATTAGTAGTTCATTGTAAGTGATCAGGAATGAAGTTATGGATTAGTAGTTCATTGTAAATGTTAGGAATGGGGTTATGAAATAGTGGTTCGTTGTAAGTGATTAGGAATCGGTTAGGAACTAGTTATTCATTTTGAGTGATTAGGAATGAGTTTTGGATTAGTAGTTCATTGTAAGTGATTCAGAATCGTTTAGGGAATAGTAAGTCATTGTAAATGATTAGGAATGGGTTATGAACTAGTAGTTCATTGTGACGAATGAGTTTTGGATAAGTAGTTCATTGTAAGTGATTAGGAATGAGTTAGAGATTAGTAAATTATTGGATGTGATTAGGAACGGGGTTACGAACTAGTAGTTCATCATAAGTGATTAGTAACGGATTTTGGATTAGTAGTTCGTAAGTGATTAGGAATGGAGTTATAGATTAGTAATTCATTGTAAATGAATAGGAATGGGTAGGGAACAGTAATTTATTGTAAATGTTAGTAGGAATGGAGTTACGAAATAATAAGTTGTTGTAAGTGATTAGGAATTGGTTAGGAACTAGTTGTTCATTTTGAGTGATTAGGAATGAGTTTTCGATTAGTGGCTCATTGTAAGTGATTGAGAATGGAGTTACGGGTCATTAGTTCTTTATAAGGGATTAGGAATTGGTTTGGAACAAAATGTTCAATGTGAGTGATTAGGAATGAGTTTTGGATTAGTAGTTCATTGTAGGTGTGTTATGGATTAGTAGTTCGGTATAAGTGATTAGAAATGAGGTTACAAACTAGTAGCTCATCGTTGTGGGTTAGAAAAACACAGTGTCAATAATTACACCTAATATTTTGATAAGTTGAACTTGAAATTTAAAATTAAAATTTCAAAACAATTTTTTTGCCATTAATTTTTTTTGAAAATGATGAGTCGGTTATGTATGATATTTTAATAGTTTTAGTTGAAATTAGTGAAAATGAAAATGGGAAAGAAGATAATAGAATTAAATAGCCCTAATTAAACTTGTAAAATTTAAGGCCTTAATTTTAATGCTGCATTATATATTTTGATCTATGTAGGTAATCACTTATTTTCTTGGTCGGTTTTGCATGTGGATTCATGTGTTTAGGGAATTTGGGGAATTTGCTTCTTATTATTGTCCCAGCAGTTTGTGATGAGAGCAGTAGTAGTCCATTCGGAGATTCATCAACTTGCTCAACTTATGGGGAAGCTTACGCAGCTATTTCTACAGGAGTATGAACTATATATATTTTCTTCATTTCAATATAGAGAAATATTAATTATATACTTTTACGGACACATTTTTTATCACAGTTTCATTTATCATTTAAAAAAAAATAACGCACTTATTAAAAAGTGATTAATTTATCGTAATAACTATATAGAGAATACACAAGTTATGAGTTTTCTTTATCTTTTTGTTTTATTTTATATTGGTTAAATTATAGTTTTGGTCCCCCTATTTTCAAAAATTCAGACATTTAGTCCCCCTATTTTAAAACTCGGTCATTTAGTCCCCCAATTTTAAAAAACTCAGAACATTTAGTCCAACGAGGGATTTTTCAGTTTTTTTAACTGATTAGGCAGTCTAGCAAAACAAAAGGCTGACGTGACATTCATTAAATGACGTGGCAGCTGACTTAGCTTGGACACATCATTTAATGAATGCCACATAAGTTGCCACGTCATATATATATTAATAATTAATTAAAACAGTAATCTGTAACCAAAAAAATATTAAAACAAAAAGAAATAAAATATAAAAAAAAGATTTTCAATTATTAGAAATCTATCAACGCTAGATCCAACCTTCTTCTTCTTCATCTTCTTCTCTCCACTTCTTCTTCCCCCACACTCCCCAGATCCAACCTTCTTCAATCTTCTTCTTCTTCTTCCAACAACAACAATAATAAACCTAATTAGAAATCGAAAGAGGGGTTTTGTGAGAAAGAATGGGAAAAATGGTGCGATTGATAAGAACGATGAAATGATGCTGAAGTTCGATTAATTCCCTTTCGTTTTCGCTATTGTTTTGCGGGGTTGAAGTGACGGTGGGGGAAGGGTTAGGGATTTGAAAATCGTAAAAATGGGGACAGTAGGTTGATGATGATGATCTTCGATTTGGAGGGGTGGATATCTCCGCTGTGAAGATGATGATCTTCGATTTAGGGTTCGAAGATTTTGGGGATTTTCTTGTGGGCCCTCTTCTTCGATCAGAGTAGCAATTGTAAATTTGTTTTAAATTTCAGTCCTAATATTTTCTTCTGGGTCCTCTTGGATTTGGGTTTCTATTTTTTGGAAGAAGAAGAACATGGTTGTTGTTGTTGTTGAAGAATAAGTGATTTTAAAAGAAGAACAAGGTTGTTGTTGAAGAAGAAGAAGAAGAACATTGGTTTTTGTGTTTCTGGATGTTTCGTGTGTGTTCTTGTTGTTGAAGAAGAAGTGATTTCACTGTTTAATAATTAGTAATTAGTAATAATAATAATATAGTTTATTTAATTATTTAATTAATATAAATATATTAATATGATGTGGATTTGATTATGTGGCATTCATTAAATGATGTGTGCAAGTTGAGTCAGCTGCCACGTCATTTAATGAATGCCATGTCAGCCTTTTTTTTTTGCTAGACTGCCAGATCAGCTAAAAAAATTGAAAAATCCCTCTTTGAACTAAGTGTTCTGAGTTTTTTAAAATTGGGGGACTAAATGTCTGAATTTTAAAATAGGAGAACAAAATATCTGAATTTTTGAAAATAGTGAGACCAAAACTATAATTTAACTTTTTATATTTCAGGTATCTACAATTTTCGTATGGACGTATTTGTATATCCTCATGGGAGCAAGTGCAGTGGAAAGAAGCACAGAAAATTTAAGTACAACTAGTGACACCACAACCAATATAATACGTTCAACATCATGTCCAACTCCAACATATATCACACAACCATTACTTCCTTCCATAAACTTTATGAGCACTGGCAACCTTCCAATTCAAGACGAGTCACCTTTCACCAGAAATAATAAAAAGGTCAAAACTCATAACTTCATCCAACTAGCATATTTTCCAATCATAACATTACACATAATCTAATTTTTTAAAAATAGCTAAAATAATTCATACACGCGTCGTACTGTGATTGGAAAACATGACCTACAACATCTAAAAAATCACACATAAGTTTTCTTCAAAGTAGTATTGTACAAAAAGAGGTAATAAGTAGTTGTGCCTTTTATCTAGCCTATTTGATAATTATGTGATGCTTATATATACTAGTAGTTTTCATTTGATCCTTTGAAAACTTAGCTATGCATTCTTTTAATTTCTATATTGTTTAGTTGTTTTTCAATAAGTAAATTTTATTAATAAGGATCGACCTTAGCATCATCGTGAGAGTACACAATACCACTCTTTCCATTTTCGTTTACAGGTGTCAATGTTGGATTACATTATATGGTCCATTAAAAAATGTACGGGCTACATTAAGCTGGAGATGGTGTTTACACCATCAACAATTGCAGTGGTAAGTAGTATTCACGTACGTGTATATGTATTTTAGCCATATATATAGAATTATTGGATTTGAGATGATTTGTTTTGTTTAGATTATTGGATTTGTGATCGGAGCAATCTCTCCAATTCAAAAGCTGATGGTTGGTGATAATGCTCCCCTTCGTGTGATCATCGCTTCTGCATCTTTGGTGGGGTATGTATGACTTCTTTACATCGCTCGAACTATTTGGATTTTCCATATTCGATTATATTTATTTATATATTTATATCTAGCTATGGGATAAATATCTAGCTATGGGATTAAAATTAAATATTAATAAATAAATAACTTATTTCTATTCTATAATTTGTGAGTCATCCCTTTATGCATGACTCATTGATTTGTGATGGTGTGTTATATAGAATTTATATTAGGTTGTATAAGATTAGTTAGGAAAAAGATAATGCTTTATTTAGCTCATTCTTATTCGATGTGAGACTAATTAACCACTCACACTTTAATAACACAATTTCAGTGAGAATTGGTTTTATTGAATGAGCTCTTAGAAAAGTTGGGTATAATTGACACAAAGGAAGGGAGTGAAGATGATTAATGGAGATGGAAATTGGATCCAAAAGGGATGTAGTTGGTGAAATCAGCATACAGGAACTATTTGTTAGTCAGAAGTTTGAAGCAGTATAGGGACTAGCTGAATGTAACAGGCACAATTGAGTAATGGGACTGAAGAGTTGTACACTGTTTAATTGATGGAACAAAAGGAGAAAAAATTGAAGCTACAATATAGCTCGTGCATCATTACGTGAATTATTTTGTTTTTTTATAAGCTAAATAATATTATTAAAAGATGTATAAGGGATACTCCAACCCGTACAAGTACAGGAGCCTCGTTTAAACTTTCAAGGCCAAAACCCATTAGAGAAAAATCCCACGGAGCAAAAGAGTACCCCGTTAATAATCGTAGTGAACACTAACATTTGTCAATAAAAAAATAAGATAGTTGTTGCATGATGAATCATTGAACTATTCTCAAAAACCAAGCCTAACTTGTTAAAGACTTATTGTTCAAGCATTCATGATAAATCCAAATGTTCCATATTTGTTGTTTGCATCATTAAAATGAAGCAAAAAGACCACGAGGTTATGGTTAAAAGCCTTCAAAAAATATACTTTATTTTTGAAAAGGTATTTTAAAAATAAATGTATGATGTATTATACCATATTATCATTCTTATAATATGTATTGTGTGAATTGTAGGGAGGGAGCAATAGTGTCTATGACTTTGATAGTTGGGGCAAACCTTCTTGATGGTAGTTTATCAATTCACTTCAGAGACACACATGCACACTTTCAATTACCTTTTAAGAATGAAAAAAAATGGAAATTTTACTCATCTTTTATGTTTCTCTTTCATATCTTGTTTTCCATTTGCCAGGTTTGAAAAGATCGGGGATAAGTTTTTTCACTATCATAGGGATTATGATAGTACGATTCATACTATCACCTATCCTGGGTATTTTTATTGTTAAGGCTGCAAACTATTTGGGATTTGTGGGATCTTATTCATTGTATCAGTTTGTTCTTATGCTACAGTATGCTCTTCCACCAGCAACAACTATAGGTATGATAACTCTTTTGATTTTTATTTCATGCGATATATGACAAATTATTAGTCGGTTTGGTCTCTGAAATTTCACAAAAATTCAATTTAGTCTTTGATGTTTACAATATATCAAATTAATCTCTGACTTTTGCAAAAGTATTTTAATTTAATCCTTTTTTTTGCAAAATAGAGGGACTAAGTTGATATAACTGATAGACTATAAATTGAAACACTTTTTCAAAAGTTTGGAATTAAGTTATTATATTGTAAATGGTAATGATATTTGGACATAATTTCCCAGACAAAAATGGCCAAAAATCACTTTACAATACCAATTAACCAAATTTTTTAGGTCATTAACCAATTAACCAAGTTTATAGTCAATGGCCTAGAAAGTGAAAAGGCAGATTAGTTAATGGCTTAAAAAACTTGGTTAATTAGTCTTGTAAAGTGTTTTTTGGCCATTTTTGTTTGAAATTTTTTGTCCAATTATCATTACTGCATTGTAAATGTCAAGAGACTAATTAATTGAATTTGTGTGAAATTTCAGGGACTAAATTGACTTATACATTCCACCTTGTAAGCAAATTTTTTCATGACCTACATGCTCCTTTGCTTTTGTGGAAAAGCAATTGACTTAATTTGTGCCATTAACTCCCAACTAATGATTTGCTTATGTCATATAAATATAGCTTTTGTATTGTTTTCTACTGTACAAAGAAATATTTTACTTTTTCTTGACTTAAAGATACCAAAATTTTACACGTATATTGGTATTTTAATTTGTTAGGAACAATGGTCCAATTGCTTGGGGTTGCTGAGGGCGAATGTTCACTTATCATGATATGGACATACATTGTTTCTACAATTACTCTCACACTTTGGTGTACCTTCTTCATGTGGATGCTTCAGTGACTTCAATACTAAATTCTTACATTTCTTTCTCAATATAGATCAATCTTACATATGATGAAATTAATTCGAAACATAAATAAATACTATTGTAAATGTTTCATTTGAAACACATGCCCACTGGTAGGTGCTTTTTAGCTGTCTCCAAAATTCTTTTGTAATTGTTACGGATTGGGCTCAACCCTCAATAGTGAGGCCCATTATCAAAAGCAAATCCATTGATCAATGGCTAAGATCTAGGCCCTAGATCGGACAGCTCTGATTCATTAGGTCAACACACCTTTACTCTATCAAATTAGCATTCAATGCAATGCCAAAGGTACACAAGCTCTCCTATATTCTTACCTCTAATCAATTCACTTCCTGACTTGAGCGTCGGAGTGTCTTTGCAGGTACCCCCCACCTAGGATCGAAACTCCATCTAAGATCGGAACTCAATCTAGGATCGGAACTCCATCCAAGATCGGAACCCCATCCAAGATCATACTCCATCCAAGACCGGAACTCCACAACGGAGCTCAGTTAGTCAATACCTACTACTACCAACTATCTCGGATCGTCCATACCTTCCGAGATACGGTACAAAACATTGGCGACCACAGTGGGAGAATCTTGTACTCTAGTTCCTCTCCCATCTCCTTGATTGACGATGGCTCCGACCTTACATTATAGAACTATCCCGAGTGTCGTTGAGGGACCGGTCCTGCAGCAGGTGACTCCAAAAGGAGTGGCAGTCACCTTGCCCCTTAGCCCGGCGCATGCTCGAAGCTCGGCTACGACTATGGTTCCTGGGAGCTTAGATCGGAACCGACTTCCACCTCCCCCACAGACGGTTCAGGTACCGGTCTATGTTGTTCAACAACTCGTCTAGTTCGTAAATCGGCAAGCCGAGCCCGACCAACAGGAAAGCCAACGCTACACCCGGTTAGAAGCTGAGATTGCTGAGATCCGGGCTCGTAACATCCCGGATCAGAGTTCCTCTCGGCGCAACTCTTCAAGTGGAAGGACTCATGGCCGCAGGCACCACCGTTCTCCGACTTCGAGGAGATACCATCATCGCACTCCACCTCGTCGTAGAGGAGGGTGAGGATCGGAGACTCCCCCAAGTCAGACCCTTGATGATTCCTACGATTCTGAGGGTTCCCCTTGGCCTAGCTCGTCTCTGTTTTCCTCTTCTCCGAGGCGACGTTCCAGAAGTCGGGAAAGGTCCCCGAGGCAGGAACGTCATCGCCCTCGCTCGCGGGGATCCCCAGCAACAAACTTGTAAAGAAGAACTTGAATCCATATATATAGTTTTAGTCTCTCTCTTCCTTTACAAAACTAAGTAATGTGGGACTTATTCAAGATACTCATTTTCAATCATCTCCGACATTTATTAGTCCAGCTTGGAGGTATTTTGGGCTGAGACGCCATTTCACGCTCTTAATTGTTTTCACGAAAAAACTATTATCTTGATTTCTGTAATACCCTAATTTTGTCCTATCCAAAAATGAGAAATTTTATTTATTTATTTTTTTAATAAAAATAATATTCATTTTTATTTTCATGCCATGTTTTATTTTATTTTTAGTTTGCTACAAGTTTCAATTTTTTTTTTAAAAAAAAAATAATTAGAAGTATCAAAACAAAATAGACAAAGAAGAAAATAGGGGGGTTTGTTAAAAAATATTAGAGGTGCAATCGGGATTGGGCCATCTAAAACCCAATCCAATTCCAAAACCCTAGCCCAATTCTCATGACCCTAACACTCCTTCACCAAAACCCTAACCCATCCACCCAATCCATAACCCATGACCCAACTCACTCCTCCACTAAAACCCTAATTCGACCACCCCCCCTTTACCCTAAAAACCATCCACATTCAATCCCCCCCTTTCCCTAAAAAATCAACCACATTCACTCACCTTTCCCCTCCTAAAAATTCGCCCCACTCCCCCTTTTTCCTCCTTGGAAATTGCATTTTTTTCCTTTTCCACACTCCACCTCTCCTCTTTTTTCTCAACTCCCACTTCCCCACATTTCTCTTCCCTATACACGCCTTTCCCCTCTCTCTTCTCTTCCTACGGCTCACTCTCTCTTTCTCACACCCACTCACTTCACTTTCTCTTTCTTTCATCTCTCACATCACTTCCTCTTCCCTTCTACGACTCTCACTCTCCTTCTCTCACACTCAACCTTCATTTTCTCTTTCTTTCTCCATCACACACAACTCACACTCAACCTCTCATTCTCTCCCCATCCCTACGACCCATCTCTCTCACACTCTCCATCATTTTTTTTCTTCACATCTCTCTCTCACTCACGGATTCACTCTCATTTCTCACATAAAAAAAAAAAACCATCTCCATGACCATGCCCATACCCCTTCACCAACTACTCTCCACAAAACCCTAGGTCATCATATCCTTCTCAGTCATCACGAAATGTCAAGCCACAGTAACAAACTACTGTACAAAGCAGTCCAAAAAATGAAGGAGGGATTCGATCTTTTAGTATAAATAAGGGGCCAAGACCATGAAGCAAGGAGGGTTTTTTTGGAGGAGAGAAACAAAGAAGAAGATAATTTTTTTTTAGTCTAGGTTTTCCTCTTAAAAAAAAAAGAGTTGGATCTTTAGAAAAGAAAACAGTGAGGTTTGTTCACTGTTTTCTGTTTTTTTTTTCTTTCTTTCTTTTCTTCCTTCTCCTTCCATTTTTTTTAGTTTTAAATTCTGTTGCATTAAGGAGATCCGGAAAAAAACTTCTTGTCCCAACATTTCCGAAATTTTAAGGTACTGTATTGTCTCTCCTGTAATTTTCAAATCCATATATTGTTGTTATTTTAGTTGTTGTAATTTTACTCATGTAATTATTGTTGTTATTCCTTCTTTACTATATTGTTGCTGTTTTTATGTGAATATTGTTGCTTCTTTTTTCGTTTTTTTTCTTATATTATTGTTGCTTTTTTTATTTCATAGTTATTGTTTTTTTTTATAAAAAAAGTGTTGCTGTTTTTTGTATATAAAAAAAAAAAGTGTTGCTGTTTTTTTTGTACATAAAAAGTGTTGCTGTTTTTTTTCCAATAAAAATGTTGCTGTTTTTTTTTCTAATAAAAAATGTTGTCGTTTTCTTCTATTAAAAAAAATGTTGTTTTTTTATGTAAATTGTTGCCTTTTTTTTATGTGTAAATTGTTGTTTTTTTTTGTTACCCTATTTTAAAAAAAAATTGCTGTTTATTTTCGGATTAAATAAAGTTTTTTTTTTAAAATACTAAAAAATGTTTTTTTTAAATAAATGGTTACTAGTATCACTACCTTTCTCAAAAAAAAAATAACAATAATAATCATTTTTCAAAAAAAGCAAAGATACACCTTTTCAATATAATAAACATGACCATTTTTTTTTAATTAAAAAAAAAGGGGCTTTTCTTTATGAATGAACAAACTGTTTCAAATCCAACGCGTATTAGTATAGATATAAAAAAAAAAAAAACGTTTCAGAATTATATGTTTCCGAGCAAATTAATAAAGGGTTAAAAAGTAAAGAAAATCAAGCAACCGTTTTTTAGCGTCAAAACGCTATTTGCACCCCCGACAATCATTTTTAGCGTCAAAACGCTATTTGCATCCCCAACAATCATTTTTTAGCGTCAAAACGCTATTTGCATCCCCAACAATCATTTTTAGCGTCAAAACACTATTTGCACCCCCGACAATCATTTTTAGCGTCAAAACGCTATTTGCATCCCCAACAATCATTTTTAGCGTCAAAACGCTATTTGCATCCCCAACAATCATTTTTAGCATCAAAACGCTATTCGCACCCCCAGCAACCATTTTTAGCGTCAAAACGCTGTCAACACCCCCATTTTTGATACAACGCCCCTGTTGTTCGCACCCCCTTTTTATCACCGATTCCGCTTTTATTTACACCATAACGTTTCCGAACCGTCTCTTTTTCTTTCAAATAATCAAACTCGCGTAAAAAAAAAGGGGTTATTACTAATGGTCACTCTGAGCCTAGCTTGTTTGACTGATAGGACTAACCTCCATTTTTCGAAGCGGTTTAGTAGCGGTGATCACTCTGAATTCATTCGTTTGATCATCGCAAACAACCGCCTAAACTTCTAGAATTTTTCAATTAATAAAAAAAAACAAACGTAATCTCAACTCCCCTTTCTTTAAAAAATCACGCTTCCCAGTAAACTTTTTTTCAAACAAACAAGCACTCAATCACAAACCGGTTGTCTATAGCGGTCACTCTGGGCCTCGCTCGTTTGAACGCGGTAAACACCTTCTTTTTCGAATAAGCCATCAGTGGTGACCACTCTGGATTTATCTGTTTGGTCACCATGAACGGCCTCTAGTTTTCGCAAAAACTTTTCAATAAATAAAAAATACCAACACACAAATATTTTCTACCCAAGAACTACGTAGCTTTGATTTCTCCATCGCACCCGGAGATACGTAGGAGCAGGGGCCCACTCCTGTCAAGCGCAAAAAACTAAAATTTTTATTAAGTCTTCCTTTCCGTTTTTTTGCAAATATCAAAAATGGGTAAACAAAGTATTTTCTTTTAAAACTAACTTGCTACACATTAAATTAAAAGGTAACCTTTTTAGGATGTTGCGGGGTGCTAGTACCTTCCCCGCACTTAATCGACCCCCGAACCCAAAAACAAAGGTTTTTTCAATGTTTTCCTAAAAATAAATATTGATGGCGGCTCCATTGTTCAAAAGCAACGAAGAATCCCTCCTCCGGATTTTTCGGTCGCTACAGCTGGCGACTCCACTGGGGATTATTTAAGAGGGTCAAGCCTAATTTAGTTAAATGTGTAGATATTTGTTAGTTTAGTACTTTATTTACCCTTAGCCCTACTATTCGCATGTCTTTTTTATTTATCTATTTATTTGCTTTATTGAACCTTAGGGTAGAAAACCTTTGCACTATTATCTGTATTTCTTTTGCATCATGGGTAGTTTAGGTTGCTTATATCACACACATCACTTACACTTGTTTATTGCACACACTTTTGAGCGGGGCCCTATACCCGGGTCTAAAAAAAACCTAGGACGAGTGGAGGCGATTAGTGTCAGTCATTCTGGATTTTATCTGTCTGACTCTCATGAAAGCCTCAGCCAGAGTACGCTCTTTCGTGGTATCCCACACCAGGTAGCTCGCTATCGTTGTGGGTCATATCACGAAGGAGATTTCAGCTCTGGAGACCCTTGTGAGGAAGTGATTAGAGCCACTTGAGAGATTGATCACACAAGTAGCCCTAGACCGTGACCTATAAGACCTAACCTGTTTAGGACACAAGGGCAATTCACCTACCCGCTGCATCATCGCAGATATCGTTTTTTTTGTAAAAAAAAAATCATCAAGCCATAAAAAAAAATCATCTATCTCCTTTTCCTTTTTACGTGTATATGATGAAGACACATAGTTAATGTTTTCTCAAAGTTGAATCACCAAAAAAAAAAACTTCTTTTTTTAACACGTGCAACATCATTCTTCTTTCATCCATCATACAGAATCATTATTTCAAAAAAAATGATAAAAGTCCTTACATGCATTCATTTCATTAAGCATACACATACATGTTCCCATTCATTCAATTGTCCATGCATCACTCATATTTTCATCCATTCATATACTCATATCATGTACTCTATCAACAGAGCGTAAAAAAAAAAAAGAAAGCAAGCTGGTGCGTCAACATCGCTATTGGACTTGTTCTCAGGATAGAAACATGGAAGAAAATCAGGACAATCCGCCTCAAGATAACCCAGATCAAGGCAATCCACCTCAGAACCTAGGCAATCAAGAGCTTAGGGCAGAAATAGATGGGATGAAAGAACAGATGGCTGAAATCTTGAAGGTTCTACAAGCTTTGAGGGGCCAAGACACAAGTGAAGATGTCTCTGCTGGGAACACGGAAAATCAAGTTACCAACCCTCCTCCCCCCAATGGACTCGGGATCCCGCATACAGTGCCCCCCACTGGGACTAATGACCAAGGTTACATATGGCCTCCTTACGGACTTCCACAAGGTTACCAACCTCCGACAGTCAATGCTAATCCAGAAGACTGTCCCTCAGGAGTCGCGGGCCAACAACAGCCTACACCAACGGATCACGATTCGGGGGCACCACAAGTTCAAAACCCGAACCCCGTTGTCATACCGCAAGAACTCCCACTTGGCTGCCCTCCACCGCCGATAGTTGACGTTCAAGCTCAAGGTTCCAACCTTAGGAATCCCACTCATTCACATACCCCAAATGTGAACCCAGCCATAGTTCCGATGATCCATCCTTACTATGGTATGAGTGGGCTCCCTCACGATCACTCTATGGAGAACCCTCAAGCCAAAGACAAACTACAAATGCTTGAGGAAAGGTTGAGAGCAGTTGAAGGATCCAATATTAGGGCAACCGGCGCTTACGACTTATGTCTCGTCCCTAATGTAGTCATTCCTCCCAAGTTCAGGGTGCCAGATTTTGATAAATACACGGGTGTAACCTGTCCTGCTAGCCATCTGACCATGTATTGTAGAAAAATGGCTGCCTTTGCACATGATGATAAACTGCTCATTCACTACTTCCAGGACAGTCTAGCTGGGGCAGTCTCAAGATGGTACATGCAGTTGGAACGCAACCACATTCGATGTTGGAAAGATATGGCCGATGCTTTCCTCAAGCAATATAAATACAACATCGACATAGCTCCCGATAGAGCACAGTTGCAGAATATGGTGAAAAGAAACCATGAATCATTCAGGGAGTACGCCCAACGTTGGAGAGGACTAGCAGCGCAGGTGGCACCACCTTTACTGGAAAAGGAGATGGTACCCATGTTCAGGGACACTTTGCAGTCACCCTTCTATGACAGGTTGATTGGGAGTGTATCCTCTAACTTCTCAGACATGGTCACCATAGGGGAAAGGTTAGAAAGCGGAATGAGAAACGGGAAAATTACTCACGGTTCAACCGAAAACAATGAAGGAGAAACCAATTCCATAACAGGACCAGGGAAAGGCTCTTACGCTTCCAAAAACCGTCCCCAAGCCCTGCACTTCTCTACCCAAACCAATGGAATCCATGGGCCACCAAACTATCCAGAAAGGAAGCATGTACCGTTTGACCCAATTCCCGTATCCTACTCAGACATGTTCAACCACCTCACCAGTCACAACTTAATCTCCCCCCGCCCGATGAGACCTATTGAACCTCCTTTCCCGAGGGGCTACGACCCAAATGCCACATGCGATTTTCACGCAGGCGCAATTGGGCATTCAGTGGAAAACTGCAAGGCGCTGAGACATGTGATTCAGGATCTGATCGAATCCAAATGGTTGAACTTCAATGAAGGCAATAACCCCTTTCTAGGGGCATGAAGAGTCATTTGTCAATGCTATTGAAGGCGTTCAAAATGCTAGAGAGGACATCATCATCCTTGTGCGCCGTTATCCTGCCTTTGAAGTACTTATGAATTGGGGGACCGTCGATTTTCTTGTGATTTTTAGTTCAAAGTAATTTTCTTGTAATGCAATCCTATGGCTCTGCCCAAGGCCTTAGGACATTTCAATAAGGGCACACATGTTTCTTTTCAATATCAATATTAATAAAATAGCATTTTGAATTTTGCCATAAACTTCTTCGCTCATTCGCTCGATTCGCTTCTTCCTCCATCCTCTTTCAATTTCTACTAATGCAGATCTAAATAATTTGTCTTTGAAAATAACAATATCGTTGACTCATATCATAACTTCGATCAGCCCAAACTAAGGAAGATGTAGAAGATAAAACTCCTCTAGAGGAAACGAGAATAATGAAGAAAGAAGATGAAGTGGTCCAGCTTCGCGTGGAATCAAGTAAGATGATTAACTTGGGAACGAGAGAAGGCAAAAGGTGTTAGAATGAACATCACACCAAAAGGGCAGCGAATCAAGAAAATTCGCTCGCATCACCTTGTCTGACACAAGATACCCACCGGTGTAAGAAAATCAGTGATTATTAATGAATTTGGTATGTCGTTACAACCTTCCAAGTAAGATCATCGCGAACAGTGGGGAAAAGTTTGTGTGGAGACCCCAACTCGAACATCATAACCCCTCCCCGTACCACCCAAAAATGAATGAGGCAGTTGCGGCGACAAACAAAAGAATATCAGAGATGATAGTAACCTTCAAATGCTCCTTTTTACCTTACATGGAGATCAGACCTTGTTTCACACTTCAACAGGGGCAACCCCGTGCGATGGAAGCAGCACTTCCATTAAACCTTATCAAACAAAAGGATGGTTGCTTTGTGTCATATCAGAAAGGAGCAAAGGAAGATTAACAGAAAAGGGTTCGTCCCCGACAATTTCAAGGAGACTTGGTGCACAAGAAAATCGTACCCATCCAAAAGGATCCCCGTGGAAGATGGACCCTGAGCTATGAAGGACCTTATGCAGTAAAGAAATCATTCTCTGGAGGGGCCCTAACCCCCATGAAAATAGAGGGCGAAGACGTCCCACTCCCGATGAATTCTGATACGGTCAAATACTATGCCTAAAAATGCATATAAAGATAAAAAAAAATGAGCCAAGAAAAACGAGCTCGCTAGGCTGAAAACCCGAAAGGGCAACCTAGGCAAAATTAGAGCAACCCGGTGGATTGAAAACCCGAAGGGGCAATCCAGGCAAAAATTAGGGTCAGGAAGTTGGACTAAATAAATGTTTAGGCAATCAACAAAAGCCGGATGGTGAGTTGATCAAGGTCATGAATATGGGCGGCCAACATTGTTACCTCAAGGACACTAACTACCCAAAGATCTGCTTAGTATTTTTGCCTTTTCATTTCTTTCGAATTCTTAATATGCTCTCAAGCCGGTGTCCCTTTCGCACACTCGGCTCCAGTCTTAATGACAAACACTTTCCCTTCTTCTTTATTTTCCCTTGTTTTGAAATGATATTTTATGGTAAGTGATATTGAATTGTGAAACATGTGCATGACTACAAGCATTACAGATTATTACGAAATTTCTAAAGGTCACATAAACGAAGCGATCTCTCATAAATAAAATTGCAAAAAAGATAAATACATGCAAGATCACTTCAAAAAGGCGAATGATAACAATAGGCCGCACTTCAATAGCACTACTTTGGGCAACTCCCGTATCTTACGTCGAAAGTCCTGCGAGTTGATCAACAAAAAGGGGCAAGAAAGAGCAAAAGAGCAAGAGCAAAAGAACAAAGCGAAAGAGACAAGAAAGAGCAAAAGAGCAAGAGCAAAAGAGCAAAGATAGTCAAAAAAAAAACAAAAAAAAAACAAAAGCAAAAAAAAAAAGGAAAAAAACAAAAGTCATCCATTACATTTCATTCATCATTCCACTCAAAGCCAATCGTCACACATGCATACATTACATGCATGTCATATGCATAGCATCTGCTGTTTTTCAACTTTAAGTGTCGGTCCTTCCAGTTTTTAACACGAGCATCGATCCTACATCAAACCAAATCACAATGTTAGCACCAAGTCTAGCAGAGATCCCTCAGACCAACAGCGGTCCTTCAATCCAGATCGCATGTCGCGTTATCGAGCAACCGACCGATCAACCGACCCCAGGTCCTTCAGTTCAGTTTGAATCAACACGTCCAAGCAACGACTTCAAACTCTACCCTCAGATCACTACGTCGACACTGAGCACGACTGATCATCCGACCCCAGGTCCTTCAGGTCAATTCGAATTAACACGTCCAAACAACGACTTCGAACCATACCACCAGATCACTAAGTCGACACTGAGCGCGACGGATCGCCCGACCCCAGGTCCTTCAGACTAGCTGTGTCAGCCTAAGACTCAGTGTATGTCCTTCGCGGCCGCTCGAAAAAAGGCCACCCCCCAAACAGACCGCATTACTAGTACCATAAGCTAGTTGCGCTCCTTCGGACCCATCGGTCCCTCAGGCTTAGGCATGCCCTTCAGACCCCGACGGTCCCTCAGTCGAACTCAAGTCGATACGTCAAGCATTGATTCTGAATTAGACCATCAGAGCCCCAGTGCTCCTTCAGATCCCCAGCAATCCTTATTTACTTTCTCTCCAAGTCAACCCAGTTTTCATAATTTTCAAAAAAAAAAAACCAAAAGTCTCAGTCTGGACAAAATTAGC